>OY757926.1:23559529-24302029 GCA_963585895.1 Sepioteuthis lessoniana
CCATAGCTGGAGGGAGAGTATTTGGATTCATACCTTTCCCAAGGGTATTAGTGCTATGTGAAATGCAATCAGTCAGGTCCAGGATTTGAACTCGTGTCGCCGTGTCCATATCCTGCGACGATAACCATTACACCACGGACACCTGTCTTCTTTTTATTAATAATTTCATATTTGATAAGCGATTTTAAAACAAAATATATTAACTAACACTATAGAGTGTTCGCCAATGGTCCGGGAGACCGGGGTTCAATCCCAGGTCGAGTCACACCAAAGACTTTAAAAATGGTACTTGATACCTGCTTGCTTAACACTAAGCAATATAAGGTACGTATCAAGGGTAAAGTTGAGCAATCCAGGGAAAGGAGTAGCACCCTACCCTACACCTCGATGTAGTATCTATTGAAAAGGGAGCCTTCTGGTCGCCCTCAACTACGGTCGACAACTCTATAAGGAATAAAATCGCTACCTTTGTTATATAGCAGGGTATTTACGAACTTTGAATCAGAAAAAGTAGCGCCAACTTTGATTCCTCCTTCCTAAAGGCTCTCCCACCAGGCAACACTTGCCCGCCTCGTCTTAAATTGCTAAGTTCAGGTTCATTCGCCGATGCCTGAGATGCCTCCCAATCAGGCACTGCTCTTGTGCGTGAATTCTTGTGCGGGAGGGCCTCCGCCTAACAAACTGACCTTGACTCACAGCCTACCCATCATAAAAGGGTTTGGTAAATATTAAGACAGAAAGAGTTTGGTTTCAAGGAGCCTCTCCCTCAAGCAAATCCTTCAAGACTCCTTAAAGCGAGTAAGCAAGTTCGAACCCCCAGTCGCGCTATTACGTTCACTTTTGGACAAATACTATTGGGAAAGGTATGAACCCCTTTATCATCCCAGCTATGGGTTAAATAGTACCCACTACTCGGCCACCTGCCTCCCATCATGAAAACTATCCAAGTTAGACGAACCAGACATGCAGGTCACTGCTGGAGAAGCAGGGACGAGCTCATAAGTGATGTACTCCTATGGACCCCCACATATGGCCAGGCAAAAGCAGGACGACCAGCACGAACATACATCCAGCAGCTATGTGAGGATACAGGGTGTGGCCCTGAAGACCTGCCGGAGGCGATGAGCGATAGGGAGAAGTGGCGAGAGAGGGTCAGGGATATCGGTGCCTGCGGCACAACATGATGACGATAACTGTTCTTCTAGAAAGTTGGATTTGGCATTGAATAACTCACGAAGGTTGATATTCCATTAAACAAAGTAAACCAAACCAAACCAAACCTATTGTGAGTGATAAGCATTGTTGTACATTTCCAAGAGATGTTTTAAATGAAGTTAAGAGGATTATAGTGATATTTTAAAGGCAAAATGCATAGCCAATAAAATTCTACTATTGTAATTGAAGAGATTTATCGAACAATTACAAGAGATAATCAAGTTGATGTTTCCAGTTTAACTTTACGAATAAATGTGTCATTCCGCACTCACGCTAAAATCAAAACGACCGATATAATGTGAAATCGTTAATACAGGATTCATTCAGCACCCAGTAATGCAACAATGTAACACAAGGTCCGTTTAAAGTACAGTCCCCGCAGGAAACTATCTTCTTGGGGGTGATTGAAAAATTTGCTCAGGGGCTCCTCTGGTAGCTGGGCAACAAACTTAGCCCTTAGCACTTTTAGGCAAGGATGACCTTGCTGCTTGAGTGAGGGAAAGGGAAATAAGTGATTCATCTAGCTCCCCACGAGGACTGAATCGGATACAAAGTTAGTTGAGCGTGGGGTGCACTGTATGAAACAAGCCTCTCGGGGGTGTATGAGAAAAATTGTTTATTTCCGTCGCCATTCCTCTTGATGACGTTTTAGGCGCCGGGAAATAAATCCAGCCTTTACTCGTCTTAGGCGAGGAGCTACAAGGGCAATGGAAAGTCAACTGATTCCCATTAAAAAAGTCAACTGATTCCCATTAAAAAAGTCAACTGATTTCCAATAAAAAAGTCAACTGATTCCCATTAAAAAGTCAACTGATTCCCATTAAAAAAGTCAACTGATTCCCATTAAAAAAAGAGTTAATTTTTATACAAAAATTGACTCGAAAAGTTGTAATTTTTGTATCTATTTTTACATTTATTAACCAATCGGCAACTTCGTTTGGGACGTTATACTTTTTTGAATATTTTTGAGATGGCAGACGATAATGTGGCATGCAAATTAAAAAAAATCAAAATTCAGTATAATTTCAGAAATCTTTAGCATTCTTGATTGAATTTTTAATCAATTAGAATCATAGATAAAACAATCAACTTTTTATTTTATTTTGAGCCAACTGAATCTTAAAAATAAAGCGATAAGATAGAAAAACCTTTGGTTGATATAGATTCATTTCTGTACATATTTTTTATTATTTTTAAGTAGAGGAATTAATATTGTGAATTGAATTACCATGACCAGAAAATCTGCCGAATACCTACGCACGATATACGGGAACACTGGACAGCTGTTTCGACCTTATTAGGTCTCATCAGCAGTGTATACCGTAATCTCCACCACTGGAGATGGAACCAGCGACCACAGATTCATTTCTATTTCTATATTCTGTTCCTTCAAGAATGTATTTAATTTCAACATTCCCTTCTTATATAATGGCATACTCAAACGACTTTTACACACACAAAATATATTATTAATATTCAAAACAATGCAAAATGCGATTAATTATTGATATCATATCGGTGAATATTAAAGCTCTATCAATATCGTTTTCTTACAAGAAAAGATACAGTAACTTTTGTTGTATTTCAACAAACTTTTCTCTCAAGTTAAAGTAGAATTTATTGAACTTATAATGAAAAAGGAAAGTTGACGACCGAAGTCGAGGGCGACCAAAAGGCTCCCTTTTCAATAGCTACTACACCGAGGTGTATAGGAGGGCGCTACTCCTTTCCCTGGATTGCTCCACTTTACTCTCGATACGTACCTTATATTGCTGAGTGTTAAGCAAGGAGATATCAAGTACCATTTTTAAAGTCTTTGGTATGACGCGACCTGGGATTGAGCCCAGGTCTCCAAGATCATTGGCAAACACACTATCCACTGGGACAATGGGCCGGTGTTTATTTAATCTTTTACGCACTTAACAGCTAAAGGTATTTATTCGGCTCCCCACGAGGTCAAAAGGTGACACAAAGTCGTGATTCGAACTGTGATTGGCTCGCAGTAAGGGAACCTCATGCAAAGTGGGCGCAAAATTTACTTAGTTCCGTCGGCATTCTTCTCTGGCGCTTCTGAGATCCCCTTTTGATTTATAAGGCGGAATGCCAGGTTAATGATTTTCATCATAGTGATGGGATATCTAATTTGCATAATGATTAAAAAAAAGGTGGCTTTTAATAAACCACTGTCCTGTGTTGTTCATTTGTAATTTTATTATTTTATTTTCAAGCAATAACTTTTATAAAAAAGCGAAAATGTTATTTTAATTTTACTAAGTTTTAATGAAGATGTGCAATTTGCAATGGGGGGGGGGGGCTGTATTGACATCAAGTCGCACAATTACGTTCCCTGTCGGAATAATACCATTGGGAAAGGTATGAACCTCCTTTTCCTTTCAACTATGGTTTAAATAGTACCACGGTTGTCCTTCTACATGGATGGTATTAAATCACCCTCGAAAGTTGATATGCCATTAAACAAAGAAAGCACAATAACAAAACCATTTTGCAATCTAGATTAATATTTAGGCTTTTTTGCCCTTGAAAAATTCACATTCACACACACACACACACACACACACACACACACACACACACACACACACACACACACACACACACACACAGAGTAAGAAATTTAAAATTGTTTTGTGATGACAAAAATAGAAATATAAACATAACTCCCCTACACACATCGTAATGGTCTTCATTTCGATATAGCATTACTCAGGTTCTATTTAACCCAGTCGGGAGGGGCTGTAGAATACACCGACTGCATCACTGCAGAGGGGTAAGACACCCCCAACCAGTGTCCCGGATATGACATTAAACCATCTGACGGCGAGGTTCCAACCTTGGAGATTTGGGAAATATGGAATACCCCTTCATTGCCATTGCTCCCAGGTCCTCTCTGACTTGGAGTGGTAGCAACTGATAGGGTCCTATTTATGGGTCATTATGACATTTAAACTTGAAACCATTTAACTGTGTGCTAACAGTTGAGCACAGACTCGTTTAAGAATGCTATCAACAAAATGCGTCAAGAAATCATATATTTAGTATATATGTATGAAAAAGTTTTGGCATTAAATAACCAACAATGGTTGATGTGCCAAAAACCCGATTAAATCAAATTAGGTTCTTTTACAGGGGGATATTTGAATACAGAAATCTGAAACTGAACGCAATCAAGGTCTCTCTTGTTGTTTTTATTATCGCTAAATAGAACATTATACTGACCCCCACCAAAGGTGTCCCTGTGGAAGACATCGATTACTTTCAGAAGATGGAAAGAACAAGAAAGATTGCATGGGGAGAGGCTCTCAGAAATTAATCAGAATTTTTCTTTCTTATATGTTTGCGTATTTTCCGTATCTAAATGATCTTGCTATCAGGATTATTTCATTAAAATTTCATTATTTCGTTAAAATATTTTGTCAGTTTGATTTAGTTTCTTTGTTTAATAGTATACTAAGCTTCGTGGGTTATTTAATGCCAAAGCCATCCTTGTAAATGGACTGAAGAGAACTATTGAATCTCTAAGTCAAGTAAGTTGGCCGACCGTAGTCCAGGACAACCGAAAGGCTCCCTATTCAATATCTACTACACAGAGGTGTAGAGGAAAGCGCTACTCCTTTCTCTGGCTTGCTGCACTTTACCCTTGATATGTACCTTATAATGCTGAGTGTTAAGCAAGTAGGCATCAAGGACTATTTTTTGAATCTTTGGTATGAATCGACCTGGGATTGAGCTCCGGTCTTCCGGGACATTGGCGAACTCTCAAACTAATATACTAATCGGTCGGTTTAACCTATAGCTAGGTATTATTTTTCCCCAGGGATTAATTTTCCCCTTGGAGGAGTCACCGTGGCGTAATGGCTAAAGAATTTGAGTGGAGCAATTGCATTCAATTTCGAATCAATACCCTTGAGAAAAGAATGAACCTTTTTTTATCCTTTCAGCTACAGTTTAGACAATATCAAAACTATTCTTCTATAAGGATTGCTTTGGCATTAAATCACCCACGAAAGTCGATATGCCATTAAACAAAGAAAGCTCACCTAATTCTCCAGACTTCAATTCTGCCATATTGGAGCCTTCCAAAGAGACCAGTCGAAAATATTTTCTTAATTTTGTCCAAATATTATGAGCGTTTTTTTTTTTTTTATCATTGATAGTTTTCGGACTATTGTCTTCATCTTTATTGCTATTTCTACAACGTTTCTGGCCTTCTTCATGTATTTGTCGAACTCGGTAACCTACAGGGAACTAAAAACTACGTCAAGATTGAACCGTTACGCTATGTGTCCTGCTGGACATATAGCGTAACAGTTATATACGTTAGTTCCCTAAGCTTCTAAGGAGACAATCATTTAGAGGTTGCAGGTCCTATCCTGACTGCAGGCGACTAACAATACAGGAATACTTAACACTTGTACCCGGTTATGGTTAACGGAGTTAGAACAGGTGATCTCCGTGGATTCAATGAAGGACGTAGTTCGAAGTTCCGTGTAGGTTCCCGGGTTCGACAAACACCTGAAGAAGGCCGAAGGACGTATCAGCCGAAACGTTGTGGAAATAACAATCAAGTCGAAGACAATAGTCCGAAAACCTTTAATGAAAAAAATCATCAAGCTTCGTCTCAGAAATTCTGACAACAATTATGAGCGTAGAGGCTAAGATGCTGGACTGTGATATTGTCGTAAGTGAGTGGAAATAATAATAAAGACGAAGACAATAGTCCGAAAAGCCTTCATGATAAAATCATCAAGCTTCGTCTCAGAAATTCAGACAACTATTTTGAGCGTAGTGGCTAACATGCTGGACTGTGATATTCTAGTAAGTGAGTTCAAACTCAAGCCACGCTGATACGTTCACTTTTGGACTAATAACAGTGGAAGAGGTATAAACAGCCTTATCCCCTAAATATTAGTTAAACAGTACCACTAGTGGGTAGAGTGTTCGCCAATGGCCCGGGAAACCGAGGTTCAATCCCAGGTCGAATCATACTAATGACTAAAAAAAATGGTACTTGATGCCGCCTTGCTTAAAACTCAGCATTGTAAGATAAGTATCAAGGGTAAAGTGGAACAATCCAAGGAAAGGAGTAGTGCCTTCTCGAACATTTCGGTGTAGTAGCTATTAAAAAGGGAGCCTTCAGCCCCCCCCACGACTACGGTCGCTAACTTAACTTTACTTTTACTGTTCTTCAATAAGTATGGTTTGGCATTAGATATCCCACGAAGGTTGATACGCCATTAAACAAAGAAATCTATCTAAGTGATAGTATAATTAATATTTTTCAACTGATTTCTTATCAAAATCCACCATGAAATTTAATCCTGTTGTAAGTGACCCTGAAATGTTTGTGGATATTTTGTGGTTCACTCCCTCAAAACTACAGACTATATCTGGCGGCGAGTCTTCTGTTCTGGAGATCTTGGAAGTATGAAAAGACTTATTCATTGTTATCACTCCCAGGTCCACTCTGACCCGGTAGTACCTGTTAGGATCAAATAAATCTATTTAAAAGTATTTGTATTCGACAGGAGCGGGTTAAAAGAAAAAAAAGAAAGAAAAAACGTTTTAGAAACAACTGCATAAAAAATGAAAATATGAACGTACAATGAATGCGATTCTCTAACCTCTTGGCATAGAATAACCCTAGACGTGTCGACGTGTTCTTAAAAATCAATCAGTCAATTGACCATCCAAAATCCTTGCAACACTGCAAATATCATTTGTCAAATGCAGTCGAGACGATCGTTGCTCTTCGATAAAAAGAAAAACAAACAAACTAAAAACTAACAAACAAAAAACAAAAACAAAACAAAATAAAAAACAAAACAGAATCCAAAACAAGCAAACAAAAAGCAAAAAAAAAAAAAAAAATTTTCGACAAGTTTTTTCAGAAAGGCTACTATACAGCAAGTCTGACGACAGAAGAATTTCATAGCCACTATTTTCCAAACCAATCAATAAAAAAAAAAATATAAAAAAACATTTTAATCTGACGCAACACGATCCGTTTCTTCACCACCAATTACCAAATATCACAAAAAGAGGCAAAATTTTCTGTTTGTGTACACCTCACGGGTACAAAACTCGGGAGGGAGATTTATAAAAAAAGGAAGACTTAAATGATCTTTTTAAAATTCACCAAAGAGAGTCGGTGAATTAAAAACGTTGATAACCGTTTCACTTACATGAAATTATTCAGCTGCTTAATTTTCTGCAACTGGGAATAAGTACGGCACAAAGCCACAGGCATGAGACACTTAGTGAGGGCCAAATTCACTTCAGTAGTTATAGGTCACGTCTAGCTTGCTAATCATTTTCTCTGCACTAGGTCTCTTTTGCTTAGTTAGGCACAAAACCACAAGTATGCATTTACCCAACCCCTCCGCCACGAGCAGAATGTGATACAAAGTCAGTTTTTAAGACTGAAGTAAGTGTTTTCCTTCTCCTTGATGGGTTGCCAAACCAAAGTTAAAGGACCTAGTCTGCTCTAATATTTACCCATAGGTACGGAAGGATTGTTAGATCTATGCATTTTCTAAGCGTATTACCGCGGTGTGAAATGCAAATAGTCTCGTCCAGGGATTGAACTAGGATCGCCGAGTCTTTCCGTATGGCAATAACCACGAGCGTTTCCTTAAAAAACCCAACAAGTTTGAGGTTCTCAGCGAGGATCAAATTCACTTCAATTTGCCTACAATTTTTCTCCGGCAAGGGTCCATATTGGTAACTAGCAGCCTCCACTTTGTACAGCACAAAAGCATACATGTGGAGCACTCAATGAGGGACGAATTCACTTCAACTTGCGAACGATCTGTCTAGAGCAAGCGTCCTTATTGATAATTATTAGCCTGCGCTTTGTACGACACAAAGGCACACGTGGAGCGCTCAGAGAGGATCGAATTCATTAGAATGATTGGCTATGAAAGTGGTTTATCAACCAAGTACCCAATGGCACCTGTTACGCTTTTTCACTGAAGCACTCTCAAAAATTCTAATATATTTTTGTACATGGATTGTTTTTTTCCTTTTCGATAATAACATGGGAAATTTTCCCTCTTATCAAATGAGACTAACGTAAATGAATCGATATATCGACTGTTGTGAGCAGACAGATATAAAAAGATAAAATATGGAGACACAGAGATGTGACACTTTTGACGGTGGTATACAGATTTAGCTCTATGTGTGCATGCTTTGACATATGGGTGGACGTTAGTGTATGTATGTGCGTGCGGGTGTATACATGTATACGGTTGTGAGTAGTCTTTTGGTATGTGTATGCGTATGTGTATGCGTATATGTGCGTATGCGTGTGTCCATATAAAGTCCAAGACATATATGCGTGAGAATCACTAATTCAGTCTTGCTAGTATAAAACGTTGATTTTTTATTATCACACCTTTTAGTGAGTCCTAGAGACATGTTGTCTGCTAGTATGTTTATGTCCAGCCTATGGGGGACCAAAAGTCCGGAAAATCGCCTCTGTATATATATAAGAGGGTCAGTTAGAAAAAAAGGAGTCAGCTACAAGAAGGGATAAGAGACAGATGCAGAAGAGACTCAGAAGGACAGATCGATGGGAACACACATACAAAGATGGACTGAGAGTACAGATACAGAAGAGATGAGGTGGACAGAGAATGAAGAACACAGATAGAGAGACATGCAGATCGGCTGAGAACACAAGAACAGATACAAAGATCCGAAAACTAGCAGTCAGTATTAGTTTTTAGTTGAGGGGTTTCGTTGCGAAGTGTCACACTTGTTTACTCCTCTATTGAACAACAATGGTTTGGTTTGGTTTGGTGGGTTTATGGCATATCAACCTTTGTAGGTTATTTAACGCCAAATCCATTTTTATGTAAATAATCTGTTCTATTGAAAACAGTTAAGTTTAGCATAAGTACACAGTTTAATTGTCAAAAACATTTCCATTTCAAACTATTCAAGCAGTTATATGTAACAATTCAGTTAAGTGTAAATACAGTTTTAATGTCTAAAAACTGTTCTATTTGAAATAATTCAGTTAAGCATAAGCACTCATTTTAAGTGTAAATACGGTTTAATTGTCAAAAACATTTCTATTTCAAGCTATTAAGTTTACTCAATTCAGTTTAGCATAAGTATAGTGTTAGTTCTATTTAACCCATAGATAGGGCCCTATCAGGTGCTACCACTCCAGGGCCAGAGTGGACCTGGGAGCGATGGCAATGAAGGGGTACTCTGCATTCCCCAAAGCTCCAGCACTGCTGGATACTCACTAACAGATAGTTTAGTGTCATATCCAGGACACTTGTTATGGGGGGGGGGTCAGTGTATTCTACAGCCCCAGCTGACTGGGCAATACACAGAGTTAAATGTCAAACAGTTTTATGTCAGATAATTCAGTTCAGCATAAGTACACAGTTTAGATGTTAAAACAGTTCTATTTTGAGCAATTCAGTTCAGCACTAGTACGCAGTTCTAATGTCAAAACAGTTCTATTTTAAACAATTCAGTTTAGCATAAATACACAGATTTAATACAAAAATCAGTATAGTGAAAGAAGCACAGTTTAGTTCTATTTAAACCATAGATAGGATCCTTATCAGGTGCTACCACTCCGGGCCAGAGTGGACCTGGGAGCGATGGCAATGAAGGGGTACTCCGCATTCCCCAAAGCTCCAGCACTGCTGGAACCTCACTATCAGATAGTTTAGTGTCATATCCAGGACACTCGTTATGGGGACGGGTCTTACCCCTCTGCAGAGGTGCAGTCAGTGTATTCTACAGCCCCAGCTGACTGGGCAATGAACAACTATGATTCAGTTTTTGTTTTAGCGTTTTTCTTTGTGGAACCGTTCAGGACTCTTACATTTCGACTCAATCTGTTGAGAACCAATAAAAACAACAAGAGGTCAGATGATCATGCCGCCGGAGATGCATGGCTCGATTCCTATTCCAACAGAGATATCGATTTACACTATGTCAAATTTACGTCAATATTTTCCCACTAAAATCAATATCAACCAACAGAAATCTGTAAAATTTTACTGGTATACAAATTTACTTTGTATGATTTTATAAGCTTTACACTGTATGCATATTAGTAGGTTGGTGTTTGATACCATATAAAATATTTTGGGTTATTTATTTAATGACTTGCTGTCACTTATACTGTTGTATACTACTCATACATATACAAACACTGGCCGACTCTGTTGTTTCAGATACGAACGGGTTTATTAATTTCTGACTTCGGCCCATGGTGACACGAGGAGAGAGAGACACACAATTCTTACTATGCTGACCCCACCCCAACGCACGGTGCATCTTGTGATGTTTAAGATCTCTGTCGGTAGAGATCCGAAAAGCCCAACTAGATCTTTCAACTGTCAAAATCCAACTCCTCGCCTCAAGGGTCCAATCTCAACTGACTCTTTTTCAAAATCCTCAAATTCTCAGGACCATCTCTTCTGGACATGACATCATCCACACTCCAGCCCTATTTCCTGTCTGTGAGTTTATTATAGCAAATGGTGATTGTCATATCTTTTGCGCACGAGCGTAACTGCACCAAATGACTATGCACCTCGACTTAAGAGACTCGAATAGTTCAACGCCTTACCAAACGGAATGATAAAATATAATTAACGGAAAATGATTAATACAAAAAAAAAAAAAAAATCATTCCTTAATTATAAAACAATACTCCAGTGGAAAACCATCAGCTAACGTTGGTGTGAAAAACTCTCAATGAGTCAAATGATAATATTCCTGTCCTGGAGAATGAAACACACGAAATTCTCTAGGATTTTGAGATATCAACAGATCACCTAATCCTAGCCAGATGACCAGACCCAGTGATAATCAAATAAAGCAATAAATAGTAAAAATAAAAATAAATAGATAAAATAAAAAAAAAATGAACCTAACGAATAGTGGACTTGAGGAGATTTGCTGTCACTCAGACTCCAGTGGAAAACCATCAGGAAACGCTTTGAGTGAAAAATTCTCAAATGAGTGATAATAATAATAATTAATTGTAAATGATTGAATTGCTCTATTTAACCCATTGATAGAACCCTAACAGGTACAACCACTCCGGGTTAGAGTGGACTTGGGAGTAATAGTAATGAAGAGATACACCACATTCTCTAAACTCCAGGACTGTAGTCTCATAATTAGACGCAGTGTAGTGCCATATCTAGGAAAGAGTATGCATACGTTACATTGTGGTTCTCCTTCAAAATTGGTCGAAGAAAAATTTACGGACTGATTGATTTTAACGGCATGTCAACCAATCTAGGGTGATTTTATTCCTAGAGGCAAGGAAATCGTGTTCGTTGTTCTTTTATAATTACATTTTTTGTGTATTTGTTTCTTCCGATTTTTTTTTTTGCACCCGGCCCGAATAAATACGAATGATTTTTAAACAGATCTATTTGACCCATTGATTGGATCCCAACAGGTACTACCACTCATGGTCAGTGTGGGTCTGGGAGTAATGTCAATAAAAGAGTACTTTACACATACAAGATCTCCAGAACTGGAGCCTCAGCATCAGATCCAGTTAAGTACCATACCCCCCCAAAAAAAAACTTTTTTTGAGGGGGTGATCCTTACCCGTCCGCGGGGAATACAGTAAGCATATTCTAAGCCACGCTGAAAGGGCGTAAGAAAAGTTGAGGAGATGATAAAGTTGTCACTTGTTTTCAGTGAAAAAAAGTCCGAACACGTTGGTGGTAGTGGGAGTCTTCGTGATGCAATGGCTAAAGTGCTTAATCCTATTTACCAACCCCTCCGCTCGGGCAGGATATGACACAAGGTCAATTTTTAAGCGGAGTTTAACACGTTTGAATTCAGAGTTTTCTTTCTCCTAGACTAGTTGCCTCACCAAGGCTGAAGAACCCAGTCTGTCCTACTATTTACCCATAGCTGGAGGGAAAATAATTGGATTCATACCTTTCCCAAGGGTATTAGTGCTACGTGAAATGCAATCAGTCTCGTCCAGGATTTGAACTCGTGTTGCCGTGTCCATTTCCTACGACGATAACCATTACACCACGGGCACCTAAAGTGCTTAATTGTGGCCTCAAAGTGAGCAAGTTCGAACTCCAGTCGCGCTATTACGCTCATTTTCAGACTAATATTCTTTGGAAAAGGTTCGAATCCCTTTACTCCCCAAGCTTTGGGTAAAGTAGCACCTCTACTTTTCTTTTTAAATGGATGGCTTTGACATTAAATAAACCATCTAGGTTGATATGACCTTAAACCAAAAAAAAAAAAAAAAAAAAAATGAAACGAACACGTTGTTGCAAAAACCCAGTCATGCTTATTTTGGATGTTACAAGTTTGTTTTAGACTAGTACCATAGGGAATTCTGAAGTCGATGGAGGAAATATTAATTCTTTCATAAATTGTTGCCACCACCAGTCTTTTGTGGGAGGAGGCTTGCTTAATCACCAAAAGATACACCTGCTCCTCTTAACGTCTAAAACTCAACTCTGAACTTTTAAAAACTAACATTTTAATTCACACAGCCAACCACAAGAAAACCCATTGTTGGCCACGGTGGGTGATTTGAAATTTCAACCCATAATCTATCGATCACTCTTACGTGAATGTTCACCACATCCGGCTGGTTGGTAAAGGAAACCATTACATAACACATAGAGACGGGAACAGAAGAGTTAATTGTCTCATATAGTTTTAAATAAATACAATGACCATTTGTTTAAAAATTAAAAACTTCGAAATCAGTTTAAAAAATAAAACGGCTGTGTTAGCACCGAACAAATTGTTATAAAAATATCAGAAAATACTCAAATACTGGCCAGTCGAGCAAGGAGGGTTGGGCTTGTCCAAGAAACACTACCCGAGTCGCGCCACTCTGACCAGACGAGGTTATAAGACCAGTGACCAGAGTAGGATCAAAACTAAAATTAAAAAAAAATGAATAAATACATTTTTTCTAACTTCCTAATGTTAATCTCATGATTTGGCAAAAAAAATCTTTAGTTTGTGACGGCAAATTGACTAAAATCCCTAAACGGGACTTTATTTTCGCACGTGTGAAGACGGGGCAGGTTGGCACTTGATCCCCTACAGAAATAAGTCCTGTTCAGAGTTCTTTTCTCAGGCAGATAAGAACTGGCATATTACGTGAGGGAATAATTTAAGGCCAGACTGGCCACCGCTGGCAAAGGGGTCCAAAATTTCACACTATCACACACCCACCAGGCCGCTAAACTTCTTTCCCTTAGATAATAGAAGAATACGGGCCTATAGGTCTTAGTTGTAATAACATTAATATGGTAGTAGTCGGCAACTCCAGTTTCCCGTGAGATACTTTAGGAATTAATAGGACAGTTCTAAGCAAGATAACATAGGGCGAATAGAAGCTGAAAGGAAAGCATGGAATAATAACATAGACCACATGGTAAAATGAAAATACATAGGTTCTTTACTACGGTTATATATATATACGTCCAAAGTGTCAAAAACATATAATAGGATAGTCCATGAATACAAATGTCTTTTCTTGGCTTTTATCCTTTTTCAAATTGAGAGAGAGAGTGGTAAACAAAATTTGGGTGTAAGGGAAAAATGTCCCAAAGTTACTTATCTTATTTTTTTGACGGGGTTCCACTGGAGAATTTTTCTTTTTTCACGGGCTAATAGACTTTGTTCTGTTTTTAGTACTGGCTTGAAGGATTTTGGAGTCCTTCGTGTCTCAGTCTTTTGTCTTTAGCCCGGAGTAAAATGGCTATCGTCCGTCTGCCACGAGACTTGCTAAAAAAAAAACTACCTTACTACCCCTGAGGGGAAGGGAACCCCACTTCCGTTTGGGGTCCCCGCCAATCATTTTGCTTCTTTCTCTTTCCCCTTCCGATGTCCGGCGACCCAAGGTCACTTAAGTGCGAACATCTGCGTGACCCACATTCTCTCCTAACGGTCACTTTTTGACTGCTAGATAATGTTAGTTCAACGGGGGAATAGTATCATTCTTACCTCTTCGTCTTCGTGAGCTATCACGTGACAAGTTGAAAAAATTAGTGAGAAAAGTATATATACGATAAAAATAAGTTGGAAAGTGGATAAATCAAACACTTACAACGGGTTTAGTGGTAATATTTTGTTCTTTATTAACAGAAGAACTTCGTCAGACTAAACATTTTCCAAGTTTTTCTACATTTTAGCAATTGAGGAAATAGAAAGAATGTTTTGTTTGACGAAGTTCTTCTGTTAATAAAGTACGAAATATAACCACTAAATCTGTTGTAAGTGTTTGATTCATCTACTTTTCCACTTATTTTTATCATGTCAGATTCACCTCAACTACCATCTCTCTCTCTCTCTCTATATATATATATATATATTTATCACTAACCTACCAACGTTCATCAGTATTTTGATTTTAAAAGTCAGTCCCCCAAATTGCATAAAAAACTATTCCCCATCATTCAATGACTTGTAGGCCCTGACAAAACTTTAATCTCAGAATTTAAGATTCATTCACATTGTGTCTTGCATCCCCCCCTGTTTTTTTTTTTTTTTTTTTTTTTTTACATTTTCTGGTTTTAACAGCGGATCTATGCATAGAAATTGTTTTCTCTCTTACCTCTATTTTTTGTTCTTTCCCGTATCTTCTTTTGTCCAGTATCCCATAAATCTTTTGCGTCCCTCGTTCCACTCACTTTTTTCTTTTCTTTTTTCTTTTTATCTTAAATCTGACACCTGTTTTATCTGACACGGTCCTCAGTCTTTATATGCCATTTGAAATAATCATTATCATCGTCATGTTGACAGCACAGAGTCCCTTGACTCTCTCTCTCCCCGTCCCTATCGTTCTTCGCTCCTGGCTGGTCCGCTTGATTGCATCCGGTGTCCGCACAGAGCTGATTTATGTAAGTCTTTGCTTGTCGGTCACCGTCCATGTGTAAGAGTCCATAAGAGAACGTCGCTTATGAGTTTGTCCTTACTGGTCCAGCAGTGAGCAGCATGTCATTTTCGTCTTATTCGGATGGTTTGTGAGATGGCAGGTATGTGGTCGTACAACTACTGTTTTCTGGAGTGTTTGTGGCCAGGATTTGCTCAAAACAGCACACAATATTCTCGTGTACTTCCCATTTAGCTTTTTCTCGAAGCATTTCGTAAGAGTCCAAGTGGTGCAGCTATACAGTAGTACTGACACGGTCATATTTCTGGGAAGAAATCCCGTTTTATTTTATCTGAGAGATCCGATTTTCATATGATCGACAACCTGTCAATGTTTGCCTCAGACCCTTGACTAAAAAACAAAAGGCCAGAGATTGTAAGGATTCAAATCTTTATCCAATTATATAACGGTAATGAATAGAGGAAAATTTCAGACATTGAAAAAAAAAAACGAGTTATTTAAATGTTGTTCTTAATGAACGGTAGGAAAATCTCTTAAGTGTCTTTAAGGTTTATTCTGCGTTTTCTACCGATTATGGCACTGTCTTTATCCAGTCATCTAGAAAGACTTCGACAAAAGAGACGCAACAACTCTTTAAAAAGGATTCTTATCTCTTGTGGATTCAATGGGAATGAAATCTGTGAATAAAAAAGGCGACCAACAGAGAGACTTGACGGTACAAGGTTTACTCGACACATTCCCTTACGAAATAAGGTGCAGAACAAGAGGCGGCTCAAGGCTTGCAAATATGGTGCACTTCCTGAAATCGATTGCATTCAGAATATTCTGGATAGACTACCTTGCTAACCATTCACCCCTCACGAGGAACCCTAAAATCATTATTAGTGAGTTCGATTAACACTTAGTACCCTAACCCACATCGACTGCATTTTCTGCAGAGGGAAAAAACTTCCCCTGTGAGTATCCTGGATATGACATTGAATAATCTGATGGGGAGGCTCCATTAATACTGGAGCTTTGGGGAATGTGGAAAACCCCTTCATTGCCATCACTTCCGGGTCCACTCTGGCTCGGGGTGGTAGCATTTGATAGGGTCCTATCTATGGGTCAAATTAGATTGTTTGACATTTAAACAGAGTGCAAACAAATGAATTATACTAAATTGAATTGTTAGAAATAGAACTTTTTGATCCTTTATCTGTGAGTATCTACAAAAATGGGTTTAGAAATCATATATTTAATATATACGTAAAAAACAGGATTTGGCATAAAATAACCAACAATGGTTGACATGCCATAAATACAAACAAACTAAACCATTTGGCGCTCCATACTTCTGGTGTGGAGCCAAACTTTGTAAATGACTTTGGGACGACTTGCATCATGTAAGTGTGAGCGAGTTAGACTAGTAGACCATTCTTCGTGAGTTCGATCCATACTTGATGCTCCATATTTCTGATCTTGTGCCAAACTAAGTTAAGTAAATGACAACTATTTCGGGCGCGAGGCCAAACGGATCAAGTCTTAGGCAGCTCTGATGTCAATAACACAAATACAGCATTTCTCTAAAAATGATGACCTTGTGCCAAACTATTTTTAAAAACTCTATTATTGACTTAAAATATTCCTACATTTTCCATCCTTCAGAGATGCTGATTGAAGCTTTTAAGGTCATTGACAGTTTTAGCTCTGAATAATTGTCGAGATATCACAAAGTGAAGGGAATCTTCATAAAATATTTGAAGGCTGATTTGGTCAGTCAGATTTTCTTTTGCGTTTGAATAAAAAGATTTATTGAATTTTTGTTGAATATGGAAGAGAGACAAATTTCAGAAATATCCAAATCAACTCTTAAAGGATTGTGGGATTGAAATTATTAATTTTTAATTTATATTTTCTTTTTTATTCTGCTCGTATTCTATCTATCTATCTATCTATCTATCTATCTATCTAAGTCGGATAATATCTATTTCAGAATGATTATATCTATGGTTTTTGCTACTCTCTCTCTCTTTCTGTCTTTCTCTCTCTCTTCCCCCCTCTCTCTCTCTTATATATGCATATATATAAATGTGTGTGTGAGTGTGTGTGTTTACATACGATTTGATTTGTCTAACCTCATATCAACTCTGTCTGAGTTATTAAATACCAAAATCTGATTCATCTTTAAAGATTTCATTATAATTTCCAACAATTCAATTTAGTTTAAGTCAACAAAGTTAAATGATTCCAAGTATTGCTATTTATCACTAACAATTAAATTAAACATCAGTCATTTGTTTACACACAGTTAAACGATCAAATGACCCTGTTTCAAATAGCTCAATTTAACATAAATCATTTGTTTGCACTTGGTTTAAATGTCAAACAATTCTATGACCCATTCATAGGACCCTATCAGGTGCTACCATTCCGGGCCACAGTGGACCTGGGAGTTATGGCAATGAAGGGGTACTTGACATCCCGCAAAGCTCCAGCATTAGTGAAGCCTCATCATCTGATTGTTTAATGTAATATCCAGGACACTCGTTGGGGGAGGGGGTGTCCTCGTGGTGTAATGGTTAAAGCGATGGACTGCGGAATCGTAGTAAGCGAGTTCGTACTCCAGTCGCGCTATTACGTTCACTTTCGGGCAAATACCCTTGGGAAAGGTATGAATCCCTTATCCCCCCATCTATGGGTTAAATAGCACTACTACTGTTCTTTTAGGAGAATGGCTTTAGCATTAAATAACCTACAAAGGTTGATATGCCATTAAACAACCAAACTAAACGTTGTGGGAGTCTTACCCCTCTGCAGACAAGCAGTCGGTGCATTCTACTGCTGCGGTCTACTGAGCTCGCACGAAGTTACATAAATTCAACAATTCTGATCTAATAGTTATAATAATCTGTAAGTTATGATTATCTATTAGTTATAATTATTGTAACATATTGACCCCGGCCAAGTTGTCAAAATAGGAAATGCACCAGTGTAAATAACAGGTGCATCCGGTCGAGGAATATCAGGATATAACCTTGACCGTGAATGAGTGCGATTTGTGACGCTCGCAGGAAGAAGAGTGGACGGCGAACTATTATATAACTCGATGCTCAGGAAGTTCAATCAGTTGGAGATCAGACCAGTTGGAGAAGATGCTGGAATGAGAAACATGTCCCAGAGAGGCTGGGTCCCCAAGCCCCCGTTTGAGCCGCCCAGGAGAACGGGAAAGAAACGCTGTTATGGCCATAAGAGTGGGGGTCAATATGTTGCAGTTCTGTTCAGTCTCCAACTCCCTCTCACACAGTAAAACCTTTAGTAACCCTTTCGAACCCTTTCAAATAAAGTGAGAGGTATATTTTTCTAAAGAACTGTGTCGCTCATCTTTATTGTGTCGTTGTTATGATTCTACATGCATATGTGTTTGTATAGTTGGTCATGGCTATACAATATAATTAATAAGTTATAATGTTATAAAATAGCCGAGGGATTTCAGTTCATGCTTTTGAGTTTAGTTTGGCTGAGAACCTTTCGGCTTAGCACATGGGTTAGTTAGAGGCAATTGAGGCAGGTGTTAACGCGGGTGCGCGCGGGCGGATGGAGGTGTCACTCAGATGTCATAACAGTCTGAGACGATACTGGGTGACAAGGTGCGGGTGACGTCACGCACCGGACGCACGCGGAAGTTTGTGTGAGAATTTGAAGAAAATAAGAGTCGGGACCTAGACGCCAAACGAGAAGGATCGATTTTGGAGCTCGCAGGCGCGAGGCGAACTTGCGCCCTATGGGGGGCCGCTCGTGTTGGGGGCCAAATGAATAAGACAGCATAGAAGATTGTGTCTCTCCTCCTTACGTCGAAACCTTTAACTCAAAGTTAATAAAAAGGTTTCGTACCTGAACAAGAAGTCGTTACGTGTTTTCGAATTCCGAGATTCATATGTTTTATCGTTAACAATAATAATTATCAGGTTTCAAGTAACTATTCTTATTCAAAAATAATCATTTGTTTGCGAAGTTATACATCTTCAAGTATTATTATCTAATACTGATAATTTTTAGTGCATTATCGGCGAGGTTTAGAATATGTTAACTTTATCCCTTGCTGAACGGGTAAGACCCTCACTAAAGGAGTGTCCCGAGTATAACACTAAACTACATCTCAGGATTTCGAAACCCTGATACATAGTCTGGAACGAGCCGCTGCAGACATCAGCCGCCATGTCAATGCACACAAGACGGAATATATGTGCTTTAATCAAACAGGTGACATCACATTAAACGGTAGCTCTTTGAAACTAGTTGACAAGTTCATCTACCTAGGAAGCAGTATCTCATCAACCGAGACAGACATCGACACGCGACTAGTAAAGGCATGGACAGCTTGATAGGCTCTCGGTCATATGAAAATCAGACCTAACCGATAAAATGAAGTGCAGTTTGTTCCAAGCAGCGGTCGTGTCGATACTGCTATATGAATGCACTACATGGACGCTTTCAAAATGTATGGAGAAAAAGCTTGACGGCAACTACATAAGAATGCTGCGAGCAATATTAAACAAGTCCTGGAGGCAACACCCCACAAAGCTGCAGCTGTATGGCCACCTACCACCCATCATGAAAACTATCAAAATAGGACGAACCAGACATGCAGGACACTGCTGGAAAAGTAGAGACAAGCTCATAAGTGATGTACTTCTGTGGACCCCTTCACATAGACGAGCAAAGGCAGGACGACCAGCTCGAACCTACACAGAGCAGCTCTGTGCCGATACGGGATGTTGCCCTGAAGACCAACCGGAAGCAAAAGGCAACAGAGAGGGGTGGCGAGAGAGAGTCAGGGATATCCGTGCTGATAGCATGACATGATGATGATGATGACATCTCAGGATGAAGCTACCATTAAGAATATCTTGGGAGTGTAGAGTACCTATTCAACGTTATTACTCCCAGGTCCACTCTGGCCCAGATTGGTAGTACATGTTAGGATACTATCCATCGATAAAATAGATCTGTTTAAGAATTGTTCGTATTCGATAAAATTCGTTCAAAAACAACCCTCCCCGCAAAATAAATAAATAAATAAATAATAACAATAAAAAATAACTCGTAAGAAACGACTGCACAAAAAAAAGTAAAACTGAACGTACAGTAAACGAGATTCCCTAACCTTTAGGTATAAAATAATCCTAGACCTGGTGACATGCCGTTAAAATCAACCATTCACGGTAATTTGTAAACAGATGTATCTGACACATAAATAGAAGCCTGAAGGGTATTACCACTCTGGGTCAGAGTGAACCTGGGAGTAATAACAATGAAAGGGTACTCTACACTTCTCAGAACTCCAGAAGTGAAGTCTCATCACTAGACCCATCTTAGTGTCATAGAGTCTGTGTGAATAGGTCTTTTATAACTTATGTGGAAAGTCAATTGACTTCCATACTGAAAAAATGTGTAAATTTTTTGTGCAAAAATAAAAAGGTCTCAGAAACCATAAAATATGAATCTATATTTTTGTATTTTTAACCAATCAGTGCTTTCAAATAAAACGTTGACTTTGCAGACGATAATGATTTGTTTTGTCATGCAAAATT
Organism: Sepioteuthis lessoniana; assembly: GCA_963585895.1. Lineage (NCBI taxonomy): Eukaryota > Metazoa > Mollusca > Cephalopoda > Myopsida > Loliginidae > Sepioteuthis > Sepioteuthis lessoniana. Next base: position 23,580,218 of record OY757926.1, read on the forward strand.
TCAAATATTTAAAAATCTAAATAATTTAAGAATCCTTTCCCTCCTTCATTGTTTAAAAAAGTAGCCTATTAAAATCATTGATAGATTAATCTACTTTTGATCTGTTTTCGAGTCAATTTAAATCTTATAAATAAGCAATAAAATACTCTAGTTTCTAGTTTTTGGTAAGGACTACGTCCTTATTCATTGCTAACTTTTGTCTTTATTTCTATGGAGTGAATTTTAGTTTCTTTCCAACATTCAATACCTCGAAATTTATTTTGATTCAACATTGCTAAACTAATTTGACAAGGAAAATATCTCTCGGCGTATTGACATTTCAACACTAGGAATACTTGTACTAATACAACATTCCGTTTTGCTGATTATAATTGTCTAAACTAATTTGACAAGGAAAATATCTCTCGGCGTATTGACATTTCAACACTAGGAATACTTGTACTAATACAACATTCCGTTTTGCTGATTATAATTGTCTAAACTAATTTGACAAGGAAAATATCTCTCGGCGTATTGACATTTCAACACTAGGAATACTTGTACTAATACAACATTCCGTTTTGCTGATTATAATTGTCTAAACTAATTTGACAAGGAAAATATCTCTCGGCGTATTGACATTTCAACACTAGGAATACTTGTACTAATACAACATTCCGTTTTGCTGATTATAATTGTCTAAACTAATTTGACAAGGAAAATATCTCTCGGCGTATTGACATTTCAACACTAGGAATACTTGTACTAATACAACATTCCGTTTTGCTGATTATAATTGTCTAAACTAATTTGACAAGGAAAATATCTCTCGGCGTATTGACATTTCAACACTAGGAATACTTGTACTAATACAACATTCCGTTTTGCTGATTATAATTGTCTAAACTAATTTGACAAGGAAAATATCTCTCGGCGTATTGACATTTCAACACTAGGAATACTTGTACTAATACAACATTCCGTTTTGCTGATTATAATTGTCTAAACTAATTTGACAAGGAAAATATCTCTCGGCGTATTGACATTTCAACACTAGGAATACTTGTACTAATACAACATTCCGTTTTGCTGATTATAATTGTCTAAACTAATTTGACAAGGAAAATATCTCTCGGCGTATTGACATTTCAACACTAGGAATACTTGTACTAATACAACATTCCGTTTTGCTGATTATAATTGTCTAAACTAATTTGACAAGGAAAATATCTCTCGGCGTATTGACATTTCAACACTAGGAATACTTGTACTAATACAACATTCCGTTTTGCTGATTATAATTGTCTAAACTAATTTGACAAGGAAAATATCTCTCGGCGTATTGACATTTCAACACTAGGAATACTTGTACTAATACAACATTCCGTTTTGCTGATTATAATTGTCTAAACTAATTTGACAAGGAAAATATCTCTCGGCGTATTGACATTTCAACACTAGGAATACTTGTACTAATACAACATTCCGTTTTGCTGATTATAATTGTCTAAACTAATTTGACAAGGAAAATATCTCTCGGCGTATTGACATTTCAACACTAGGAATACTTGTACTAATACAACATTCCGTTTTGCTGATTATAATTGTCTAAACTAATTTGACAAGGAAAATATCTCTCGGCGTATTGACATTTCAACACTAGGAATACTTGTACTAATACAACATTCCGTTTTGCTGATTATAATTGTCTAAACTAATTTGACAAGGAAAATATCTCTCGGCGTATTGACATTTCAACACTAGGAATACTTGTACTAATACAACATTCCGTTTTGCTGATTATAATTGTCTAAACTAATTTGACAAGGAAAATATCTCTCGGCGTATTGACATTTCAACACTAGGAATACTTGTACTAATACAACATTCCGTTTTGCTGATTATAATTGTCTAAACTAATTTGACAAGGAAAATATCTCTCGGCGTATTGACATTTCAACACTAGGAATACTTGTACTAATACAACATTCCGTTTTGCTGATTATAATTGTCACGTACACGTTAGCACCATAAACATTATTTTTCCCACTAAATAGTGACATACTCATCAAAAAACCTTTTACACACTCAAAATATATAGTCAAGTACAAAATAAAATATAGTGATATTTAAATTCACAAACTCTTTTCTATTGAATGCAAATATTGAAGCATATTTACGCATTAACAAATATTATCTTTTCTCATATAAGAAAAGAAACGTTGTAACTTTTGTTTTTCAAAAAATTCTTCATTTAAGTAGAAGAAATAAAATTTATTAAATTTGTAAAACTGTGTTTCATTAATTCTTACACATAAGAGTTTTTCACATCAGCGTTAGTTGATGGTCTTTCACTCGAGTTTGAGTGACAGGAAGTCTCCTCAAGTCTCCAGGACTCTTCTCAGTATTCTGGTCGTTTTCAATATGCTGTCGTCTGGATGGTCTCCAATCGTCCTCCAACATCCCAGTCCTCACGTCCATTTGATAGTCTTTTAGTTACTGTACAGAATGCACTAATCACGATTGGTATAATCGTCACCTTCATGTTCCATTTTTTAAAATTCCCTGGCAAGGTCTGGTACTTATCCTTCTTTCCACTTTCTTTCAGTTTTATTCTGTAGTCAGCCGGTACAGCAAAGTCGACAATTTTGCAAGTTCTTTTTTTGTTGGTTACTATAAGGTCTGGTCTTCTGGCCGAGATTAAGTGTATGTCAAAGTCCCATAGGAGTTTATGTGTGTCATTCTCTAGGACAGATACTGAGTTGTGGATATACCATTTGTTCGTATGGTCAAATTTAAATTTCTTGCACATCTCCAAGTGGATCACCTTGCTCACCCAGTCGTGTCTAGTCTTACACTCCTGTGTTAATTTGCTACATTCGCTTATGTGATTTTTGGTTTCGTCTCTATCACCTCATAACTTACATTTGCTATTTTGTTGTGTCTTATCTATTCTTACTTTGATATGATTGGTTCTTATGGCGTTGTTTTGTGCTGCTATAAGGAGAGATTCTGTTTCTCTTATAAGGTTTCCTTTTCTTAGCCACGTCTAGGTTTTCTGGTGTGAGATGTTGTTTATTAGTCGTTTAAAACGCCCATACAGTTGATTTTCCTCCCATTTTTGTTTTCAAGTTGTTGTTGTTGTTGTTGTTGTTGTTGTTGTTGTTGTTGTTGTTGTTGTTGTTCTTCTTCTTCTTCTTCTTCTTCTTCTTCTTCTTCTTCTTCTTCCAATTGTCTCATAAATAACAAAATCCAATAAGTCACTGAATTCTCAAAGTCACAGTAAAAAATAAGCAACCAATAAAGATAACAGAATGCGGAAAATGTCGAACAAAAAAACGTAAAAAATAATAAGATGGCGAGAAAAAGTCGGGAAAACTTTTCATCTCTGAACGCTGTGATATTTTTATGTTTTAACGTCTCATGGATTAAACCTGGAAAGAGTGTTCTGAAAATTCCTTCAAACAGAAGATGATATACAATTTCTCCCAAATCATATGCACACACACACACACACACACACACACACACATATATATATATACAAACACACTGACTCATATACACTACACTCATACAACAACAACAACAACAAGAAATAAACTGATACGAAAACAGTTTTTCTAAGGTTTTACATTGAGATTTTATTAATTTATTTAATGAATAAATTATGTAAAATCCGAACTTAATCGATTCCGTAGTTGTTTTTTTTTTACTGTCAATACGTTCACCCACGCGAATTGTTCTTTAATTAAGAAATGACGTTTTGCCATAGATAAATTTCAGAGAAAGGTGAACTTTGATACAAACTTAACAAAAAAAAAAAAAAGGTCTTTGTTTTATACAATTTGCCAATATAGTTTAGTATTTTCTTTTTAGAAGTTATTAATAAACTTATTGTCACGAAATCAAATCTTTTCATTATATTACAGTGTAACTCGGATATAAGAGACCCGCATATGATAGATTTTCTCTGGTCCCAAATTAGAGCCTGTGTTAATTTATATAAAATAGACCAAACCCTGATATAAGATAAACTCTGATATAAGAGGAACCTTGATATAAGAGACTTCTCCGGTCACGAAAACTCTCTTATATCCGGGTTACACTGTATCAATCATCGTAACACAAGGCAGAAAACTAATCGTTCTTTTGAAAAAAGGTTACTTAGTTTATTTGGTTTAACGGTATATCAACCTTTGATGGTTATTTAATGCCAAATCTTGTTTATACATTGGTTTGGTTTGGTTGGGTTGGATTTTATTGCATATAAACCATTGTAGGTTATTTAATGCCTAAACATATATATCAAATATGATTTGTAAACACATTTTCTTAATAACATTCTTAAACGAACCTAATCTCATTTTTTGCACATAGTTAAATGGTTTCAAGTACTTCCATCTAATACAAATAATTCTATTAATTATAATTGATTTGTTTGCTCTAAGATGGTTTCAAATATTGCTATTTAACAATAACACTTTAACATCAGTCATTTGTTAGCACACATTTAAATAGACATACACATATAATTTGTAAGTGAATAGTTTGTAGGTAAATTCATTTTTAAATGATCTACAACTGATTTGTTTGGATACTAGTATTGATATTGTTTCTACACCGTTAAATGATTTCAATTATCGCTGTTTAACACTAACAATTCTGTTCAATATTAACCATTTGTTTGCAGACAGTGAAGTGGTTACAAGTATTGTTAAGTAAAATAAAGTTGGCGACCGTTGTCGAGGGCGACTCGAAGGTTCCCTTTTCGATAGCTACTACACCGAGGTGTAGGGGAGGGCGCTACTCCATTCCCTGGATTGCTCCACTTTACCCTTGATCCTTACCTAATAATGCTGAGTGTTAAGCAAGGTAACATCAAGTACCATTTTTTAAAGTCTTTGGTATGACTCGATCTGGGATTGAACCCAGGTCTCCCGGACTATTGGCGAACACTCTAACCATTATACCAATGTCCGGTTATACTAATTATTTTTTTTCAACACTATTCATTCATGTGCACAAAGTTAATGATTCCTAGTATCACTATATAGTACTAATAGTTCAAGTAAAGGGTTTCAAATATTATTTAACTCTAATAATTCTATACAACATTCGTTGGTAAACGATTAAATGGTTTCAAGTATTGCTATGTATCACTAACATTTCACTTAGTCATTTGTTTACACACTGTTAAATGATCAAACAGTTCTATTTCAAGCAATTCGATTTAGCATAAGTCATTTGTTTGCACTCAGTTTAGATATCAAACCGTTCTATTTGACCCATAGATAGGACCCTATCAGGTGCAACCACTCCGGGTCAGAGTGGACATGAGAGTAATGGCAATTAAGGGGTACTCCAAATTTCCCAAAACTTTTGGACTATAGCCTCACCGTCTGATGATTAAGTGTCATATTCGGGACACTCATTGAGGTGGGGTCTTACCCCTCTACAGACCATGCCGACTGGGCTGTTTATACATTGCTGCAGGGCCGTCTATGCTAGTCGACTTTACAATCTTTAAAAATGAGAGAAATTACTCAAAAAAAGTTAGGATAACAAAAAGCAAGGGGGATATGTTAAAAGGGCTAATTTTTATTTGGCTAGAAATGGTTTAGCATGAGTACACAATTTAATTGTCAAAAATATTTCTATTTCAAGCTATTCAGTTTAATCAAACAGTTCCAATTCAGCTAATTCAGTTTAGTATAAGTACAGATTTTGTTTACGCACAGTTAAATATCAAAACTTCTATATTAAACAATTCAGGTTAGTGTAAGTACAGTTTCAATGTCAAAAACAGTTCCATTTCAGACAGTTTGGTCTAGCATAAGTTAATTCAATTCAACCCATTGATAGGTCCTTATCAGGTGCTACCATTCCGGGTCAGAGTGGATCTGGGAGCAATGGGAATGAAGGGGTGTTCCGCATTCCCCAAAGCTCCAACATCACTGGAACTTCACCATCAGATTGTTTAGTGTCATATCCAGGACACTCATTGGCGGGGTCTTACTTGCAGTCGGTGTATTCTACAGCCGCAACCGACTGGGCAAATTTGGCTAGAAATAAAAAGAAAAGTGTTTGAGGTAAATTCCTGTTAATGTTTAAAGCGTAAACGCGACTGTCTTATAATTCTTGACGAAAGTGAGTCTGGATGATTCTTGAACTGGTTGCTGATGCAACTATGTGTGTACAAAAAGTCTATAGATAGACCAACGTATCGGTTTACTGAGGCAAGCAAGTCAACGTCTCGGTTGTTGAATCTGCAGATAAACCGGGGTTTGGTCGGCGTTAGCTACGAGCAAGTCGTTGTTGGTCTGAACGCTACCAACCCACACGCGGACTAGAGTCGTCAGTGCGTAAAGTTAGCGGTTCGTAGGCCAGATAATATGGTCTGAGTTTCCATGTTTTGCTGCACTGGGCTGATCGACTGTTACTCTGGATGTCACTGCATCGGAAAGGCTAGTCATCTAAACCGGATGAACCCCCTTATTCTCCCTCCAGCTATGGGTAAATAGTAGGACGGACTAGGTTCTTCAGCCTTGTTGAGGCAACTAGTCTAGGAGAAGGAAAACTCTGAATTCAAACCTGTTAAACTCCGCTTAAAAATTGACCTTGTGTTATATCCTGCCCGAGCGGAGGGGTTGGTAAATAGTATCTAAACCGGATTGGCGAATAAGACTTTCTTGCCCCCAAAAGGGCAGTTTTAAGTAACTGGGTTGGTTAATTCTAGATCGGGCCAGCTGGCCATCTAAGCTTGATTGGCGAGTAAGCCTTTTTACCCTAAAAAGGCAGTTTTAAGTAGCTGGATAGTTGAGCCCACAGGGTGTCGCTGAAAAACCAAGGTGGTAGCGTCCGGCCATTAGAAACTAGGGCGTTCATAACAGTGAAAGAAACAGTCACAATTGGCGATCCATTTTAATCCTTTCGCCTAGGGCCATATCCGCGACCCAACTACCAATATTTATTATGGTAGTGCCCGTGGTGTAATGGTTATCGTCGTAGGAAATGGACACAGCGACTCGAGTTCAAACCTGGACGAGACTGATTGCATTTCACATAGCACTAATACCCTTGGGGAAGGTATGAATCCAATTATTCTCTCTCCAGCTATGGGTAAATAGTAGGACAGACTAGGTTCTTCAGCCTTGGTGAGGCAACTAGTCTAGGAGAAGGAAAACTCTGAATTCAAACTCCGCTTAAAAATCGACCTTGTGTCATATCCTGCCCGAGCGGAAGGGGTTGGTAAATATGATTATGAATGCGTTTCAAAACACTCATGACAAATATATTTTGTTCATTTTGTTGAAGACGAACCTGATTGAGCATATAGCCCATGTCAGTAGAGGGGAATGGGAAGGAAAGCGGTTGTCAGCAAAAGTAATGCTATTCTGAAAGATCCTAGCTAGTCACATTTACTGACCCAATCGTACTGTACAATAGTCGCTAGGAGGCGCTCTTGGTGTAGTGGATATCGTCTTAGAAAATAGACACGGCGACCCGAGGCAGTTTGCATTTCACATAGTGCTAATACCCTTGGGGAAATATATGAATCCAACTATTCTCCTTCCAGCTATGAGTAAATTGTAGGTCAGATTGGACTCTTTAGCTTTGGTATAGCAACCAGTCTAGGTGAAGGAAAACACTGACTTGTTAAACTCTGCATAAAAATTGACCTTGTGCCGCATCTTACTCGTGAAGAAGGGTTGGTAGAAACACACAATCGTCGCAAGCGTTTGATCCACCCGTATTACATTTATCAAAATATCTCAATAATTCTTCGTGAAACCCACTAAAGAAAAAATCCCAGATAAAAAGCTGACACATAAAAATGCTTGAAGCGAAAAAATCTATATACAATGAGTTTGTGAAATGCTATGTACAATTGGGGTGGGGAAAGAAAGGAAAAAGGAACTAAATGAAATATTAACCCGCTACCCACCTTACGAGGTCGTCTATGACAGTTGTTTTTATATCAAAGTTGATTGCTTCTCAACCGACTTCTAATTCAAAAGATTTTGGCAGGAATAAGTAAAATTGGCGACCTTAGTCGAGGGAGACCCAAAGGCTCCTTTTTCAATAGCTACTACACCGAGGTGTAGGGGAGGGTGCTACTCTCTTTAATTTCTGTTGTATGATAAAACTGGTCATTATACGAGCCAGACAAAGTTGCAAATATTGCTTGCTATATGCAGTAGTCAGAAAATATCCCTGAAACAACCCACAGAATTAAAGGTCTCGGAATTAGTTTCCGGTTTTTGATGGAAAATTCCATTTACTAAAGACATTAGGTGGACGTTAAGCACTACAATCCCGACGTGAAATGCTCGTGGCTACGATAATATTTATAATTTGTAAGCGAATAGTTTGCAAGTAATTCAACTTTAAAACAAGTTAGAACTCATTTGTTTGCACACAGTAAAATGGTTTCAAGTATTGTAAAATATTGAATAATTTTATTTGACTCATAGATGGGATCCTAACTGGGTCAGCATGGACCTGGGAGCAATGAAGGAGTGCTCCAAATTCCTCAAAGTTCCAAAACTGGAGCCTTACCATCAGATGGTTTAATGTTATACTCAGGGCACTTGTTGGCAGGGCGTGGAGGATTCTACAGCCCCAGACGACAGGGAGGTCTTTTGAAAAAAGAATAATCCGGAACATATTGAATAAATTGGAAAGACGAAGTTCATAAAAAACTCCTATTTCAACAAGTATTAAAAACCGAGGAAATTGAAAATACAATATAAGTTTGTGAAGTAGAAATGGACCGCCCCATTAAATAATGGGAACTACAGAAGTTACATCCTCTTATAATATGAAAGAGCCCCGTCTCTAGAGGTAGAACTTTGTATTTGCGCTTGATACTGAATAAAGTAACTAAGTGTCATTGGCCTAATGAGTAGAGTGTTCGCCAATGGTCCGGGAGACTGGGGTTCGATCCCAGGTCGAACCATACCAAAGACTCAAAAAAATGGTACTTGATGCCTCCTTGCTTAACACTCAGCATTATAAAGTAAAGATAAGGGGTAAAGTCGAGCAATCTAGTGAAAAGAGTAGCGCCCTCCCCTACACCTCGGTGTAGTAGCTATTGAAAAGGGAGCCTTCGGGTTGCCCTCGACAAAGGTTACCAACTTTACTTATAATTACTTCATTGTTGCTACTACACAAAGTTGAAATGATTATTTCATTAAACAATTTATTTCAATGCAATAGAAAAATATAAAAACATAAAAGTCTGTTGATGTTTCTGAAAAATTCTTTTTTCTTTTCCAGGGAGGAAGATCTTAGTCCTCAATTCTACTGGCAGACGACTCAATTTTTTTTAAATACGCATACAAGAAATAACAAAACAAGTTAACTTTAAACTTCAGAGAAATTTTCTTTTTAGTTCTGGGGAGAGAAAACTTAAATACTTATTTCTTCTGCAAAATAACTCCAGCCTCGAGATATCTCATACACGGAACATTTTTTTCCTTAAGCGGTTGTCTTAAAATGGTCTCCCTGTCTTCAAAATCTTTTTCATCCTGGTAAAAATCTTGTTCTGTCGGCTAGCCAAATGTTAACTCCCGCGTATTTATTGGCTGATATTTTACGGTTCGAAGGACGTAACTTACGGGGTCCCAGGAGCAAGCTGTGTTGCCGTTTGCTATCTGACTTAATCCTGAGTTATTTTATTCTTACCCCACGTTATCTTGCTGGTTTAACTTCTTGGATATGAAGGCTGTAAAGGAATTAAATTAAAGAAGAAGATAGTAAAAGATCGGAGAGGAAGTTATCTTTTATTTTGCCTTTATTTCTGGGTTCTACAACCATTCAGTGGGTGAGGAAATCCTTCCTGAATACAAATGAAATGGTTGAATCTCCCAGTCAAGGTGTTAAAAAGGCGTTAGTCGTTTCTTGGGTATATATGTCCAAATTCGGTATTTAAAGCGTTAAAAACGTGTTCGGTAGATAAAGCTATAGGGATGTGTTAGTCACTTTTGGGAGTTTGTCTAAGTCCGGTGTTTCAGTCATGGGTTGGTGGTGAAAGAGACAACTACTACCAGTGGAAGGGTTAGCCAATGCGTCGTTTAAAGACGGACGCGTGGCGTCCTCCACCATTTAGCAAGAAAGATCTAGGTGTTTTCACTCCGCTGGTCGGTACAGGATATAGCCTTGAAGACCTACCGGGAGCGATGGACGATAGAGAAGGGTGGCAGGAGAGGGTTAAGGGGGTCCGCGCTGGCGGTGCAACACGATGATGATTGCTGTGTAATACTAATAACACATTTTATCCTTAACCATGTATTTATACACAGTTAAACGGTTTCAAGTAAATGAATGAATAGTTCTATTTGACTCAGAGAGAGAGAGAGAGAGAGAGAGAGAGAGAGAGAGAGAGAGAGAGAGCCTTAGCAGTTACTGTCACTCCGTGTCAGGGTGGACCTGGTAATAATAGCAATGAAGGGGTACTCCACATTCCCCAAAGCTCCAAAACTGGAGCCTCAACAGATGGTTTTATGTCATATCAAGGACACTCATTGGGCAGGGGTGTCTTAACTCTTTCCAGAGGTGGAATCGATGTATTCTACGGACTCAGTCGAATGGGCTGATTATCATTTGTGCATCCATTATAGATAACTTGCTGATATGTTTTTCAGAGTTACTTTTATCCTTAACTTTTATGATTATTGATATAAACCAGTAATATAGAAAGTATAACCCTTTCTTTCAACCATTCGAATTGTATCTATTGCCAAAAGCAAACAATGTGGATTAAAATTTCGCTTTTGTGTTTACGAAATAATTTCCGTAAATAATAATTTCCATTTCGTCCAGGAGAGAAAAACATTTTATGTATGCTCATCATCTGATCAGTCATAGTTTAATTTAATCATTTAAAATTATCTTTAATAATATTCTTATTTATCTAGACAATAAATTGACTTGTATTTTTCAAAGAGATATATGCGCTTTGACGAAGTCTTTCATCTTATGTACTTGACGATTCAGAAGCCTGTTGGATTCTCGTTGTAACTGCAGTCCTTGGAGGGGTTAGGTTTATCGCCTGGCGCCTTAGGCGCCCCTCTTTAGGGGAATGCCGATAGGGCCCAAGGCGTTTTGGGTGTGTCTGGATTACGGCCCTGCGACCGAACTCACCTTAAAAAGGCCTTGTGCCACACTCGTCGGGTTGGTGGGACGACCGACAAATATCGTTGTAACTGCAGTCCATAATATAGTGTTTAGGAAAGAGTGAAGATTTTTAATTAACATTTCATAGTTAACAGCAGTTCATAATGATATTGATGTTTCTATTTAGGAAGGAGTGAAAGATTCCAATCAGCATTTTATAACTAACTGTGGTCCAGAATGATATTGATGCTTCTATTTAGGAGGAAGTTAAAAATTCACATTAACATTACCCACAGAAAGTAAGCAGATGTACACACTAGATATTATGGTAATCAACGTGATGTGATGTAGTTTTGAAAAAATACAAACCGATAATGTTATTGTTAAATAAATTCAGTCACAAGCGCGGTATGAAGTCAAAATACTTCAATTACATTTTTTAAAAGATACAACTAATAGTCTATCTATCTATCTATATATATTTTTTTTCATCATACAACGTGTGAAAGCACGTGCGATACTCTAGCCTCTTCAGCCGCCAACCAGGGTGATAACACAGTTTCGGTAGCTCTAGCCGCCTTGAGCTACCGAAACTGTGTTATCACCCTGGTTGGCGGCTGATGAGGCTAGGGTATCGCACGTGCTTTCACACGTTGTATGATAAAAAAAAAATTTAATTTGTTCTTATCTATCAATCTATCTATTCATCTTTTGAAATCATGTATATATATATATATATATATATTGACTAATTCGAGATCAAATTGGTTAATATATATATAAATTTAGTGGGTAGAATGTTCGCCAATAGGCCTGGAGACCAGGGTTCAATCCGAGGTCGAGTCATACCAAAGACTCAAAAAATGGTACTTGATGCTGCCTTGCTTAACATTCAGCATCAGAAGGTATGGATCAAGGGTTAAGTGGAGAAAACCTGAGAAAAGAGTAGCACTCTTCCCTACATCTCGGTGTAGCAGCTAATGAAAAAGGAGTTTTTGGGTCGCCCTCGACTATAGTCACCAGCTTATATATATATATATATATATATATATATATATATATATATATATGAAAATGTACAAATATGAAAAAAATACAAGGTCTTCAGACGATGATTATATTCCTAGTTGAATCATTTGCTAACGTTAAACTTTTTTTTTCACCTGCGCAGATATTAAGCCAGAAATCTGAATGAGTTTTTTTTATTTCATAAGAAGTGGGAGAGTATTTCCCCATAAAAATATTGTCTTTTAAATTTTTATACTATTCTGCTCGTGAGCATCCAAGCACTCTACGTTTACTATTCACATTGTTTCTTATATATATATATATATATATGGAATTAGATAACGGAAATGAATCCGATAATATAGAGAAAAATTGAAAAACAAGGTAATCTGAAGAGAAAAATTTAATGTAAAAGAAAGTCAACGCGGTAACGTTTTGGTTTAAATGAACCATCATCACGGCTAAACGGTTATCCTTTTCTTTGCATATACAAATTTTCCTCCCTGTTTTGTATTTCATTAAAAATCTATCGATGATTTAACGTCATTCGTTATCATCGTTCCAAGTCTCTCTCTCTCTCTCTCTTCCTCTCTCTCTCTCATATATATATATATATATATATATATATATTACTGAACTCTACAACATTCAAATAAAAAATATATGGATATGTATGTGTACGTAATGAGGTACGTTATTATTGGTTACTGTGTTATTGAGTTTGATAATAGATAATTCCTAATTATATCAGTTTTTATTGTATAAAGTTCCACCGGAAATTATAAATTCCTTGTAGCTTTTGTTTGTAAGAACAATAAACTTTATTAAAAAAACCTCCTACGAGTCCATTCATGGGGATACAATATATATATATATATATATAGTATCATCTATGAATAGACCTGTTGGAATTTTTTATAAACAGTTACATATTCATGTACTTTTTATTTGAATGCTGTAGAGTTCAGTAATAAATAGTGTTTAATAACATCTGTTTTGATTGTATAATGTTCCCGAGGACATAGTAACATTTAGGTACTTTCGTTTTAAAAGAAAATCAACATTATATTGATATAAGTATATTGTATTGTATAAGTATATTTTATTGGTTTAAGTATATTGGTATTGGTAAAAGAAATTGGTACAAATGTAATAACTCTGAGTGATATATATATATATATATATATATATATATATATATATATATATATATATATATATATTACTCCTCAAAAGTATTTACAGCCTTATCGGCAGGACTCACATTACACTGTATCGCCCCCCACCAAAGGAGATGTGCTGAGTATAGCACTAAACTGTATCTGATTGTGAGGTGCAAGTTCTGGATATCTGGGGAGTGTGAAGTATCACTTCTTTACCATTATTCACAGATCCACTGAGATCCATAGTGGTAGTACCCATGAGGGTCCCATCTAGAGGTCAAGTAGAACTGTTCAATCTTTTATGAGGAATAATAAATATTTGTTTATTGAAACCATATATTTGTGTATAGATTAGTTTTATTAGATACGAATACTTCATATCGTATATCGTTGAACAAAAAAAAAAAAAGAAAAAAAAAAAGAAAAAAGAAGAAACCCTTTAGAAACAACTACATAAAAACATGAAGGGGGTTCCGTAACCTCTCGGCATAAAATAACCTTTGACAGGTTGATATGCCATTAGAATCAGTCAATCAAGAACTTAGTAGAATAGTACAATAGTAATTTACAAAGCTATTTGCTTCGATGTGGCACAAGGCCGAATGAATGAATGAGACTCGAACTAACTAATGTAGGTTTGCTAGTCAAGCTTGCTAACCGTTACACCACCAGAGGTGCCCAGAACAGTACAATATGTTCTTTTTAATCTTTTCTTTCGCTCAGGACTATTGTGCCACAAGGCAAATCTTAGTCAATATCGAATATTTTTTGACAAACAGGCTAATATGTATGGACAGAAACAACACCAACACCACAAAAAAAAAAAAAACAAAGCAAAAAAAAACCTACACTTTTCTCCTTCAGTTTACAGTCTGAAATTTATGAACATGAATTTGGATAAAAACAAAAATGAAATAATTGATATGTTGTATCTTGTGTCCAGTTCTTAGAGAAATAAAATTTATGGTATTAATCGTATCTCATACAGATAAATCTAGATAGACGAATATCGACTTGAAAGGCCAAAAATTATTCAGTGTGACACGCCAATTCTGTTTATGGTGAAATATCAAGGATATGAGGAAAAAGTCGAATCGTTTAGCTTCTTCTCGACTTCATATTCTTTCACATTGTCTATCTATCTTTCTGCGTCTTACACCCCCCCATATATATATATATATATATATTTATATATATATATATATATATATATATATATATATATATATATATAAAGTAAAACCGGCTCATTGGCCTAGTGGGTAGAGTGTTCATCAATGATCCGGGAGACCTGGGTTCACTCAAATGTCGAGTCACACCAAACACTTAAAAAAAAATGCTACTTGATTCCTCCTTGCTTAACACTCAGCATTATAAGGTGAGGAACAAGGGTAAAGTGGAGCAATCCAGTGACAGGAGTTGTGCCCTCCCCTACAACTCGGTGTAGTAGCTATTGAAAAGGGAGCCTTCGGGTTGCTCTCGACTAAGGTCACCAACTTTACTTTACTTTATATATATAAACATACATGTACATGTACATATATATACGCTCACAAACACACACACACACATATATATATACAAATATATATATACACAAGTACATTTGTATATATATATATGTACATACAAATATATACATATATATATATATACGCTTACACCGATATACATATATATATATATATATATATATATATATATATATATATATATATATAAACACATAAAACATATATATATATATGTAAATATACATACAAATATACATATTCGAATGTGTATACTTGTATACACATACATATATAAATATGTATACATATATATATATATATATATACATACATACTTACGCATATATATATATATATATATATATATGCAGATCAATATATATCTAAATCGATCTGCATATACACATATTCCCATATATATATATATATATATATATATATATATATATATATCTTTTCAGATCTACATATTAACACACACACACACACACACACACACACACACACACACACACACACACACACACACACACACACATATATATATATATACGAATTTATGAATATACATATATATACATATATACACATATATATATGTATACATGCATATATATATATATACTGATATAAATATATAACATATATACACATATATAAACATTTATACATATATTAGCATTTATGCTCATATATAAACACATATATACACACATATATGCACACACACACATATATATATAAATATATTGATATATATATAAACATGTAAACACACATATATAAATATATATACATATATACTCATATGTACATATATATATTGATATACGTATATATACAAACATATATATATATATTTAGATGTATGTTGACATATATACAGTTTTATGTACATATATATGAATGGATATGTATAGATATATATACACACATGTATATACACACACGCACACACACATACACACACACTTTATATATATATATATATATATATATATATATATATATATAAAAACAACAGATCAATAAAATAAAAAACATGGTAAAAGATAGCAAATCACGGAGAGCCTTGCTGGCAGTAAATGAAGTGAACAAAAAGAACACTTCGGCGGCCAAACTAAAAGCAACCAGTCAAGAATAACGAATACACATGTGGAAAGAACATTCCAAGAATCTGCTTGGAAACTCCCCTATAGTCACAGATAAACCTATTACAAAAATTATTAGCTGCCAACTAGACATCAAACTAGGACAGTTACCTAAGAAGAACACAACGTAGTACTGATAAAAATTAGATGCAGACAAACTGCAGGCCTCCACGAAATACTCCTGGCAGTATAGAGGACAAGGAAATTTGATTTCTTACTTCTTTTACTTCGTAGCGCCGTATATAAAGAAAATTCATTAGAGTGATGGACGAAAGTCCGCATCATCCCCTTCTCTAAGAAAGATGACCTTGGAATCACCAAAAAATACAGAGGCATAACCCTTACTTCTACAGCGGCTAAGGTTTATAATGCTTTGCTTCTTAACCATCTCGAACCTGAAATTGAGAAAATATTTAGAAAAAATCAAAACGGTTTTTGAAGAAATCGATCCACATCACAGATCCAAACAATCCGTTGAATCATCGAAAGAGATCGTGCAAAAATCTCGAGGCAACACAACTGTTTGTAGATTTCTCGTAGACTTTTAATTCCATACACAAAAGGAAGATGGCGCTAATACTTCTTGCATACAGTCTCCCCATCGAAACAATTATAGCCATAATGATGTTCTATAGAAAGTCAACGTTCGCTCATCGGATGCAGACAGACTTTGACATTGTTGTTGGAGTTCCGCAAGGATATATATTGGCATCATATTTGTTTATAATCTGCCTAAACTACGTACTGCGAACGTTGTTAGATCTTATAAAAGAAAATATTTTCATATTAAAAAAGGCAAGAAGCAGATGTTATCCCGCAGAAATGATTACAGAGGCAGATTATGCAGATGATAAAGCGCTTCCTTCAAATACACCTACACAAGCCGAATCCCTGTTGGATAGCTTGGGGTAGGCAGCAGGAATCATTGATCTCCATATGAACACAAACAAAAAGGAGTACATGTGTTTTAAACGAGAAGGAGCCATCCCTATCTTCTGAAATTTGTAGACAGGTTCTTGTACATAAAAAGCAGTATCTCATCTACAAATAGCAATGTTAATATGCATCTTGCGAAGACGTGGAGTGCTATCGATAGACTATCGATTATATGGAAGTCTGATCAATCCGATAAAATTAAACAGTTTTTCTTCCAAGCAGCGCTTGTGTCAATACTACTCGATGGATGCACCTCATAGATGCTGATAAAACACAAGAAGAAAAAGTTAGGAGGTAACAGCACAAAAATGCTACGAGCTATACTGATCAAATCCTGGAAGCAACAGCTGTACGGCCACTTACCCCCATCTAAAAAATAATTCAAGTAAGACGAACAAGTCATGCTGGACCCTGCTGGAGAAGCAAGGACGAACACATAAGTGACGTTTTTCAATGCAAGCCTACACATGGACATGCCAGCGTTGGCTGTCAAGCAAGAACTAATCCACATCAGCTCTGTGTGGACACAGGATGTAGTTTGGAAAACCTGACAGGAGTAATGGGCGATAGGGACAGTTGGAGAGAGAGAGAGAGAGAGAGAGAGAGAGAGAGAGAGAGAGAGAGAGAAGGGGGGATTCAAGGAAATCCGTGCTAGCAGCACTACCTGATGATGATGATGACCTCGTATATATATATATATATATATATATATATATTATAAGAGTGTTGGTCGTCAGTAAATCACTATGTGGTTTTGTGTCGAACCAAGAGCAATATAATATGGAGAGTGCAGAACAATATTTTCCATGGATTAAATATATATATAATATATATTTATTTATTATCATTATTATATATATATATATATATATACGTTCATATATATTTATACATGTATATATATATATATATATATATATGTATATATATACTTATAAAATTGTTTATCATACTTGAAAAAACAATGGTTGGTACCGTTGTATCGTGGTAAGGAAAAAATACACAGTGAAATAGAGTAAATTATTTAATAACTCAAGTGGCACAGTCCGACTAGTATTATAAGTCCCGCACTGTTGGTGTTACGTTCGAAGTTGGTCTCACTACTGATCGACGTCCTTTCAGAGCTGTCTATCTGCTTCTCTTTCTGCTTCTGCTTTTGCTTCTCGTGTTTAAGAGACACGGCGTCTTTTATACTTACGCGATACCGGAAGTGACGTGGTACGAGCTACTATACAACAGGTACAAAGTTTGACTTGTTGAATAATTTTGGAAATGGATAAAGGGTGAAAAATTTTAGTTTTTTCCTAAAAGACGTTTTAAAATGCCGATGTCTTTTTTTAAAATAGGGATATTGGTATATAATGATTGAATGTCTAGACTAGCCAAGAGTTTGTCTTTCATATTTTTGTTTTTTATTTTGTTGAGAAGATAAAAAGAATTTTTTAGGTGAGAAGGGCTGATGGTTCCTAGATGAAGTGTTAATAATTTTGCCATTGATTTTGCTATGTTATGACGAGCTGTCCCTATGCCTGATATTATGGACGAGGACGAGTGGGATTTTTCTGTAATTTTGGTAAACCAGAAATTGTGGGAATGATAGGGTGGTAGTTAATTAGTGTGGACCAGGACTTGTCTTCATTTGAAATTCAGTCCTTTCAAAATTATTCAAAAGCAAAAATATAACAATCAAATCTCCGGACAAAGGTGGCGGAATCATCATTCTGAACAAAACAGATAACCACAACAAAATTATGAACTTACTCAGAGACAACAATACCTACATTCCATCATCTTCAAACATCATCAGCAAAAACATAGATATCTTTAACAAATCCTACAAAAAAAAAAAAAAATGATTTCAAATGATTGTACCAATCATTGGTTTTTTTCAAGTATGAAAAACTATTTTATAAACAAAAATTCGGACTACCTATAGTTTCCCTACTTTGCGATATATATATATTTCAGCCTTGGTGAGGAAACTAGTCTAGGAGAAGGAAAACTCTGAATTCAAACCTGTTAAACGCTGCCTAAAAAATTGACATATCCTGCCCGAGCGGACGGGTCGGTAAATATATATATATATATATATGAATATATATTTAGACATATACATATATATATACACACACATATATATACACACATATAAAGTAAAAAGTAAGTAAATTTGGCGACCATAGTCGAGGGTGACCCGAAGGTTCCCTTTTCGATAGCTACTACACCAAGATTTAGGGGAGAGCGCTACTCCTTTCCCTGGATTGCTCCGCTTTACCTTTGATCCGTACCTTATAATTCTGAGTGTTAAGCAAGAAGGCATCAAGTACCATTTTTTTGAGTCTTTGGTATTGTTGTATAGTCATCTACAGCATCACAACGACGCAATAATTACGACGCAGTGACAAAGACAGATGCAGTAATAAACGACGCAGGAAGAAAGACGCATGAAGACTTCTTTACAAATATATTTACCTTTCACTTTTTTGCAAGGGTTCGAAAGGGTTGTTCAAGGGTTGCATGTCAGAGGGAGCTGGAGACCGAACACAAACTGTAAAATCTTGACCCCATTGTTATGACCGTCACGTTGTGTCTTTCTTGTTCTCTAGGGCTGCTCAACCGGAGGCCTAGGGCCCACTCATCAGGGCCCAAAAGCCCCTTCAGCCTGATGTGGCTTTCCCTACCACATTTCGTCAATAACTCCGTCTGATCTTCAACTCAACTGCTCCCCTGGGCGTCGAACTCAACTGGAACCAGAACTCAATTCAATTGGCTCGTCGAATTCAACTCAATTATATAATCGTTCGACGCCCACTCGATCTTTGAAATCGAATGTTTAAACGTTATCAAGCGGAAATAACTGTCATGCAGTTCAGAGGTCACTCTCTTCCGGTGCATCTCTCTGTAGTGTACCATGGGAATTACCTTGTCCCATTTCATCAGCCAATTTCCGCCCACGCGATTTCCTCTCCTAACTGCCATTGGAATGTATCACTTCCTTCCGGTGCATCACCTTGGAATAGCATTTTTTTTGGGCCGGGTCGAAGGTCAAAACATAACAATATGACTCGACCTGGGATTGAACACAGGTCTCTCGGGCCATTGACGAACACTCTAACCACTAGACCAATATCCAGTGTAAACACATATATATATACATATATATACATGCACAAATACATACATACATACATATATATATGCATGCGTATACATATATACATAT
The DNA here is from genome assembly GCA_963585895.1 of Sepioteuthis lessoniana. Lineage (NCBI taxonomy): Eukaryota > Metazoa > Mollusca > Cephalopoda > Myopsida > Loliginidae > Sepioteuthis > Sepioteuthis lessoniana. The sequence continues at coordinate 23,600,313 of OY757926.1, forward strand.
ATACATATGAGAAAGAAAGAAAAAGACAAAAGGAAAGAAAGGAGAATCGTGAAAGAGAAAATAAAAGAAATGAGGAAATGAACTTCGTTGACAAGGAATAAAAAAAGAGACATAAAAGTGGGTAAGAGAAAGAAACAAAGAAAATAAAAGAGTGAAAGAAAGAAAAACGAAGGAAAAGAGGTCAGCAGAATTGGGGGGAAAAAGAAATAAGAAATGTGGGTAGGAGAAAGAAAAGACAACGAAAGAAAGAAAGAAAGAAAGAAGGCGTACATTGAAGTTGAGTCGGAAGAAATAAATAAAAGTGTCGAAAGAAAAAGTGTAGAAAGAAAAAGTGTAGAAAGAAAAAGAAAGAAAAAGAAAGAAGAGAGACAGTATTTGTCATGCTCTCCATCTTACGAACGACTGTTGCACAAAGCCCTTTTTTAAGGTGGTTCCGGATGCAGGGCCGTAGCTCAGACATGCCCGGCATTCCCAAAAATGGTTCGGGCCCCGTCGGCATTATCCCAAAAAGGGGCACCCCAGGCGCCAGGCAATTAACCTAGCCACTCCGAAGAAGGCTAGAGCCTACGGGGACAACCCTCTGAGGCTCATGGAGTAAGTCAGTGTCGGCTGCGTGATGCGAATGTAGGCCTCCCCGGCATCCCCGCCAGGTAGCCTCGACCGTCTAGCATTCCTACAATGCATCACACCCAACCAGATCTGCGCCGTTCTTACTACAGCCAGTATTTGTCGCTGCCTCCCACCAGACACGACTTGACACAAGGTCAAAAGCTCGAAGGCCGATTAAAGTGGGGATAAAGGGGAGGGGAAGGTCGGGAACGAGCCGAGACTCGAACCCTGCTTGTCTGTGCTGTTCATCGGCTCTCTTAGTGCAATGTGAGCCTGATGAGGCAAGCAGTTTCACGAACCCAAATGTGGGTCCGGGCACGTATGCCAGTTTGCGGCTTAAACTAGACGCATGGTCTAGTGCCGTCCAAGGGGGACAAAGGAGACAAAAATGCAGCTCGCCCACCCGAAGGTAGCCTAGTCGAAACTAGGTGCCTAATTAAAGGCCCCAAGTCTGCCATTGTTCCTTTTCCAGGGCCACGCTCCGGACCGAAGTCCAGAACAGGCCCCGGGAGAAGCCGTTCTTACTACAGCCGGTCGATGTTGCAAGTACGAGCGGGAAGTGAGATGGAAGAAAGAGTAGAGAGACAAAATCCTTAAGTGCTGAAAGAAAGAAAGAAAGAAAGAAAGAAAGAAAGAAAGAATACATTTAAGTCGAGTAGGAAGAAAAACAAATAAATAAAAATGTAAAAGAAAAAGAAAGAAAAATAGATAAAAGTGTTCAAAGATAAATTAATATAAGTAAGTGTAAAAAGAAAACTTGTGAAAAGAAAAAGTATAGAAAGAAAAAGAACGAAAAAGAAAGAAATAAAAGGGAAGAAAGAAGGAAGGAAAAGGGTAGAGATGAAAATACTTAAATAAAAGTGAGTAGGAAAAAAGAAAGAAAGAACGAAAGAAAAAATAGAGGAAGAAAAAATAGAGGAAGAAAAAAGAAATAGAGCTAATTGGAGCAGAAAGAAAAAAAAAGTGTTGTAAAAGTTGTAGGAGAAAGAAAGAAAAAAGATGGAGAGGAAGACAAAAGAAAGAAAGAAAGAAAGAAAGAGAGAAAGAAAGAAAGAATGAAAAACGAAAGAAAGAAAGAACATGAGTTGTGTAAGAAAAAGAAGGAAGGCGTAAAAATGGGTAAGAGAAAGAAAGAAAGAAAGAAAGAAAGATATTAAAAAAGAATAAGATGTTCAAAAAGTAAAAAATGTTCAAAAAGTGAAAAATGTTAAAAAAGAAAAGATATTAAAAAATAAAAAAAGATGTTCCAAAAGAAAAAAGATCTTCAAAAGAAAAATGATGTTCAAAAAAAGAAAGATGTAAAAAAATGTTCAAATAGAAAAAGATCTTCCAAAAGAAAAATATTTTCAAATAGAAAAATGATATTCAAAAATAAAAAGATTTGAAAAAAGATTTTCAAATAGAAAAAGATCTTCTAAAAGAAAAAGATCTTAACCTCCCCCCTCAAAAAAAAAAAAAAAACCTACAAAAAACCCCAAAAAACCTAATGGTGGGTAGGAGAAAGAAAGAAAGATATCAAAGAGAAAAATAAAAACCAGAAGGAGGGAAAAAGACATAAAAGTACCTAGGAGAAAGTAACAACAACAACATCAACAAAAGGAGATAGACTGAAAGAAAGAGAGAAAAAGAAAGAAGGAAAGAAAAAAGGAAATCAGTTAAGTAGCGGAGGAAGAAAAGTGGATTAGAAAAAGAAAGAAAGAATGAAAGAAAGAAAAGAGGTAAGAAGCGGAGAGGGAAGATAACTACCAGGAAGAGAAGAAGAAAGAAGAATGGTATTAAAGTGAGAAAAAAGAGAGAGAAAGAAATAAAAAAATGAAAGAGAAGGAAAACTTCTATGAAAGGAGAGGGGGTGAGAATAGATAACGGCTGCTAGAGGGAGTAATTGAAGAAGGAAGTCGACGACGACGACTACAACGAAGAAGAAGAAGAAGAAGAAGAAGAAGAAGAAGAAGAAGAAGAAGAAGAATTTTAAACAGTGTTTATTACGTAGAAACAGAAAATTAGGAACATTTAAAAAAAAACTAATCTTTTTTGATAAGGTAATATAACCTAATGATCAGGCGAAGGCTTTTTAGAATTTCTTCTGTATTCAGCGTTTCAACAATCAGAGTTGCCGCCTTCAGCAATTTTATTAGGAACTACGATTACACAACGACGGCATTTTGGAGATTGAAACTTGTTTCCTGTTAGCAAGTAAACTTGAAACAATCTCTTCGTTTCATGTAATTACTTCACTGCTATGTTTTTAAAAGTAAACTACACTACTCCCGAGGCCACGACAGCAACTAAACAAACCTCTACCGAAATTCAAAACAAGTACAACAATAGCAACAACAACAATTACCCACCCACGAAAAACAATAACAACAACAAAAAGTAAAAAAAAAAAAATTGTTATTAATTTAGACTAATTTTTTTCTGTGATCTTTTAACTTAGATTCATTTGATTTAACTTTATTTCTTAAAATCTCAAGCCCCAGTCGGGTGGGGCTGCAGAATACACCGACTGCATCTCTGCAGAGAAGTATGACTCACCCTACGAGTACCCTGGATATGATACTAAACAATCCGATGGTGAGGTTTCAGTAATACTGGAGCTTTGGGAAATGCGGAGCACCCCTTCATTGCCATCGCTCCCAGGTCCAATCCAAGGTCCACTATGACCCGGAGTGGTAGCACCTGATATGGGTTAAATAGAAATATTTATGCTAAACCAGATTGTTTGAAATAGAACTGTTTTTACATTTAACTTTGTGTAAACAAATGATTGGTTTATCTACAAAATGTGTTTAGAAATCATATATTTGATATATATGTATATAGATTGATTTGGCATTAAATAACTAACAATGGTTGATATGCCATAAAACGAAACGAAACGAAACCCAACCAAACCAAAGGAAAAATATTTAATATTCATGTAACCAGAGGATTTGGCATTAAATAACCTACAACGTCATAAAACCAAGCCCAAACCTTGAAATCTCAACTTACTCGGGTTAACTGTCGGTGGGCCTTAGAATATCCCGATTATATCCCCTGTATATTGGTGAGACGCACCCCAAAATGGGGTTCTCCAGGGTTTGACACTGAACTACCTATGATGGTGAAGTTCCTGCTTTGGTGATCTAGGGAGTGTGAAACCATACAACTGAATGCAAATTATTAGTATTAGAGAGGAATACTTGAAATCGTACAACTGAACGCAAATTATCAGTATTTGATAGGAGGAATACTTGAAGCCATACAACTGAATCCAAATTATTTGTATTGGATAGGAATACTTGAAACTATATAACTGAATGCAAATTATTTGTATTAGATAGGAATACTTGATATCATATAACTGTGAGCAAAAAACTGCTAAGAAGCAACAAAACATTAAAAAATGTAAATATAAATGTACAATGAACGCAATTCCCTACCCTTTTGGCATAAAATAACCCTAGTCATGTTGACATGGTGTTAAAAATCAATTAATCGGGTTATGATTTTTACAACTAGGAAAAATGTTTCAGCTAAAAAAAAAAAAGGCTTTTAACACAACGAGTGTATAAAAGCAAAAACGACAGACATAGCACCACAGATCGGAGGCGCCTCTGGTGGTGTAATGGTTAGCAAGCTCGACTAGCAAACCTACACGAGTGAGTTCGAGTCTCACTGGGTGCCCCTTTCATATGGCCTTGTGCCACATCTAAGCAAAAAGCTTAGTAAATTTCCATAGCACCACAGATCGGAGACAAGGTAGAGGAAAACTGATAGGTGTGACCTAGATTTTAGCGGAGTCGTGGTTCGCGAAGCTTAGTGTTAAGATAGCGAGCAGCTATTTTAACTCTGGCTCCCGCAAGAAATACTAATTAAGCAACAATGAACCTGTTAAATACTTCAAAGGGTGACCATTTAAGCTACGGTATTTGTCGACCGTCCCACCATCCAGACGAGTGTGGCACAAGGCCTTTTTAAAGGTGGGTCTAGGCGCCGGGCCTTTGCTCAGACGTGCCCGGCGGCTCCAAAAATGCCAAAGCTCAATAATTAAGTCATGCAGAAAACAGCGCACCTGTAAGATCACAAAAGTTAAGCAACGATTAACCAGTTCAATTCTTGGATGGGTGGCCACCTAAGTAACAGCAGGTATTGTATGCAACTGTGGTACTAAATAAATACCAATCGTTGTAATTTACTAAGCTTTTTGCTTAGATGAGGCTCATAGTCGCATGAATGGGACACCCAATGAGACTCGAGCTCACTCAGGAAGGTTTGCTAATCTAACTTGCTCACCATTATACCACCCGAGGCGCCCATAAATGTGGCTGCCTTACAGTAAAACGAACCAACTGTTTAATACATGCTGTCTTTAAAACGATGACTCGAAATGAGCAGAAAAAAAAAAACTAAAATTTTTAAAAAATGAAAGAAAATGCTAAATTAGAAATGCTGATTGACAATATTTCATTTAAAAAATAGATTAAAATTAATTTTTTTTGAAGGTCTGTCTTTAGAATTATCAAGACAAAATCGTTTTTATCTTCAAATCGTTCCTTTGTCACTTTGTTCATGTGAGGAAAATGATCAGAGGACTGCTGTGTTATTAAGATTGCTATGTAAGGTGCCAGTGACTGAGGTTCGAGCCCAGGTAAAAACACCAAGATTTCGGATGTGGATTTTCTTGCTGGGCAATTATAAGCTTCGACAACATGATCATTCTATTAACATTTCCCACCATTTGACCAAGAACGTTATAAATATTGAAAAAATCTGGTTAAAAAAACCGGTAATATATTGACAATTATTAGTTATCGGAGAGTGGTTTGCTTACAAAGTTCGTAAAATAAATGGCTTCCTCTGGGAAACTAAAGTTTGAATTGTTAGAAAATGAGGTTCTACATTTCCTGGAGGACTGGTTTTGAGATAGGTATGAAACATCCGGAGAGATATGGGAGACGATGGGGATATTGTTAGATGAACAGATTAATTAATCTATTCGATTTCTCAAGCATGTACATAGCACTTCGTCTCTCTCTCTCTCTCTCTCTATATATATATATATATATATATATATATATATATGCATATCTTGCAAAAATAACATTTTCAGAACGGGGAACTAGATGTGAGAATTGAATTGGTTGAAATACTCAAATGAAAAAAAAAAGCTAGGTAAATAGGGAACGCGTAATTGGTAAGAGAATTTACAAAGATATATAAACATGAACAGAGTAAGAGATAGATAGATAGATAGATAGATTAGAGCAAACTGAGAGTAACAGATAAATAAAACAGATTTACTTGGATATATATATATATATAGGGAGAGAGAGAGAGAGAGAGTGAGTACTAGGTAGACTGATTGAAACAGACAGATATAGAAAAATCGATATGTGCGTAATCTCTGTGTTCCTCCCTCCTCGCCAGAGAGAGAGAGAGAGAGAGAGAGAGAGAGAGAGAAAGAGAGAGAGAGAGAGAGTATGTGTGTGAAAATGAGCTTGGTAGATATGAATACACTGATTCATAATACACACACACACACACACACACACACACACACACAGAGAATAAACAGAGAAAAAGACAAAGTAAATAAATAGATAGATAGATAGATAGATAGAGAAAGAAAGAGAGAGAGAGAGTGAGAAAGAGAAAGAGAGAGAATTTAAAGATAATGTCTTCATTTAATCGCTGTCAACTCGTCCACTGAGCCATGGAACACAATCCACAGAGAAATCTTCAGCTGTAGAACTTTGCGAACAGCTTTTGTCACTATCGTTGTCATAAACGTCTCACCTTTTTGCGTAAATTTCTCAAAACTTGGTTTTCTTTTTCTTTAACGTCTAACTCGCACATTAACTTTTCTTGAAATATAAAAATTCGTAATATTCTGAGGAATGTTGCTCATTTTCTTTCATCTCCGAAGTTAGTGCCAATAAACTAAGAATACACGAATTTAGAACATTAAAAAACAGATTGATACGACAATCGCCAAAATACAAATCAAATCAAGCACTGCAGCACTCGCGCCAGAGAGAGAGAGAGAGAGAGAGAGAGAGAGAAAAGACTTTTCTATTTGAAGGACATTTTGGTGTCACACCCAATTTTGCTTCAGGAACATTTTTTTTTTATTTTCCAGATTAAACCTTTTATCAAAATATTCAAATAAATATCTTGTTTAAGTTCTCATTATTTTTGTTGTTAAAAGAAAAATCGGTATTTTACCAAATCGGTTGGGCTTAGAATACCCTGACTGTTCTTCCCCTTGCAGAGGAACACCCAAACACAAAAAGACGTGTCCTCAGTAGGACACTAAACTGTGGTGGCAAAACTCCAGTTCTGGAGATTTGGAGATGTATGGAGAATCCCTTCATTGCCTTTACTGGACTGGTGATACCTGTTAGGGTCCCATGTAGGGGTCAATTGTTTCAGAATTATTTGTATTCGATTGGACCATGTACCCGCCCCCCCAAAAAAAACCATGTGATACATCTATACAAAAAATAATAAATACGAACGTATGATGATCACGATTTCCTTATTTGGAGGCATAAAATAACCATATACTCTGAAGTTATTAAGTTAATCACACAAACCTCAATAATTCAAATTTGATTGGAATAAAATGGTCCAATTTTGAAGGATTTAGATGTCAAAACAAAGCATCAGTTAAGATCTTTTAGGTTGTATTAATATGGTTTATTGATGTTATTTGAAGCATATAAAAAAACTGTCATCTGAAGTTATTTGGTAAAACGAAATATCTACATTTTGGTTGAATAAAATGGTAATAAATCTAGTAATATTGTCCCAAAGAATATGATTAGCTTAACACTGAGCTTTATCAATCTCTGCTGAAAGCTGTGTATGGCGAACTAAATTCGCCTCTGTCAAAGTTCGGTACTTGAGTGTAGTTCACGTGTTGAATAGTGAATAGTCACTTGAGCATCGGGGCGTTCCATCATGTGCAGGTGGTCTCGTCCATTCCCAGTGTGTTGATTGGCTGTGAGCCCAGGAGTGGCTATGCTAGCGTGCATATATGCTGACCCACGCATTTGTTTGTTAGCCGATGCCAGCCGGGCCGCAGAGCCGGTAAGTATTGTTTATTTTCTCCTGTGCGTTAGGGCAGTAGCTTCTTCAGCCTCGATAGATCCGTCAAGAGGGCTAGTGGATTTTACCTCAGTAAGATCATCAAAAATTGATTCAAGTTTATAATAGAATATTTTAATATAGTGACACTTCTCAATAACAGTTGATTATCTAATATTAATTGATTTTGTTAATTTTTTTTTACTTCATCAGGTTCAATTTCTGATATGGTAGTTTTAATTGCTTCCCATAAGTCTGCTTTGCTGTTATATTAGTTCCCACCTTCATATAACTTCATTTTCACATTTAACCAAAGATTTTCGATCAGAGTGAAATCACGACTTGATGGTAGCCATAACATTATCTTCTCTTCTGTAAATTTTTTATACTCAAAGAATTCACGGCTAAGCTTAGATAAAAGAGGAGTATTGTTGTTCATAAATACACACATCACTTTGAAACTGCAAAACTTGGACTTGCACTATGCAAAGAAAGTCCTCTCTATAATATCGCTATAGTTAATACTGTTCAGTTTAACTCCTTATCGAATTTGAATGGTTCAACAATAGTTTAGTTGACAATTTTAGCCCATATCATCACACTACCTCTTCCTTGTAGCCTTCTTTTAGCCACAGGCATGTATGAATTGGATAAAATCCATCCTTTGGCTCATCCATCAGGTCCATCAAATGTCATTCGAGATTCATCTGTCAAAATTACTTTAGAAAAGTCAATTTTTTTGTATTTCTTGGCCTAATTTTGACGCTTTAAAATATTTGCTTTAGTTTAGCAAACTCTTAGCACTAAATTTCTTGCGCCAAAATATCTGGTATAAAAAAAATGAAAGCCGCTAAAACGTTCGGCGCCAAGTAGATGACGCCAAAGATTTCTCGATGGAAAATCAAAATATTCCTAAAAGAAGTTAGTTAAAAATACAAGTCCCATTTAATGGCATCTATCTTAAAAGATTTGTGATGGCGCCAGTAATTATATGAAAAATCGATAATATACACATCGAAACGCGATCGGTTACGGATTTGTGTCGATTGCAAGGTTATTTATCGCGAGTTCGATACTTAATTGGCGCTGCATTGTACTGTCAATTAAACAAGAAAGAATATATAACCTCTAAAGTTTCATTTCAAAACGGCTAATCTTTGAAATTCAACACCGACAAAAACCGCAAAGTCAAACACCTAATACATGTACACACAAAAGTGTATGTATTTACCCAACCCCTCTGCAATGATCAAGGCGAGACACAAGGTCAATTTTTAAGTGGAGTACAGCTGGTTTGAAATTAGAGTTTTTCTTTTCGCAAATTTATTGCTTGACCAAGGTTTACAAAACACAGACTGTCCTATTATTTACTTATAACTGAAGGGGTGACATGGATTCATACCTTTTCCAATAATATTTGCGCGAAGTTAAACAGTTTCTTTCAGGATTTGAACTCGGGCCACCAATTCCATTTATTTACAAAGATAACTGTTACATAATGTCCAGCTTCCTCCCAGAAGAATTGTCAACTCTTAGGCATTGATATTCCTAAAGGTTATTCCCGTGTAAAAAGCATCAATCAAACCGAATATCAGGTTCTACAAATCGATATTGATTGAACATTTTCAGGTAATTTTCTGTACTTTCTGATCAGAAGATTTTAGCTATTTATTACCACACTGTTAATTAACCAGTGCAGTTATTGAACTGCTAGCGCCATAGTTGCTCTCAGTACTTGATTCTTGGATTTCGAGGTATGAAGCAAACAAAAATAATTGTAGCTGTGGGACCGGCAATCAATTTCATAGAAAGAAGCCCACAATGAAATTCATTTTATGTTCTTTTACTACTTTAAAAGTTTTCCAGTTTTTTTTTGTTTTTGGTAGGTTGGTTGTTTTGTTTTACGGCTTATCAACCCTTTTGGGGTCATTTAACACCGAATAATATTTCAAACAATTAAGTTTAGCATTAGTACGCAGTTTAAATATCAAAGCAGTCCCGTTTGGAGCAATTCAGTTTAGCATAAGTTTAGTTCTATTTGACCCATAGACAGGACTCTATGAAGTGCTACCACTTCGGGACAGAATGGACCTGGGAGGGATGGCAATGTAGGGGTACTCTGCACTCCCCGAAGCTTCAGTATTACTGAAGCCTCACCAGCAGATTGTTTAGTGTCATATCCAGGATACTCATTGGGTAAGTCATACTCTCCTGCAGAGATGTAGTTGTTGTATTCTGCAGCCCCAGCTGACTGGTCCATTTTGTTTCTGTATATATATATATATATATATATATCAGAAAACACACACACACACACACACACACACACACACACACACATATATATATATATATATATATCAGAAAACATATATATATATATATATATGTATATATATAAGAAAACGCTAAATTTTATTTCGATATATATATTCGAAATATATATATATTTCGATTTGTACGGCTGAGATTTTTTGAAATATTAAGAAACAATTAAGTAATCTGAAACCATTTAATTGTTTTATGAATCATTAGCTTTAGGTAGGAATACTTGATAACCTATTACTGTGTCAAAAACAACTGATTATAAAAATTGAATATGAACAGTTACTTAAAACCATATAACTGCTTGAAAATTATTAGTATCAAATAGGAATACTTAAAACCATATACCTGCGTAGAATACACCAACTGCATCGATGCAGAAGAGTAAGACTCCCCCAATGAGTGTCCTGATTTGACGCTAAACAATCTGATGATGAGGCTCCTGTATGCAGGAGTTTTGGAGAATGCAGAGTACCTCTTCATTGCCATGGACTGGTAGCACCTGTTAGGGTCCTATTGATGGGTCAAATAGAACTGTTTGACATTTAAACTGAGTGCAAACAAATGACTTATGCTTAACTGAATTGCTTGAAATAGATCAGTTTGATCATTCAACTGTGTGTAAATAAATGACTAATGTTTAATTAAATTGTTAGTGATACATTGCAATACTTGAAACTACTAAACTTTCTTGACTCATGCTACATTGAATTGTTAGAAATAGAACTGTTTGATCAATTACCTTTTTATATCTAAAAATGTGTGTACAAATCATGAATTTTCTCACATGTTTTTTTTTACGCGACATGATGATGATGACATACATGTAAAAACAGGATTTGGCATTAAAAAACCGACAATGGTTGATATGCAACCAAACCAAACCAAACCAAAATATCATTTTCATCAAATAGAAAGAGCTACTTGAAACCGCATGATTGCTTTGCAAATTATAAGTATTTCATAGGAATACTTGAAATTATATAAACACAAGTAAATTATTTCTATTAGGAATTATTACTTAAACTATTATTCTTTACAAATATTTATTATTTGCAGCTTGTGTTGATGTTGTTGTTCCTTGTTTACAAAAGGTAAGAAGAAGAAGAACAACAACGCTGATTTTAAAAGATAATGTTATATGTTGACCTCCGACCCGGCCAAACATGCCATTCCAAAGACGGCGGAAGTTGCATATTCCATTGGCGTGGGCGAGCTTGGCTGACAATATGGGACAGGGTTAAAATCCCACGGTACAGTCACAAACTGATGCACCGGAAGAAAGTGACCTGTGAACTGCATGGCAGTTATTTCCGCTCGATGACGATCAAACATGCCATTCAAAAGACGGCGGAAGTGCATATACCGATGGCCAGTTTGGGGATAAGAGAGTTGGAGAAATGATGCTGTAGAGAAAACAGCACCCAGAAGAAGGGGCCCTCGGGATCCCCGATTGAGCAGTTTGGGGATCAGGAGAGTTGGAGAAATGATGCTGTAGAGAAAACAGCACCCAGAAGAAGGGGCCCTCGGGATCCCCGATTGAGCAGTTTGGGGATCAGGAGAGTTGGAGAAATGATGCTGTAGAGAAAACAGTACCCAGCAGAGAGCTGGGTCCCGGCCCTCCGGTTGAGCAACCCGGGAGAACGAGAAAGACACACTGCCATGTCCAGAGGAGCTGGGGAGGTCAATATGTTGCAGTTCTATTCGGTCTCCAACTCCCTCTCACACACAACCCTTTCAAATAATGTGAGAGGTATATTTTTCTAAGAACTGTGTCGCTCGTCGTTATTGTGTCGTTGTTATGATTTTGCATGCATCTGCATATGAGTATGCTACAATAATTTACCCACCTTTTTTGCTTTCCTTTATTTCCCAAAAAGTACGTACGAGTAGATTAAGAGTGAGCCGGAGATGGTTGAAATGCACGTGAACACAGGGCTGATGGTGTGGTTTTTCAGTGAAACTTCTCTGCCCTTCTGATTCGTTATGCCTCAGCCGAAATTCTTTCCTGGTTTACATAATTTTCAAAATTCTCACGCAATCATCGTGGCCACAACCTCCGCCAACATGTTGCGCGAGGGCACGTCTCTTAGCAACCCATACAACCCACGAGGCACTTCTGTTCAGGAACACATGTGTCCTGTTTACCTTAGCAAGTACATGGACATCCTCTTAGGCCACTCACTCAACTCACACAGTATTTTCACTGGAAAACAGGCGAACCCCCCCTCACGTAACTTATGCGGCATGTCGAAGGAATTTTCCTGTTGCTATCCAACGCTTTAAATCATATAACTGCTGGCCAAAAAAGCCTGACTTCAGTATTAGATGACCCAACGAGTGTCGATATGTCATAAAATAACCAACCAACCAACCAACCAACCATCTTGTGAGAAACTTTATGGAGTATTATGTAAAATCAATTATCTATTATTATTGCGTTGAAGGGTTTCGACAAAAATTGGCTAGGACTAAGACGAGATGAAGAGATAACGATCAATTCAAATCAAGAAAAAAGAAAAGGTCAGACACATGGTTACAGAAAAAAAAGTTCTGCTTGCTTTATAACTGTGTTTTGATCTCCCTCTTGATCGGTCTAAAAAACTGGGAGATGTGAAGAAGAATAGCTAAATCGTTACTAACCCTAACGTGCAGGAAAAAGGGCGGTTTTGCTAATTTCGAAACTTACGTCGATCCTTGTCTCTTGCCAGTTAATAACTGACTGACTGTTCCTTTTTTTGAAAAAGGGGGTTGATATATATGAATAATCGTGGGAAAAAAAACTTAAGTCACTGCACAAAAAATATAAAGATAAACGTACAATGTACGTAATTACCTAACATCTTGGTATAAAATAATCCCTGAAGGGTTGACATGCCATCAAAATCAATCATTCAACCAATTCTCTAAAGGGCCCACCGTGATGTAACAAAATAATTTTCCTAATCAAATATCTCCTGTCAAGATTCGAACCCTGATAGAGACCAGATAATTTAAAGTGTCCCTTCAACAGTATGCCATAATTCTGAAGATAGCTTTGATAGAATTTCATAAAACATCTAAAGAATAGTTTTTTTTAAGCCACTTCTTCCCTCAAGTTGTCCAAATTTGTGTTACGAGGACGCAATGAAGCATGACGTCAATACTCTTGTCATTAAGCTCTATGACTCAAGAAAGATAACGCGGGAATATCCAAGAAAGCGGAAGTTTCAGCGGAGCGGATGTGCGCAATGAACCTTTCATTTCAGGATCCATCAGAAGGAGCGAAGATATTAATCATGCATCGGTAATCGATAATATCAATGAGATGACAAATTGATAAATCTTAATAATAGAGATTTTTCGTCATGTAATAAAATCAAAATCAAAATACATGTACATAAAATATAAAGAGAGTTAAAATGATTAGCTAATTTTTTTTTAAAGAAAAGTCAATCATTCGTTTTAGTGGTGTTTTCAGTGCCCTGATGAATGAGAGAGAGAGAGTTCAGCCTTAGTCGAATGCGGCAATATATCAAAGATCAGCAAGTCTTTCCTATCTATCTATCTATCTATCTATCTATCTATCTATCAATCTAAGTCTGTTCATAATAATATATCTCAGTATTTTCATACCCTTACAAAAATATGAACTCCTTATCCCCCGAGTTATGGGTTAAATATTGTAATAAAAGTATTTGTGATGTAATAGTTACCATCATAAGAAATGGACTCGACGACACGAGTTCAAATGAGGATGAGGCTGTTTGCTTTTCACAGAGCGCTAATACTCTAGGGAAAGGTATAAATCAAAATGTTCTTTCTTTAGGTATGAGTAAATAGTTGGACAGACACGTGCGAAGGAATATATATATATATAAATTTTTTGTTGTTGTGAGTCCAAAGAGAAAAAGAAATATCTTAAAATGAATAGGACCACGAAGAGATTTCAATTGTTTTAAGGATTTATTTATTTATTTTGTTCTTACATACGTGTATGTTTCCAGCTTGTTGCTTTTTCAGAGAGCATATATGGCTCAAGGCAGTAACAGTTTGCAAACTGCAAACACGAGTGAGTTCAAGTCTCATTGAGTACCCCATCAACAAGGCCTTGTGCCATATATGTTCTCTGAGAAAGCAACAAGCTGGTAACATACACGTATGAAAGAACAAAATAAATATATAAATCCTAAAAATATTCAAATCGCTTCGTGGACCTACTCATTTAATATATGTATATATATATATATATATATATATATATATATATATATATATATATAATTTGTTTTCTAATGGTCATGGATTGAGGGTTTTTTTCAGTATCCACACGGAAAACCTACATCAATACCGTTATAGGAGTTCTGGAATGCTTCTTGTGCCTTGAAATCATTAAATAGCATAGAGATAATCCAATCGAGAATGATGCGTGCTTCATTTAATGGCAACCTCTGCACAACAATCATCTCTTGCTACTGTCCCACTAATCTCAGTAATGAAACGGATATAATAATCACTGTCTACAACAAGCGATCTTCCTTTGTCCGAAACATTCTCAAGCATAACGTTCTAATCATCAGTGGATGTATGAATGCGCAAAAAGGCAAGGACAGAAATAAAAAATTCTCCTTATACAACTTGCCAAACTGAAATGGGGAATATGTAGCAGATTTTCCTCTTGAAAACAGGCTAGCAAGCCAAAATACTGAATTTCCAAAAAAAAAAGAGGGAAAACTATAGAGCTACACCAACCCAAACAACCCTAAAGTACAGCTGTATTATATATTAATGAAAAGAAATAGATAAATAGCGCTGCGAACGGTGAGGCTAACTCCGGTTTTGAAGGAATGTCTTCCGATCACAGAATCGTCTTGGAAAAGATTCGCCTGAGTCTACGCAGAAATAAGACACAAAAAGTTAAAGGTTCACAATATGACTGGTTCTCACAAACTAATAGTGTAACTGGGGGTGTCCTCGTGGTCTAATGGTTAAAGTGATGGACTGCGGAATCGTAGTAAGCGAGTTCGCACTTCAGTCGTGCTATTACGTTCACTTTCGGGCAAATACACTTGGGAAAGGCATGACCCCCCTATCCTTCCAGTTATGGGTTAAATAGTACCACAACTGTTCTTCTACGAGAATAGCTTTGACATTAAATAACCTACAACGGTTGATATGCCATTAAACAAAGAAACCAAACCTAATAGTGTAACTGTAAGAAACAAGTTTGATACTCTTCAGAAGACATCTGAAACACGCACCCTGAAAGACGATTATGAAAGTATGGAGTAATGGTTATCGTCGTAGGAAATGGACACGGCGACACGAGTTCAAATCCTGGACGAGACTGATTGCATTTCATTTAGCACTAATACCCTTGGGAAAGGTATGAATCCAATTATTCTCCCTCCAGCTATGGGTAAATAGTAGGACAGACTTGGTTCTTCAGCCTTGTTAAGGCAACTAGTCTAGGAGAAGGAAAACTCTGAATTGAAACCTGTTAAACTCCGCTTAAAAATTGACCTTGTGTCATATCCTGCCCGAGCGGAGGGGTTGGTAAATAGGATTATGAAAACTTTGTTACCACCCATATAGAAGCAGCAGCCGAGTACATTCCAACCAAATCAAGAGCCAAATGTAGACTCCCGTAGGAAGAAAGCGCAATAAGAGAAAAATGAGATAACATAAAAATAGCATCTTTAAAAAATAAAAAAAATCCTACTGTCAATGTCCAGAAATTTAAGAAAGCCCTGAGAGAACAAATAGCACATACTAAAAAGAACAACTAGAATACATTCAATGCCAAATCAATAAAATCAGAAACTCAGTTGAAGATAGACAATCATGGATAGCATGACAGGCAGTAAAGGAAGACAGCAGAAGGAAGAGGACCTCGAAAACAACTTTACCATAAAAAACACCTAAAACAAAAACAAAAAACAAAAATACAAAAAACAAAAAAAAAAAACAAAACAAAAAACAAAACAAAATCAAAAACGAAAAACGACTATTACCATGAAGACGAGTTTGTAAAGAAAGTTTCTTGATTTTTTAAATTTTAACGAGAGTTGACATAATCAACATACCCAGCTTTTAATAAAAGATGATGATGGCAGAATTCGTGTTCTCAATTCTCAAAAGCAAGAGGCTGATTCAGAGATAAATGAACTTCACGAAAACAATTGTGTGTATGCACACACACACACACACATACATACATATATATATATACACACACAGACACAAACACCTATATTAACGTTAACATTTTTTCAATAATAATAAGAAATGATGACGTCGAGTGTTGATAGATCAGCGATCGATGGTTAATAAAATGCAAAAACAAGGGAGGAAACTATATATAAAAAGAAAGAACAGACGACCGTTCAATGATTAAATCAGCGTTCATATTAAAAATAAATATCACGTGATTGTGTAAACAAGATGGAATCATCAAGAGATATAACGATTAGAAAGAGAGAGAAGAAAAAATAGAAAAGAAAAGAAAAGAACATTCATCGTTGATCTAACAATACTCAATGTCATCATTTTAAAGTCCTAATGATGGTTTATTAAAACCTAAACGTTATAACGTCGACTTTCTTTTACAATAAATTCATCTCTTCGGATTATTTTTTTTCAATTTTTCTCCACATATATATGTAATAATAAATAAATATGTAAACAAACGAACGCTACTACTTAATGTCTTATAATTCCCGAGCTGACGTGGTTTGCTTGTTGGCTGAGTGGTATGATACTAAATCTAACGTAAAGTTGGGCGGGTTTCGATCCCAGCTTCAAGCGTCCTACGTGTCTAGCTACACTGAAGAGTTGTGATACAACGAAACAGCCTGTCTGTGGATGACAATATATACGCTCCCCCATGGGGGTTGACAGCTACCACTCGCACAATGCAAAACTCTTCAAACAAATTGAGCACTCTGGTATCCGATAAGGTATAAATGTAAACAGACGAAAGCTACTACTTAATTCCTTATAATTCCCGAGCTGACGTGGTTTGCTTGTTGGCTGAGTGGTATGATACTAAATCTAACGTAAAGTTGGGCGGGTTTCGATCCCAGCTTCAAGCGTCCTACGTGTCTAGCTACACTGAAGAGTTGTGATACAACGAAACAATCTGTCTGTGGATGGCAATATTAGTTTATATATATATTTAATTAGCAAGGATGCTTGTCTGCGACCACAGATTTCATGCCATCTAATTACGACAATCATCAGACAGAGAAAGTATAAATAAATAAATAATGCTTACTAAGGAAGCGTGCCAGCAACATGGATTCCCCCGATTCTCTCTTGCCATCCGTCCCTACAGAGCATCGCACTTGGAAAGTTCTCTAAATGACATTTATTGTCTGCAGGGAGCTAAAGAATGTCAGTTTTTGCTGGTCAATCAACACTAGTGTGTCCAATTGTGTCTAGTAGTCTACAGGAAAACGGCACTTATGAGTTCATCCTTGCTCCTCCAACGGTGCCCAGCATGTCTTGTTCGTTTTACGTGGATGGATTGTGGGAGGTAAGTGTGAGTACAGCTACTTTTTTGGATGGTACTGCTTCCAGGATTTGTTAAAAAAACAGCACTACACTCATAGATAAAGCATAGACTGCTATTGCTAGATTTAAAAAACAGCTCTACACGCATAGATAAATCATAGACTGCTATTGCTATATGTAAAAAACAGCACTACATGGATAGATAAAGCATAGACTGCTATTGCTCGATCTAAAAAAACAGCACTACAAGCAAAGATAAAGCATAGACTGCTATTGCTTGATGTAAAAAACAGCACTGCACTCATAGATAAAGCATAGACTGCTATTGCTCGATTTAAAAAACAGCTCTACACGCATAGATAAATCATAGACTGCTATTGCTAGATGAAAAAAAACTGCACAACACGTATAGACAAAACATAGACTGCTATTGCTAGATTTATTGCTAGAATGGAGAACTACTACCAGTTTAAGAAAACTGTCTCCAGATATCGAAATTGAGATACGACCAGAAAGCGATTTAAGCGCTGTCGAAAGCTTTCCCTTAACTTTTGTCATGCCAACCCTCATTATTGGTCTGCTGTAGCGACTGATTGAGAGGATTAGAAATGCGGTGCCAATGAGACTGTAACCGTTTTTGAAGACTCTCGGAGGTTCAGATAGTTGGACACAAGGACCAGACGTAAATAGATAACAATCTGTAATATAATTATGGATGTTAATTAATTATATTAGTTATTTATATTATTTGTTGTAATAAATTGTGAGTTAGCTTAAAACTTTAAAGTGAAATGTAAGTCACGTGCGAAGGTCAAATGGCGCACGTGTCATACGAATAGCAAGATATGGAATTGACTAGTTGTTTTGGAAATCGGCTAGGATGTCATATTAAACATTTGTTTTGAAATCGCAGTTGTAAACTGGATGTTAAAAGATAAACATTCCGTCTGCTGAGAATTGAGTGATGACATAACACTGGAAAGTTTTTGATGACTTGATGTTCTTATCATTATTAGTTTATGAGATAATTAGAAAGATACATAAGCAAGGTGATTTTAGTGTCAGTTAGTCAGCCAGGGCAGTTGGTTGGAGACAGTCGATGAATTAGTCTGATCATTTTCAAGTGGGCCCCTTGAGGTTGAAGCCTGGTCGGAGTAATAAATGCAGTCGGTATTTTGTTTCGTCTACCACCAATGAATTTCTATGTGTTTCTATGAGACACATAATTCTTTCACTCTATTTCTCTCGTTCGTTGACGACTACGTTGAAATGTTGCAGACGATAATAAACTTTCGTATCTAAAGAAACAACCTTACAAATTTTGACATGACTGGTAACGTAACACTTACGTTTAAATGGTCACGGTAATGTTACGAATCTAAACCTTACCAAGAACTTTTGTGATCAGACTTGTCTGTCATGCGTCTCTATGTTAGATTTGTTGGTTGTTTGGGTTTTATGGCATATCAACCTTTGTAGGTTATTTAATGTCAAATCCATTTTTATGCAAATAGTTCTATTTCAAACACATCTGTTTAGGATAAGTACGTAGTTTAAATGTAAGCTTAGAAAAACTTTTCTATTCAAAGCTATTCAGTTTAATCAAGCAGTTCTAATTGAGTTTAGTATAAGTACAGATTTTGTTTACACACAGTTAAATGTCAAAACAGTTCTATATCAAACAAATCAGTTTAGTGTAAGTACAGTTTCAATGTCAAAAAACAGTTCCCTTTCAATTAATTCAGTTAAGCATTAGCACGCAGTTTAAATGTAAGTACGGTTTAATAGTCAAAAATATTTCTATTTCAAGCCATTCAGTTTAGTCAAACAATTCAGTTTAGCAGAAGTATGCCGTTAGTTCTATTTCACCCATAGATAGGGCCCTATCAGGTGCTACCATTCCGGGCCAGAGTGGACCTGGGAGTAATGGCAATGAAGGGGTACTCCACATTCCCCAAAGCTCCAGCATCACTGGAACCTCACCATCAGATTGTTTAGTGTCATATCCAGTACACTCATTGGGGGGAACTTACCCCTCCGTGGAGATGCAGTCGGTGTATTCTACAGCCCCAACCAATTGAGCAATCTATGTTAGAGTCACCATGTGATACTATGAGTTGGATATATGCACATACATGTATACACACGTGTGTGTGTGCACCCATACATGTGTGCGTATGTGTGTGTATATATATATATATATATATATATACGCCCACTCACATGTGTGTGCATAGACACACACACCTACATACACACACACACATATACACACATATATATGTGGCAAGATGAGTGGGACTCTGCCTGGGTATCAAATGTCAAATTGTTAGGAAAACCCATTAACTAGATTAAGGAAATCTAGACAAGAAAATGCTTTTACATATGGCCCCGGACGTGGGTAAGTGTTAAGTACTTGTCGGGTACTGGTCAAAAACTTAGAAGGGTCTGAACTTAATGTCCCTGTATCGGAGACGGCCAGTCTAGGAAATATTTTTATGTCCAGTTTTTTAAAGAGAGAAATGGCTCCCCAAAAAGTTATGGGTTTATTCGTGGGTGTCCCATTAGCCGGAAATAATAATGAAACATTCTGTATATATACAGGTGCATTTTGGGTCCAAGCAGTCAGACTTAGTTTGGGTTCGAGGAAAGTTGATTTGGCCGGAACAAAGAAACAACGAATAGCGACATTACCAGCCAGACCCAGTTGTTAAGATAATCTTTTGCCTGCTGAAACTCAAACTAGAATTAATTATCTACAAAGTGTTACACGCTCCCCATCCTCCCTTGACGTTTTAACCACAAGTTACAAAACAAAAAGCAAACAAACAAACAAACAAACAAACAAACAAAAAAAACTACGAGATAACAGAAAATATAAAATAGATTTATCAACATTATGAGCAAAATTATCAGTACTGGAAATATAATAAAAAGATATGATAAAATGTAATAAAAATATGATAAAAAGATATGATAAAATATAATGAAAATATGGTAAAAATATTAACTACTGTGAAATATAGGTCACCTTCATTAGGGCAGATCTTAAGAAACACTACAAGTACGTTCATCGCTTACGAAAATGCATATCCAATGATAGTCCCTATGTAGAAAAATAAACCTTGTAGCTTACAACCTTCTTCAATCCGACGATGTTATTGTGTTCACTGTTGTATTTTCCGTATAAATGAATAAGAAATATTGCTTTCGAAACACACCTCGTATAAAGATTTGCCAAAGCCGGAAGTCCATTATAAATTCAATTCAGATAATATAATGCAAACTTGCTTTTTTAAAGCATCAAACAATACAATCCTTATGCTAAATGAGATAAAGTTAATATTAGTATATTTACAAAGACAGTGAAAAGAAAACAGAGAAGTTTCTCTTAGCTTCAAATACAATTTAAAAAGATTTGTCCAGACAACAAATGTCGCAGAAACAGATTTATCAGAGCGTTGAATTAAAACAAGCAAATTTAGTTTATACAAGTTTAAGTTTTCACGTGTAATTTAAACATATTTGTCAAGGCTTGGATTCCATTATAGTAATTTACCAAGCTTTTTTGTGGCACAAAGCCGTATGAAAGGAATACTGAATGAGACTCGAACTCACTCGTGAAGGTTTATTAGTCTATCTACAATAGGCACTCGACGTGCCTATGGTAGATATCATTAGTGATCTACTAAACTTTTTGCTTAAATGCGACACATGGCCGTATGGATGGGACACTCTATAAGACTCGAACTTACTCGTGAAGGTTTGCTAGTCAAGCTTACTAATCATACACCATGGGAGGTGCCCCTCGGATTCTATAATAAACTGATTTGTCTCCAGTGCGAGCGTTAAATGAACTGTTTCGGTAGCAAATGCAAAATGAATGTTTCTCAAGGAGGTTGATATCGTATTCCCTGATATATCAAAGCAGTAAATATAATACGAATACCATATTTACCAACCCTTCCGCTCGGGCAGGATATGACAAAAGGTCAATTTTAAAGCGGAGTTTAACAGGTTTGAATTCAGAGTTTTCCTTTTCCTAGACTAGTTGCCTAACCAAGGCTGAAGAACGTACCCTACTATTTACCCATAGCTGGAGGGAAAATAATTGGATTCATAACTTTCCCAATGGTATTAGTGCTATGTGAAATGCAATCAGTCTCGTCCAGGATTTGAACTCGTGTCGCCGAGTCCATTTCCTACGACGATAACCAGTACACCACGGGCACCTCCAAAATATAATACGAATACTCCAATGTATTTTAATATGACTACGTAAATAAATATGCACCAGAAAAACTCGAGAAAACAAAAACAACATCCCTCCATAGATGAAAATAAAAACCAGTGTAAACTATGCTCAACACAAGAGTATATAAAAAGATACCCACCACGTAGGAGACTCTTGGTACAATGATTATATAAGCAAGAAACTGACAGTCACCAAGCGCCGCTGATTCCGTGTCTATACAAGTTAAACTTAGATCTACATATACACTAATATTGAAGACACTTTATTTATACATATAGCTATGTACGTGTGAGTGTGTTTTTGTATGTGTGTTTTGTGCGCATGCGCGTATGTTTTATAATATATATAAGCCAGTGTTTTTCAGCGGAGTCCGTACTGCCCCTGAAGACGGCGAATAGAGTTATAAGGTAGTGGGGATTAAAATCATTTCGCAGTGGAGCGTTTAGAAACTTGAAGAGGCAATGAGCAAATTTCCATATAAAGGAAATATAGATAAGGGAAGAACAACGCACAATGCTATCAAATTGGATTGAAATTTGGTTAAATGTGTGCTCATAAATAATATCCTCAATTTTTAAATTCTTAATTTAAAGCTAAATAAACAAATGAAGGTTTCTAAGTTTTAACGCTCAGATCTCCAGAGAGAGAGAGAGTCAAAATAATTGAATAATTTGAATTCATTAGAGTTTTATTTGTATTTCTTTCAAACGTGCTCAGTTTGCAGTTGTAAAGGTATAAACCCCTCTTGGTAAATTTTGAAATATAGGAATATATATATATATATATATATATATATATATATATATATAATTCAGAAGATACATCGCATATTAAGATTGCCCTGATGATGGGTTGATATAAAAACCAGAACATTTAACGTTGGCAGATTACCCAATTATAAAGGAACTCATTCTCTGAATGCCTTGTTTATTCATCACACACACACACACACACACACACACACACACACACACACACACACACACACATATATATATATTGATATAATCTAGTGTTGGTTGGTTTTTGGGTTTTATGGCATATCAACCTTTGAAGGTTATTCAATGCCAAATCCATTTTTATACAAATAATCAGTTCTATTTCAAACAATTCAGTTTAGCATGAGTACACAGTTTAATTGTCAAAAACATTTCTATTTAAAGCTTTTCAGTTTGATCAAATAGTTCTTATTCATCCAATTCATTTTAGTATAAGTACAGATTTTGTTTACACACAGTTAAATGTCAAAACAGTTGTATATCAAACAATTCAGTTTAGCGTAAGTACAGGTTCACTGACAAAAACAGTTCCATTTCAAACAATTCAGTTTAGCATAAGTACGCAGTTTAAATGTAAGTACACATTTTAATTGTTAAAGACATTTCTATTTCAAGCTATTCAGTTTAGTCAAACAGTTCAATTCAGTTTAGCGTAAGTATGCAGTTTAATTCTATTTAAGCTATAGATAGGGCTCTTTCAGGTGCTACCCCTCTGGGTCTGAGTGAACCTGGGATCAATGGCAATGAAGGGGTGCTCCACATTCCCCCAAGCTCCAGCATCACTAGAACCTCACCATCTGATTGTTTAGTATCATATCCAGAACACTTGCTGTGGGGGGTGGTCTTACCCCTCTGCAGAGGTGCAGTCGGTGTATTCTACAGCCCCAGCCGACTGGGCCAAAATATAATTTAAGTATATATATATATATATATATATATATATATATATATAATTTTAAGTATATAAAAGAGAAAAACTGATTTAGTAGTTATATAAATTATCCTCTCACTGGTCCCGTAGCCTGTTTTGGTGGTGGTGGGAGAGCTATTCATGTAGCATGTCTTGGGAACAAATAGCCATGCGGAGCCCATCCCTTTTCAGGTCTACTCCTATTTTGAATTCAGAGCTTTCCTTCTTCTAGACATGTTGCCATATCAGGATTAAAGAGCCAAATCCTCCTTACTATTCACCCATAGGTCGGAGAATAGTTTGATTCTTATCCTTCCTAAGGGTATGAGCGCTATGTGAAATGCAAACACCTTCGTCCAGGATTTGAACTCGGGTAGCCGAGTTTTCTTCCTACAGTGATAACCGTTACGCCTCGAACACCCGCTATATAGATTATTACACATTTATTTACATTTTGCGAAAAAAAGCTCTTTTTACTAAAACATTATTTTTAATTATTAAGTATTTATCGTTAATAATTAAAGAAAGGATTATTTTCTTTTTTTATTATTAATTATTTTTGTTTGATTTTTGGCGCCAAAGTTGGCAGACGTTCTTTGTAGAATTGGAAAAAAAAATGAAAATCAAACGACAATTTTGTAAATAAGAGGTTCTGAGCTTATAATGCAAGATTATCCGAAGTAACAATATAAATAGGAAAAATTTCTCTTTTCACAGGACTATTGTTGATGCTATCAATTTTGCTTTAAAGAAAATTTTAAGAAAACACAGAGTGAATTGATATTATCGTGATATTAGACTGTGGCTGAGTGTAATTTGCATGTGAACCTCTGAGAGAATGTAGTCATGCTACAAGAAGAAAGGGAGGACATAAAAAAAGACTTCTTTACAAAACCGACTTTGTGTCACATTTTGGTCTTGTAGGGAACCGAATAAATACTATTCAAAAAGAGGATATTGAACAACAAACTTAATATAGAATGTCTTGGTAACATCATTAATTTATTTCGATTTCTTACAAATTAAAGAATGTCTGATTCAACTCCATCTTGTTATTTCTATACTGTATTTTTATAAACACATTTTTTTTTTGTCTGAGACATGAAAAATTAAGTTTTCTTTCACCTTATTCACAAGGAATCACTTCGGCAATTACGAGGCTGAGTCAAAAGAGTTGCAATATTTTGGTAGTAAGTGCTAGTTTGCCTAAATACTAGGGCAAGTGAAAAGTTTTGCAATATTTTGGTAGTACGTGCTAGTTTACGGCGCCCATATCACGTGACCGAAGCAGTAGAAAGTGCTCGCTATGATTGGTAGTATAGTGGTAGTTGGCGCGTTGACTCGTTGTTCATTGCTTCACTCCGTGCGTGAACGTACAATTTAGTCTAATTCAGGGACTTAAGCTTTCCGAATTCGAAATTGGCCATAACGCTATGGAAGGAACTAAAAAAAATTGTTGTAGTAATGGTAAAGGCGCCGTGGATCACAGTAAAAAAATAAAAATAAGATGATTCAAGAAGTTTTGTTCTGGCTGCAAGATCAGGCAAGTCAGTTAGGCTTAAAGCCGCCGATCCCGCGGCTGTACCCCAAAACATAGAGGCAAACTCAGATAATATCAGGCAATCTTGGCAAAATATTGCAAAACTTTTGACTCACGCTAGTATATTTCCTGAGCGAGGGTCAAGTTATTTTCGCATGAAAATTCAAGATTCTCCGAACGCGCCCTGACAGCAACTTACACTAAACTATCGTCCATTACCTTAAAATTTGATCTTTAAAATTCGACTCATACACGAATATATACTGTTTGTAAAATTCCTCTTTGTCAGAATATATTTGGAGCCTTTTACGAACCAAATGATCTTTTGTACCCATCCAAAGAACATTGAATATGATTAATGCCTTTAAACGAGTATAACAACTTCGCGTCTAGACTGATAGCATTCATGTTTCTCATTATTTCCGCAAGGCTAGTGAAGCAACTTAATTAAGATCTTTTTGTCTCTAATTCTCGCACTGACGATTGTCTTTAAGCAAAAATGTCTTTTTTATGTTTTCTTTCATTTATTGTGAAATCATTAACAACGAAACGGGCCAAATACTTTTGTCTCTACTTATCTGCGGGTGACACGTTCCAGGACTCTTGTTCTCCACCCACAATGGATACTTGAAAAACTGAATGATGCTGAATTCTATGCATACCCAATACCTTTATGCCCCAGATAAGATTTAATTTATAAATTAGATACAATAAAACCTAAACAACAATGAAATAGAACAATTGTTACAAATAGAAGTGCTTACTCATATTACAAACAGGTTGTAAGATGGACATTATCAAACTTAAAAGAAATAGAATTGCTTTTATTAAATTCTACGATCATTATCCGGAACTAAAAGTGGTATTTATTAGATTTTCCACCAAGTATAAATGCGGCACAAGGCCATTTTATAGTGGGCTCTGAGCAGAAGAAACCCATGCGCGGCATGGACGAAAATTCTTGACCCCGTCGGCATTCTCCTAATAAGGCGCTTCATGCGCCAAGCAATTATCTTAGCCCTGCAATCAGGTAAAGCCTGGGGGAACGGCCCTCTGAGGCCAAGGGTGTGTTGATCTCAACCACACGGCATGAATGCCAGGCGGCCTGGATTGAGTTTGCTCTTCCGGGAATCGTAATTAGGTATGAGCGGTATAATTCGGATTTAGAGGTGCTGAAGTTGCAATACTTATCAACATTATGCTCGCTTTGTAAAATAGTCATTATAAAAAATAATATGAGTTGAATTGGCAGAAGTGCTGGATTGCAACCTCGATGTAAGCAAGTTCGAACTCCAGTCACGCTATTACGTAAACTTTCAGACTTATACCCTAGGAAAAGGCATGAACCCTAAATTATGGGTTATATATAGTATCACTGCTGTTCTTCGGCAAAGATAAGTTTGGCATTAAATTACCTACGAAGGTAGATATGCCATTGAACAAAAATAAATGACATGATAATTTTTATTTAATTTTCAAATAATCATTCGTACTTAAATGAGTCAAACAGAACTTAACCACATTATATCCTGGTTGTAAGATGGTTAATAATTAAAAAATTGAAGACGTAAAGTTGCTGTCATTAAAGTTTATGATAATTATTTGTATTTAAAGGGTACATTAGCCTAGTGGATAGTGTTTGCCAATGGTCCGGGAGACCGAGGTTCAATCCCGGGTCAAGTCATACCAAAGACTCAAAAAATGGTACTTGATGCTACCTTGCTTAACACTCAGCATTATAAGGTAAGGATCAAGGATAAAGTGGAGCAATCTAGGGAAAGGAGTAGCGCCCTCCTCTACACCTTAGTGTAGTAGCTATCGAAAAGGGAGCCTTTGGATCACCTTCGACTACGGTCGCCAACAACAACAAAGATCAGATCGTTTAATTTGTTTTTATCATTTATTTATTACGAGTTACTGACTTGTCCCATTGAGCGTGTGGTAGGGAATAC
Organism: Sepioteuthis lessoniana; assembly: GCA_963585895.1. Taxonomy (NCBI): domain Eukaryota; kingdom Metazoa; phylum Mollusca; class Cephalopoda; order Myopsida; family Loliginidae; genus Sepioteuthis; species Sepioteuthis lessoniana. Next base: position 23,627,251 of record OY757926.1, read on the forward strand.
AACTGTTGGTTCGTTAAAAATCTCAGATACCCTCGAAAACAACTTAAATTTAATTAATGTTGATGTATAAAATTAATTAGTATTTATCATTTTCATGTCTTTTAAAAGTATTGTTACAAATCATCTATGGTCGGCTCGCTGCTTTTGAAAGTCACACTGGCTAGTTTAAAAATCTTACCTACCAACTATTCCCTTACAAATCATGTATATAATAATAGATTTTGGCATCAAATAACCCACAAGAGTTGATTTGCCATAAAACACAATCAAGCCAAACCTTATATGGTCATGTCCAAACAAGAAACCCTTATAATTTCCCAAGAGCCGGAGAAAGGGCATGTAATGATGCTTATCACCAATTGATGTCACATGATTTACGAGTTGAAACGAAGAAATTAATCAAAATACTGTGCTGGACACCTTGGCAAAATACAATGCGTCAAAAAAAACAAAACCTTCTGCATTTTTCAGTGTTTGCCACTATCGTTCCGAAGACCAATTCGTCAAATCAGTTTTTTTTCTTTTATTGGTTGAGATTAAATATTCAAATGAGCGTGAGAACTCCCACCAAAAAAGCACTCCCCTCTCTCAAAAAACAAAAAACAACAAAAAACGTAAAAAACAAAAAACGAAAAAAAAAAAAAAATTATGATTTGGTGTTAACGATTTCTTTTACCAGTTATTCGAGTTAATTTTTTTCTAACCCACCAACAGGTGTGGAGCGTAGTCCACGTGGCGCAATGGCTAAGGTGCTTACTGCGGCCTTGAAGTGAGCGAGTTCGAACTCCAGTCGCATTATTATGTTCCCTTTCGAACTAATATCATTGGGAAAGGTATGAACCGTTGGTTGATATACTCACACGGTGGTTACTTTCCATTGTTTAGGGTGCCTCAAGCCATACTAGTAAGCCACTACAAGCGAGTTTCGGAAAAGAAAACCACTCTCCCAGCTTGGACTTCTCATTGCTGAAAATACCTTTTCAGATAGAATTTTTCGCTATTTGGAGGAGGAGCACGAATGGGTTTTTAGGTGTTGAGAGATGCAACCATTGTCAGAAAGGTGAAGTGTTAAACGTCATGACAGAGTGGTTGCAGTCAGGCTGATGAAGGTACTTATTTTATTCTCTAAGTGGACATTTAAATTCGTATATTATATTGGTCGTATTGAGGTGACGAGACGAAGGAGAGAAATTATTATTGATGACGACACATGTTCCGTCTCAACACTTTAGAACATATTCGTGCCCCACTTCTAAAAAACGAAAAAGTTTAACCGAAAACAACTCCATATTGCACAAAGCAAAAAACAAGCAAAAACACTACATTCTTGAAGCTTTACATGTAAAGATTAACAAACCTTCTTTAAGTAAGATAAATTTCAAATGTAATAGCCGCGTTCCGAAATGCCTTTAACATTTTTCCTGCCAATTCTTTCACTTAATTATGGTAAAGTTCTTTTCTTCCATTCATTCATCTTCCACTTGTTTTTCCTCTTACTCTTTAAATAAACGCATACAAATCATTGTGTTTGCCGTTTCAATATCCTGAAGATGGCTCCAACTGGGGCTGAGTGTACTTGGAAAAATAAGGCACTTTTTGAATTCATTCCATCCAGACGTTAAACAACGTATACGAAGACTTGAACAGATCAATTGTAAAATAGGTAGAAGCGAAATGTTTGTTTTATTTAATTAAATATGTTTAAAAGAGAAAATGTTGACTAGAGTTGTGATTTAACGAAACTATTTGACTGAGGATGATAATATATATGTTCCCCTCCCCACTCTAGTGGGGAAATTTGCCGGTTGCTACATACGCTAAAATGCAATAGTTCTTCTCATGAACTGGACATTCCGGGTAGCCGATAACGTATATGTAAAAATATTCGTAAAAAATCCCTTCCCTTACGCTGAGAATGACGGTGGCTTTGGAGTAAGATATCCAGTTGACTTTACGTTAGTCGGGTTTCGATTTCGGCTTGAAGCATCTCGCGGGTCTTGCCACACAGAAGAGTAGTGATACAACGAAACTCTGTTAGTGGATGGCAATATATACATATATCTGTAATCAGGTGCTTGGAGATTTAGTCAAAGAGAGGAATTATTCACCGAGTAGTCTTCGTAAAAACGGAGATGGGATCCCTAAAGAGGATGCTATATATATATATATATATATACATATTATAAATAAGTGTGTGTGTGTGTGTGTGTATGTGTGTGTGTGTGTGTGTTAGGGAGAGAGAGAGAGAGAGAGAGAGAGAGAGAGAGTAACGAAGAAAAGTGAAAAGACAAATAGAAGGTTTCTTTATAGTTAATTATTTTTTGTTTATTCCTAAATAGTTTTTGATTATTCTTATCTAGTTTTGAATTTTGGTTATCGTCAGAAAAAAAAAAAAGATTTTGCGAAGAAAAGTTTTTTAAAAATTCTTTAAAAGTTTTTTTTCGAAGAGTTGATATGATATAAAAGAAGCGACGAAAAATTAACTGGTAATATAGCATTTCCATTCGTTGAGTAAAAATCATTACTTAAAACCAGGTAGACAAAATAAAGAGTAACGACGAGTATTAGCACTAGTCGACTGGAGCTGGAGAATACACCGACTGCATCTTTGCAGAGGGGTAAGACTCCCTCAACGAGTGCCCTGCATATGACAGTAAACAATCTGATGGTGAGGCTTCAGTAATGCTGGAATTTTGGAGAAGTCAGTGTACCCCTTCATTGGCATCACTTCCAGATCCACTCTGGCCTGGATTGGTAGCACCTGATAGGGTCCTATTTATGGGTCAAATAGAACTAAACAGTGTACTTATGCTAAACTGAATTGTTTGAAATAGAACTGTTTTTAACATTTAACCTGTGTACTTATACAAAACTGAATTGTTTGAAATAGAACTGCTTTTGACGAGAGAATGTGTACTAAGTAGCGTGATTCATTTGTTTTTGGTAAAAAAGTTATAAGTACATGTCTTTTCTGCAAATTCTTTAACCTAGAATGGTCGTACCTGTTAGGGTTCCATCTATGGTTCAAATAAATCTGTTCAAAACTTACTCAATTTCGATAGGAATATTTGATGTCATACAATTAAATTATTTATATATGGTTTCTTTATTTATGGCATATCAACCTTTGCGGGTTATTTAGTACCAAAGCCATCGTCGTAGAAGAATAGTAGTGGTACTATTTAACTCATAGTTGTGAGGATAAGAGGTTTCATGCCTTTACTAAGCGAATTAGACTGAATGGGAACGTAAACGAATGACTGGAGTTTGAACTAGATTATTACCTTGTCGCAGTCCAGTACGCTAGCCACTGCGCCAGGGCCTATTTGTATTAAGAATAGTTACTTGAAGCTATAAGTGTTTACTAAGGATTATAGTTAGTTACTTGAAACCACACAACTGTGTGCAAATTATTTGTATTAGATAAGAATACTTGATACAGTAACTGCGTGCAAGCATCCTCCCACCAAAATATCTTAAGAAGCAACAATACAAAAAGTGTATTTGTAAATGTATATTCCGCACATTTTCCAAATCTTGACAGGTTGACGTGCCGATAGAATCAGTCAATCATTTTCTGAAACTTTTGCCGTTGAATGGCTTTAGTAACCAGCGGATTGGCTCAAAAACGGAACTACTTATTCCAACGTTTGGCATTTTGACATTGAACTTCGCATATAGTTTGAGAGACGCTCATGAGAACACACACGCATGCGCAAAGCAAATTGTTTCCGCGTTCACAGCATCCACCATTTTGTCTTCACCTCAGTTCCTTCTCTTCCACATTCATGAACAATTTATTGAAGCGTTTACCGCATCTTCCCATCTCAGCACTTCAACTTATTTCATCGACCAGTTAATTAGGATCCTAGTTTTTATTTAATATTATGAAACGTGGGTTTAGCCTAGGGAGTTGAATTATGTATAAAACACACTGGTCTTAGGTACTCTTTGATTTATCGTTTGGTTTGGTTTGGTTTGGTTTTATGGCATATCAATCATTGTTGGTTATTTAATGCCAAATACGGTTTATTCATATATACTAGAATATATGTGATTTGTAAACATGTCAACAAAGTTAAATGGTTCCAAGTATTGCTATGTATCACTAACATCAGTTATTTGTTTACACTCAATTAAAGGATCAAACAGTTCTTTTTCAAACAATTCAATTTAGCTTAAGTTAACGTTAAATGGTTTTAAGTATTGTTATGTATCACTAACATCAGTTATTTGTTTACACTCAGTTAAAGGATCAAACAGTTCTTTTTGAAACGATTCAATTTAGCATAAGTCAACATTAAATGGTTCAAAGTATGTTATGGCTTGGTTTTGTTTATTTTTTGGTATGATAAACTATTGTAGGTTATCTAATCTCAAATCCTTTATATATATATATATATATATATATATATATATATATATATATATATATATATATTAAATATTTGATTTCTAAACACATTTTCTAGACAATATTTTTAAACGAGTTTGAGCTCATTTTTTTTTTCACATAGTTAAATGGTTTCTCTTACTTCTAGCTTATATGAATAATTCTATTTTCTATTAAGCATTTGTTTGTACACTGTTAAATGTTTTCAATTATTGCCATTTAACACAAATTAAACATCAGTCATTTGTTTACCATATTTACCCAACCCCTCCGCTCGGGCAGGATATGACACAAAGTCAATCTTTTTAAGCGGAGTTTAACAGGTTTGAATTCAGAGTTTTCCTTCTCTTAGATTAGTTGCCTTAACAAGGCTGAAGAACCTAGTCTGCCCTACTATTTACCCATAGCTGGAGGCGGAATTATTGGATTCATACCTTTCCCAAGGGTATTAGTGCTATGTGAAATGCAATCAGTCCCGTCCAGGATTTGAACTCGTGTCGCCGTGTTCATTTCCTACGACGATAACCAGTACACCACGGACACTTCCACTTCCATCAGTCATTTGTTTACAGGCAGTTAAATGATCAAACAGTTCTATTTCTAACAATTCAATTTAGCATAAGTCATTGCTTTGCACTCAGTTTAAATATCAAACAGTTCTATTTGACTCAAAAGATAGGACCCTATCAGGTGCTACCACTCTGGGCCAGAGTGGACCTAGGAGCGAAGGGGTACTCCGCATTCTCTAAAGCTCCAGCATAACTGGAGACTCACCATCAAATCGTTTAATGTCTTATCCAGGACAGTCGTTGGGGGAGTTTTACCCCACTGCAGATATGCAGTCGATGCATTCTACAACTTCAGCCGACTGGGCCATTGATATCTCGTATATTTTTCGTAATTTCAGAAGGACATGTAGAGTTGATGATTTATTGATTGATCTTAACGACATATCAACATGTCTGGGGTTATTTTATATTAAGAGGTTAGAGAATCACGTTCATTGGATGTTTATTGTTATATATTTGCGTCGTTGTCTTTAATTAGAATCATTTTGAGATGAAAAAAAAAATCAATTCTCATTTGTGTAGTTGTTTCTTAAGTTTTTTTTGCACAGGGTCCTACGGAAGACGAAAAATTTTTAAACATCTATTAGACGTATAAATGGGACATGACTGGTACTTCCACTCCAGACAAGAGTGAACCTGAGAATAATTGCAATAAAGAGGTACTTTACACTCTCTAAAAATATACAGATGCATCAGATGCAGTTTAGTGTCACACTCTGTACATATCTCTTTCTTAGGGGTCTTACTCATCCGCTGGAGATACAATCACCATATTCTTATTCCCGTCGACAGAGTGGGTAGAGTTAGAAGGGATACAATGGGCTCGTTTTTAAGGCAGTAAAAACACGTGCGGGTGAACAACTTTAATCCATGTTTTGTCGTTAACTTTAATGGTTGGTTGGGTTGATTGATTGGGTTTTATGGCATATCAACCTTTGTAGGTTATTTAATGCCACATCTATTTTTATGCAAATTACCATTTTTATTTCAAACAATTCAGTTTAGCATGAGTACACAGTTTAATTGTCAAAAACATTTCTATTTAAAGCTATTCAAGCAGTTATATGTAACAATTCAGTTAAATGTAAATACAGTTTTCAAACAGTTCTAATTCAGCTAATTCAGTTTAGTATCAGTACAGATTTTGATTACACACAGTTAAATGTCAAAACAGTTCTATATTAAACAATTCAGTTTAGTGTAAGTACAGTTTCAATGTCAAAACAGTTCCATTTCAAACAATTCAGTTTAGCATAAGGACACAGTTTAAATGTAAGTACAGTTTAATTGTCAAAAGCATTTCTGTTTCAAGCTATTCAGTTTAGTCAAACAGTTCTAATTCAAACAATTCAGTTTAGTGTAAGTATTCAGTTAGTTCTATTTAACTCATAGATAGGACGCTATCAGGCGCTATCATTCCGGGCCAGATTGGACCTGGGAGCAATGGCAATGAAGAGGTACTCCGCATTCCCCAAAGCTCCAGCATCACTGGAACCTCACCATCAGATTGTTTAGTGTCATATCCAGGACTCTCATTGGGCGGGGGTGTCTTACCCCTCTGCAGAGTAGCAGTCAGTGTATTCTACAGCCCCAGACGACTTGGCTAGTTAACTTTAAGTAGAATTCTGATTGGTTTATTATCGTCTACTTTTGCATCTATCTAATGTTTATCACACTTGACTAAATTGAGGGGGTGTCCTCGTGGTGTAATGGTTAAAGCGATGGACTGCGGAATCGTAGTAAGCGAGTTCGTATTCCAGTTGCGCTGTTACGTTCACTTTCGGGCAAATACCCTTGGGAAAGGTATGAACCCCCTTATCCTCCCAGCTATGGGTTAAATAGTACCTCTACTGTTCTTCAAGGAGAATGGCTTTGGCATTAAATAACCCACAAAAGTTAATTTGCCATTAAACAAAGAAACCAAACCAAACCAAACTAGTATGAGCTCAGACTTGTTTTAAAAATGTATCTACAAAATGACTTTCGAAACCATATATTTAATAGATATGTAAAAACAGGATTTGGCATTAAATAGCCTACAAAGGTTGATATGCCATTAAACAAAGAAACCAAACCAAACCAAACTAGTATGAGCTCAGGCTTGTTTTAAAATGTATCTACAAAATGACTTTCGAAACCATGTATTTAATAGATATGTAAAAACAGGATTTGGCATTAAATAACCCAGAAAGGTTGATATGCCATTAAACAAAGAAACCAAACTAAACCTTAACTAAATTGAGTACAAATCCTGAACGAGCTCGTTTGCATTTCAATTCGCATTAATGCCCTTTGGAAAGGCATTACTCTCTTCCTATCGAATACTGATAATCTGCAAGTTGTTTGGGTGGATTAAACGCTAATCAGGTTATTTTATGCTGAGGTCAGTTCAACAATTGTGTTCTTCACCTATATACAGTACAAAAATGTATCTTCACAATCATTTTAAACAGATAAACACTTCATACAATATCAATGTTCTTAGAGCCAATATATCAAAATAATTCAACTTTTACTAAGCTGAGCAATGCCAAAATGATGAGACGCCCAGTGAGAATCGATCTCACTAAGAATAGTCGACTAGCCAAGTTAGTCAAGCATTATACCAAGCGAGACGCCTAAAAAATAAGCATAACGTAGATTTTGGCTTAAACACGCAAATCTGTGACACTCACAGAGAATCGAACTAACAATTGAGAGGCAATGAATAATTGAGATTAGCTTGCTAACGATTACATCCCGATGTCCTTTGTTTGGGAAAGAGATTACCACAATGGTCATTATATTAAAAAATCAAATTGCGAAAATGACCCAGTATCGAAGCCTGTTGCAAAAGTCAGGTTGTTAGTGAATAACGACGGTAGAAATTTACGTAAAGCGGCCAATGATCCCTTGCATAAAGAACACCTCATCAGTTTGTGGTCAGAAAATTGAATTTGTCGGCGATTTATGGTTGTTATAAGGATTACTCAATAGAAAGTACGGCTCAAATGTATTTAAACAAGAATAAAATGTATTTCTTTTTACCTAAACTTATAGGGGTCATTAACAATTTAATTTTAAGATTTTCTTTACCTAAGAGGCGACCAAAGATTATTTTTATCACCTGAGAGGCCATTAACGGTTCACTTTGTATTACCGAAGGGGCCATATATATATATATATATATATATATATATATATATATTGTCACTGGAAAGAATTAAAAGCATATACACAAGCATTCTCAACAAGTTAGTAAAACCTAGTCGGCTGGAGCGGTGGAATATATCGACTGCCTTTCTGCAGAGGGGTAAGACTCATCTCCCAACGAGTGCCCTGATAATGACATGAAGATCCTTGATTGACTTGAAGATAACTTTGACATGCCGCAAAAAGTTTCGCAGGTGGAATGTTAGAAGGAAGTCGGACACTGGGAACAAAAACAGGAAACACACCTGGTTCCTAAAGTAAGCTGGTGTTTCGGCGGAAATGTCGCGTAAATTGCGTAGGTAGCACGCTTGAAGGAAGCATGTCCTCGTGCAACCTGTAAGTAGCGGGTTGGAAGAGACAGGACCACGAAAATTTGTGTGGGCGTCCGGAATATTATATAACCACGAAGATTTCTACCCGAAAAGTAGAATGGCATAGAGGTTTCATAGAAGATCCGAACCGTCCACGCCTGTGTATGTTTATATCTCAACCGTCTCTCACTCTCTCGCTCGCTCTCTCTTACTCGACCGGACAATATTTAGGGTAATAAAAGAGAAAGTAAAGAAACTGATAATGTCTTTATATATCTGCGTTATTGTCTTTTTCTACTATACAACATGACAATTAAGATTTCAGAAAAAGATTTTTGTAATAACTAATCACTGTGACTTTAAATTCTAACACCAAAGATTACACTTTACCGAGAAGACTTTTTGGTGCATTAAAATGTTTGTCAGAAAATAACAATGTTATCACCCATAATAATAAAGTTGGAGGTTTTTTCTTTATGGACACTACAATATTTAGTAACAAACTAACAATTGTTTGAAGAAAAAATACACACGAAGAAATTACACAACAAACTATCACTAAAAATATAGATAATTTTACTATGTCTTAAAGAAAACTAGTTATAAAAGAAGACAAATTCTTATTATCATTATGCAATTATCATTCTATAATTCTTAAAGTATACGGACGACCATTAAAAAAAAAAACGGCTGAAAAAACCCCAGTATTTTCTGGTTTAGGCAATGCCCCCAACCCCGTAAAATCGCCAAATCTTTTGCCAAAACATTAACTCCTTTTCAGTAATGTCAAAAATTCTGGCGATCGACTCAACAAAATTAATAATATATATATGAAAAAATAAATCTTTAGTCAGTCAAGATATTAAGTCATGATATACTAATACTTCTAAGGGTACATTCTTAAAACATTTAGAAATTTAACTTAAGAAAACTTACGCCACATTATCTTTACCAGACAAGAAAATAATCGAAATTTGCATATTATACACCAAATATTGTTTTTTTTTCGGCATAATAGTATTTTTATCAATAAAAATTCGGTTAACTCATGAATTCGTTTCTTAGAGGTGTTCTTGCCAATCTTTTCCTTGAAAAATTCCAGGTATGTCCGTTTCATAGATGATATATTATTCATATATCCACAAAATAAAGAATCAACAAAAATTACAGATAAATTAAGTAAAACGGAACCTATCATAGATTTTACCAACGAACTAGGAACAAACAACACTTGACTTTAAAAGTTTTTTTTTTATTAAGATATATTACTAATAAATAGTTGCTATGATGTGGTGAATATGGAGGATGGGGTAAAGTTGTCCACCCGAATGAGGTGATTTTCTACCCTGTCCTGATACTTGTACCTAGTCGAACATTGTTATGCAAGGAGGAGGATATTATCAATTGGCAGGATTTAGAGCCTTCATACTATCATCTTTACGGCCCCATGAAAGAGAGTTTAAGAGCAAACATTATGCCAATGACGAGGAAATAAAAACTGCGACGATGAAGTGGCTCAAAGAACAGGCAACAGAATTTTACGAGGCAGGGATATATGCTCTCATTCTATTTAGAGAAATGGTTACAATACCGAGAAGTAGGGATGAAATCCACAGAGGATCAGCTTCATTTTAATGAACGATACTTTTTCTGTGTTGGTCGTTTTTCCTGTATTAAAGAAAAAGGTATTACTTTTTGACTTACCCTCGAACTATCAAACATAATCTATTTTTTTGAGTTATCCCCTTCTTTAGTTTAATTAGTTTTAAATAATTACAATATCTCTTATTAAAATTAGTCTTTTTATCATTAATACTAAACTGTTAGAGTTGGGGATTATAGTCGAGGGTGACCCGAAGTCTCCCTTTTCAATAGCTACTACGCCGAGGAGTTGGGAAGGGCGCTACTCCTTTCCCTGGATTGCTTCACTTTAATCTTGACCCATACATTATAATACTTAGTGTAAAGCAAGTAGGGATCAAGTACCATTTTTTAAAGTCTTTGGTATGACTCGACCTGGGATTGAACCCCAGTCTCCCGGGACATTGGCGAACACTCAATTACATTTAATAATTTTATTACGATTTCTAAACTAAAGTTTTTGCTATTAATTCCAAGTAAATGTTAAATTGTAAGCTACAAATAAAGACGTCATTTTATTGGATATGAAAATATTTAAACAACAAACATAGACGTCATTTAGAGAATTTGAAAAAGAAAATAGAATTCTTAAAAAATTATTTAAATGCTTTTTTAAAGGTTAAAAATATTATTCTACGTACATAACAAACACCACAGCAAGATTGTTGAATCTAGCATTGTTTCCGATTATAATACTATCAAAGAAAGACCTTGTTCGTCAACTCATATCCTTTTTTTTCATCATACAACGTGCGATACCCCTGCCCTCATCAGCCGTCAACTAGGGTTTCGGTAGCTCAAGGCGGTACTGCCACTCCTGGCGCTACCAAGCAGCTTTTGCCACCGGACATAGTATTTAATATATATATATATATATATATATATATATATATATATATATATATATATATATATATATATGCGAGATCAGCTAGAAGGAAAAATTAAATTGTACGTTCGTCTTCTTTTTTAGTGCAGTTTGCGATTTTTAAAACGCGTTTATTTTCGGCCGTTGATCTCACTACCCGCTTGCAGTAACCGTTTCTTGATGTTACGTAACCACACGGGAATGATGATTCTTCATGCATTTCATTCATACTGAAGACTTCGCTCTTGAAAGACAAACGTCATATATAATTCTGAAAGATGTCATTTGTTGATCAACCGGACCCTTAAGATGGGTGGTGAGCAAAAAAGAAAGCTCCTGGTCTAATTTACTTTTGAATAGTTACAATATCTCCAATCTGAATTAGTGATTCTTTATTAATAAAGATAAATTATATTTACATTCAATATTTTCGTTACGATTTTTAAACTAATTTTTATTATTATTTCTAAACTAAATTTTACATTGTAAACTACGAATAAAGACGTCATTTGATTAGATATAAAACATTTAAAACTACAAATATCGACTTTATTTTTAAGAATTAAATAGAATTAAAATTCTTAGAAATGTAAACAATTAAAACAAATCTACAAAGATATTATCTTTTTGGAATTTTTCGAACACAAGGGTCATATTAGTCTAGTTTGAAATTTAACGCTATTAACATTTGAAGAACGCTAAGATTTTTTCGTCTTTTCGTTTTATTCTTTCATTCGAAAATATTCTTCAAATGAAGCTCTTAACACTCATTCTTTAGCCTCATCTATCTATCTATCTATCTATCTATCTATCTCAGTTTGATCATAGTACCATTGTTATTCTAGGATGGCTTTTGCATTATATAACCCACGAAAGTTGATATGCCATTGAACGAAGAAACTGAAGCCAAACCAGTCTGTTCATTATCTATCAATCTATCTATCAATCAATCTATGTGTGTGTGTGTGTGTGTGTGTGTGTGTGTGTGTACGCGCGCGCATGCGATTGTGCATATATGCGTATATAGTCAAGATTTCATTTTCGTCGTATGTCCACATTTTGGAAAATCATGTATTTTAAACGACTTCCTGTTTCTTTCACTTGCTTGACACTGACTCTATTGATCATCTCTGCCTGCCACGGAGTTCCGCTCCGTCAGAACGGAACAAAGCAAAAAGCTAAGGAACAAACAAGCCAAAAAAAAAAAAAAAAAAAAGAAAAAAAAAAAAAAGAAATGAATTTGTGAAATAAGGAAAATAGTGACAAAAAGTTAATAGAACTTTATTTCGTTGCTCATAAATATGTCGAAGAGAAGATTTTTGTTTAATATTTATTTTCTTTGAGAAAATCATTAACACGAGAAAAGGTCAGGAAAAGAGGAAGAGGAAGAGATCAAATAAAGATGAATGAAGAGAAGATGGCGAGAGAGAGAGAGAGAGAGAGAGAGAGAGAGAGGATGGGAAATGGAAAGAGAAAACGAGAAAGTAAGAAAAACAAAAAGGAGAAACTGAACACAATATATAAGCATAGAAAAGAGTTTATTAGGAAGAAAGAAAGAAAAGAGAAAAGAAAGAAAGAAAGAAAAAGAAAGAAAGGAAGAAAGAACAAGAGGAAGAAGAGACAAAGAAAGAGACAGAGAATATAAAAAATAAGAAAAAAAAAACAAAAAGGGAAAACAAAAAATAATATATAGCGAAAAGAATTTATGAGAAAGAAAGAAAGAAAGAAAGAAAAGGATTTTGAGGAAAACAAAAAAGAAAATCCTGAAAGCAATATAGAGACAGAGAAAAGATTTTATCAAAAGAAAGAAAGAAAAAAGAAAGAAAGAAAATATATTTAAAAAGAGAGAGGAAGATTTACCTGAAAAAGAAAAGAAAATTTTCGTTTGAAAAAATGATCAAAGAAAAAACATAAAGAGATATTACAGAGTAAGTCTTCTGAACAGAAAAACACCTGGTAGAATAAAAACAAAAACAAACGATACTGTACAAAAACAATTGATTTAAAAAAAAAATGAACGAAAGAAAAAGAAAAGGAAAAAGAAAGAAAGAACAAGAAATAAATAACGAGAAAGAAAGAGAAAGAGAAACAAATAAATGAATTAATAGAAAAATAAAGAAGGGGTAAGTTTTCAAAATAGAAAAAAACACCCAGTAGAATAGAAGAAAAACAAACGATACCGTACAAAAACAATTGAGAGAGAGAGAGAGAGAGAGAGAGAGAGAGAGAGAGAGAGAGAGAGAGAGAGAAATAAGTAAATGAATAAGATATATTTGAAAAGAGGTCTTAAAAACAACAAGCAAGTAAGTTGACCGACTGTAGTCGAGTGTGACCCGAAAGCAGCCTTTTCAATAGCTCCCACACCGAGGAGTTGAGGAGAGCGCTACTCCTTTCCCTGGATTACTTCCCTTACCCATGATGCATACCTTATAATGCTGAGTGTTAAGGAAGGGGCATCAAATGCTATTTTTTGAATCTTTGGTATGACTCGACCTAGGATTTAACCCAGGTCTCCCGGACTATTGGCGAACACTTTAACCACAAAAACATCAAAACAACAAAACAAAACAAAAACGCGATTTAGAAAAAACAAAAAACAAACAAAACAACAAAAACCGTTTACTTCGGTGATGTTGTCCTTTATGGAATTTGTTAATATTTTATTCATCTTTTTGGTTTCTACGGTGAATTTTTTCAATCCAGATTTCTTAGGGATGATAATGTAACCTTATCTTCGATGCATTGTTGTCTTGGTTTTGGTGCATCTGAAATCAGAACAACCAACATTCGCAGGATGCCTATCAGGTCCCTATGAAGAGGGCACCTGTCGATCATGAGCCTGAGACCAGTCATCTGAGTCCCACGTTGATTAGTACTATCAAACCTGACCAATAAAATGAAACGCAGTTTCTTCCAGGCTGCGGTCGTGTCGATACTGCTGTATGGATGCACTACTTGGACGCTGACTAAACGGCTGGAGAAGAACCTCGACGGCAATTATACAAGAATGTTGCGAGCAATATTGAACAGGTCCTGGCAGCAACACCCCACACGGCGCCAACTGTACGGCCACCTACCACCTATCACGAAAACTATACAAGCTAGACGAACCAGACATGCCGGACACTGCTGGAGAAGCAAAGACGAGATCGTAAGTGATGTGCTCCTGTGGACCCCCGCATATGGCCAATTAAAAGCAGGACGACCAGCTCGAACATTCATACAGCAGCTATGTGATGATACGGGATGTGACCCTGAAGACCTGCCGAAGGCGATGAATGATAGGGAGACGTGGAGAGAGAGGGTCAGGGATATCCGTGCTAGCCGCACGTCATGATGATGATGATGATGTTATGGCTATACAGAGCCATGAGTTGATTGTTATCTGTGCACCTGTCATAGATGGGACCAAGTATTCTTCCAAGAAAGAATAATTTTCAGCGGTCCACGTACATACACACACAAAAAATTACTTAAGTCTTTAAAATTTCTTAGTTTTAACTTACAATAATGTCACCTTGTTCTAATAAGACTTCGTGAATTAATGTTATTCCTTACTTTCTATTAGTTAACGATTTTTCTCTTTTCTTTTCCATCCCTATTTTCTGATAGTATATATATATATATATATATATATATATATATATATATATATATTACCAGTACCTCCACACGAGCAGGATGTAACATAAGATTAAATTTAAGCGGCGTTTAACGGGTTCGAATACAGCGTTTTCCTTCTCTTAGACCGGTTGTCATGCCAAGGTTAAAGAGTCTTGTCTATCCTACTATTTACCCATAGCTGGATGGAGAATAATTGGATTCATACCTTTCCTAACAGTATTAGAGCTATTTGAAAAGCTAACAGTCTCGTCCAGGATTAAAACTCAGGTTACAGTGTCCATTTCGTACTTAATAAATATACAGGTTTTGTTTTCGAAATTAAAGTTTGAATATTTCAATTTTATTTTCATATTTTATCAGTGATTTTAATTTTTAAAATATTCAATAGTGATTAAATAAAGCATTCTTTATCTTTAAAAATAACCGATCAATCATTTAGTACCTTTTTATTCTTCTAAGAATAAAGAAAAAATCATTCAAAAATTCTTTATGAGTTTAGGAACTAAGTGGCTTTCTTATTTTGTTTTTTAAATAAAAATATTTAAATAACAACAACAACAACAACAATGATAAGACACGACTGGGTGGTGAAGGTGATCCACTGGGAATTGTGCAAGAAGTTTAAACTTGAGCATACGAACAAATGGTATATGCACAACCCCAAATCCGTCCTAGACGCTCAAAATTCTCTGAGATTTTGACTTGCAAACGGGCCTTATAATCTTGGCCCAAATACCAGACCTAGTGATAATTATCAAAAGAAAGAAAAGAAAAAAAAAGAAAGGAAAGAAAGAAAAGAAAGAAAACCTGCCTAGTAGTGGATTTTGCTGTCTCTCAGACTTCCGTGAAAAACCACCAGTTAAAACTGGAATGAAAACCTCACATTGAATGAAAAGAGAAGAAAACGAAAAGATAGACAACTACTTGGAATTTGCTTGAGAACTAAAAAAAAATCATGAAGGTGACGGTGATACTTATTATAGTTGGTGCTCTTGAAACGGTCCCAAAATGCTAGGAAAGGAAACTGGAAGAATTGGAAATGAGAGGAAGAATTGAGACTTGACTACAGCATTGTTGACATCGACAAGACGACTCAGAATAATTGAAGTAGGTGTAGTATTAAAAATACGACTTCTGTTTAAAAGAAGACACTTACATGTCTAGTTGATCCTGCTGACTATAACTCAAAAACATCTTAATTTTTTTCATTCAATACATTAATTTTTAAGTGAAGGAATTATTGAATGAGAATTTTTAAAGCTAAATCAAGAGTAGTTAAATCTCAATGGCTTGCATATCCAGCACAATGCCATATGAACAAATATTAACCATGAAAATGGCAAGTGACAGCATATGAGATGCCTTTCAACCCCATATCAGCGAATGTTACAGGAACGTCATCACGAATGGCTTCATTTTCTGATTGTAGACAATATTCCAATACTCACACCAAAGATTTATTCTAATAAACCTTACCGTTTCTTATGTGGCACTAAATCTTTGAAAGGGTACCATAGTTAAATATTCACACCAAAAATTTTGTCTAATGAACCTTACCGTTTCTGGTGAGGCACTGTCATTTTTGAGTGAACACCATAGTTAAATATTCATACCAAAAATTTTCTTTAACAAACCTTACCGCTTCTTATGTGGTACTGTAAATTTTGAAAGAACAGTGTAGTTAAATATTCACACCAAAAATTTTGTCTAATAAACCTTACCGTTTCTTGTGTAGCACTGTCTTTTTTGAAAGATCACCATAGTTAAATATTCACACCAAAAATTTTGTCTAATAACCTTAACATTTCTGGTGTGGCGCTGTCATTTTTGAAAGAACAGTGTGGTTAAATATTCACACCAAAGATTTTGTCTAATAAACCATAACGTTTCTTGTGTGGCACTGTCTTTTTTGAAAGAACACTGTAGTTAAATATTCGCAGACAAGTGGGGAAAATTAAGTTTTCGGCTTACCTTGAGTTTTCTTCTGACTAGTTTCGTCTGCCTGTTTATGTGTTTCACATTTAATATCATTGTTATTTCCCTCCTGGTGAGTTCTTCACCCCAGCGTTTTCTGGTCGTATTTCACTTGAGTCTGGGTGACAGTAAGTCTCTTCAGGT
The DNA here is from genome assembly GCA_963585895.1 of Sepioteuthis lessoniana. Classification (NCBI taxonomy): domain Eukaryota; kingdom Metazoa; phylum Mollusca; class Cephalopoda; order Myopsida; family Loliginidae; genus Sepioteuthis; species Sepioteuthis lessoniana. The sequence goes on from OY757926.1 coordinate 23,643,967, forward strand.
CTCTCCTGCCCAGTCGACTGGAGCTGTAGAATACATCGACAACATCTTTGCAGAGGGGTAAGACCCCCACCCACTCCAAAGTGTGTCCTGGATATGACATAAAACAATTCAATGGTGAACCTCCAGTAATGCTGGAACTTTGGGGAATGCTGAGTACACTTTCATTGCCAGTGCTCCTTGGTCCACTCTGACCCGGAGTGGTAGCAGCAGATCAGGTCCTATCTGTGGGGCAAATAGAACTGTTTGACATTTAAACTGTATGCAAACAAATGACGTATGCTAAATTGAATTGTATGAAAAAGATTTATTTGATCATTTAACTGTGTGTAAACAAATGACTGGTGTCTAATTGAATTGTTAGTTATACAATAGCAATACTTGGAACCATTTAATAGTATGTAAACGAAGGAGTAAGGTTGCATAGAATTATTAGTGTTGAATAGTAATAGTTGAAACTCTTGCACTGCGTGTTAAAACTGAAATATTGTTATAACATAACAATACCTGGAACCATTTGATTGCGTGCAAATGAATGAATAGAGTTCAATAGAACAATTAGTGTTAAATAGCAATATTTGTAACCACTTCACTATGTTCAAGCAGATTAAGGTTGAAAAGAAATGTAACTTTTAGATTGCAATTATTAAAACCATTTAACTGTATAGAAACAAGAGCAATACAAGTGTGCAAACAAACTATTCACCTACAAATCATATGTATATTCATTTCAATATGGGCAAACATTTGACAGATGTTAAATTGTTACTGTTACATTGTAATACTTGAAACTATTCAAATTTGTGAAAACAAAGGAGTTATAGTAAATAGAATCATTCTCATTTGATAGAGATACTTGAAACCATTTAATTATGTGCCAGAAAAAAAGAGCTTAGACTCGTTTTAAAAGATGTTACTAAGAAAATGTATTTACAAATCATATATGTTTAATATCTATGTATAAATAGGATCTGGCATTAAATAACATACAATGGTTGATATGCCATAAAACCCAACCCAACCAAAACAAATCAAATCAGGTCTCTAGGACTCTTCTCAGTATTATTGTCGATATCAAAAATGCTGTAGTCTGGATAGTCTCGATTTGTTCTCTGATTTCCATTACTTCCAGTCCCCTTTCCGAGCCTTTACAGTCCCCTTTCCAAGAGCTCCAAACACCATCACCATCACCCTCATGTTTTACACCTTTCTCATTACTCTAGCAAGGTCTAAGTATTTCTCCCCCCTATCTCTCTTTGGATTTTTACTCTGTGGTCTGCTGGAACGACAAAATTCACAGGTTCATTTGTTAATTATTTTTTGGTCTTTTCTAATGGTCAGGATTAGTTATTCTATTTATCAAGACTTCTTATCTAATAAAAATAATTTGCACACTGTATATTGTTTCAAATAACAAATAATTATAATGCTTAGTAAATGACTGAACCGTTCTATTTGACCCCAAGATGAGACCCTACCAATCCGAATTCGAGTGGACCAGTAGGTAATGGTAATAGAGAAGTACTCAACACTCCCCAATGCTTCTGGACAGGAGCCTCACCATCAGATGCAGTTTAGTATCATACATAGGCCACTCGTTGTAGAGGGGGTTACCTTTTCGCAAAGGTATAGTCGGCGTATTCTTCGGTCCCAGCAATTCGGTCAGGTTCCGGAGGTTGGAAAGAACTGATATGTTGGTCTCAAAATTCATTCTTGTTTATTTCTAGATGTTACATGCCCTTCATTAGATAAGAATAAAAAAGAAAGTCGTGGAGTAGCTTTGCTCTGTCGATGAAAGAAAAGAAGCACGTTTTCATTTATAAGGCGATGAAGGGCAGTTTCACTAAAGTTGACTGTTCTGAGTTACGATCTCAAATCTCCGCGAGACTGCATATAACCAACCAACGAGCACCAATTTGATTTTTCCATGAACTTTGACCTATCACCAGTAATTTATGTCTCTGTAAGTGTCTGACACATCCACCATCTCTTATGATGATAGTAGTGATGTCCATTTCATCACAATAACTTCAAATTCACACAACCTAAAGTTGTTTTACCACATATATTTATAAATACTTATATGTGTGTGCATAACCGGGTTTCGATCCCAGCTTCAGGAATCTAGCCAGTCAGTTTTTGTACTATAGTCTTCATCTCTATGGTTATTTCCAAAACGATATGTCCTCCGGAAGTACTTCAGGTGTTTGTCGAACTCGGGAACCTACACAGAACTTCGAACTACGTAAATCCACGAGGGTCGCCTATTCTGATCCCGTTAGCCATAACCGGGTACAATAGAATAGGCGACTCCCGTGGATTCAATGAAGGACGTAGTTCAAAGTTCCCTGTAGGTTTCCGCGTTCGACAAACACCTGAAGAGGGCCGGAGGACATATCGGCCGAAAAAATGTGGAAATAACAATAAAGATGAAGACAATAGTCCGAAAACTCTTATTGAATTTCTTTGTTTTTAAATTTTTCTCCACACACACACACACACACACACATATATATATATATATATATGTACACAAACATACACACACACACACACACACGCGCGCGCACACACACACACACATATGTATAGTTTCAAAAATATCTTTTGTGATCCTGCACATTCGACTGGGTCTGTAGAATACGCCCCCTGCATCTCTACAGATAAGTTAGACCTTCCCACGAATGTTCTGTATATAACACTAAACTATCTAATGATGAGGCTTCAGTCCTGAAGGTTTGTGGACTGTAGATGTTAGGGTCCCATCTATAGCTCAAAGATAATTGTTTACTCATTTAAACTGTGTGTAAACAAATGACTGTTGAGTTGAATTGTCATTGTTAAATAGAAATAATTGAAACCATTCAACTATATAAATGAATGGACAGTGTTCAACAGAATTATTATTGTTCAATTGCAATCCTTGAAAACATTTAACTGTGCAAATAAAACTATTAGTGAGAGCAATATATGAAACCACTGTGAGCAAACAAATGATTAAGATAAAAAAAAAATGAGTGTTAGATAGCAATACTTGAAAACATTTAACTGTGAGCAAACAAGTAACTGATGTTAAGTTAAACTTTCAGTGTTAAAGAGCATTATTTGATGGTTGGTTGGTTGCTTGCTATGTTTTACGGCATATCAACCTTTTCGGGTCATTTAAAGCCGAATCAAATTTCAAACAATTCTGTTTAGTATAAGTATAGTTTTTGTTTACAAACAGTTAAATGTCAAAAAAGTTCTATTTCAGACAATTCAGTTTAGCATAAGTACACAGTTTCCATGTTAAAAACAGTTCTATTTTAAGGAATTCAGTTAGCATAAGTACACAGTTTAGTTTTATTTAAAAAACTTTGTATTTCAAACAGTTCACTTTAGCTTAAGTACGCAGTTTAAATGTCAAAACAGTTCTATTTCAAACAATTCAGTTTAGCACAAGTAAGCAGTTTAGTTATATTTGCCCCATAGATAGGATCCTATCAGGTGCTACCATTCCAGGCCAAATTGGACCTGGGAAAAAAGGCAATCAAGGAGTACTCGGCATTCCCCAAAGCTTCAGCATTACTGGAACCTCACCATCAGATTGTTTAGTGTCATATGCAGAACACTCGTTGTGAGGGTCTTACCCCACTGTAGAAATGTAGTTGATGTATTCTACAGCCCCAGCCGACCGGGAAAAGTATTATTTGAAACCATTTAACTGATTGTAACCAAATCATTAATACTAAATGGAATTATTCGTATTAGATAGGAATACTTGAAACTATTTTACTGTGTACAAACAAATTAGCTTCTTTGAAATGTTATCTACAAACTATTCATTAACAAATCATACATGTTTAACATATTAGTATAAACAGGATTTGCCATTAAATAATCTCCAAGAGTTCATATACCATAAAACCCAACCAACCAAACCTAACTGTAGTAATATCACGGACTATTTCTCTACGCGCAAGACTACAACCCCTTGGCGTAGGAATATACACACACACACTCTCCCATTCAGAATAAAGATGCCTTAACTAAATCACGCACGTCTTGTGTTGTCCTTAAGCCTACAAACATACCAACAAACACAAAACAACAATATATTACACTAACCTAACTCTTTGTTATCAAAATGGTACTTTTGAGCCAGTATATGACAAAACTTTAAACTACATTCGGTTCAAGCGTGTTGTTCATAACAGTCCCGGTGTTAAATCGGCCTTGTGTCACACCTGCTACGGTATGGATTGGTAAGTTCTCTCAAAGTTTGACAAGTTTCTTTCTTTCTTTCTTCAATTATAATCAATCATTGCTTCTTTGCAGAAATTAATTAACCTAAAAAAAAAAAAAAAAAAAAAAAAGAAAAAGAAAAAATGAAATCGATCGTAAATGTTCGACGATTGGCCATTTTCATTTTTCCGTATTATTTTTCGTCAAACATCGAATGGTCCAAGAAGTGAATTCGTCGAAATGAAAACAGTAACTTCTGTTATAAAATATGGAGATGATCAAGCACGCTGAAGAGTAGAAAACAATATCGAACTTTAAATGAGATTAAAAAAAAAACAACAACAAATAAATAAACCACTCACTTCTTGGAACTATGCGGTTTTCTGATTAATCCTTCTATTTCTATGTTTTTAGAGGTTTTAGATTTTTTTTATTGACTTTCATTAAAGAAGCAAAACCGTTATTTTTGAAAAAATTGCCGTTTTGCTACACACTGAAAAAAAAAAAAAAAAAAATTAAAATAGATTTTAAAAAGTTTGTTTGTATTTAGAATATGCCAAAACAAGATATCGGCTTCTCCGCTTTCAGTGTTTATAATCATCATTTAGTCATGCTGATAGCACGGAATTCCCTGATTTTTTTCTCTCTCTCTTTCTCTCTCTCGCCATCCATCCCTATCGTTCATTGCTCTTGGAAAATCCTCTAGACGTCATCCAGTGTCTGCACAGAACTGTCCGTGTACGGCATCCTATCGGAGAACGTCGCTTCTGAGTGCGTCCTTACTTCTCAAGCAGTGCTCAGCATGTCTGGTTTGTTTTACTTGGATGATTTGTGAGATAGGGGTTAGTGGCCGTACAGCAGCCATTATTGTGGTAGTTGCTTCCAGGATTTGTTTAAAACAGCATGTAGCTTTCTTGTGTAATTCCTATCGAGTTTTTTCTCCCTGCGTTTCGGAGGAGTTTAGGTAGTGATATCCTCACAGTAGTACTGACACAGCCTGGAAGAAATACCGTTTTATTTCATTCTATTAGAGAGATTACCATTTCTTTCACATGTGTCCTCTGAAGTTGAGTTGAAGCGGTAGTTATTTTACATTTTACTTAAAATCGTTGAAAGCATATGATAAAACCGATAAATAAACACATACATGGTCGGTCTTACACCTCAATTTTTGTCCACCTTTTGCTAACTTTTTCGTTTTTCTCTTTTTTGCGAATGAAGGGGAAAAAAATGATGAAATAAAGCATTTAAAAATTGCCAAAATAGGACTTTGGATTCTACGCTTTTAGCGTTCATAGGGAAAAAAAAAAAAGAATAAATGACGTAATGAAACGTTTAGAATTTGCTTGAACTGGACATTGGCTTGTATGAAAATAAAAAGAAAAAAAAATGACGTAACGAAACACAATTGGATAATCAACAAATTGATCAATCAAAGTTGTCAGAAGTTTTGAAATAACGAATAATAATCATCACCGATCATTTTGACTGGTATTATATATACATCATATTAAACTGGTATTATATATACTGGTATTATATATACATCATATTAAACTGGTATTATATATATATCAGCTTCCCAATTTCAGCTTTCGAAGATGAGTTGGTTAAGGAGCTGATTCTGAAGGTGCGCTTAGCGAAGTGTTATCGTCATAGGTAATGAAATCAGCCACCAGAGTTCGAATCTTGAACGAGGCTGTTTGTGTTTCCTCTCACGCTAATGCTCTTAGGAAAGGCGTGAATCTTATGGATTAGTAGTAGGGCAGACGGTGCAGTACAGTCTTGATATGGCAACCAGTCTAGGAGAAGGAAAACTCTGAATTCAAATCAGCTTTAAAAGTTGATTTAATGTCACATCCAGTGCGTGACAGTGGTTTGGGTAAATTTGTTCGCAGAACCAAACATCACTGAGACAGAAAGTGACGTGAGTTCGAATCTCACTGGGAGCTTATTCTTTATTCTTGTTTCTGACGCACTGTGTTTCTCGCTGTCGTAAAATGATGCTCCGAGTGAATTGCAATAAAAAGAAAGAAGAATTTGAAAGATAAAAGTACAATACTTGTAAAATTGCTTTATAGTAATGCTTGAGAGATTCACCGGTAAAATAAAGAAAACAGGGAAAAATGATTGCTGTATTTGACCGCATATGAGACGCAGATTTTCCTTAAAAAAATACCCCAGAAAATCATCCTGTGCCTTACAAGGTGAAAGGTCAGCTTTAGGTCACTAGCTAGTGCAGTTCTAGTGCTGCGGTGGCTCTTGAATGAAACACCAAATGTAAACAAGGAGACGATTGCTTCTACCCCGACAATGACAACTCTTCTATAAGATAACAATGTGTTTGGTTTGGTTTCTTAAGGGATTTGCGAGTTTATACCTTTCCCAAGGGTATTAATCACAAAGTAAACGTAATAGTGCGATGTGGAGTTTGAACTCGCTTAACATTATGTCGCAGTCCAACACGTTAGCCACGACGCCACATGACCCTCTTTTGGTAACAATGTATAAAAGTAGTACTTACCAATACTTCATAAAAAATAAAACCAGTCAGGAAGGAACGTAACGTAACGACACTTAACTATGCGTATACTTAAAGAACCTTTTTATGGTTTTAAATAAAAAAAATATTATGATTTAACAAGGATCTGAATACATATGGAACTTTAAAAATATTCAGATAATAGGGAAGGCTACAAATGTCTGGCGAAAACCGTTCATTTGCAATTCGTACTTTAGATTCGTGGGGGTGTCCTAGTGGTGTAATGGTTAAAGCGATGGACTGCGGAATCGTAATAAGCGAGTTCGTACTCCAGTCGCGCTATTACGTTCACTTTCGGGCAAATACCTGTGAGAAAGGTATGAAACCCCTTATCCTCCTAGGTATGGGTTAAATAGTACCACTACTGTTCTTCTAGGAGAAAAGCTTTGGCATTAAATAACCTACAAAGGTTGATATGCCATTAAACAAAGAAACCAAACCTTTTGATCCGTTTAATTTATTCTTAAATGCTTGTCCAAATTAATGGTTTATTGACTTGATTTGGTTTTATGGCATGCCAACCATTGTGGGTTATATAATGCCAAATCCATTTTTATACATATAAACAGTTCTGTTTCAAAAATGAAGGAGTACTCCGCATTCCCCAAAGCTCCTGCATTACTGAAGCCTCACAATGGGATTGTTTAGTGTCATATACAGGACACTCTTTGGGGGAATCGTACCTCTCTGCAGAGATGCAGTCGGTGTATTCTATAGCCCCAACCGACTGGGCCATGTCCAAATTGAGGTACGTCTTATAAATAAGCTCATACGTCTTTTAAACTGTCAGATATGGTATTCCCCCCCATCATTGTTATTTTGTCTTCAGTACATAATTCTTTTCATCTTTTCAACCACTTTCCCATTAGCTAGTGTCTCACTTTTCTCTACTTTCACAAAGAGTGTTCGGATGGGTTCCATGCTATAGCAACACTAAATCCGAAAGTTTCCAGTCGAAACTTGGTTCGCCTAATCTATCTCTGTTCTCTTCAGACGCCTCAAAGCAAAATTCAATATTCTAAGATTTTAATAATTTCTTAGATGAAGCATTGTCAGTACTCATAAAGAAATTGTAGGGAATAGAAAAATTTAAAAAATCTTGAATTAAATTAACAATAATTATTAAAAATATGCAGAAACACCCAGAGGCCCCTGACACGAAGAGGGGCGACGCATACGCCAAGAAAAAGAACCGCCCCGACAAAAGAAAGAATCTCGTTCTCTTTTTCAGTAGTGACCAGTGAAGTGACAACACCTAAATTTTTCATGCTGATGGTGGAAGACGTCACGAGTCCGTCTCTAGACGACGCGTTGGCTAACCTTTCCACTAGTAGCACCTGCCTCTTTTACTAATGACTCACGACTAAAAACATCGAATAATGAACTCGTCAGAATCACAATTAAGTCACCATACAACGGACTTAATAACTACAACTGAAAACACCGGATTTAGATATATCTCCCAAAAGCGTCAAACACGTTGTTAACGCTTTAAATACTAATTTGGACGCATATACCTAAGAACGACTAACACATTTTAAACACCTTGACTGGGAGACGCAACCATTTCATTTGTATTCAGGAAGAATTTCTTCACTCACTGAATGGTTGTTGAACCCAGAAATAAAGGCAAAACATAAAAGATATCTTCGTCTCCTATCTTTTACTATCTTCTTCTTTCATATAATTCCTTTACAGCCTTCATATACAAGAAGTTAAACCAGCAAGATAACGTAAGGTAAGAATAGAATTGTAACATAGCCATACATGAATATATGAAACGTACACAGAATGTTCATAACTCATATATAGATAACATAGGAATCCCGAAACACAAAAACACTTACGACTTCTTAGTTCAGGTACGAAACTTTTTATAACCTTTGAGTTAAAAGGTTTTCCGACATAAGGAGACAGATACACAATCTTTCTATGCAGACTTTTCTATCTGCCCCCCCACCACGTACGGCACCCGCCGCAAGGCCTCGGCGAGCACTGAAAGTCAACCTTCTTCTTTGGAGGCAAAAACTCAACTAATGCTTTTTCTCAAATCTCAGTCCACGCTTCCGGTGCATGACGTCATTTACACCTCCTGATCCCATTTCCTATCTGGGGTTTTATTTTGACATCTGTAAATGATGCATCCTCCCTGTGCGCGCGTGAACACCTGCGCTCATGTTGCACCTAACTAACCCATGCGTTAAGCGAAAGGTTCTCAGCCTAACTAAACCGAAAAGCAAGATATATAAAACGAAATCCCTCGGCCATTATATTACAGAATAACCAGAATGGAGTCAGACAGCAAAAAATATCATAAATTAACTTTGAAACCCCATAAAATACTTAAATACATATAATGGTGTACAAATTATTTGTATTAGAATAATTACCAAATTACATATAAAGACGTGTAAATTATAATTATTATTAGCTAGGAATAATTAACTGAAGATATACGCTACCAGTCAAAAGTATTTGGCTACACTTGAAAATCTATTTCTGATCCTAAAATATTAAGCTCCAGAATGTTTTTATTTATTATACTAAATACAAGTCTTTCTCAGTAACTTCGACCTTAGTATAACCAGATATCTTTTCAAAAATTGATTTGAAAGAGTTTTTCTTCTTTAGTACTGAGCATGAATAAAACTTTTTCCTAAAGTTACATTAAACCACCACTTGAAGTCACATTAGACTATATTGTGTCGAATTACTCCTTGCTAGATACTAACTATTTTACCTATGCAGAGGACAATGTTATCAGGTTTGCCAGATTGCGTGACAGAAGGCCAACTGCTCTAAACATCATTGTACAACAAAACCATTGTCGTGAAAAATGTATCAGGATCCACTGTCAAGTGCGGTTCACCGCTGGCAACTCTTACAGTAAAGCTGAGTTGAACTATCTTCACTATACCTCCAGTTTTTGGTGGAAAGACTGCCCAGAATCTGTGAAGCAGTGAAAGCAGCCAAAGGGAGTTATTTTGACGAATCAAAAGTTTAAGAATTTTTTGCGTTTTTAAAAATCTAATCTGTATTTGATATGGCTCAGAAAGACTTGTATTTGTTATATTAAACAAAACCATTGTGGTAAATGTTTAATTAAGAATAGCACTTTTAGGATGAGAAATAAAATTTTTTAAGGGTGGCCAAATACTTTTGACTGGTAGTGTATAATTTTCAGCATATTATTATTATTATTATTTAAAAAAAATTTCTGGCTTCGAATAAGGGTATAAGGTAAGAGTTAAAGACTGACTGAATAGAGTAGGGGCTTATTTCATGTTAGTTTGGAAGTATTAGCATAGGATAGATTTGGGGTGAGATACGTGTAGGTCTTGTTAAAGTGTAAATCATGGACGTGGACGAGTATTAAAATACCATCTTACCTCAGTTTCGAATCCGGAAGTAGTCAGCCGAAACCGGATGAGGTAAAGATGGTATTATATAGTAGAGGAGTGTGAAATGCCCTGTTTTTCATTGGCTGTTACTGAAGGACAGATGTCTATAAAGAACGGCCGAAGTCCGGCCTTACGATTTTATTGCTTTGGCAGAGGCACGGAGCGTAGCACGTCGCGATCAAGGAGGCGGCTTGGCTCTGCCATAGTCATGTAGGGTTGCTGTCGGAGCCGATATGATGCAAAAACCCGAAATCGGCGATGAAGACAGTGCATCACTGAGGACCTACCTTGATGCATCTAGGATGTATGATTGAGAAATTATTAACAAGGATGTTACTTGAAACCATATAACTGTGTGCAAATTATTTGGGTTTAAGAATAACTACTTGAAACAATAAATGTTTACAAAGGATCATTATTATAAAGTAACTTGAAACCATAGAATTACAAAAAAGACTGACCATACGATTAAATAACCCAACGAACCAACTAAACAACCCACCAGCAAACTATTTGAACTTATGAGGTCCTGCTTTTATTTAGCAAACGTTACTTAAAAAAGAATTCTCTGCAGTGAGGAAAATTTTATTCTAAAAAGAATATTCTTATATTATATAATGGAAAATATTTGGAATAAAAGTTTTCTAGAAAAATTTCCGGGGGTGTCCTCGTGGTGTAATGGTTAAAGCGATGGACTGCGGAATCGTAGTAAGCGAGTTCGAACTTCAGTCGCACTATTACGTTCACTTTCGGGTAAATACTCTTAGGAAAGGTATGAACCTCCTTATCCTCCCTGCTATGGGTTAAATAGTGCCACTACTGTTCTTCTCGGAGAATGGCTATGGCATTAAATAACTTACAAAGGTTCATATGCCATTAAACAAAGAAGCCAAACCTAGAAAAATTTTCACGAGAAATGATTAAAATTTATCTTGTCATTAATTTATGGATCCCGTTACTCAAAAAAGAAGGGCAGATAACTCTCTTCTAATATGACACCGAAAGCATTAGAAACTAGTTCTTTTCAATTATAAATCAGCGCGTGTGGCTTTATGCTTATTGCACCTGTGTCCACCAGATTATCAAAAAGCAATGAGCCTGCTTTGTACTAAAATGATCTTTAAGGAAAACTGGATACTGTTGCTATTGGCAACCGTAATCGAGGGTGACCCGAAGACTCCCTTTTCAATGGCTACTACACCAAGTTGTAAGGGAGGGCGCTACTTCTTTCCCCGGATTGCCCAACTTACCCTTGATGTGTACCTTATAATGCTGAATGTTAAGCAAGGAGGCATCAAGTACCATTTTTGAGTCTTTGGTATGACTCGACCTGGGATTGAACCCAGGTCTCCCGGATCATTCAGCCCAAATTGAGGGAGCAAGAAAAGAAATAAGAAAGAATCTATGATTTGTTTAACGGCGAAATCAAGCCAAAATTTCTTTGTCCACGGTATACAAAGCAAAGAAAATTTTTTTTTTTACAGAAAAAGGGCCTTTTTAAGAAAAAGGGTGAGTGGAGGATTAAACAAAATCATCATCATCATCATCATGTCATGCCGCCAGCACGGATATCTCCGACCCTCTCTCGCCACTTCTCCCTATCGTTCATCGTATTCTCACAGAGCTGCTGAATGTATGTTCAAGCTGGTCGTCCTGCTTTTGCCTGGTCATATGTGGGGGTCCATAGGAGTACATCCCTTGTGAGCTCGTCCCTGCTTCTCCAGCAGTGTCCTGCATGTCTGGTTTGTCTAACTTTGATAGTTTTCGTGATCGGAGGCAGGTGGCCGTATAGTTGGTGCCTTGTGGGGTGTTGCCGCCAGGACTTGTTCAATATTGCTTGCAGCATTCTTGTGTAATTACCGTCTAGCTTCTTTTCCCGCCGTTTAGTTAGCGTCCAAGTAGAGCATCCACACAGCAGTAAAAAAAAAAAACAAAAAAAAAAAAACGAAAAGAAGGCTTTTTAACTGCTCTTGCTACGGTGATTAAGAAAGACCTTACAACGTCAATAAGAAAGCACGCTAATGAATTGAAAGTCTACGAAAAAACAGCGAGGACAGAAATTAAACTAGATTTGCGCCCAGACCTTAACCCCTATATTGCTATAGGGTGCGTTTTAGAAAACAAAATAAATGCGATTTCCCATCCAAATATGAGTTCGTTAAAGAATTCTATTGAAGAGGAATGGAATAAAGAATTAAGAATTTATTTTGAAGGCAAGTAAATCGTTTTGAAGGCGTGTTGATACAATAATTGAAAAAAATGGTGGTCGGATTGAATAAATTTACTGTTGAGTGTCAATATTATTTTGTTGTTTATTTCTAAAATTAAAATTAATCTTATTTCATAATAGAATCGCTTATTATTATACAAGAACATTCCTAATTTTGCTTCTTCACTCTATAGCTCTGGGGAGAAGAGGTAAACAAACTGAAACGCCAACCATCTCGCATTGGATTTGAACTCGGATCGCTGAATCCATTTGTCTACGACGATAACCGTTAAACCTTTAACGTTCACGTCGAAACATACAAAACTCTGGGAAGTTTTGCATCCATTTATTGGTAAATAGACTGGGATCTTTCGTATTGGTACGATAATTGATCTTAGAGAAGGAAAACTTTGAATTCAAACCAGCAGTTGTTTGCTTAAAAATTGACCTTGTGTCAAACCTGTACGTGGCAGAGGCTTAGAACAAGTACATGAAAAATTAGCTCATGTTAATATTTTTTGTCTGTGATTTCTTTCTTGGCTTTCAAGAAGAAAGAAACATTGGCCCCAACTATTGTAATTTATATATTCAGAAGCCATAATCTAATTGCTTTTTTGTAAGATAGATTTTTTAGAGTATTTTATTCATGGCGTATCCGAATGTGCCAATTCTAGTCACGTGTTCCCATTTTATAAAAAATCTTTTGTGTTGATTCTTTATTTTCGGTTAAAACTGAAAATCCAGCTGAGCACGAAATGAATTGTCGTAAAGAGAAGAGGAATCTTCCCCTCGTCTCGATGTTTGACGCTTGACTCAACCCCCCAAATATACTTCCACGGTTCCTTCGAAGCGAGCTTTATAACTAGAGGACCGTCGATACTGATGGAACAATCGGATTCAGCACTTCCAAATTAGTCATTTGATCCAGCCTAGTCTAATAAGGAAATCTTTCGCTTATCATGTTTATCAGAGATTTGGAACGGTTTATTTACCATTTCATCCAAATTATGCGCTTAGCGTAACGGTTATCATCTTTGGAAATGGAATCGGCCACCAGAGTTCAAATCCTAGCCGAGACTGTTAACGTTTCCACATCGCTAATGCTCTCGAGAAAGGCATAAATCCTCTTTTCCTTAAAGCTATGGATAAATAGAAGGGCAGACTGATTTCTTTAGCATGAGTACGGCAACGAATCTAGGAGAATGAAAATTCTGAATTCAATCCAGCCGTACTCCGCTTAAAAACTAACTTTGTGTCACATCCGGCCTGTAGCAGAGGGGTTGTGTTAATCCATGTCCATTTCATCCAGCCTTTATTATTAGTCATTTCTCCACATGAAATATACACTTACCCATGTAATATCCACTTAACCCACGTAATAACACTATTAATGTGGTTTGTAGCTTTCGCAAGTCACACATTTTTGTTTGCTAAAAAACTTCAGTATCATTTTGTGTTTGTTGTTTTGAAAAAAAATTGTCAGCCGCGGGTTTTGATTGAAACTGTATATGCCACGGGTCAGCTCCACAAAAAAAAAAAAAGAGAAACAAAACGAATTCTAGAATACACACATATTTCATCCAGACTCTTTTACGGGTCAGTGTTACGTCACAAGCACCTCCCCAGCAGTTTAGCTGTTTATACGATCAATACGTCCACTCACGCGAATTGTTCTTAAGAGGTGACATATTGTCATAAAATACATTCCGGAAGGAGGTGAACGTTAATACAAATTCAACAAAAGAAATGGTCTTTGTTTTTAGTGCAATTCTTCAAATGTGTTTTAGTATTTTCTTTTTATTTTTACCTTTAGTTAGGATTGAACCTGAAATTACAAGATGTTTTTTTTTAAAAAGCGATATGAGCAAGAGTAAAATTTAGGTGTGATAGTAGAGAGGGGGGTCTTCATAGGTCGATATAGACATTAGGTTTATAAATCTTAAAAACTCATTCAGAATTGTCTGGCAATGAAATATGGCGCTGTAGAAAAGGCATTTGGTTGGAAAGTGATTCTGAATGAAATCCTGTAACACCTGAAGAAGGCCGAATTACATATCGGTCGAAACGTTGTGTGTATAACAATGAAGATGAGGTCAATAGTCCGAAGAGATGAAAAATAAAGGTGACATTTTGTCATTAAATACATTCCAGAAACGGGTGAAAGTTACTACAAACTTAAAAGAAATAGTTTTTGTTTTTAGAGCAACTTTTCAAATGTTTTAGTATTTTCTTTATAGAAGTTATTAATAAGATTACCCATCACTAGCATACGTGTATCGACTGTTGATTACTTGCAGGTATGTTTATCGGGGTTACTTTTATTCTGAAGTTTTATTATTAACATAATCCAGTAAATTTCAACAATTCTAAATGTATTTATTGCCAAGAGCAAATTATGTAGATAAAAATTTTGCTTTTGTGTCTACGAAATAATTTCCGTAAATAATAATATCCGTTTCATCAGAGGAGAAAAATATTTACTGTACGTACATCATCTGGTCGTTTACTGTTTCATTTAATAGTTTAAAATTATCTTTAATAATATTCTTACATTGCCAGGAATTAAACAGATATGTGACTCTATAAAGACGCATGCGTAATTCAAAAACTTTAAACTCTTGAAGAGCTTATGTGTATAAATGCATATATTGTCTGGGTTAAATATTTGTCTACCTCAGTCGGCTGGGATTGCAGAATACACTGACTGCATCTCTGCAGAGGAGTAAGACTCTCCCAACAAGTGTCCTAGATATGACACTAAACAATCTGATGGTGAGGCTCCAGTAATGCTGGAGCTTTGTGAAATGCGGAGTTCTACTTTATTGCCATCGCTCCCAGGTCCACTCTGGCCCGGAGTGGAAGCACCTGGTCCTATCTATGGGTCAAATAGAAGTAAACTGTGTACTTATGTCAAACTTGTTTGAAATAAAACTGTTTTGACATTTAACTGTGCGTGAACAAAAAACTGTACTTATACTAAACTGAATTGTTTGAAACTTTTATCAAAATGACTTAATTCGGCGTTAAATAACTCGAAAATGGTTGATACGCCGTAAACCAACCAACCAACCAACCAACCTAAATATTTGTGAAAGTCCAAGTTTCGAACACTGATAAGAAGCAAAACTTCGTTTGCTGATTTTATCAGCGGGTATGATCCTCCTACTGACTACACATGTGGCAGTATCATCCATGGCTCGGATAGATTTACTTGCTAGATAGTACTATAAAGCTTATACAGATGTTGTTTTGTCATTAAATAATTCTCAGAGGTTGATATGTTATTAAACAAAGCAACCAAGCAACCATTACTGTTTTTTTTCTACAAGTATGGCTTTGGCATTAAAAAATCCATAGAGGTTGATATGCTATTAACCCAACCAACCAACCAACCAACTGCTATTGTTCTTTTACAAAAATTGCTAGACATTAAATAACTCATGAAGCTTGATATGCCATTAAACAAAGAATCCTTATCTAACTTAGCCTATCTTATGTCGACACAAACATACAGATATGCTTGTAGCCACATGCATAAACATATGTAAGCTAGGGCACCTCTGGTGGTGTAACGGTTAGCAAGCTAGACTAGCAAACTTACACGAGTGAGTTCGAGTCTCATTGGGCGCCCCATTCATTCGGCCTTGTGCCACATCAAAGCAAAGCGCTTTGTAAATTACATAAACATATGTAAGCTATACTTATATGCTTATATATAGAGGCGTTCGTGGTGTAACGGTTACCGACTTAGGAAATGGATACGGCGACACGAGTTTAAAGCCTGGACAAGACTGTTTGGATTTCACATCTCACCAATCCCCCTAGGAAAGGTATGAATCCAATTATTCTCCATCCAGCAGATAGTAGGACAGACTGATTTCTTCAACCTTAGTATGACAACTCATTTAGGAGAAGGAAAACTCTGAATCCAAACCTGTTAAACTCCAATTAAAAATTGACCTTGTGTCGCATCCTGCTCATACATAAAGGTATATATATATATATATATATATATATATATATATATACTGATATAGATATACACTTACACTTCTATGCATATGAATTATTGCATCTACATGCACCTACATGTATTGTACCTAAATATGTGCACCCAGGAGCAGAAGAGCTTATGATGTCACTTACGAACAAGGTTGAAAATCTTTACTCGACAATCAGCATGATATACTGCCTACAGCTGCCGTTACACAATCTTTCATCAAATAAAAAATCAAGATAATATTATCAATTTAAAAAAGAAAATTCTATTTCGGCCACCCCAATAGTAAAAACATAAAAAAGATTCTTGTCCGCTGACTACTGATCATCAAAAACTTCAATTTATAACAGACATTAAAAAATAATACTTTAATTTCCCTTTCATTAATATCGAGAAATCCTTTTCTATCCATTTTTATTTAGAGATCATCATCATCATCATCAACATGTCATGCCGCCAGCACGGATATCCCTGACCCTCTCTCGCCACTTTTCCGTATCGTTCATCGCCTCTGGCAGGTCTTCAGGGCGACATCCCGTATCCTTACAGAGCTGCTGTATGTATGTTCTAGCTGGTCGTCCTGCTTTTGCTCGGCCATATGTGGGGGTCCATAGGAGTATATCACTTGTGAGCTCGTCCCTGCTTCTCCAGCAGTGTCCTGCATGTCTGGTTCGTCTAACTTGGATAGTTTTCGTGATGGGAGGCAGGTGACCGTAGAAAAAGCTAGACGGCAATTACACAAAAATGCTGCGAGCAATATTGAATAAGGCCTGGAGGCAACACCCTACAAAGCACCAACTATACGGCCACCTACCTCCCATCATAAAAACTATTTAGAAATAATTTTGACTAATTATGTTTTAAAACTTGTTGACAACTCAACATGTTTAGCAACTATTTTAATACTATTATACCCGTAATTTACAAGAGCATACATGAATGAACGTTTGTAAATAAGTACATACTAGTATAAATATACTTGCATCTACATATACCAAATATGGGCATAAAAAAAGCAGAAGAGCTTATAGTAACGACCATTTGGAAATCTGATCTCTCTGATAAACTAAAACGGTATTTCTTCCAATCTGTAGCCGAGTCAGTATAACTTTACGGTTACACCACAGACCCTAACGAAACGATAGGAAAAAAAATTAGATGAGGACTATACGAGGATGCTACCTGCTGTTTTGAATAAATGCTAGAAGCAGCACCACACAAAACCGTAGGTGTACGGTCACTTACCTAATATCTCACAAACTATCCAAGACAAACAAAATATCCTGGGCACTGCTGGAGAATTGAGAACGAACTCATAAGTGACATTCTCCAATGGACACCAATACACAGACGCTCCGTGTGGACACTGGATATTGTCAAGAAGACCAACCAAGAGCGATGATCGATAGAGACGGATGGCGATATATATATATATATATATATATATATAGAGAGAGAGAGGTCCGCACTATCTGCACGACTTGATGATAGGCAGGATAAAATGTCTTCATTACTTTAAACGCTACTCACCGATTCGCCAGAAAAATTCTCAGACCGAAATGATTTTCCGAATTCGTCCGCACTTCAATGACATTTGCTTTTCCGTTATATTTAAAAGCAAAACCTGATGTCAAGGCGTGGTGATCATTAACGAGTCCTTTCAACCAAAGTAATCAGTCCCTTAGGACTCATCCAAATTGTTTACAATTTCACTGTTGAATGGGGGAAACTAAAGTTACATGTAAACATCGTAAACAATTGTGAATCCCGTTCGTCGTACAAACAGCATTTGCTTCGTTTTTGCGTCTAATATCATCGAACGATACTTCAGCCATATTGTCGGCTATGATTGATAGCACCCACTCGCTGGCGGTTATTTTTTTCCCTTCCTTCATCGACTCACTGGAAAGTTGACGATTTACTCTCAGCTCCGAACGCCAATGATTTACGAGGTAAATTCGGTAGTTCCCCCGGTTTGTCCGTAACATAGACTCTAATTCCACTGTACCGTACCATTTCAATATGTGTCAGTCTGAACGCAGAGCTTTTCTTACAATCAATTTATCAATGCCAGTGTCGAGGCAAACAATTCTCGAAGAAATCTGAATGAGAGACTTATAAAATCGGGGCTTTACTTTATGGACATCAATGGCTTTTCAGCAGTTTTGTTTCCAGAACCGGATAAATATGAATAGACTAAGATATAGGGATAGATAGACGAGCTGAGATAAATAGATAGATATTAATAAAATGTCAGACAAATAGATGAAAATCGACTAAGATAGATAGATATGAATAGAGTAAGATAAAAGAACACAAAAACAAATACATATGTATACGCTAAAATACTTATGAATGGACTTAGATAGACAGCTGAGATAGATAGATAGATATATAGGAAGAGGAAACAGATAGATAGATAGATAGATAGATAGGTAAATAGGTTGGAAGAGGAAACAGTGAGATAGATAAATAGATAGATAGATAAGAAGAAGAAACAGTGAGATAGATAGATAGATTAATAGATAGATATGAAAAGACTAAGATGAATGGATACACAGACAGAAAAATAGATACGAATATACCATATATATATATATATATATAGAGAGAGAGAGAGAGAGAGGGAGAGAAAGTGGGAGAGCGGGAGAGAGATAATTTTTTTTAATGGTCAAAAGCAAATAGCAATGTAAGTTTCAGTCATTTTTATTTACCGAACATTTAAGTTCCAAAGTTATGTCTTTAACATGCTGCAATTCAGTAATCGGCCATATTTCCTCAGTACCCCATCAACCATTAAGAAGATTTCAATGACGGGATTGTAATTTTGGAATTTAACTATAACTGTTCAGCTAAAAGGGAAGCAAATGATTGAAGTTGGATGCTGAATGTAAGTATTTCCTTTATCTTTTTTTACACTTCCACCGAATTAAGGTAAATTGAAGCTATGCATTCATTTCCATACAAGACATTGGTTTAGGAGCTCATGGCTTTTGTTCAGAATTGCTCAACAAAATTTCCATTATTTCTTCGGTAATGTACAAAAGGAATTATATTGAAATATAAATATATTATTATTATTATTATTATTATTATTATTATTATTAAGCAACATCCAGATGAGAATAAGTTTTAATCATTTGCTTCATTAACTTTTATGCTCGAAAACGTCCACAAATAGCTATCCCAACATCCGCCATAAGTCGACATTTTCATAGTGGTTGAGGCAGGGAAAAACTAAAGAAATATCGCCGATGAGAAAATTGTTGCGAATTGAAAACGTAATTGTTCTCTAAAAAGTCAAGCTTTTCCTAAGAGCATTGGTTCATGTGAATCTATTTCAACAACCAACATCCAGCTCGGGCAGACTGCTCCATACTTGGTTGGTAATCACTCAATGAGAAGGATCAAACTGAATTTAAAACCAGAATGGCTTGGAGTTATTTATGTAAACAATGTAAATTCGTGAAATTGGTTGCTATTTGAATTTATGACACATTGTTTTAGACTTATCAATGAATATTGTCCATTTTGATAGAGGTTAATTGGCATCCAACTAACTTTTGAACAGCCGAACACTCATTATATGATATGAGTATTTTAACCCTTTAGCTTATATATATATATATATATATATATATATATATATATATATATATGTAATGATTTATATCGAAAAGAGTCCTCAATATTTTCAAAACTGAATTAGATATGGAATAAAACTTAAAAACTTAACATACTCACAATTGATTAGAAGCCGTAACTTAAGTTTTTAAGTTTCATGTGATATTGCCCTCGATTTTCATTTCTCGTATTTTAGCCTTTTAGGTTATATATATATATATATATATATATATATATATATTATGAGAGTGTTGGTCGTCAGTAAATCACTATGTGGGGTTATGTGTCGAACCAAGTGCAATATAATATGGAGAGTGCTCAATATCTATGATAGAGCTATTATAATAAAAATAATGATAATAAATAAATATATATTATATATATATTTAATCCATGGAAAAAATTCCATGGATATATATATATATATAATATATATTTATTTATTATCATTTTATATATATATATATATATATAAACCAAATCGCTCTAACTAAATATCTTGGGAACTTTAACGATCAGGGGCTAATTCCTCAAATAAAGTGGAAAATAGTAAGGCAGTCTTCAACCGCGAATAGCTTCATTGGCAGATGTAACTTCTGTATCGATGAAAAAATTAGTATAATTAATTTTAAGGATCGCAGACTATTGCTTAATGAATGTAACGAACTTGTGTTTAGATGTAGACATAAAGGTAAATTTAAATTATCCTGATTGAGGGCCACTGAGGCTGCTACTCTAGATAAAAACATGGATATTGATTTTAGATATTTTTATTGGAAATAATAACATTTATTTCAGTAATTACTAGTATTATATGACGGGTGGGGATTTATGTAGGGAAGGAGATTCTTGGAACCTTAGAAATTAATTCGTAATTAGGATTTTTGAATTTCTGGAGTGGTTAATTCCCTTAGAAAATATTTTGGTCAATTAAAGGTACCTGGTGGGTGCCGAAAGGTTTCTTGTAGGAGGAGGATGATGGCCCCATTAACTGAGGGATGTAACGCATGTAAAATGTGTAAACAGAAAAATATATGAAGATAATAGTTTTGTTTACAAGCTTACATTATCAAAAAAATTCCACCTGCAACGAAAAATCTAGCTTATGTTCAAATTAGGATGGGTTAATTTACAGGAACAAACTTTTTCTGGTTTCATAATTTTTTCTAATACTTTATTGTTTTAATCCCCTTTACTTTCGCCTAGGAATTTAAATCTTTATATATTTTTTTATACATATATAGAGACTGTAGTCCATATTTGCTATTTTTCAACCTCAAATTAAACGCGTCATCTGATGAGACGAAGAGTATAATTATATTCTTCATCAAAATAAACTTATGACAATTTAACCAGGTTTGAGTTTTCTTCTAATTGCATTGTATACGCTCTGCATGTGAGTTTTATTATATAAAAGGAATATATAACAATGGCGATATATCGAACACTCCCATAGATTTACATGAAATTCTCATATATTCTTTACGCGAATAATTTACACCCATTGTCTTCGGATGCTGACTGGATATATATATATATATATATATATATATATATATATATATTAGCTAAACCATCGGAAAAATGGGGCTGTAGAATATACTGACTGCTTTTTGCAGAAAGGTAAGACCACCCCAACGAGTGTCCCAGATATGACACTAAACAATCTGATGGTGAGGTTTCAGTACTGCTGGAGATTTGAGGAATGTGAGGTACCCCTTCAATGCCATTGCTCGCAGGTCCATTCTGGCCCGGAGTGGCAGCACTTGATAAGGGTCTTATCCATGGGTTATATAGAATTAACTGCATACTTATGCTAAACTGGATTGTTTGAATTAAAACTGTGTGACTAAACTGAATAGCTTAAAATAGAAATGTTTTTGACAATTAAACTGTACTTGCATTTAAACTGTGTGCTTATGCTGAACTGTATTGTTTGAAATGGAACTGTTTTGACATTGAAACTCTACTTACACTAAATTGAATTGTTTAATATAGAATTGTTTTGACATGCAACTGTGTGTAAACAAAATCTGTTCTTATACTAAACTGAATTAGCTGCATTAGAACTATTTGATTAAACTGAATAGCTTGAAATAGAAATGTTTTTTTTACAATTAAACTGTGTATTCATGCTAAATTGAATTATTTGGAATAGAACTGATTATTGGTATAAAATGGATTTGGCGTTAAATAACCTACAAAGGTTGATATGCCATAAAACCCAAACAACCAGCGAATCAACCATCCTTTTCCGATGGCATACTTGTCTTGAATATCTTTGATATACTTTTTTATTGTTACAAAGTATTCATTTAACTTGTAGGTTATATATATATATATATATATATATATATATATATATATATATATATATATATATATATATATATGGAGAAAATGGCAGAATGGAAAAATCTGACATGATGTGAAAAATTAAGAGGAAAAGTGGATAAACTGAAAAACAAACAACGGTTCAATATTTTGTCTTTATTCCACGTGGAATAAAGACGAAATATTAATTGAATATATATTAGCTAAACCATCGAAATATATATATATTATGTATATTTTTTCGATGATATTATTATCATGTATATCTTTGATATATATATTTTTTATTGTTACAAAGTATCCTTTTAACTTTTAGATAATGTTTTGATACTTGGCTATAAGTAAAATTCAATTAGGTTCGGTGGGAATATACATCTGGTAACAACAAACCTTGTTTTCATGTTATCTGTATTATATATCAGCGTCATCATTCAAATATTTCTACAGCAATATTGCAAGCTGTTTTGTAAACACGGTTGTCGCCGCTTTTTTGCTAAATCGATTCATCATATCGCTGAAGAATTGATCATTTAGAGATGATGGCTTCTAGCGAAGTGAAACAGCAAGCGGAGATGGTTTGGTTTATTTGTTTAATGGTATGCCAACCTTTGTAGATTATTTCATGCCAAGCCATTCTCCTTGAAGAACAAAAGTGGTACTATTTAACCCATAGCTGGGAGGATAAGGGGGTTCACGCCTTTCCCAAAGGTATTTGTCCGAAAGTGAACGTAATAGCACGATTGGTGTTCGAACTTGCTAAGGACAATTCCGCAGTCAATAGCTTTAACAATTACACCACGAGGACACCCCCAGCAAACGGAGACATGACTGAGGCAATCAGAGTAGTCCTCATTCAACCGTCTCATTTAGGAACTAGCTGAAATTTAGACAAGAATGAAAAAAAAAAAAAAAAGAAGCTTGACGGCAACTACACAATAATGCTGCGAGCAATATTGAACAGGTCCTGGAGGCAACACCCCACAAAAGCAGCAGCTATACGGCCACCTACCACCCATCACGAAAACTATCCAAATTAGACGAACCAGACATGCAGGACACTGCCCAGCTCATTAGTGATGTACTCCTATAGACCCCTTCACATAACCGAGCAAAAGCAGGGCGGCCAGCTCGAACCTACATACAGCAACTCTGTGAGGATACGGGGTGTAGCCCTGAGGACCTGCCGGAAGCGATGAACGATAGGGAGAGGTGGCGAGAAAGGGTCAGGGATATCCGTGCCGATGGCACGAAAGATGATGATAATGATAGAATGCAGAATCGTTAGTTGAAATATTTTCCATATTTAACGAAAAAAGTAAAAAAAAAAAAAATTATAGACTAAATAAAAAAAAAAAACCTTTTCGGAGATTAACTGTATTACAATCAATTAAAGCTATTAGAGGTACTCAGACATATCCAGGAAAAGAAAGATAAAAGACAAAATATTTTGGTGAAAAAATTCTGATGCAGGGTGTCTCAAAATAAATGCAACCCATTATTAATATGATAATGATTTACTACTGAGACAAGAACAATGCCGGTCATTTGGAACACGTCCAGTAAAAATGCATCCTTTAAGCTAGAGACATCAAATTAATGTTTTTTCAATTGTTATTATATCAGATTTTAGGACAGACAATCTTTTTTTGAGATTCTTGTTTTAGTTATAAATCATTATCATATTAATGGGTTGCGTCTTTTTTGAGACAGTTTTGAATAATTTTGTCTTCAAATAAGTAGTGACGCAAAATATTTTTTCTCTTTTGCTCAAGACATTGTGATCAAGGATTTATAATTGTTATGATATACTATTTTCAAACCTGAAACAGAAAAGAACACAAAATTATTATTAGTTGAGTTATTAGCAGTCACATCGGTCCCATGTATATTGAGACACCCTATATATACTTTATGAAAATTCTATACATATGTAATATAATGGCCGAGGGATTTCGTTTTATGCCTTTGGGTTTAGTTAGGCTGAGAACCTTTCGGCTCAGTGCATGGGTTACTTAGATGCAACATTAACACAGGTGTTCACGCGCGCGCGGAGCGGATGTATCACTCAGAGATGTCACAATAGCCCAGATGGGAAACGGGGCTAGCAAGTGCGGAGGCCTTGGGCAGGTGTCGCACGAGATGGGGGGTGGGCAGATGAAAAGGCCAGAATAGAAAGAATGTGTATCTCTCTCCTTATGTCGAAGAACCTTTAAACTCAAAGGAAATAAAAAGTTTCGTAGCTGAACTAAGAAGTCGTGTTTTTCGTGTTTCGAGATTCTTATGTTTTATGTATATATGTTTTGAACAGCCTATGTCCATTTCACACATATCTGGATATCTGGCTATGGTACCCATACAGAAATATGAACATGGAAAACATGACATAATACAAAGAGTTTAAGAGATTTATTAATTGATTTTAACGGTATATCAACCTGCATAGTGTTATTCTATGCTTAGAGTTTAGGGAATTGCTTTCATTGTATATTTATATTTATAATTTTTGTGTAGTTGTTTTTAAAGAGATATTTTTAAGTATTTCTATATAATACAAAGTATTTCTATATAATACAAAAATTTTCTTACAATTTATGCATCGACGTTCAACATAGAGCTGGCCATGTGAAGAACATGCATCTAACTTCATTCGTACCACCGCCTAAGAGACCCCAAACATTTTTTCACTTCAAGGCAAAGTCTCTGCCTCTTCCTATTTTGCCAGAAATGACATATTCTCTCATTTTACGATCACCAGTGACCTCAGATGACCCTAGTGCATAATCCGTGTTGAACATCAACGACATGGCAAACAAATGTCAATAGGACTTTCCGTTGGTTCGTTATACTCGAACACACACATACAAATGAACTCACGACTTTCAGCATAGTAATATGTATTTATCAAATCTTTCCATCACGGTCTGGATGTGACACAAGGTAAATTTTAAAGAGTACTGTTGGGTTGAATTGTATTTACGTACATATATGCACATAGAAACGTCTTTTTTTACACACACACACAGACAGATAGACAGACAGATATGCGTGTGTGTCTGTATGTGTTTATGAATGTGTATGCAGACATATGTATCCGGTATGTATTCATCCAACACATCCTCCAGAGGTAGAATGAGACATAAAATGATTTTTTAAAATAAAAGTATAGTTGGTTTGAATTCAGTTCATATCTTCACTTATATCGGGTTGCTGTACTTAGGCTGAAGAATTCACTCTCCCTCCCTCTCTCTCTCTCGCTATATATGTATATATATATGTAATATAATGGCCGAGGGATTTCGTTTTATGCCTTTGGGTTTAGTTAGGCTGAGAACCTTTCGGCTCAGTGCATGGGTTACTTAGGTGCAACATTAACACATGTGTTCACGCGCGCGCACGGAGCGGACGTGTCACTCAGAGATGTCACAATAGCCCAAATGGGAAACTGGGCTAGCAAGTGCGAATGACGTCACGCCCCGGAAGCGCGCGGAGGGTTTTGGGAGATTTGAAAAAGTCAGTTAGTATGGTTGAGAACTAGACACCGAACGAGAAGGGTCGACTTTCGGAGCCAGACGAATTTGCGCGCTACGGGCGCCGCACGGATTGGGGGCTGATGAAAAAAACTGCATAGAAAGATTGTGTCTCTCTTCCTTATGTCGAAGAACCTTTAAACTCAAAGGTAATAAAAAGTTTCGTACCTGAACTAAGAAGTCGTAAGTGTTTTTCGTGTTTCGAGATTCCTGTGTTCTATGTATATATGTTATGAACATTTTATGTACGTTTCGCATATCCGTATCATGGGTATGGTACATATATATCTGAAATAATGTGAGAAGTGAGCAAAAAGGTGATCGATGTTTTTATAGCAGGGAGAGTCTATAACCTGATTAGATTATGAAGGAATTACATTGAATAGCGTTGGTTTGGTTTGGTTTGGTTTTATGGCATATCAACCATTGTAGGTTATTAAATGCCAAATCCAGCGTATATTAAAATATATGATTTGTAAACATAAGTCAACAAAATCAAGTAGTTACAATTTCACTAACAATTAAACATCAAACATTTTTTTTCACACAGTTAAATGTTTAAACAGTTCTTTTTCTAACAATTCAATTTAGCATAAGTCATTTATTTGCGCTCATTTTAACTGTCAAACAGTTCTATTTGACCCATTGAGAGGACCCTATTAGGTGCTTCCACTCCGGGTCAGAGTTGACCTGGGAGTGATGGCAATGAAAAGGTACTCCGCATTCCCCAAAACTCCAGCATTACTGGAGCCTCACCATCAGATTGTTTAGTGTAATATCCAGGATACTCGTTGGGGGGGTCTAACCCCTCTGCAGAGAAACAGTCGGTATATTTTACAGCACCAATCGACTGGGCTGGGAGCAGCATTGGATAATACACACACACACACACACACACACACACACACACACACCAATATATATATATATATATATATATATATATATATATATATATGTGTGTGTGTGTGTGTGTGTGTGTGTGTGTGTGTGTATGAAGTTTTAAAGAAATCGGTAAGTTGCTGTTCAGAATCAAATCTTATTAACAAATTCTTCACGTTGACGATAGTATATTCGAGTGTTTCCCATGTGTAGAGCGTAAGTTTGAAGACCGAAAGGTTAGTTGAAATATATGTCTTCCTTAAATTCGAATATCCTTATATAGATATATACATGCATAAATACATATATATATAAAAGAATATTTGAATTCATGGAAGACGCAGAGAAAGCATCTCGGGTAGTCGGTCCTCAGCTAGAAAGAAATCAAATTAACGAAGCCCAGTTTACAAGCGTCTCAGTGTATCCCAACGGACAGCCGGTATTGCGAAAATGGTATGACTTAAAAATGTTGAGTGGGATTATGACAATGATTTACAGGGAAAGTAACTACGTAGTGTCTGTCGTGGGTAGAATAATAGCCTGAAAGCTGAAAGATCAGAGAAATGTATTAGATTCGACAAGCCACTTTCAAAGAAAGAAGCCAAATCAACTTTCATATCATAAACCAATCTGATAATATATATATATATATATATATATATATATACTCCCCCACTATCGAGTGGAATTACCGGTTGTCACTCGCGTAATTCAAAGGTCTTCAAATGAATTCAGCACTCCGGTAGCTGCTAAGCGTATATGTAAACAAAGAAAAAAAAATAGTACTTAAGCGTAAAATTCCTTCACTTACGCCGAGGCTGTTGGCTCTGCGGTAAGATATCCGACTGGCGTAAAGTCAGTCGGGTTTTGATCCCAGCTTGAAGCATCTCGCGTTTCTAGCCACACTGATGAGTTGTGATACAACGAAATAGTCTATCTGTGGATGACAATATATATTAGGGTAGCATCGGCATAGAGTTTCTCTGTGATGATCGGACCAAGTGATATATATATAATCGGTACATTGGTATAATGGTTAGAGTGTTCGCCTATGACTTAAGAGATCGGGGTTCAGTCCCAGGTCGAGTCATACCAAAGACTCAAAAAATGGTAGTTGATACCTCCTTGATTACCACTTAGCATTATAAGATACTGATCAAGGGTAAGTGGAGCAATCCAAGGAAAGGAGTAGACCCCTTCCCAACATCTAGGTTTAAATGCTTTTGGAAATGAAGCCTTCGGATCGCCTTCGACTACGGTCGGTCAACTTATATATATATATATGGTTGAGAAATATGACCGTAGAGAAATGAAAACCAAACTGGAAAACAATCTCTTTATATGACGTTTCCGTTTTCCCAAATACTACTTTTTCCTTTTTTTTTTTAATATAAAAATTCTTGCCACAACTGTCATGAAAAAATAATTAGAACGTTAGTTTTTTATGAGATTTTGAAATTTAAGATATAAAAAATTCTACTAAATTCTTGTCACAAATGTCATGAAAAAATACGTTGAACGTTGATTGTTTAGATTTTAAAATTTAGAATATCAATATTATTTCAGAATCTGTGATTATTATTCCTATCGTGAACAGTGGAATGGGAGAACGCGCTACTCTGGGGTAACCTTTGCCAATTAGTTTTGCTCCCTCCCCCCACTCCACTTTCAGGTGAATTGAATGAAGAGTTCGGTTCGAAATTTAAAAAGAATGTTACTGACTACAGCAGATCTAGATAGACAAATACTTGGACCGTGCTAGAGATCAGAAAAAACTGTGGAACATGAAAGTGAGGGCGATACTAATTGTAGTTAGTGCCGTTGGAATGGTTTCCAAGGGCCTGGAAAAAAAGACAGACTGAATAGGAAATCAGAGGAAAAGAATTGAGAGCATTCAGACTACTGCATTAGGATGGGCAAAAGTATTCAGAAGAGACTTGGAGATCTTTAGAGACTTGCTGTCACTCAGAATCCAGTAAAAAGACCACTAGTTACTAATGGTGTAAAAAAAAAAACTAGCTAGAAGGGAAATGATAATTAGAAAATAAAAGGGTGTTGGTTATTAGTAATGTGTTTGAGTAGTAGACATAGAATATTTTTCAGTCACATGACTAACTCTTAATAGTAAAACCTGATAGAAATTCCTTACTTCAGAGAACAAGGCGTCGAAAATAAGCGAACAAGTCCACCACCCTCCACAAAAAAGAAAGAGCTCTGCTTTTCTTTTATTTTTAATCTTCGAAGAAACATGAATGGAAAAGAAATCGGCCAGTAAATATTTTTCCAAGTTTCTTGCTATATTATCATAGTGAATTGTATTCTTTTATCTTTTTTGAATTTGAATATAAAATGTAAATTTAATTAATGCAAATTTTGTATGTTATTTGGAAAAGGAGACCACGCCGAAACTTAAAAAAAAAAGAAAGAAACGAAAACAGACATTGAATATTCTTCCAAGTCACGTGAGTGAGTCTTTTACCCAAAGCCTCTTATCTGTTACTAACAGGAAGACACAAATGGTATTACATTCATAAAAAACAGAGTAAAATTCACAATACAGGAATCCCACTAAATAGTTTAATGTTTAAAGTACAAAATATCAGTTATAAGCCAAAGTAACAGATAAAAACAAAAATGCATGAATCACAAAATGTCCATTTGGGACTTAGACTAAGTTAAAACTTTACAAATTTACAAAGAAATTTTTTGAGACCCACTTAAGTATTCTCTTACTTTAAGAGTACTTGGTCACATCTGTGACAGTAGCGAAGATAATAAATAGCCCCAGAGAGAATCGAGACAGACAAAGAGACAGAGACAGAAAAAGACTATAAAGGAGAAACGGATGAGAAAGTGTAGATCTGGATAGTAGCGGACGCCCGGGTTAAAAATGAAAACGTATCAGCAGCGAATCAGCGACGAGTTCTGATTGGCCAGATGAAGCTTACACGAAAAAACCGCTAGGGAAGTGGACGCGGTATAGAAAAGAAAAAAAAGGGTCAGTTGGACATCAGATGTGACCATGTAAAGACGACAGTTGAACACTAGCCCCGACGAGGTGAGACGGCCGAAAATTACGGCCTCCATTTTGGGGTAAGCTCCCCGAAGGGGTCTCACACCTGCCACGAAGCTGTGAAGACTAGACCCCGAACAGGCACGTGCGAGAACTACAACAGAAAGTGAGAAATATATCAAAATCTGTGTCTGCTCTCTCTCTCTCTCTCTCTCTCTCTCTCTCTCTCTCTCTCTCTCTCTCACACACACACACACACACACACGACGCTTTATTTATCTATTTGCTAAAGAGGTCGACTCAGTTCACACTGTTTCTCTCTTCTCGTCGACAAATAAGAAGTGTAGTAACGAATAAACTTTTGTATTTGCGAACCAAGACACTGTTTTGGTGTGTTCGTCACTTCTTCTTTTCATCGCGGTAGAGGTTACAACAGAGGTCCGATTGACACTTTCGGCGTAGTGCTAATCGCATAGACACGTTAGACACGTGAGGGTGCCAATGTCTATGTGGTGTAGTGATATTACAAACGTCTATTGAAACACCGTAGCATTACAACCTTCTATTTGAGAGCCGTTGTGTTACTGTGATCTACTGTACATTGCTCTCCACATCTTCAAGGTGAGAAAAATGAGATGGAAAATGTAGCTATGGCGTGGATTGGCCATTAAAAGACCTACGATATTGTTCTGCAAAGCTGGATTGTAGACAGTCTAAAAATGTTCAAGATATCCAACAAAGTCATACAGTTTATCACAGAAACCATGAAAAACTGGAAAGTGGAATGAACAGTAGGAGGGACAACTTTAGTTGAGGTGAAAATCCAGAGAGGTATATTCCATGGAGATGCTCTGTCACCATTACTATTTGTAATAGCGATGGTGTCACGCAATCATATACTCAAAAATGCACCGGGAGCTACAAATTTACATAATCTCAAGAAAAGATTAATGTATATGGATGCCATCAAGCTATTTTCAAAAATATGAAAAAGAACTGAAGACTCTAATACAAACAATAAGAATAGACAACCAATATATAGGGATGGAATTTAGGAGAGAAAAACGAGCCTTGCTAATAATGAGAATCGGAAAAAGGAATAGAACTACCAAATCAAGAAAGAATCAGAACGTTCGGAGAGAAAAAGAATCTTTTAAGGCTTAGTAAAGGGACTGGAAGATATAGAAATCAGAGGACAAGTGGAGACCATCAGGACAAATGCATAATTAGGATCGGCCTGACTACCGAGAAAAGTCCGGGAAACTTGAGAAGACTTGCTGCCACTCAGACTCCAGTGAAAGACCATCAGCTAGTCCTGGTATGAAAAACTCGCATAATTATAATAATAGTAAACATTAAGAAGATACTTGGAAGTCCCAGCCAACAAGCAATAAGAAAATGCACTTTGTGGAACTGCTCATCTCCTTAGGATAGTACTATCAATGCATATTTACCAACCTTCCGTTCGGGCAGGATATGACATAAGGTCATGACACTATTTATCCATAGCTGGAGGGAGAATAATTGGATTCATACCTTTTCCAAGTATTAGTGCTATGTGAAATGCAAACAGTCTTGTTCAGGATTTTGAACTCGCGTCGGCGTGTCCATTTCCTACGACGATAACCATTACACCATGGCCACCTCTATCAATGCAACTAAAAAATATTACCCCAAAAAGGCAGCAAAGAACATAATTACAAAGAATACATCTAATCAGTACCTTCCTTCATCTTAGGTCTTGGATAAAGACCGAGTGAAGGGTTGTAAGAAACCGAAAGTAAGTCAGAAAATTATGATTATTAACTCTTATACAGATAATAAGAATATAGCGTCAGGATATAAGAATGGAATTTGGCATGTAAGGAAATAGACCATTTTTTTCCATTGAGGAAATAGATCTATTTCCTCAGTTGCTAAAATGTCGAAAGATTAAAAAAAAATTTAGTCAGAAGATGTTTTTCCTTGAATAAAGAACGAAATATCACTACTAAACCCGTTGTAAGTGTTTGGTTTATCCACTTTTTCACTTATTTTTATCATCTTATCAGAATTACCAAAATCTACCACTTCTCCACACACACACACACACACACACACACACACACACACACACATGCCATTAAACGAAATAATCGAACATGTACTGAGTAATTTTTGAGAATAAAAGAAAAGATCTATCTCAACGAAAGTTTCTGAAATTTTAAAACTTAACTAATTTTTTTTTTTTTTTACAAATTTACAGTCAAGTTAAGTTTTTTTTTTTTTTTTTACAAATTTACAGTCAAGTTAAGTTTTAAGCTAGATCTACGAAGTTAAGCAACGATTAGCCTGTTCTGTATTAGGATGGGTAAACACTAGTGAACAGCAAGTACTGTGAGCAAAAGTTTTGTAAATCCTAGTAGCCACTCGTGCTGAATTCTTTTTTTTTAAATACTGTATTCAGAAAGTTTACTTTCATTAATCCTCCCAGTATTATGCCTTTTTCACTTTAAAACTATTCTCTGACTTTTCCTTAATGTCTAACTTTTGAGTTCTTCAACAAAAAATTTAAAAAAGTAATAAAACATGAATTATAATCAAAATATAGATATAAAGAAAATTACCCCCCCCCAAAAAAAAGATGAATAAATAGTGATCAAAGAATTTTACGATCGGTACATAAATATAATAAACTCATAAGAAGAAAAGAAGGAAGATGATTGGAGGAAATATGAAACCAATAATAAAAGCAGATAATAAATAAATAATTGAAGAAGATTTTATTTGTTGTTTAACGCATATCGTAGGCTGTCAGCTAAGAAATTTAGTCGCAAAGAACTAATAGAGCGTTTGATTTCTTCATCCATGAATAAGATTGAAAGTTTTCAAATATATATATATATATATATATATATATATATATATATATATATATAGAGAGAGAGAGAGAGAGAGAGAGAGAGAGAGAGAGAATATTCTAATGTGGGATTTTATAGACTCCTGGTTTCGTGAAATGAAGCTACATTGAATAGACTCCATTTATACTTCTTCGATAATTTAGCAGTTGTTTGCCGACGAAATACGAAGCCGTAAATAATGCTGCGTTCCCATTTAAAAGATCAAAGTCTATAAATAACTGATAATAATGGCTCAGAAAAGTGGGAATAGAAGTTTCTAATCTTTATTCAGTGAAAATACAAGTAAAATTCTGATTTAATTTCATCACGGTAAAACTTTCTTCTTCTTCTTGAGATAAATTCAATGTTGTTGTTTTGTTTTTGCAGTAGTAAAAGTAGACAAACATGATTACATAAATTCTTCATATCCACAATCGTTATCATTGTTATTTTAGATGCAAATAGCTGGACATGTAGAAAATCCATGATATCATAAGTATATATAAATGATATTTTACAATATTTAAATCTATATATAAAAATATGACGATAATTATATCATAATGATATAAAAATAAATTAAAAAATAATTTCTAAACTACGTTTGTTATTTTTGAAAATTTAAAATAATTTCCCACGCTACCCACACGCAATGCTTGTTTTTCATTGGTCACGGCTTGCATCCACGTATTGCTTGGTTTCCATTGGTCACCGCTTACACCCACGCAGTGCTTGTTTTTCATTGGTCACGGCTTACATCTACGCAGTGCTTATTTTTCATTGGCCATGGTTTACACCAATGCAATACTTGTTCTCCATTGGTCACAGCTTACCCCCACGCATTGCTTGTTTTCCGGTTATCGCTTTGTTGATTTTATCTACGATCGGATGTATCTGTCAACAACATCGGGTTCATCGCTGGTCAAGGTGATATATTACATGATTACATAATTCATATTCTGAAACAGAACTCTATTTGAAAGTATTTTTTTCGGACGAGATGATATAACACAATAACGTGACTTTGAAGATGATTTAAAAGACGGGACATTAATCAATGGCTTATTCATATATAAAAAATATATCCTTTTAATATCTTTTAATATTTTCATATTTACATCCCGTCGGATTTATTTCCATTTTTCTTTAATATATATATTAATATATATATATATATATATGAAAGTTTCGCTGTTATTTGATTATCATGTTAGTAATATATAAGTATAGATGATATATTTTTATTATCAACTCTAATATATTACTAACATGATGATCAAATAATTGCGAAGCTTTAAAAAGTTCTCCGGGATTGTAAGAGACCAATAGATCTCTTACTCTCCGCCAGAAGACAATGTTGAAAGATTAGTTTCCAATTACATGTGTAAAGGGATGGTTTTGTTTTTCTACAAACCATTGTTGTGTCCATCTGTGATGCGTTGACTAACTTAAAAAAAATCGGTTTGTACTTTTCTCATCTTAGGAATGGACGTTGTGTAGTTGTGATGTTTGCCGCTATTGTTTTGGTCAGTGTTCTTTGGTGAACTGAATTTGTTAAGTATTTATTCGGCAAATTGTATACTTTGTGATTTTGCTCGTGCTATGATCCAAAGTGCCAATTTGCTTAATTTATTGTGAGGTGAGGCTATTGCTACAGCAATTCACATCCATAATCATTCTGCAGTGAATATCATTTTATACGAACATTGGTATGGATGGAAACTGGATTTGTCATATTCCCGTGTGTTTGGCTGTTGTACCATACCCATGATACAGATATGTGAAATGTACATAGAATGTTCATAACATATATACATAGAACATAGGAATCCCGAAACACGAAAAACACTTACGACTTCTTAGTTCAGGTATGAAACTTTTTATTACCTTTGAGTTAAAAGGGTTTTCGACATAAGGAGAGAGGAACAATCTTTCTATGCTGGCTTTTCCATCTGCACCCCCAACACGTGTGGCACCCGCCACAAGGCCACTGGTCTGGCCTCTTCGAGCCCCGAAAGTCGACCCTTCTCGTTCGGTGTCTAGTTCTCAACACTCTGACTTTTTAAAATCTTCCCAAATCCTCCGCGTGCGCTTCCGGTGCGTGACGTCATTCACATCCCCAAGGGATTTTTATTTTGACATCTGTGAACGACATATCCTACCTGCGCGCGCGTCAACACCTGTGCTCAAGTTTGCACCTAACTAATCCATGTGCTGAGCCGAAAGGTTCTCAGCCTAACTAGACTCAAAGGCAAGATATATAAAACGAAATTCCTCGGCCATTATATTAAACTGTTTCGCATATGTTCTTATCTCCAAGGAGCTGCATCGAAAGCTTGAGGAAAAAGCAAGCAAAGCAGTGTTTGTACTTGTCTTTAATTGGAATCATTTTGAGATGAGGCTTTTAATCTGAGAATTAATTTTTATTTATTGCGGACTTTTCCCCCTCATCTTGGTAGTTTTTGTGTTGTTTCTTCTTTCACTACGTTTCGGTCAAATTTTACCTCTGGCCTTCTTCAGGTGATTTTTCCACGACCTCGGATAGGAATGCTGAGTCTTGTAACCGCATCCCCAGTAATTACTGTCTTCCATAGTTGTTGTCTATCGCACCACGATACAACACAAAAACTACCAAGATGAGGGGGAAAATTCCGCAATAAATAAAAATTAATTTTCAGATTAAAAGCCTCATCTCAAAATGATTCCAATTAAAGACAAGTACAGAAAATTCGGTACGGACCCGACTCTGGAAGACCAGATAAGGATTCATAAGAATCATAAGATTCATAAGACCCAAAAATCCATCCTTCGGGGCCCGTGGCGCAGCGAATAGAGGCGTTGAATCTCTTCGGTTCCTGGTGAGCATTGTCAGAAGATAGCGGTTTCAAATCCTACCCAAGCCGGCCAGAGGTATACTTGGTCACAAAAAACGTGGTGCGATAGACAACAACTATGGAAGACAGTAATTACTGGGGATACGGTTACAAGACTCAGCATTCCTATCCGAGGTCGCGGTAAAATCACCTGAAGAAGGCCAGAGGTGAAATTTGGCCGAAAGGTAGTGAAAGAAGAAACAACACAAAAACTACCAAGATGAGGGGGAAAAGTCCGCAATAAATAAAAATTAATTCTAAGTAGTGTTTGTTGGATAACTGCCTGGTATAAAAAGTTGGAAGTTCTTTAAATTAGTTTCAAAGTAAATGCTTGTGAGTCATTATGCTGTATTCTTGAAGGATCAGTTCATGGAAACTGATGTGTGGGTTGTGATTGTGTTGCGCACTGAGAGGATTCAAATGATTAAGACAGATCTGAGGTGGTTAAAGTTGCACCGAATAATGAACTATTTTTGAGGATGGCCCAGTTACAGATGCCATTCCTGCTGATGTTGACCATGTTAGTCTATCCGTACAAACAACATATGAAGAAATACTTATGTAGAAACGTTCTATGCATGACTGAAAGTGTCAAGTAAAGCCGGTTGTGGGGGTGTCCTCGAAGTGTAATGGTTAAAGCGATGGATTGCGCAATCGAAGTACGCGAGTTCGAACTCCAGTCGCGCTATTACGTTCACTTTCGGGCAAATACCCTTGGGAAAGGTATGGACCCCCTTATCCTCCCAGCTATGGGTTAAATAGTACCACTACTGTTCTTCTCGGAGAATGGCTATGGCATTAAATAACCTACAAAGGTTGATATGCCATTAAACAAAGAAACCAAACCTAGAAAAATTTTCACGAGAAATGATTAAAATTTATCTTGTTATTAATTTATGTATCCTGTTGTTACTCAAAAGAGAAGGGCAGATAACTCTCTTCTAATATGACACCGAAAGCATTAGGAACTAGTTCTTTTCAATTATAAATCAGCGCGTGTGGATTTATGCTTATTGCACCTGTGTCCAAAGAAAGCAAAATCTGAGTGCACATCATTTGTATTAGATGGGAATACTTGAAACCATATACGTGTAGGGGGATGTCCTAGTGGTTTAATGGTTCAAGCGATAGACTGTGGAATCGTAGTACGCGAGTTCGTAATCCAGTCGCGCTCCTCGCAGCTATGGGTTAAATAGTACCACTACTGTTCTTCTCGAAGAATGGCTTTGGCATTAAATAACCTACAAAGGTTGATATGCCATTAAACAAAGAAACCAAACCAAACCATATAAGTGAGCGCAAATTATTTGTTCTAACGTTTGGTTTTGTGGTATCAAATGCCAAAGCAATCTTTGGGGATGTCCTCGGGGTGTAATGATAAAAGCACTGGACTGCGGAATCGTAGTACGCGAGTTCGAACTCCAGTCGCGCTATTACGTTCACTTTCGGGCAAATACCCTTGGGAAAGGTATGAACCCCCTTATCCTCCCAGCTATGGGATAAATAGTACCACTACTGTTCTTCTCGAAGAATGACTTTGGCATTAAATAACCTGCAAAGGTTGATATGCTATTAAACAAATGAATAAACAAACAAAGCCGGTTGTAAATTGTGCATACTGCCTGAGTGCAGCTTACCTGCTTACAGATATAAACGAAGAGGCTTGGATCGGCAGAGATGTAAATAAATGGCAAAAAGTTACCGACAGTGAATATCAGTCGCTGGAAAATAAAACATGGGACATGGTTGAACCTCTTGCGATTGTAAATTGTGGATTTTGCTGTTTCGGAGGATCACAGAATAAAAATAGAAAAATCCGAAACGATAGACAAATAGTTGGACCTTGACTGAGAACCAAAAAATCTGTGGAACATAAGCGTGACGGTGATATCAATTTTAGTCGGTGAACTTGGAAAGGTCCCCAAAGGATTGGAAAAAAATGGAGGAATTAGAAGTAAGAGGAAAAATCGAAATTATCCAGACTATAGCATTGTTGGGATCGGTCAGAATACTGAGAAGAGTCCTGGAGACCTGGAGGGATTTGATATCACTCAAGCTCTAAAGTTGGTATGAAAAACTCACGAACTGATAAAATATCATGAGAGAACACCTGTTGTATAGCCATGACCAACTATACACATATACATGCAGAAACATAACGACGAAACAATAAAGACGAGCGGACAATTCTTTAGAAAAATATACCCCTCACTTTATTCGAAAGTTGGTTACGAAAGGGTTATTGTGTGAGAGGTGAGTTGGAGACTTAACAGAACTGCAACATATTGACCCCCGAACTCTTCTGAATACAGCATTTCTTTCCCGTTCTCCTGGGCTGCTCAACCGGGGGCCTAGGGGATCAGCCTCTGCTGGGACATGGTTCTCATTCGAGCATCTTTTCTCCAACTGATCTGAACTTCCTGTCGCCGGGGTTATATAATAATTTGACGTCTACCTACAATTCACACTCAATTCAACCCGTCGACAGTCAAGGTTGTCCCTTAATATCTTCGACCGGATGCACCTGTTATTTACACAGGTGCATTTCTCATCTGACAGCCGGGTCGGAGGTCAATATGTTACACACCTGTATATAGCTACGAAACGAAAGCAACAAAATAGCCAGTTTAGATTATGTGCTGATAGAGACGAAACCATTAATCATATAATAAGCGAATGTAGCAAACTAGTGCAAAAGGAGTATAAGAGGAGACATGACTGGAAGGGAGGAAGAAGGTGATCCTCTTGGAACTGTGCAAGAAATCGAAATTTGACTATTCTACCAAATGGTAGATGCACAAACCAGAATCTGTCTTGGAGAATGAAACTCACAAAATTCTCCGGGATTTTGAGATACAACAGATTACAAAATCCCGAAAACCTGCCGTATATTGGACTTTTCCTAGGGGAAAAATATTTATCTCCTTATCCTTCCGGCTATAGGTTAGATAGGAGTACCCCAGTCATTCTAGAAGAGTGGATTTGGCATTAAATGACCCGAGAATTTTGATATGCCATTAAACAACAACAAACAATCTTCATCTGATGCATTTTTTAAAATTCCGCAACAACCTAAGCAAGGTGACTTGATAAGTGAGTGAAAGAGTTGCGTGTTTTGCGTCGTTTTTATTCATATTCCTATGTTCATATTCCAATGTTCATATTCCTAAGTTCTTATTCCTATGTTCATATTCCTATGTTCATATTCCTGTTTGTTTCTATCTGTTTACTCACAGCATCTTCTTGGTTCATATTTTTTCTTCCAATCTATCTATCTATCTAGCTATCTCAGTGTTATGATTATCAATCTATATCTAAATAAATTTGGCCTTGTACCAAATCAAACCGAACTTAGCAACATATCTATCTATCTATCTATCTATCTATTAGTCAGTCAGTCTTTCTGTAAATTTCTTGGATTTGTTTAGAGGGTCAAATCATTAGCATTACCCTTTAAGAATTGTGAATACAGTTTTTACAGGACAGGAAAGCTTTCTGCATTGGAATAATAATCATTGTTTGGTTGGTCCAAGACGAAATTGAAGGAAAGAATTTTGCTAAGAAAGAAATTTTAATAATAAGCAAAAGAAACAAAGAAAGACAGAAAGAAAAATTCCTTGGTGAACAAGAAATAAACCAAACCAAAGAAAAATAAAACAAAAAACAAAGAAAAACAGATAAAAGTGGTAAAAATAAAAATAAATTGATAAAAAAAACAATAAGAAAAAGAAAAAAAAACAACAAAAAACCAGACGAGACTCAAATTGACAATATTCACTAAAAGAAAGATACCTTTTTCCCCCTTTAGAAATTTTTCAAACAAATATTTTGTGACACAGCCAGTATGGGATTTTTTTTTGTTTTCTCGTCTTTCTTCCTTACTCAATTCCTTTGCAGTCTCAAAAAATGAAATAAAATAAAATGAAAATAAAAATAATATGAAAAAATCTTTCAAATTATGAAATAAAATAAAATAAGCCAGTAAAACGCAGGTGTGACCGGTTTACTTCTGCTACATTGACAATCAAACCTTCTAACCGGTTGTCAATGTTGCGGCTGCAAAATGATAAAAACGAAAGACGCAGGTTGAAAATATGATTTGGCGTTAAAATACAATAAAAAAATACCTTGTTTTTATTTCGATTTTATTTCCCAGAATTCCTTCTTATTGCTTTATTCAAAGATTTTTTTCCATTATTTGTTCCATGTGATTCCTCACATCCAAAATACATTGAATTTTTTTTTACATTCCTTTCTTCTTTAAGTGGTACAGGACGTTTTTAGCTCTAAAGATCTTTTACTGTTTTAAAAAGTTCAATTTCAATATTCGGATATTTTTCTTTCTTCTTTAATTCGTTGTGATTTAATTCTGACTATTTTTTTCCATTGAAATTGAGAATTTATATTTATTTTTTCTTCGATTTCATTTAGTTTGTCTAAAAAATTGTTCAATTTTTTTATGATTCTCTTTTTCTCACTTTAAATTGCAAATCTGTTCTTTAAATATTTTACTTAAGAAGAATCCAATTTTAAATAAAATTTTACTGTGACGACTTATTTCACATGAATTATAAAACTCTAAATTAGAATTCACCAACCAATCAAGTTAATTAATGTCTGTAAAATTAGAACAAGAAATTTGTTTGGAACCAATTTTTCTGCAGTACAAACAATCAATGGTTGCTTCTTGTGTTAGGCAAACTATTCCAATTTGATCTTGTTAGAAATAAATATTCCTTCAATATAATTTTTCAAAGTAAAATAAAACTAATTATAAAATTTAGATAAATAAATATAACTTCTCACATGTCTTAATTTTTATGAATAATTAAAAAGACGTTCTTTATTGGTTAAGAATAAAAAGCTGTCTTTGTGCATATATCATTTTTATGAATAAATAAGCAGACGTTTTTTTAAAAAGTAAGTCAACAAACTTTTGAACAAGGAAAGACAGCGCTTTTAATGGACGTCACTTCAATTTGCCAAAGTTAAAAAAAAAAAAAAAAAGGGAAAAATCTTCGAAGTCAACTATTCTTCGAAAGAGGAACTTGAAGACCAAAGCTAAGCGTTAATT
Organism: Sepioteuthis lessoniana; assembly: GCA_963585895.1. Lineage (NCBI taxonomy): Eukaryota > Metazoa > Mollusca > Cephalopoda > Myopsida > Loliginidae > Sepioteuthis > Sepioteuthis lessoniana. The sequence goes on from OY757926.1 coordinate 23,684,546, forward strand.
TAATTTTACTTTTGTTTGGGTTTACATATGTATGTATATGTATAATTAATTGAATATGTGCAATGAATTTGACTTGGCTGTCTGTTCTTTTTTCTTACGAGGGTTTTCAAAAAAGTAATTGTTAAGTTTATTCTAAATTTTAAAATATAAGTTGGATATGATTTTCCAACTATCTCGTTAAAACAATACCCATCAACATTGGGCTAACAACAGTTGTAATGAAGGGCCAATCTACTACCACTAGTGAACCTGGTGTCTAGCTGTGTGACCGATAACAACGGGTCAATCACGAGAACACTCGGGAAAGGTGTGTGAAACGATCACACGAGAGTTAGGGATTTTGTAAAGTAGTTACAGAGCTACTGAGTGAGAAGAAGCGGTCTAAATTTCGGACTTGGCAAAATAACCCTAACCCTATCGAGGTTGGGCAACAATTTGTCAATTAACAGAACTTCTGTCGTCGATTTGGGGACATCACTTCACGTATGAGGACTACAATTTATCAAGCAATAGATCTTCCTTTATCGACTCAAGGATACCATTTCACATCTCCTTGTTTTTGAAACTGGTCAAGAGGGATATCGCAACACCTATAATAAAGTGAGGGATATTTTTATGTGACCACTTGTTTGGCTTCTGTTTTTTCTTGATGTAACCTCGTCGTCATCTCATCGTGTCGTTTTTATCTTCGAGACCCTGCAACGCCATACAATGTCATCACCAAATCAATTTAATTATCTTCCTTACAAATACATAAAGCCAGTAGGGTAATTGTTTGAATCTAAACGTTTTGTCAGTACACACTATGGCTTTCTTTGGAGAGAAACACATTGCATTCAGTGAAGGGATAACTAGTTATGAATAGACCAAAGCTTGTATACCACAACGGTTATCGTCGTTGAAAATGGACACAGCGACCCGTCTTCAAAATCTGGACGAGGCTGTTTGCATTTCACATTGGACTAATACCCTTAGGAAGGATATGAATCCTATTTTCCCTCCAGCTATTGGCAAACAGAAGAACAGACTGTGCTTTTTTACCTTGTTATGGCAACCGGTATAGGAGAAGGAAAACTGTGAATTCAAATCTGTTAAACTCCGCTTAGAAACTGACCTTGTGTCAAATTTTATTCGAGTAGAGGAGTTGGTAAATATATTCATAAAACATGATAGTCCTATTTCCTTAGCCTAGTCGGCTGTGGCTGCAGAATACACCAACTGCATCTCTGCAGAAGGGTAAGAACCCATCCAACGAGTGTCTTGATATGACATTAAACCATCTGATGGCGAGGCTCCAACCTTAGATATTTGGGGAATGTAGAGTAATCTTTCATTGTTATTGCTCCCAGGTCCCCTGTGGCCCGGAGTGGGAGCACACTGATAGGGTCCTATCTATGAGTCAAATAGAACAAACTGAATGTAAACAAATGACTGATGTTAAATTGGGACTGTTATATTGCAATACTTGAACCATTTAACTGAGTGCAAAAAAACACAGGTTAGTTTAGGAACGTTAACTGCAAAATGTCTTAAAAATTATATATATATATATATATATATATATATATATATATAACAAGATTTGGCATCAAATAACCTACAAGGATCGATATGCCATAAAACCCAACCAAACCAAATCATGTATATTTGATATACATGTATAAAGAGGATTTGGCATTAAATAACCTACAATGGTTGATATGCCATAAAACCCAACCAAAACAAATCATATATATCTAATATATATGTATAAAGAGGATTTGTCATAACATAACCTACAAGGGTTGATATGCTATAAAACCTAACCAAACCAAATCTTATATATCTTATAGGTGCCCATATCACTCATTGTAGGTTATTTAATACCAAATATTTTTTTATACATATATGTCAAATATGTGATTTTTAAACACATTTTGCAGAAACATTTTTAATCTAGTCTGGGGCCATTTTTTTTGCACACAGTTAAATTGTTTCACTTGTTTCTATCTAATACGAATAATTCTATTTACTATTAATCATTTATTTGCCCGCATTTAAATGTTTACAAGTATTGCTATTCAATATCAACAATTAAATCAAACATCAGTCATTTGTTTACACACAGTTAAATGATCAAACAGTTCTATTTCAAACAATTAAGTTTAGCTTAAGTTAACAACTTTAAATAGTTCCAAGTATTGCTATGTCCCAGGTCGAGTCATACCAAAGACTCAAAAAATGGTACTTGATGCTACCTTGCTTAACACCCAGCATTATAAGGTAAGGATCAAGATAAAGTGGAGGAGTCCAGGAAAAGGAATAGCGCCCGCCCCTACACCTTGTTGTAGTAGCTATCGAAAAGGGAGCCTTCGGGTCACCCTCTACTACGTTCGCCAACTTTATTTTACTTACTATTGCAATGTATCACTAACAATTCAATTAAACATCCATCACTTGTTTACACATAGTTAAATGATGAAACAGTTCTATTTCAAGCAATTCACTTCAGTATAAGTCATTAGTTTGCGCTCGGTTTAAATGTCAAACAGTTCTCTCTGATGTTACCACTCCGGATCAGAGTGGAACTCGTAGCCATGGCAATGAAGGATACTTCACATTCCCCAAAGCTCTACTTTTACTCCAGCCTCAATATCAGATTGTTTAGTGTCATCTATCAGGACACTCTTTGGAGAGGTTTTACCCCTCTGCAGAGTTGCAGTCGTTGTATTCTATAGCCCCAGTCGACTGGGTCAGCTGGAGTCATCCTTTCACTCTCTTAACTCGGAGTGGTAGTATCTGTAAGCAACACATCGATAGGTCGAATAGATCTGTTTGGAAATTATCAGTATTAGATAAAAATATTTGAAACCACATAACTGTGTGCAAATTATTTGTTTTAAGAATAGTTACTTGAAGCTATAACTGATTAGAAAGGATTATTATCATTAGTTACTTGAATTAATATAATTGCTTGAAATACTTGAAACTATATGTGAGCAAATCATTTGTATTAGATAGGAATACTTGAAACCATATGACTGTGCGCAAAATATTTGTATTTGATAGTAATACTTGAATCCATATAAAGTAAGTAAAGTTGGCGTATTCTAGGGCGACCAGAAGGCTCCCTTTTCAATAGCTACTACACCGAGGTGTAGGGGAGGGCGCTACTCCTTCCCCCGGATTGCACACTTTACCCTTGATACGTACCTTATAATGCTGTGTGTTAAGCAAGGAGTTATCAAGTACCATTTTTTAAGTCTTTGGTATGACGGGACTTGTGACTGAACCCTGGTCTCCCGGGAATTGTGTGCAAATTATTTGTATTATACTTGAAAGCATATAACTATGTGCACATTATTTGTATTGAGATTTGGTTTGCTTTTTTTACCTAATGGCATATTAACCTTCTTAGATTATTTATTACCAAAGCCATCCCTGTGAAAAACAAAATTACTAAAAAACAAACAAAAACCCCCAGTAGTGTTACTATTTAAGCCATTGCTTGGATTTATATTTAAAAAGTTACTTGAAATTCTTACTGGTGTTGGGCAAGTAAAATGGTAATTCCTGTGTATGGAGTGAGTGAGGGAGAGACTCTCTGTGATTGGATATACTAATCACGTGATGAGCCCAGAAGTCTTGGGGCAAAAATCCAAAATCCAGTCAGACAGATTCCACCAGGCATTCCGTGAGGTGGGGGTGTTAAAAGCTCTCAGAAAGACAACCCTAAGATACCAGATATCTTCTTCAGAGCGCCGGTAAGTCTCTCAAACTCAACTTTATAAACAGGGAGGACTGTATATTTTTATTAATTGTTTCACGTGTTGATTGATGAATTGTTAGAATTAAACGAAGTATTAATTCATTTATTTGTTGCTGTTAGTCCTAGAATAAACGCTATACTAACACAATGCTTGAAGAAATCATCAATATTAGTTACTTGAAACTGTATAATCGCTTAAGATACTTGAAACCATCTAACTATATACTAGTAATAAATATTAGATAGGAATACTTGAAACCATATATGTGAGTGAAAATTATTTGTATTAGATGGGAATACTTGAAATCATATTATGTAGGGTGGTGTCCTTGTGGTTTAATGGTTCAAGCGATGGATTGTGGAATAGTAGTACGCGAGTTCGTACTCCAGTCGTGCTATTACGTTCACTTTCGGACAAATACCCTTGGAAAAGGTATGGATCCCTTATCCTCCCAGCTATGAGTTAAATAGTACCACTACTGTTCTTCTCGAAGAATGGCTTTGGCATTAAATAACCTACAAAGGTTGATATGACATTAAACAAAGAAACCAAACCAAACCAAACCATATAAGTGTACAAATTATTTGTATTAAGGTTTGGTTTTGTGGTATCAAATGCCAAAGTAATCTTTGGGGATGTCCTCGGGGTGTAATGATAAAAGCACTGGACTGCGGAATCGTAGTGAGTTCGAACTCGAGTATCGGTATTATGTTCCGTTTCGGAAAAATACTCTTGGGAAAGGTATGAACCCTTCTATCCTCCCAGCTATGGGATAAATAGTACCACTACTGTTCTAGGAGGATAGATTTGGCATCAAATAACCTACAAAGGTTGATATGCCATTAAGCAACAAAACAAACAAAGCCATTCTTGTCAAAAACAGAAGCGGTGTTATTTAACTAATAGCAGGGATTTGTATTAAGAATAAGTTTTAATTGGTTAGAAAGAAATTGTCATTATTAGTCACTTGAAACTATTAAAGTAAGTAAAGTACAGTTGGCGAACGTAGTCGAGGGTGACCACAAAGGCTCTCCTTTCGATAGCTACTACAACAAGGTGTTGGGGAGGGCGCTACTCCTTTCCGAGGATTGACCCACTTTACCCTTGATCCTTACCTTATAATGCTAAGTGTTAAGCGAGGAGGCTTCAAGTATTATTTTTAAAGTCTTTGGTATAATTCGACTTGGGATTGAACCCAGGTCTCTCGGGCCATTGGCGAATACTCTAACCATAATGCCAATGTCCGGTTGAAACCATACAATTGCTTGAAATAGTTGAAATCATATAACTATATAAAAGTTATTTGTTTTGGATATGAATATTTGAATCTATATAACTGTGAGTAATCAACGTATTTATATTAAACAGGAATAGTTTCTTGAAACCATATAATTGAAAGACTGACCTCGACTAAAGATTATTAAGGAATGATCGATATTTACAAAACTGACTAACCAACTGATGTAAACTTTAGTCATCTATTGAAAATTTTGGATATAAAAAGTTACAGTTTATTATAGATTTTTGTTATGGCATATTATTAAATTTTTGATTTTTATTTAACGATATTAAAGCAAAAAGCAAATTTAATATTTAATACTATAAACGTTATATTTCTTTTTTTTTGTTGCTATTAATGCTTCAATTAATTGCTAATGCTGACATTCACATTCTTCTTGTTATTTCCCCCCCCCCAAAATCATCTGCAATACATTTGCATTACACATATAATAGTTCCATTCTATGAATTATTATTTACCGAAACACTCCACAGCTATGGGCTAAATAATAAAGTAAAGTAGTTGTATTCCTTAGTCGAGGGCGACCAGAAGGCTCCCTTTTCAATAGCTACTACACAAAGGTGTAGGGGAGGGCTTTATTCCTTCCCCTGGATTGCTCCACTTTACCCTTGATACGTACCTTATATTGCTAAGTGTTAAGCAAGGAGGTATCAAGTACCGTTTTTAAAGTCTTTGTTATGACGCGACCTGGGACTGAACCCAAGTCTCCCGGGCCATTAGCGAATACAACAACTTTTCTTGAACGAAGGTGACTTTGACATGAGATAACCCACGAAGGTTGGTATGCCATTAAACAAAGAAACCAAACCAAACACTCCAACACAAACAAGATACGAGACAAGATCAATTTTTAAGCGGTGTATAACCGGTTTGAATTCAGAGTTTTCCTCATCTCAGACCGGTTGCCATTACAAGGCGAAAGAGCCCAGTTTGCTCTGGTATTTTATCCATAGCTGGAAGGAGAATTGTCGGATACGTACATTTCCTAAAGGTATTAGCACTATGAAAAATGCAAACAGACTCGTCCAGGATTTGAACACAGATTGCTGTGTCCATTTCCAGCGATGGTGATAATAATACCACGATTACAGAGCTATCTTCTTCCCTTCCACTCACTCACTCACTCTCATTCTTTCTCTCTGTCTCTTTCCCCTCTTCTCTCTCTCTCTCTCTCTCTCTCTCTCTCTCTATATATATATATATATATATATATATATATATATATATATATGATTATATATCTGATATATTATATATATGATTATATATATAAGTTGGTTGACCGTAGTCGAGGGCGACCCGAAGGCTCCCCTTTCCATAGCAACTACACCGTGGTGTAGGGAAGGGTGCTAGGCGCTACTCTTTCTCTGGATTGCTCCACTTACTCTTGATCCGGACCTTATACTACTGAGTGTTAAGGAAGGAGGCATCAAGTACCATTTAAACTCTTTGGTATGAGTGGTATTGGGATTGAAACCTGGATATATATATTTCAGTTTATTCATTATTTTTCTATCTTGTCTATTCATATCTATCTATCTATCTATCTATCAATTTCGTCGGTTCATATCTATACATTTTCTTAAAACTTAAATCAGTCATGTAACATTTTTTGTCAATTCAACGTATAAAATCTGAAACTTTTAAGACAGATATTTTGTATTTGGAAACTCGAAATTAAAAATCATAATGAAAAAAAATCAATCAATAAATCCATAAAAAATCATAAGTAACTTTATTATTTATATCTAAAGATCTACTTCTGATGCTAATTAAAATTATTAAATTATTAAAAATTTAGTCGTGGCTTCTCTTCTTCCGTCATTATTTTTAGCTATACTTACAGGTTCAGTCCAATGATTACAGTCATGTTATTGTACGTACGTGAATCAAATCATGCAGATAAATAAATGCCGTTCCGTATTTAGAATTAAAGATTTTTTTTTTTTTTTTTTTTTAGTTTTAATGGTATATCAACCTTCGTTGGTTATTTGATGTCAAAACCATTTGGATACCCCCCCCCAGTAATAGCACTATTTAACCTATAACTGGGAGGATAAGGAGGTTCATACTTTTCTCAACCGTATTGTTGTATAGCTATGAACAACTATACATACACATATGCAGATGCATGCAGAATCATAACAACGACACAATAAAGACGAGCGACACAATTCTTTAGAAAAATACACCTCTCACTTTATTTGAAAGGTTTCGAAAGGGTTACTAAAGGTTTTACTGTGTGAGAGGTGAGTTGGAGGCTGAACAGAACTGCAACGTATTGACCCCCACTCTTATGGCCATAACAGCGTTTCTTTCCTGTTCTCATGGGCTGCTCAACCAGGGGCCTGGGGGCCCAGCCTCTCTGGGACATGTTCCTCATTCCAGCATCTTCACTCCAACTGCCTGACTTCCTGTCTTCACCCAGGTTATATAATTGTTCGACGACAATCTTCTTGTGGGCTTCACAAATCGCACTTAATTCAACCCGTCCACGGTCAAGGTTATATCCTGATATTCCTCGACCGGGTGCACCTGTTATTTACACAGGTTCATTTCCTATTTTGACAGCTTGGCCGGGGTCAATATGTTACAGTATTAGTCCGAAAGTGAATCTAATACTGCGATTGGAGCTCAAACTCGCTTACTATGATGTCACAAGTTCAGCTTGTTAGCCACTGCACTCAGGCGACTCCTCCGTAGAATTAAGGATTTTAAGATAAAATGGCAGCATTTTTCTGACCAAAAATAATTTTTTATACATATAAATAAGGGACTGTTCTTATTTTTGTAATGCTACATATTCAATTACTTTTAGTTACAGATTTCCACTACTGTTGAGTTTGGTCATAAATAATACCTAATAATATCCATTTTGGTTTTACAATATATCACTTGAAATAATAGAATCGTTAGTTCAGAAGAAAATTAATTTAGTAGAAATGATTGCAAGAGACAAACTTAGTCATTATTATTACCATTAAAGCGTGCTAACAGTATAGATTCCCTTGATTATCTCTCTCACCATCCGTCTTTATCAGCAATCGTTTTTGTTAAGTACTATAGACGGCATCTAGTGTCTGTACAGAGTTGAATGTAAGTTTTTGCGAGTCGACCATTACTGGTGCGTGCATGTGTAGGAGTCCATTGGAGAACGTCGCTTATGAGTTTGTCCTTACTTCTCCAGCAATGCCCAGCACGTCTTGTCCGTCTAACTTGGTTAGTTTGTGAGATGGGAAGTAGGTGGTCGGACAGCTGCTGTTTTCTTGGTATCTACTTCAAGGATTTGTTCTTAATAGCATGTAGTTCCCATCTAGCGTTTTCTGAAGTGTTTTGTTAAAGTACAAATGGTGCAACCATACAATAGTACATACACGGCTACAACTTCAAAGCATTTTCATTTTATTTTATCAGAGAGATCACATTTCCATTTGGTCGACAACTTGTCAATAGCAGTTTATGCTTTACCAATGCGTATGCTGACATCGCCTTCAATAGATGAGATTTTGTTACCGAGGTATATGAACTGTTTTACTAATTTCGGAGTCTTGCCATATAATGAGGAGATGGCGCCATCTTGATTAAAACACATAAGCTCTTTTATCCGAGTTCACGTAGAGACGAAAGCCTCTGGCTGCTTGCTTCAGGCTATACACGAGATTTGGCTTGAGCAGGTGCATTTGCAAGAAGCTCTACATCATCTGTGTAGTCTATTTATTTGTCGCTGCCTCCCATCAGACAGGACTTGACACAAGGTTAAAAGTCCGAAGGCCGATTAAAGTGGGGATAAAGGGGAGGGGCAGGTCGGGAACGAGCCGAGACTCGAGCCCTGCTGGTCTATGCTGCTCATCAGCTCACTTGGTGCAATGTGAGCCTGATGAGGCAAGCAGTTTCACGAACCCAAATGTGGGTCCGGGCACGTATGCCAGTTTACGGCCTAAAGTAGACGCGAGGTCTTGTGCAATACGTAGGTTACAAAAGAGACAAGACTGCAGCTCGCCCACCCGGAGATAGCCTAGTCGAAACTAGGAGCCTAAAGGCCGCAAGTCTGCCATTGTTCTTTTTGCAGAGCCACGCTCCGGACCGAAGTCCAGAACAGGGTCCGGGGTGTTCTCCGCAAAGAATCATCTGTGTAGTCAATATCAGTTATAGTTTCTGCAGGATATCGTCTTCTTTTTTTTTTTTCGTGTAAAAACCATTTTCTTTCGCTAGATCTATTAATGTTCGTTATACGTAATCTAGCTTGATTATGAATAGACTGGTGTTAATGTAATGAATTTTTTTGACGAACTCCTGTGACATTGTCGAAAAAAATCAGTGTAACTATATAAATATATATATTGTCATGGAACTTCTCCGACGAAGGTGACAAGCTTTTAGTCTTGACCCTTTTACAGAAATTTTCGAACAAGCTGAAAATGAAGACTACATGAAATGCACAATTTAAAATAAAGATTATTTTATCACCGCCCCCCCCCCCCACCGCCCATATAAAGACATGTATGCGAAGTAAAATAATCTTAGCGACAAAAATGAAATGTTTATAGTTTAACAATTTGGGGACAATCCACCAAGAATTTTTCTTGTAATGATGTATGCAAAAAATATTTTTTGATGTGTTTTGTGTACGGTAGGAATGGAGTAAGCAAAAAAGGAAACAACATTAAAATGAAGGCTTATTTTTCTTCTCTCTCTCTTATTCTTTTATCTTTTTTATACATATATGTTTCTCTCTTTCTTTTTTTCTGGTGTCGCGTTTCACTGACCGTTAATTTTTCTTTCTTTCTTTCTTTCTTTCTTTCTTTCTGGGTACATCTTCAAATCATTTCTTGTTCTTTGGCTCTTCTCGTGCTCAGTCAACGAACAAAATAGCCACGGTGTTCTTATCCTTTTTCTGGCGGCATTTTAATCTTCCCATATGAGCTGGCCTGAGAAGACCGTTTACTTTTTGCATCACAGATACGTCTGCCGATTAGAGGATTTCTCGGTCAACTGACACATCTGATTTTTCCTCTTGGAAGATTCGACCTTCCCGCTGCCTCACATCACGTGGTATTCTTGGCCAATCGGCATTCAGCCTTCAAATTGGTCACGTGTTGTTAGGGGCTGCTTGCCAGTTCATACACCCATATTAGAGAAACTTGACCGTCAATCGGTTAGCACGCAACCTTGACTCAAATTCGACTCTTCAGACTTCTCATCTACTTCTGCTGGTTTGCGAGAGAAACAAGAGAGAGAGAGAGAGAGAGAGAGAGAGAGAGAGAGAGAGAGAGAGAGAGAGAGAGAGAGAGAGAGTGTGTGTGTGTGTGTGTATATATATATTTATGAGTAAAATATAGATTTGACTATACCCAGGGTCCAAATTCATAACGATATATATATATATATATATATATTGTCATCCACAGACAGACGGTTTCGTTCAATCAGAACTCTTCAGTGTGGCTAGACATGCAGGACGCTCGAAGCCGGGATCGAAACCCATCCAACTTTACGTTAGACTAAGTCTTAGACCACTCGGCTCACAAGCGGACCATGTTGGCTAAGGGAATTTTCAAGGTATTTATGTAGCAACAGCAGCAGTGTACGTTTGTTTACATTTTAATACCCTATCGGCTATCAGAGTTCTCAGTTCTTTCGAAGAGCTTTGCATTATGCAAGCAGCGACCGACAATTCCTTCGCCAGAGTGCTCAACCCCCATGGGGAGCGTATATATTGTCATCCACAGACAGACTTTATAAAACCAGACCAATAACATAATAGTTAGAGTATTCACCAGTGGTCTTGGAGACCGGGGTTCGATCCCCGGTTAAGTCATACCAAAGATTTAAAAAAGTGACCCTTACTTTATACTCAGCATTATAAGGTACGGATCAAGGGTAAGTGAAGCAATCCAGGGAAAGGAGTAGCACCCTCCCTAACACCTCATAGTTGTAGCTATTTAAAAGGGAGCCTTCGGGTTGCCCTCGCCTACTGTCGGCCAACTTATATATATATATATATATATATATGAAATTAGCTATATTTATAAATAGAGAGTGTTCAATATCTGTGATAGAACATATGCAGGTCTAAATTAGCATAGTGGAGACGCAGAGTCAACGGCGTTTGGTGACAGTCAGTTTCACGCATCTGCGATCATCAAACCAAGAAGTTCTCTCTCTCTTTCAGCTTCTCTCAGTCAGTATATATATATATATATATATATATACTTATTTTATTTTATCTTCTGAATACGAACTGTAACTCCTCATTTGCATCGCATCTCTGCGACAAAACAGAGCATGTAAAAGAGTCATCTGACGAGACGGAGAATATACCAACAATATTCTCCGCCGAATTTATGAAGGCTTAACCGAGTTTGAATCTCCATTTAATTGTACTATATATATATATATATAGATAGATAGATAGATAGATAGAGAGAGAGAATTGAAAGGGGGGAAAGTATTGATGTGGAGTGAGCTGGAGGAAGTACATTATTTATCTATATTTTATACGACATAATACAAATATCTCATATTAGACAAATAACTTATTTTAGCTTTTTTGTTTTGTTTTTTTGCTTTGTATTCAGCTCAGTGTCTGATATTGTAATTGTCTGAATAAAGTTCAGAAGGTTCAGATTTCGAATGTAACCTTTTTTTCTCGGTGGTCTGGCGTTACACAATCTTGCTGCTCTCCTCCAATGTCTATATTATCTATTTACGAGTGTTTTTCTTTTGACTGATTAATTTCTGTTATCTTTTCCGTTTCTTTCTTTCTTTCTTTTTTCATTCTTTTACTTCTTTCATTTTCTTTTCTTTCTTTTTTATTACAATTTATCCCGTTTCTTTCTTTCTTTCTTTCTTTCTTTGACTACTTTCATTTTCTCCTCTTTCTTTTTCCTCACTATTGATTCCCTTTCTTTCTTTCTTTCTTTCTTTCCTGGGGGTGTCCTCGTGGTGTAATGGTTAAAGCGATGGACTGTGGAATCATAATAAGCAAGTTCGAACACCAATCGTGCTATTACGTTCACTTTGGCATTAAATAACCTACAAAGGTTGATATGCCATTAAACAAAGAAACCAAACCAAACCTTTCTTTCTTTTTCTTAGCTTATTTTTTAAAATGTTTCTTTCTTTTCTTTATAATCGCCTTACACCGCAGAATGCTAACGTTGCATTTTTCTATTTCCCAAGTGCCCTTTTTGTTTGTACTTCTTTTTTCTTTCTTTAGAGTTCCTTCTCATCTGTTTGACGTCTTTTGACACATCTGTGCACAAATGCATGATGTACGTACTTAGCCAACTTTGTGGCGATTGGAAAAATTCTTAAGCAACAAAATATATACACTTCCGTTTTCTGCTAAATAAAAACTAAATTTCACCCGAAAAAGTTTCTACTCCCTAATTTAAAAAAGAAAAGAAAAATAAAAGAAAAATTACATCTTTTTAACAACATCTATGATCTTTAACTTTTATGAACTTTCAACTTTTCAGTAAAAAAGAAAAAAGATTAACCAGTGATCTCAAATCGAAAAATCCGGGGGTGGTAATTAGTTTAAATAACAAGGACAGAGTACCAACTAAATCAGTATAAAGTTTAAGTTTTTGAAAGTTTTTAAAAAACTTGGCGGAGTGCTTAGAAATACAGTTGGTTTGAATCCAGAGTTTCCCTTCTCCTTAACTGGTTGCCTAAGCAAGTTTGCGAAAAAAACTTGTCTACCCTACTATTTAACCATAGCCAGAGAGAAAATAGACGAATTCATGTTTTTCCCAAGGGCATTAGTTTAAAGCTAACAGCCTTGTCCAGGATTTGAAATCCGGTCGCCGACAGCCATTTTATACTACAATAACCGATACGCTACCACGTTTTCTACACATATATATAGGTTTTTGTGTGTTTCTGTGTCATGAGTGTCCGGGATATAAGAAATGACCTTTACATAGTACAATGTAAATGTCAAATTACCGTGGATGGAATTTATGAAAGCAGTTATACATTAATATTAAGGTAAATATTTATTGTGCACACGCACACATTGACTTCCACACAGAGATCCATGTATATATATATATATATATATATAGTTGGTGTGTGGTAAAGTTTTAAGTGTTTTATCCAGAAAGTGTTCTATTGTGTTTTCACTCTCTCGCTTTAGATAAAAGGGAACACACAAACAATTACGCGCGTGCACACACACACACACACACACACACACACACACACTCATTATATATATATATATATATATATATATATATATATACAGAGTGTTTCAAATTTTTTTACCTCGTTTGAAATGTAGGGGGAGTGGTTCAAAAATTGATATCATTTCATAATCTTATAACTTGATCAATTCGCATTCAAATGATCTCAAATTTTAACGACTCAAAATTTTAAGTTTGAGCTTTAAACGCCTTTTTTTTTCATTGAACGATATTTCTTAACCAGGAAAAAAACATAAAACCATTAAATGTATCATTTTGAGTTGTTTCTACTTATGTCAAAATTTAAGATCATCTGAACGAGAATTGATCACGTTATTAGAATATGAAATGACATCAAATTTTCTGAAACACCCTGTACATATCATCATCATCATCATCATGTCGCGCCGCCTGCGCGGATATCCCTGACCGTCTCTCGCCATTTCTCCCTATCATTCATCGCCTCCGGCAGGTCTTCAGGATTACAACCCGTGTCCTCACATAGCTGCTGTATGTAAGTTCGTGCTGGTCGTCCCACTCTTGCACATCCATGAGTGGGGGTCCACAGGAGTACATCGCTTATGAGCTCGTCCTTGCTTCTCCAGCAGTGTCCTGCGTGTCTGGTTCGTCGAACTTGTATAGTTTTTGTGATGGGGGGCAAGTGTCCGTATAGTTGGAGTCTCGTGGGGTGTTGCCGCCAGGACTTGTTTAATACTGCTCTCAACATTCTTGTGTAATTTCCGTCCAGCCTCCTCTCCAGCCGCTTCGTAAGCGTCCATGTGGTGCATCCATATAGCAGTATCGACACAACCGCTGCCTGGAAGAAACTGCGTTTCATTTTATCTGTTAGGTCCGACTTCCATATGATCGAGAGCCTATCGATAGCTGTCCATGCCTTCGTCAGTCGTGTGTCGATGTCCTTCTCGGTTGATGAGACGCTGCTTCCTAGGTAGGTGAATTTGTCGACTAGTTTCAGAGAGGCTCCGTCTAGTGTGGCAATGTTGCCTGTTTGGTTGTAACACATATATTCGGTTTTGTTTGCATTGACATGTAGGCCAATGCCAGCTGCAGCTCGTTCCAGACTATGTAGTAGTGTCTCTGCTTGATTAGGCGTATTCGCTAGTAACGCCAAGTCATCAGCGTAGTCGGCGTCCGTGATTGTTTTTGCGGGGTACCTTTTGCTTCTTCTCTTAGTCAGCTCAAAGCCATTTTCTCTGATTTTGTCGATCGAAGTCCTAAGCACATAGTCTAGACAGATGATAAAGAGGTACGGAGCTAGTGTGTCTCCTTGTAGTACTCCTGCAACAATGTCGAAGTATTCCGTGTCTCCATCTGGTGAACGTACTTTTACTTTGGTGTTTCTGTAGAGAATCATTATCGCTGCTACGGTTTCTTTTGGTAGGCCGTAAGCTAGTAGGATTTGCTCCATCTTCCCTCTGTGTATGGAATCGAAGGCCTTGGTAAAGTCGACAAATAGTAATGTCGCCTGTAAGTTTTTTGCCTGAACGCCTTCCAGGATTCTACGGATAGTCAGTATTTGTGAGGTTGTGGATCTATTTCTCCGGAAGCCATTTTGGTTTTTCCTAAGGATGTTTTCCATTTTGGGTTCTATGCGGTTTCGTAGTAGGGCATTGTAGATTTTGGCTGCTATGGATGTAAGTGTTATCCCTCGGTAGTTCTTGGCTAGTCCGAGGTCGCCTTTTTTAGGGAATGGAAGGATGCATCCCTTCGTCCATCTTTCTATCCTATTTTGACTATAGACTGCGTTGCATTGCCGGAGCAGTATATCGTCGAATTGTCTCGTCTTCCACACTTCTGGGGGGATCTCGTCTAGCCCCGCCGCTTTCCTATTTTTAATTCTTCTGAGAACCGTGTCGAGTTCTTCTTTGGTGAAAGGACCTAGTTTTACGTCTAATTGCTTACTAATAATTCTGGTGATCGGTTCATCCGTTATTTCCGGTGGGTTTCCTAGTAGATTTTTGAAATGCTGTTCCCACAGTTTTATTCTTTCTTGTTGGCTTGCAGCTTTCAATTTTGCTTTGGCTGTGCTCTTCCTTCCACTTACTTCGTTTATTGTTTGCCAGGCTATCCTGGATTGCCTATCTTCCACCGAGTCTCTAATCTTATTTATCTGATTTTGTACGTATTCTGCCTGTTCTTTTAGGTATATTCCTGTTAATTGATGTTGCGCCTTTTCTAGTTCTCGTGCATTTGTATTTGTTGGGTTCTGTTGATAGTTTTTGGAGGCAGTCTTCACAAGTGCACGTTTTTCTCTAGCCGCTAGCGTTTCCCAAGGGACTCTATATTTAGTTCTAGGTTTTGTTGGAATACACTTTTCTGCCGCCTCCAGGTGTGCTTCTACAAAATTTTCATATTCGTCATTTGGGGTGCCTATTTCTACCTTCTCTTGTAGTGCTTCGAATCTGTTTCTTAATTCTAATGCATATTTATCTCTAATATCTCTGTTGTTGAGTAGGGCCCAGTCATAGTGCTTGGTCGTCGCTTTACGTGTGGCGTTTTTTCTTAGGCTTAGTCGTACTTTGGCCGTAACTATTCGATGATCGGAGGACACACCCTCGAAGGAGGAGTATGCCTCGCAATTCATCGCACTGTTTTTCCATTTCCTGTTTATAAGGACGTAGTCTATCTGTGCTTTACTCTTATTCGCGTATGTGTAGGTCCATAATTTTCCCTCCCTTTTTTGAAAGTTTGTATTGAGGCAGGTTAATCTATTTTCTATCATGAAATCTATTAAATGCTGTCCATTCCTGTTAGACGCGTAGTGTAGGCTGTATTTGTTGTGTCTGTTTTTCCCGATTTGTGCATTCATATCTCCGCCAATGACTAGCAGGTTGTGTTTCGGAATGCTACGTACTAGGGAGGATAGATCTTCGTAGAAGGTGGCTATTTCGTTTTCTTCGCTAACATTGGTAGGGCTGTAGCAGGAGATAATTGTTGCTTTGGGGTTGCCATTAAACGTTGCGGCCATCATCCTAGGTTGTATTCTCTCAATGCTGTTCAGTGTTTTTAACGCTCTCGGTCCTAGAAGTATTCCCACCCCTCCTACCGATGCATTGACAGAGTTTTTCCATGCCGATACAGTCACCAGCATCCATCCATTTCCAGTTTCGTGATACTTGATATCTTCGGTGTGCGTGTATCGGTGCTCTTGTATGCAAATTATATCTATCTTATGTTCTACGGCTGATGCAGTTAGCTCTGATAGTTGACCTATTCTATTTAGGGTTCTCACGTTAAATGTCGCTATCTGTATTGTTTGTTTGCATTTTAGTAGTTTTTGTTTGTGTTTGAGCTCTGTAGCTGATTTTTCGAACACCGAGGCCAGGGCTCCAACCTCAGCAGGACGCGCCCCTTTTTTACCCGCGCGAAGAGCGATGCGGTTTATGGAT
The DNA here is from genome assembly GCA_963585895.1 of Sepioteuthis lessoniana. NCBI lineage: Eukaryota > Metazoa > Mollusca > Cephalopoda > Myopsida > Loliginidae > Sepioteuthis > Sepioteuthis lessoniana. Next base: position 23,701,198 of record OY757926.1, read on the forward strand.
CTGGTTTGAGTACTAGTCATGGTTATCTTTCGATGGCTGTTTTTGTTCTCATCTATAGAAGCCACTCTTATAGATGAGCAGCAGTAGTTCCCCGATCGAACTGGCAATCTTGAGCGTTAAGCCGCAAGACTCACACGTACAGCATGCTGCTTCCCATGTGTACGCGGTAGTAATAAAAAAAAAAAAAAAAAAAAATTCTTTTTTTTTATCTTAAGTTTTAACTTAGTTAAAGTCCAGGACTGCTGGATGTTAAAATTCAAAGAAATTTTGTGGTATATTTCATGGTTATCTAGTGGTAGAGAGAGAGAGAGAGAGAGAGAGAGAGAGACCCACAGAGAGAGAGAGAGAGAGAGAAAGAAAGAGAGAGGAGGAGTCAACTCTTTTATGGCTTTCGTCTTTAGCACGTGTTAGACTACATTTGAGGTGTTTGGGATTTTTTTTTTCCTGTACATATATATATATATATAGATAGAGTGGGGGGGAGAGAAACTGAGCAATATCACGGCAATAGGAGAAACATTTGATGATAAATGACTAAAACGTTTCCAAACACTGACCCCAAATGGGTTTAGCATTAAACTAAACCACTGTCAAAACACCGCTTTGAATTAGGATGGACAGTTACTGGTCAATATAAAACACTCTTTAAATTTTCTTTCTCTCTCTCTCACTATATTACTATCACTATAACCACTATATTTTTCTCTCTTTCTCTTTCTCTCTCTCTCTCACTCTCTTCCTCTCTTTCAATCTTCCTCTTCTTTTTCATTTCTTAAAAAAAATTCTGTTTTCTTCCAACTTATTCTCTTTTCGCTTTTTTCTTTTTATACTCCCACTTCTTTCTTTCTTTCTTTCTTTCTTTCTTTCTTTCTTTCTTTCTTTCTTTCTTTCTCCTCCGTTGATTTGAAAGTGTTTCAGTGGACCAATACTCGACTAATGCGATAACTTCAAATCTATAGACTAACAGATATGTGGACTCATTCGTCAATAATCCCATTGTAAATGACAGGAACGATGTTAGTCATTAAATAAATAAAATTTTAAAAGCTTCTTATCCATCCTTACAAGTATGGCTATATCGTTATAGCCTTTTTGTTTTCTTTTTTAATCAGGCCATGTCTTTAATTGATACCCATTAGTTTATTGTTTAGAGATAAATAGCAAAAGACGTCTCGGCTTGTTTTCACTCGTCTCAATGTCTGAGATTTTTTCAAAACTTTTTAAAGACTTTTATTTTTTGCCTCCATTAACCTAACTAAAAAGAAATTGGCATTTCTTTTATCTATTATTCACAAAGTATAGCTTAGATTGGCAAAAGGTTTCAGCTAGAGGGGATTAATGAGGATCGAACCTACTACAGGTATTAAGTTGCTCCACAGCGATCCCTATCCTGTTGGTTGGGCTTAGAATATGTTGGCTCTATCCACAGCAGAGTGGTAAGCCCCCTCCCCCCAAAAGGGAGTTTCCTGGGTATGACAATAAACAGAATTTGATGGTGAGTCTTCAGTTCTGGAGCTTTGGAGAGGGTACCGTAACCCTTCACTTCCATTACTGCCAGGTCCACTCTGAACCTGTTAGGGTTACAGCTATGGGTCAAATCACCATCATCATCATTATCATGTCACGCCATCAGCACGGAAATACCTGACCCTCTCCCTCCACCCTTCTCTATTGTCCATTGCTTCCAGTAGGTCTTCAAGGCTACATCCTGTATCGGCACAGAGCTGTTGTATGTAGGTTCTAGCTGGTCATCCAGCCATTGCTCGTCCATGTGAAGGGGTCCACAGGAGTAAGTTACTAATGAGTTCGTCCCTACTTCTCCAGCAGTGTCCCTCATGTCCGGTTCGTCTAACTTGGATAGTTTTCGTAATGGGTGGTAGGTGACCGCACAGCTGCCGCTTTGTGGGGTGCTATTAGTAATTACTTGAAGCTATAATTATTTACTAAGGACTATTATTAGTTACTTGAAACAATACAATTGTGTGCAAACTAATGAATATAGATCAATAGAAATAAGTACTTGGAACCACGTTATTATTAGTATAAGATAAGAATATTTGAAACCAGATAACTGTGTGCAAATAAAAGATATTATAAGATAGGAATACTTAAAACCATATAACTGTATGCAAACAAATGACTATTATCATTGAAAAATAATTAGTTGAAACCATATAATCATTACTTTGAAATACTCGAAATTATACAATTGTGGACAAGTTATTAGTTTTTGATAAGATGTCATGTATTAATATAATGCATTAGATAGGAATCATCATCTCATTTTTCTAGCACGGGTTTCTCTGACTATCTCTCGCCACCCATCTCTATCGTCCATCGCTCCCGCTAGGTCTTCCAGTCTATATCCTGTATCGGTACAGAGCTGTTGTATATAGATTCTAGCTAGTCGTCCTGTCTTTGCACGTCCATGTGAAGGGGTCCACAGAAGTATATCACTTACGAAACAATACAAAAACTACTAAGATGAGAACAAAAAGTCCGCAATAAATAAAAAATTAATTCTCAGAAAAACTCTGAATTCACACCGGCCGTACACCGCTTAAAACGGGACCTTGTGTTGCATCCTGTTCACGGTGAAGGGAGTGGATGAATAGAAACCCTGGTCAACATTATCAACTTTTTGGTTAGCGAGAATGTTCGTTCTGATTAACAATAGGAAAATATCAAAATAAACTTTTTGTTTTCGATATTGACGTTCTTGAATCATATATTTACCATTTTTCGCCATCTTTCAGTAAGTTTTATAATTCCATCTTGCTCTAGTTGCTGTTTACAGTCTTTTAGGAAAATTTATTTTTTATTGAGAGGATTCTGTAAAAACTATATAAACGGTCAATCTGGTTAATATGGCTGATGAAGGAAAACTTCCCAGTCAGACTTTAACAGATTTTCCTAGTCACCAAAGAAACATGCAGTCTGCTAATGTAAATTGGCACCAAAGAAACATTCATTCAAGTGATATATCTGGTTAACAAAGAAGTATGTTGTCTAGTTATATATCTAATCCCTAAAGAAACATGCAATCTAAAGATATATCTAGTGACTAAAGAAACACGCAATCTAGTAACATATCTATTTAATAAAGGAATATGCAATCTAGTGATATATATGGTCACTAAAGAAACAGGCACTCTAGTTGGAATTTACAAAGCTTTTTTGCTTAGAGACGGCACAAGGTCGTATGGATAGGGCACCCAGTGATACTCGAACTCACTTGTGAAGGTTTGATAGTCTAGCTTGCTAACCATTACACCACCAAAGGGGCACAGACACAGGCAATCTAGTGATACATCTGGTCATTAAAGAAATATGTAATCTCGTGATATATCAAGTCACTAAAGAAACATGCAGTCCAGTGATATACACACCAATATTTCGCACGTTTTTCTTAAAAAAAATTTGAGATTGCTGCATTTCAACAATTGCTTGTTTTAATTTGTTTAAATGGAAACTGCACTTATTCAAATTAATGGTTTAAATCTCCGGAAACAACTCATAGCAGACGACTTCCTTCCTATCTAACGAGACACACAGCTTCCTACGTATATTCTGATGGAGAATGTTTTTTTTGTCACTGCGAATAATTGCTCATTACGCTTGTCATAAAATTTATTACGTTCTACGTAATAACAAAGTATGTACTTATCCAACTTTAACTCCAGAGAGAGTAGAGCTAGTTTAAAACTATATTTTCCCTCTCCAAAACTGGTTGTTTTATCAAGGCTAAAGTGCCCTGTCTGCCCTAAGTTATATATATCTACTTTTCATTGTTCGCCAAAATTTTATTCAAAGACTCAAACTTTCGTTATATTTCATTTGCAAATCACACACGGAAGCCACACATGGTTTGATTTGGTTGCGTTGGTTTTTATGGCAAATCAAACATCGTGGGTTATTTAATGCCAAATCTATTTTTATACGTATAAACTTCTATTTTTAAAAATTAGCATAATCACATATTTTAGTTCTATTTGACACATAGATAGGACCCTATCAGGTGCTACTACTCTGGGCCAGAGTGGACCTGATAGCGATAAAAGGGTACTCCACATTTCCTAAAGCTCCAGCATTATTGAAGCCTCACCACCAGATTGTTTAGTGTCACATCCAGGACACTTGTTACGGAGAGTCTTCCTCTTCTGCTGAGATGCAGTATTCTGCAGACCCAGCCGACTGGGCAAAGCCACACATGAAAGGGGCTAACATAACTAAATTGATGCAAATGATTTTTCAAACATCGAATTGGATATTTTAAGTAACCTCTCTCTCTCTCTCTCTCTCTCTCTCTCTCCCTCTCGTCGTTTAATGCTAATTATTCTTAAGAAATATCAAACCGATTGTGGAGCATTGTTCTGCAAGAGATTTCCAGTACTAAATTTCGCAGAACACTTTCGATTCATCCGATCTCGTTTACAGTCCTCAGTATGCTGCAATAATGTTTCTTTTTTTTTCTCTTGATTTGCATCTTTTTAAAACTTTTCTTAAGCATTTTCTTATACGCCAAAAATACAGCATACTTTTCCCATCTTCAAAGTTACAATCAATAAAAGTATGCCACTTTGGATAACTTGAAAAATTTCGCTGATGTCGCGATCTTTTTTTTTAATTTAAACACTCCTCATGCTTCCTATGTGTAATCTAGAATGAAAGATAACACTTTCTTTGAATCTCTCACTAGTAATTACAAAAATGTTAATACATCTATGAGAGTATCTTTATTAGAAAAGCAGAACTGATATAACGGAAAGCACCAAAGGAGGATTCATATTACGTTTTGACAGTCTCCATTTGTTCAGTGATACTTTAAAATCATAATACCATAAAAATAATTCCTATGAAAGTGCCCGTGGTGTAATGGTTATCGTCGTAGGAAATGGACACGACGACTCGAGTTCAAATCCTGGACGAGACAGATTGCATTTCACATAGCACTAATACCCTTGGGAAAGGTATGAATCCAATTATTCCCCCTCCAGCTATGGTTAAATAGTAGGACAGACTGGGTTCTTCAGCCTTGGTGAGGCAACTAGTCTAGGAGAAGGAAAAACTCTGAATTCAAACCTGTTAAACTCCGCTTAAAAATTGACCTTGTGTCATATCCTGCACGAGCGGAGGGGTTGGTAAAAAGGATAAAAGTGATAACATCTTTATTTTTACTACCTAACTAAACCAAACCAAGCCAAGCCAAGCCAAACCGAACCAAACCAAACCGAACCAAACCAAAGCATCTATAAAAGCGTGGCACAGCGGGTATCGGAAACAATAATATAGAATAAGCTCCTGGGGAGATTCGAACTCACCTTCACGAAGACCTGACCTGTGTGAAGTAGCTATTTTACCTCTATGCAAATTAAAATTATTAAAAATTCAGCAATGGCTTCTCTTCTTTCGTTACTGTCTTTGCAGTATTCATTTATTTAGCCCAATGTTTACAGGTGTGCTCTTGCACGTACACTATCAGAAGTACCTGAATAGAATCAAGTTATGCGGATAAATGTCGTTCTATGTTAAAAATTATGTTTTTTTTTGTTTTAATGGCATATCAACCTTCGTGGGTTATTTAATACCAAAGCCATTCCTATAGATAAACAGTAATGGTACAATCCAACCCATAACTGCGATGGATAACAGGGTTCATACTTTTGCCAAGAATATTAGTTCGAAAGTGAATGTAATAGCGCAGCTGGAGCTCGAACTCGCTTACTACGATTTCGCAGTCCAGCACGTTAATCACTACGCTACGGGTACTTCTCCTTGTTGAAGAGATAACAACACAAAAATTATGAAAATGAAGAAAACAACTTATTAAAAATAGTAAAGACATTGTGCACAAGATCATCTGGCTATGGCTGTGAAGAGGAAATTTAAAGAAAGAAAGGGAATCATTACTTCTAATCATCGACCAAAAATAACGCTATAAGCACAATGTAAAAGCTGGAATAGATAGGACCCAAGAGAATAGTAAGTAGAGTCTATGTAGGGAGAGAGACGAAACAATAAACCACATAATAAGCGAAAGCAGTAAACTGGCATAAAAAGAGTACAAGAGCATACACGACTGGGTGAGGAATGTGATCCACTCGGAATTGTGCAAGTGACTAAAATTTAACTATACTGACGAATGGTGCAAAAAAAAACAAAAAACAACCACAACAACAACAAAAAAAACAAACAAACAGAAAATCTTCAAGAAAATAAGATCCACGACATTTGAGATAAAAACGAATCACCTCATCTTAACCAAAAGACCAGACTTACTGTAAGTTGCGGCGTACAAGTCGACATTTCAAGCCTTTTAAAAATCTCTACAAAACTAGGGATCAACTTATACGACAGGGTTAAAATCCAAACTTTCTCCACATAATGGTGGACCTGTTAACATATCACCACTGACCGTAACTCCAGTAGATTGCCACAAACACTTCCAGCTTAAACCCATATTTGATGAACCTATTTAACAAGTTAACACAGAGATTAAGATAAAATAATAAAATTGTAAAACAAAGGCAGTAATATAATAACGCTATATAACACTGTGTTTCTAACAGCTGATACACTGTCAATAAACACTAACTGGAACGACACTGCACCCCAGGATAGTCAGACAATAAGATAAAAGTATTGTAATCAATATTTTGATGTAAGTAGTTTGGCTTTATTAAATTCTTTTGCTTCAAGTTATCTTACACAACTTCATTTTTGGCCAACTGGATAAGTGACCAAATGTATGTTTGTGAGAAGGCCTATACGGCAAGTAAAGGTCAAACCCAGAATTTTGAGCTAATTTTTTTTTCGGTCAACGTATATGCAGAGTCGACAAGCAAGCTGCAATTTACGCCATGGGAAACAAACTATTAAAGCTCCTATTGTAGTGTTGTCACCCAAACGAAATTGTCCAATCGGCTGTGGCTGTAGAATACTCTGAATACAACTCTGCAGAGGGGTAAGACACCCCCCAGTGAGTATTCTTGATATGACACTAAACAATCCAATGGTGAGGTTCCAGTGATGCCAGAGCTTTGGGGAATGCGGAGTACGCCTTCATTGCCATTGCTCCCAGGTCCACTCTGGGCCGGAATGGTAGCACCTGTGAGGGCCCTATCTATGGGTTAAATAGAACTAACTGCATACTTATACTAAACTGAATTGTTTGAATTAGAACTGTTTGATTAAACCGAATAGCTTGAAATAGAAATGTTTTTGACAATTAAACCGTACTTACATTTAAACTTTGTGCTTATGCTAAACTGAATTGTTTGAAATGGAACTGTTTTTGACATTGAAAATGTACTTAAACTAAACTGATTTGTTTAACATACAACAGTTTTTTGTGTGCAAACAAAATCTGTACTTATACTAAACTGAATTATCTGAATTAGAACTGTTTGACTAAAAAATAAACTGTGTACTTGAATTTAAACTTCGTCTCATGCTAAACTGAATTATTTGAAATGGAACTGTTTTTTGACATTGAAACTGTACTTATGCTTAACGGAATTGTTTAATATAGAACAGTTTTGGCATTTAAATGTGTGTAAAATAAATCAGTACTTATACTAAACTGAATTAGAACTGCTTGATTAAACTGAATAGCTTGAAATAGAAATGTTTTTCACAATTAAACTGTACTAACATTTAAAATGCGTACTTACGCTAAACTGAATTGTTTGAAATAGGACTATTTTCATAAAAATGGATTTGGCTTTAAATAACCTACAAAGGTTGATATGCCATAAAACCCAAACAACCAAACCAACCAAACCAAACGAAATGTCTGTAACGTTCCACATAGCCTTGTATGCTGTGATTTACGCAGTATGAAACTATTAAGCTCCTATTGTAGCGTTTTCATCCAAATGAAATTTCTGTAACGTACCAGATATAATTGTACGCCAATATTTAGGGCTTATGAAACTATTAAATCTAATATTATAATGAAATGTCTGTAACGTGTCACATAGACATGCGCGCCACAACTTACGTAATATAAAACTATCAATGCTCATATTGTAAAGTTGTCACCCAAAACGAAATGTCTGTAACGTGCCAAATAGATTTGTACGTCGCAATTTAAGGTAGTTGTTATAAATAAGAAGAAATGAACACGTGATCTTGTGGACTTCACTGAGAGCTCTTGAATTTAAAGAAAAACCTAAAAGGCATTCAAATTAAGATGATGAAAAACACCAGTTAGAATTAACCAAAGTTATGACAAGCTTTGGCTGAAAATAAATAGAGATTGGTTCTTATTATGCTAAAAATATTTCTGAATATTCTAATATTTGTTATGTTTATTCACCATTTTAAAAAAGGGATTTAAAGCTGAAGCGTTTTTAATATTTGATTGAGAGATCCTAACTTTCCATAATTTTAAATCACTGATAGTGTTGAAATGATCCGACGACAACATTTGTTCTTTGTTTTCGCAGTGATGACAACTTGAAGGGAAGTGCAGTTAAAAAAAAAAGCGATAAAAAATTAATCAGAAGAAAATTAAGATGAAAAAGATTGATCGATTTTAATAGCATAAAAGCCGTCAAGGGTTATTTCATGCCAAGATGTTAAGAAATCCAGTTTATTATCCTTCATATTATTATTTCTTAAGAACCTTTTGTGATATCAATTATTCTTATCTAATACAAATAATTTGCACACATATTCAATTATATCACGTGACAGAAGCAGTTCAAGCCATAGAAGGTACCAGCTGTGGATGGTAGTATCGTGGTAGTTGGTGTGCTGACACGTTGTTCATTGCTTTAACTCCGTGTTTGCTTAAAACCCCACACAGATGAACCTGTGAAGAAGTCTAACCCGGGAATTTATCCTTTACAAGTTCTAATTGAACCTTAATACCGCAGAAGCAACCAAAAACATTTTTGTGTGAAAGGTGATAGTGCAGTTGATCACAGTACGGCAAGCAAATGGTTCAAGACGTTTCGCTCAGGTCATAAGATCAGGCAAGAAAGTCAAGTAGGCCTAAAAGAGGGGATTCTGAAGCGGTGATTTAAGCCATCGTGGCCAATCTAGTGAGTAGTAATCGGAGAGTATCAGGCGAGCACGGTGCCATTCAGTGGTTTGTCACTTTCTCAGCTACAGCAAGATCATCTGAAGCAGTCGATTTGTGCTTTACATTACCAAAATATTGCAAAACTTTTGACTCACCCTAGTATTTTTCCAACCTTCTCAATTGGTGTTTTGTTTTTATAAGATCAGTAGATATTGAGATTTTTTTTTAGTCTGGAATTAAAAAGCTAATGATTGACGTTTACGTAAAGTCTACAAACACGGGGAGCCGGATTTGAAGTTTTCTTCGTGTTATCTTTAAAAATGATCACTACAAGTTGTAACAAAAGCCTTTCATTTCACTAGAGATGAACGTCTTTCTTCCTGCGGGAGCCTGACACAAAAATGCCAATCAAATATACACCCAGACCAAAGTCCACGACTCTCCATTCATCTAGAAGAATTTTCGCCCGAACAAATTGGTCTATTGTGAACTTTTCTGTTATAAGAACTCGGAAACTTAGCGTTCAGCCTTTTAGTGACAAACATAACATTCTTTCGATCCTGGTTTTTATAATATCTTGTTTTTTATTTTTTTCAGGAAAGAAAAAAATCTGTACTGCTGATATCTTTGCTGTGGTCTTGTTATTTCTACTGACAATTGCTTTCAAACTATTTCAGAACGTAATAAAAACAACCCGTTAAAGTGTGTCTGTGAAATAGATAGAAAAAAGCATTTTTTCTCTAATATTTACTCGTGACCCTTTCATCAATGATTTGTTAGTTTTTAATTAGTTCAATGCTTAAATAAAAAAGAAGGTATTTGTGAAGTGTTATTTGTGAGGCAGTGTCACTGTTTAACAGATAAGGACGAATATATTGTAATTTTTAATCTATTTAATAGATTATTAAATAAAAAAACTAACGATGATGCGCTACTACTATTTATTCATTATTTGTAATTTAATAAGAATGATGGAAACTTTACATCGATTTTTTAAATTTTATTGCATATTTAACTTGACGAACCAAGACCCATTTGGTGCTGATTGTAACAGTAACACATGATAATATTGATGCTTCTATTTATGAAGGAGTGAGGGATTCTAATTAGCATTTCAAAGTTAACAGTAGTCCATGATGATATTGGTGCTTCTATTTATGAAGGAGTGAAGGATTCTAATTAGCATTTCAAAGTTAACAGTAGTCCATGATGATATTGATGCTTCTATTTATGAAGGAGAGAAGGATTCTAATGAGCATTTCAAAGTTAACAGTAGTCCATGATGATATTGATGCTTCTATTTATGAAGGAGTGAAGGATTCTAATTAGCATTTCATAGTCGTTATAAATTTATTTCGCCGGAGTATATTATTATACTCTCCGTCTCATCAGATGACTTTTTACATGTTAGACTTGAGGTTGCGGAACAGCAAATTTGGAATTACATGAGTACGAGTAGAAAAAAAATTCAGATTTGAAAAAATTTAAGTTCTCAGGCGAGGGCAGAGGAAGTCAAAACAATAGGTGTAAGAAACATTAAGAAACACACCCACTGTTTTCGGACGCTGACTGAATATATATATATATATATATATATATATATATATATATATATATATATATATATATTCGCTTCGGTAGTGTATAAGTAAAAATGTCAAAATCGGACCCATAAAGGAAAGGTGAGGAGCTCTTACCGTTACGATTATCGTCGTAGTAAATGAAAACGATGATCCGAGTTCAAGTTCTTGACGGGGATGTTTGCCTTTCACTTCGTGCTAAAGTCTTTGGAAAAAAAAAACATGAACCCCTATGTTATCCCACTAGTTATGAGTAAATAGTAAGGTACACTGGGTTCTTTAATCTTGGTTGGGCAACCAGTCTAAAAAAAGGAAAACTGTCTTTAAACCGGCTTAGAAATTTACCTAACACATCTTGCCTGTAGCTAAGAGGCTGGGTTAGTATACACACACACACACACCCACACATACACACACACACATACACATACATATATATAGTATTTTGACACAAGCTCTTCTAAAGAAAAATTAGATTGACTGATTTTAACGGCATGTCAGCCTGTCAAGGGTTATTTTATGCCGAGAAGTTAGGAAATAGCGTCCATTGTACATTTATTTTTACATTTTTACGTTGTTGTTTCTTAAGGGTTTTTGCACAGTAATTAGATATTCTTATATAATACAAATAATTTGCACCCGGGGAGGGGTGTCCTCGTGGTAAAATGGTTAAAGCGCTGGACTGTGGAATCTTAGTTAGCGAGTTCAAACTTCAGTTGCGCTATTACGCTCAATTTTGAACAAATACCCTTGGGAAAGGAATGAACCCTCTTATCCTCTCAGCTATGGGTTAAATAATACCACTACTGTTCTTCTAAAAGGATAGATTTGGCATTGAATAACCCAAGAATGTTGATATACCATTAAACCACAAAGCAAACAAATAACACAGCTGTATGTGTTCAAGTATTTCTATCTAATACTTATAATTCATACACAATTATAAAGTTTCAAGTCTTATATAGTTTTAAGTAATTATTTCTATTTGTTTGTATAAAATTATGTAATTTCAAGTTCCTAATTAGTAAGTAACGTTGGCGACCATAGTAGGGGGTGACCCGAAGGCTCCCTTTTCATTAGCTACATTTTACATTTCATTGTTCCATTTTACCCTTGATCTGTGCCTTATAATGCTGATTGTTAAGCAAAAAGGCATCAAGTACCATTTTTTGAGTCTTTGGTATGACTCTACCTGAGATTGAACCCCGGTCTCCCGGACCATTAGCGAAGTAAACAATTAGGGTTTCAAGTAACTATTCATTATACAAATAACTTACAGTTGTATAGGATCGAATGTGAATCATTTTTAAACAGATCGATGTGACCCTAACAGGTACTACTACTGTGGGTCATAGTGGAACTGGGAGTAATGATAACGAAGGCGTACTCCACACTTCCCAGATCTCCAGACTGGAGCTTCAACTTCAGCTGTAGGTTAGTGCCTTTTGAGGCCTTAACCCTATACAGAGGATATAGTCAGAGTATTTTAAGTCTCGGGGACAGTGCGGTATTCTATTAAAAATAAAAATTCCGGTATGTTCAGTTTAGAAGAAAATTAACAATAATAATAATAATAATAATAATAATAATAATAATAATAATAATAATAACATATAAACGGATCACTTAATCCCGGCCAGAAGACCAGACCTCATAATAATCAACAAAAAAAAAAAAAAAAAAAAAAGAGAATCTGCAAAATTGTAGACTTTGCTGTCCCGGCGGACCATAGAATAAATCTGAAGGAAAGTGAAAAGAAGGATAAGTACCTCGACCTTGCTAGAGAATTGAAAAAGCTGTGGAACATGAAAGTAACGATTGTGCCAATTGTGATTGGTGCGTTAGGCACAATAACTAAAGGATTATTAAAAGGCCTGGAGGACTTGGAAGTTGGCGGACGGGTTGAGACTATCCAAACGACAGCATTGCTAAGAACGGCCAGAATCTTGAGACGAGTCCTGGAGACTTGAGGAAACTTGCTGTCACTCAAACTCCAGTGAAGAACCATCAACTAACACTGATGTGAAAAACTCTAAAGGAGTAAATAATGATAATAATAAAAAGAACCTGCTGAATTGTGGGCTTTGTCGAACAGGCAGACCACAGAGTTAAATTAAAAGAAAGAAAAAAAGAGAGATAAGTATCAAGACCTTGCTAGTGATCTAAAAAAGCCTACGGAGCATGAAGGAGACGGTGATACCTGTTGTAATTGGTGAACTTGGTAATCCTCAAAGGATTAGTAAAGGGACTAGAAAACATGGAAATTAAAGGATAAGTGAAGACTACGGCATTATTAAGATCGGCCAGAATACCGAGGAGAGTCCTGGAGACTTGAAGAAACTTGTCATTCAAACTCCAGTGAGAAACAATCAGCAAACGCTGATGTGAAAAACTCTCAAAAGAGTTAAATGATTGGTTATGGTATACTTATTTATGGGCGATATCATATATTGTCATCATATCAGTCTTTTCCTTCTCCTTTTCGTCCACTTTGCCTTACTCTCTCTCTTAAGAGAGAGAGAGAGAGAGAGAGAGAGAGAGAGAGAGAGAGAGAGAGAGAAGCAGAAAAAGGGAGAAAATGAGAGCAAATATTTTTTTTTAAATATCAAATGAACAGAGGGTTTGGTTGTTCAATGGCATATCAAACTTCGGGGATTATTTAATGCGAGACCCATTCCAGCAGAAGAATACTAATGGTACTATTTAATCCATAGCTGGGAGGATAAAGGGGTTCATACCTATGCCAAGGGTATTAGTCTGAAAGTGAACGTAATAGCGCTACTGAAGATCGAACTCGCTTACTATGATATCACACTCCAGTCACTACGCCACGGAGACCCGCCATGAAGACAAAACATATTCTACAAAGTATGTGAATCTCGCCGGATAATCTCCACACTTAGTCGTGTGCCTATAAATGTTTAGATAAATAGAAAAATGCTTGAAACCCTGGAGGAATTCTATCACTTATCACCGTCATTAAAGGCCGAGAGTCGACGGCATGTCGGAATAGACATAGTATTATTTATTTACCTTTTTATATGGATAAATATAATAAGCGTAGGTTTAATATGTATTCAAACCAACCCCTTCTACTCACAGGCGTCTGCGATTTGTAGCAAGAATTGCTTATTCTCATCGGCTTTGCTGCAGGCGTCAGAGAGACGGATCCCAAGGGTTCAGGCAAGTTTTATTTATGTCTCGTGTCGCTTGAAAACAAAGTACAACTGATGCTACGGATGAGACTAAAAAGCACGTGATCGTTTTAAAAGATCAAAATGGACGGAAAACATGTGCGTAGGAGTTAACCAGGAGTAATGTTTGACTGACAAGTTGTTCTTTCTTTCTTTCTTTCTTTCTTTCTTTCTATATATATATATATATATATATATATATTCTTTCTTTCTTTCTTTCTTTATATATATATATATATATATATATATATGTATGTATGTACATATATATGTGTGTATATTCTTTCTTTCTTTCTATATATATTCCTTCTTTCTTTGTTTATGCATGTGTGTATACATATATATATATATATATGTGTGTGTGTGTGTGTGTGTGTGTGTGTTTGTATATATATATATATATATATATATATATATATATATTCTTTCTTTCTTTCTTTCTTTCTTTTATAGATTTGCTTGCTCCAACCTGAACAACTTGCATCTACTTATAAGTTGATTTTGAGGGTAAATCTTATTTGGTACCGCAAAAGCCGTGGTCATTGAAACCGTAAAATCTCTACAAGCTAACTTTTCTTTCGACTGTCCCCTTTTATAACCATGATGTACAAAGATACATATTTCTTTTGTTGTTGGTTGATGGTATCCCCCCACCCACCCACTAAAAAAAGGAAATGCCTAATCGGTATTTTGTTGCCATCACTGTACCAATTCATCGAGGCATGGATTTAACTAATAAAAGACAATATTTCTTATCAAACTGCTTCCATCTTTCTATAAAAATTCTCGACAAATCAAGTTAGAGCCTTCTCCTGAAACAGTTTCTTTTAATTTCCACTATAAATGTAAGATAAGATTAAGATCTGGACTGTCGGCCATTTCATTGAGTTAATATGCCTTTCTTGAAGAAACAGACACTATATAACATCAAAAAGAAGATTAGGAACATTATCTATCTCAATCGGATCATCATCAGCAGCAGCATCGTCTCTCTCTCTCTCTCTCTCTCTCTCTCTCTCTCTCTCTCTCTCATATACATATCATTATCATCATTTCGTGCTGCTTGTACGGATTTCCCTGACTCTCTCGCCATTTGTCGCTATCCTCTATCGCTTCCGGTAGGTCTTCCTGTGTCCGTACGGAGCTGTTGTTGATAAGTTTTAGCTAGTCGTCCTACACTTGCTCATCCGTGTGAAAGGGTCCATAGGAGAACGACGCTCATGAGTTCTTACTTTCCAGCAGTGTCTCGTATGTCATGTTCGTCTAATTTGGATGGTTTTAGAGATGGGAGGGAGGTGGTCGCACAACCGCTGTTCTGTGGGATGTTACTTCCAGGATTTGTTCAATATGGCTCATAGCATTCTTTTGAAAGTTCCGTCAAGCAGTTTTTCTATAAGCTTTGTCAGCGGTTGTGTGTGTGTGTGTGTATATATATATATATATATCAGACTTACAAACAGACCAAATTTATTCATAAAAAAGTAAAGTTAGCGACCATAGTCGAGGGTGACCCGAAGGCTCCCTTTTCGATAGCTACTACACCAAGGTGTAGGGGAGGGCGCTACTCCATTCCCTGGATTGCTCCACTTTACCCTTGAACCGTACCTTATAATGCTGAGTGTTAAGCAAGGTGGTATCAAGTTCCATTTTTAAAGTCTTTGGTATGACTCAACCTGGGATTGAACACAGGTCTCCCGGGCCATTGGCGAACACTCTAACCGCTGGGCCAATCATGTTAAAAGATAAAAAATGAGCAACTAACCGGTTTCTGTCCTACCTGGTCACAGTTAAACTAGGACAACGATTAAGAAAAAATGGAGAAATAGAATCTGTAATGTTTGGGGAAAAATATATATGAAAGGGGAGAGGAATGTTAAATTGTAATTACATTAAGTCCCAATAAACATTCCCTCCGCTTACAGAGGGACGGTTTATGGGTCAAAATGTATATTGTCTCTAACAATTTAAAGTGGAAATCTGAGTGGGATCTGCTTAAAATAGTAAACAGATCTGCACTGTAGGTTGTGTCACCTGTTTGATTAAAGCACATGTATTCCATTATACCTCTTTATCATCTGTCTAGACTACGTGCTTAGAACATCGATTGATAAAATCAAAGAAAACGCCTTCGAGCTGACAAAGAAAAGAAGCAGAAGGTACCCCGCAAAAACAATTACCGACGCCGACTACGCCGATGACATAGCGATTCTGGCAAATACACCCGCCCAAGCCAAAACACTACTGCATACTCTGGAACGAGCCGCCGCAGGCATTAGCCTCCATGTCAATGCACACAAAACGGAATACGTGTGCTCTATTACATACTGAAGTTAATCTATGTCATTGCTTTATTTATAAGATTTAGATAGGCTCCAAATTTGATAAACAGTGACTTAATTTATCAATGATTTTAAATCGGTTAAAAATGTATTTTTCGGAGGGAA
Organism: Sepioteuthis lessoniana; assembly: GCA_963585895.1. Classification (NCBI taxonomy): domain Eukaryota; kingdom Metazoa; phylum Mollusca; class Cephalopoda; order Myopsida; family Loliginidae; genus Sepioteuthis; species Sepioteuthis lessoniana. The sequence continues at coordinate 23,717,447 of OY757926.1, forward strand.
AAGATTTGGATTATTTTGGATTTTAATCGTTCATATTTTGCGGCACAATTAAAATATTAACGTCTGTCATTTCAAACGAAATTAGAAATAGGCCGGCATCTGATCTGTCAATTAATTAAAAAATACAAATTCAAAAATTACAGCTTTTCGAGCCTCTTTTTGAACAAAACTTTTTGTATAAAAATCAGATTATTTTCCATACACACACACACACACACATATATATATATATATATATATACCAGCCTGTTCAAATCTATCTATCTATCTATCTATCTTCATATGTATGTATGTATGTATGTATCAATCTATCTATATATCTTCGTATGTATGTATGTATGTATGTATCTATCTATCTATCTTCATATGTATCTATCTATCTATCTATCAATGTGTATTTGTGTGTTTATTTATATCTATGCATCTATCGATTAGTGTATCTTAGTCTGTTCATTATAAACCAATCTATCAATCTATGAATCTATCTATCACTGTCTGTTCATTGTCTATCTGTCAATCTCTCTCTCTCTCTCTCTCTATATATATATATATATATATATATATATATATGTCAATTTATATCTCTCTATCTCAGTTGGTTCATTATCTATCAATCAATCTATCTGTTACATGATAGATTGATTAACTCCATTATTTACTTGTATTTATATACCAACACCTCCTCACGGGCCGGACGCGTAACAAAGTTTTTCCTTCTCCTCGACCGGCTGCCATATTAAGACTAAAGAGTCCATTCTGTCCCATTTTTTTGTCCATAGCTGGATAAAGAATTGTTGGATTCATTTTTTCCCAAGGATATTAACGCTATGTGTCATGTAAACAGACTGGTCCAGGATTTGAACTAGAGTCGCCGTGTCCATTTCCCTACGACGGTAATCATTACATTACGGGCGCATATGTTGTTGACATGTAGTCTAGCATTCGAATGAAGTTCTAAACCGTTAAACAGATGGAAAGATTTCGTGAGTCAACTCAGTTTTATTGATAGGCGATGGCCCCCGAGATCAATTCAAGAACTTATTTGTGATTAGATAATCTCCGTCAGGTGACCGAGGTATTGACTAGGTTTAGAAGTTTGAAATGAATAATCACTTTGCAGCGTAACGTTTAAAAGTAATGGTTGATTTCCACCTGTGTTCTTAACTCTCCTTAAGGGTCGCGCGATTGAAATGTTCGTCGTAAAAAGGGTGTATATAAGAAAAGTATCTGTGTTGTTGTTATTCCAGTAAAGAACTGAAACAGTTGGAGTTAGAGCTACGAACAAAACCATGAAAGAAAACATAGAGATGCGACATTAGCCGACAAAAACAAATATGGCGGCCAACAGTAGAAGAGAGACTCGGCGACAAATGAACTGATTAAGAAAGAAAATAGAAGATACAAGTCTAAGTTAGGGTAAGTGTCAAAAAGATCTATCTATCTATCTATCTATCTATCTATCTATCCCTCAAAAGATGAACAGAATCCATAAAAAAGGAATATTACTCTTGTATTTTTTATGTTTTGATTCAATGTGGGAAAAAAATCGCATAGTCAAACAACCCGTTCAAATCCCGACTAATTTGAAACGTACTCCTACCAAACCTTAAAAAACACATTAATACAAGTGCTCTCGCTGAGAGACATATATATATGGTTTAGTTTGGTTTGGGTTTTGCTAGGCATATCAGCTGTTGTAAGTTATTTAATGTCAAATCCTTTTTAGACATATTCAATAATGATTTGTAGACACATTTTGTTGATAACATTTAGACGTGCCAGAGCTCTTTTTTTTGTTGCATACAGTTAAATAATCTCTAGTATTGCTATTTAAAAGTAGCAATTTAACATTAGTCATGGGTTTGCACTCATTTTGTAAGTGAATATTTGTAGGTAATTTCATCTTTTAACGTGTTAGAACTAATTTGTTTGTACATAAGTTTTGTCATTCTTTCTACACAGATAATAGTTTCAGTAATTACAAACAGTAGTAATTTCATTACTAATTTTATTCAATATTAATCATTTGTTAGCAGGCAGTGAAGTGGTTCCAAGTAGTACTATTTAACACTTATTCTTTTATTGAACACTATTCATTTATTTAGACACATTCTAACGGTTCCTTGCCCAGTCGGCTGGGGCTGTAGAATACACCGACTGCATTTATGCGGAGGGGGTGAGACCCCCCCCCCAATTAGTGTCCTGGATATGACACTAAACAATCAGATAATGAAGCTCCAGTGATATTGGAGCTTTTGGGAATGCGGAGCACTCCTTCCTTGCCATTGCTCCCAGGTCCACTCAGCCCCGGAATGGTAGCACCTGATAGTGCCCTATCTATGGGTTAACTAGAACTAACTGTATACTTATGCTAAACTGAATTGTTTGAATTAGAACTGTTTGACTAAACTGAATAGCTCGAAAAAGAAATGTTTTTGAGAAATAAACTGTGTACTTACATTTAAACTTTGTGCTTATGCTAAACTGAATTGTTTGAAATGGAACTGTTTTGACATTGAAACTCTACTTACACTAAACTGAATTGTTTAATATAGAATTGTTTTAATGTTTAACTGTGTGTAAACAAAATCTGTACTCATAGTAAACTGAATTAGCTGAATTAGACTGTTTGACTAAACTGAAAAGCTTGAAATAGAAACGTTTTTGACAATTAAACTGTGTACCCATGCTAAACTGAACTAAACGGCTGGAGAAGAAGCTGACGGCAATTACACAAGAATGTTGCGAGCAATATTGAACAAGTCCTGGCGGCAACACCCCACAAGGCACCAACTATACGGCCACTTGCCTCCCATCACGAAAACTATCCAAGTTAGACGAACCAGACATACAGGACACTGCTGGAGAAGCAAGGACGAACTCACAGTGATGTACTCCTATGGACCACCACATATGGCCGAGTAAAAGCAGGACAACCAGCACGAACATACATACAGTAGCTATGTGAGGATACGGGATGTAGTTCTAAAGACCAGCCGGAGGCGATGAACGATAGGGAGAAGTGGTGAGAGAGGGTCGGGGATATCTGTGCTGGCGACACGAAATGATGATGATGATGATTTGTATAAAACTGGATTTGGCGTTACATAACCTACAAAGGTTGATATGCCATAAAATCCAGCCAACCAACCAATCAACCAACCAAAATCTACCATTTCTCTTTCTCTCTCTCTCTCTCTCTATATATATATATATATATATAATCAGTTTTCTTCCTCTCTCCAAGCTTTTTCGACGGAAAATATCCCATGTTAGCTTCCTCCGCTGTAAACTTTTTTGTCACTGACATAATTCTCTGAAGAGAAGTGGCCGAAACAAAGGATCTCCTTTTTAGGATATTAAAATATTTCCATAATTTTCAAAATATTTCATCTTGCACATGATTTTAAAAATAATATTTAAATTTTGTACCTAACGCAAGATCTTCAGATACTTGACACTATAATTGTTTACTAAACATTATTAATATCAGGAACTTAAAACCATAAAACAAATGACAATAATTAAATTGAAATAATTGCTTGAACCATATATTTATTAATATTAGATAGGAATACTTGATACCATAAGACTGTGTGCAGGAGTACTACAAGAGGACACACTAGCTCCATACCTCTTTATCATTTGTCTAGACTACGTACTTAGAACATCGATTGACAAAATCAGAGAGAACGGCTTCGAGCTGACAAAGAAAAGAAGCAGAAGGTACCCCGCAAAAACAATTACCGACGCCGACTACGCCGATGACATAGCGATACTGGCAAATACACCCGACCAAGCGGAAACACTACTGCATAGTTTGGAACGAGCAGCCGCAGGCATAGGCCTCTATGTCAATGCACACAAAACGGAATATATGTGCTATAATCAAACGGGTGACATCTCCACTCTAGACGGAACCCCTCTTAAACTAGTAGACAAATTCACTTACCTAGGAAGCAGCGTTGCATCAACCGAAAAGGACATTGACACGAGGTTAACGAAAGCATGGACAGCTATCAATAAGCTATCGATTATATGGAAATCAGACCTAACCGATAAAATGAAACGCAGTTTCTTCCAGGCAGCGGTCGCATCGATACTGCTATATGGATGCACTACATGGACACTAACAAAACGACTGGAGAAGAAGCTAGACGGCAATTACACAAGAATGCTGAGAGCAATCTTGAACAAGTCCTGGCGGCAACACCCCACAAGGCACCAATTGTACGGCCACCTGCCTCCTATCACGAAGACTATTCAAGTTAGACGAACCAGACATGCAGGACACTGCTGGAGAAGCAGGGACGAACTCATAAGAGATGTACTCTTATGGACCCCCACACATGGCCGTGCAAAAGCAGGACGACCAGCACGAACATACATTCAGCAACTATGTGACGATACGGGATGTTGTCCAGAAGACCTGCCTGAGGCGATGAACGATAGGGAAAAGTGGCGAGAGAGGGTCAGGGATATCCGTGCTACCAGCACGACACGATGATGATGATGATGATATAGGAATACTTGATATCATATAATTATGTTCAAGTTATTTGTACTTGATAGGAATACTTGATACCATAAAACAATGGGCAAATTATTTGTATTTTGTAGGAATACTAAATATCGTATAACCTTGTGCAAGTTATTTGTATTTGAAAGGAATACTTTATACCATACAAGTATGAATAAATTATTTGTATTTGATAGGAATACTTGAAACTATATTGTTGGATAGCTAGCTCTCAGATACTTTACAGTGTTTGAAGATCATCCGGACCTCCATGCTTTCGATTCTTCTTATTTCTTTCTCTGTAGATCTATGCCGTAAATTCGGAGAACCTTTCAACAATTTAACTTTGTACACATCTTTGTTCATCACTTCTACTATACAAAATACACGTGCACATTGGGGAGTGGTTTAATGGCGGGAAATATATGTACACCCATTCTTATACATGGGAGATGGTCGACGTCTGAAAAGCAACTAAGGAATAGTTCAAACTTTTTCCCCAGTGTTGTTCAATCACATAACTTCTTATACCAATCATAGCCATGGATTTAAATCACCCTGGGGTCATCATCTGTTACATACACAGAGTGACACTCCGCAGTATCTTTCCACCCGCTGAACTGTTTAGAACTTATTGAAATTCCCTACACTTCTGTACATCAATCTACTGTATAAGAATATACCTGTGGGTAAAAAGAAGAGTGTCCTGCATATGACACTAAACAATCTAATGATGAGGTTCCAATGATGCTGGGGCCTTGAGGAATGCGGAGCAGCCCTTCATTGCCATTGCTCCCAGGTCCACTCTTGTCCGGAATGGTAGTACCTGATAGGTTAAACAGAACTAAAGTGCAAACATATGCTAAACTGAATTGTTTGAATTAGAACTGTTTGACTAAATTGAATTTCTTGAAATAGAAATATTTTTGACAATTAAACTGTGTAGTTTCATTTAAATGCGTACATATGCTAAACTGAATTGTCTGAAATTGAACTGTTTTTGATACTGAAACTGTACTTACGCTAAACTAAATTGTTTAATATAGAACTGTTTTTGACATTTAACTGTGTGTAAACAAGATCCATACTTATACTAAACTGAATTAGTTAAATTACAACTGCCTGACTAAACTGAATAGCTTGAAATAGAAATGCTTTTGACAATTAAACTATGTACTCATGCTAAACTGAATTGTTTGAAATTGAACGGATTATAAGTATAAAAATAGATTTGGCATTAAATAACCTACAAGGGTTGATATGCCATAAAACACAACCAAACCAACTAAACCAAACCAAGACAATAGCAGTAGATACCTTGTGCACGCCGCTGGCGAGTATTGTATTTTTTAATGTTATAAAGATTTCTATTTCATTTCAACCCTCCGTTTTGTATATTTCTCATTCAGTAACCTTTTGTTGAGTTACAACAACAACAACAAATAATAATAATAATAATAATAATAATAATAATAATAATAATAATAATAATGACGCGAAAACATGCCATCAACCGGATGCAAAAGAAACCGAACGATTTTAGAAAAAATATGGCAACTAAAAAAAAACATTACGGAAAAGCCGAATGGATAAACAATATGACTAAAGAATTAGAAGGGCTCAAAGAAGGACCAAAGGCAGAAATAATCATAGATTTACTCAAAACGACATAAAACAAATATCAAATTGGAAAACACCAGGCCATGATGGAATACATGGTTTCTGGTTCAAGAAATTCACCTCCATTCACGACAGACTAGCACTAGAAATGAACAGATGCTTACAAGGACCACAAGTACCTGAATGGATGAACAAAGGAAAGACCACATTGATCCAAAAGCATCCAAGAAAAGGAACCGCCCCAAAGAACTACAGACCTATAACCCGCCTACCGATGATGTGGAAAATATTTACAGCACAAGTAAGGGAAGAGAATTACAACTCACTAACAAGCCGCGGGTTATTCCCTGAGGAGCAGAAGGGATGCCGCAAAGGATCATGAGGCACAGCAGAGTTACTTTACATAGATCAACACATCCTCAATGAGAGCCAGACCAGACGGAAAATCTAGCTGTCACCTGGAATGACTACAAAGCTGGATAATAAACTGCCTCAAAATGTACAAAATATCACATGAAGTCATAAACTTTATCTAGAAAAGCATGAAAACTTGCAGAGTGGAGCTGACAGCAGGAGGAAGAAGCTTAGCTGAAGCAAAGATCCAAAGGGGTATATTTCAAGGAGATGCGCTATCACCATTACTATTCATAATTGCTATGATGCCACTTAATCACATACTCAGAAAATGCACAGCCGGATATAAACTTAGTAGATCGCAAGAAAAGTTCAATCACCAAATGCACATGGATCAAACTATTTGCAAAAAATGAAAAAAAAAACCTCTAATACACGCAGTTAGAATATACATTCAGGACATAGAAATGGAATTTGGTATAGAAAAATGTGCAATGCTAGTAATGAAAAGTGGCAAACGATATCTGACGGACAGAATGGAACTACCAAGTTAAGACAAGATTAGAAAGCTCAAAGAAAAGGAAACCTACAAATACTTGGGCATCTTGGAGGCTGACACCATCAAACAAGTGGAGATGAAAGACAAAATTAAGAAAGAATACCTCTGAAGAACTAGAAAGCTACTCGAGACAAAACTCTATAGCAGAAACCTTATCTCAGATGCTTACAAGGAGCACAAGAACCTGGGCTGTGCCCCTTGTTAGATATTCGGGACACTTTGTGAAGGGGACCAGAGAAGAACTTAAGCTAGTGGACCAAAGAACAAGAAAACTAATGACTATGCATAAGGCACTACATCCCAGAGACGATATTGACAGACTATATGTAGTAAGAAAGGAGGGAGGAAGAGGAATTGCCAGCATTTAAGACAGTGTTGACGCATCGATACAACGACTCGAGGACTACATAGAAAAACACGAAGGAGGACTGATTATATCCATCAAAAACGATACTGATAACACGGTGACCAACAGAATGACAATATCTAGGAAACAAAAATGGGAAGAAAAACAACCCTATGAGTGTTTTAAACGACTAATAAACGACATCTGGCTCGAGAAAACCTGGACCTGGCTAAGAAAAGGACACTTTAAAAGAGAAACAGAATCTCTCCTAATAGCAGCAAAAACAACGCCTTAAGACCCAATCACATCAAAGCGAGAATAGATAAGACGCAACAAAATAGCAAATGTAGATTATATGGAGATAGACACGAAACCGTCAATCACAGAATAAACGACAGCAGCAAATTATCACTGAAGGAATATAAGACTAGAAACGACTAGGTAGGCGAGGTAATTCACTGGGAGATGTGCAAGAAATTTAAATTTGACCATACGAACAAATGGTATATGCACAACTCAGCACCTGTGCTAGAGAATGACACGCATAAACTCCTATCGGTCTTTGACATACAAACGGATCACCTAATCTCGACCAGAAGACCAGACTTTATGGTAATTAACAAAAAAAAGATACTGCAAAATTGTAGATTTTGCTGTACCGGCTGACCATAGAATAAAACTGAAAGAAAGTGAAAAGAAGGATAAGTACCTAGACCTTGCTATGGAATTAAAAAAATATGGAACATGAAGGTGACGATTATACCAATCGTGATTGGTGCGTCCGGTACAGTAACTAAAGGACTATTAAAGGGACTGGAGGACTTGGAAGCTGGAGGGCGAGTAGAGACTATCCAAACTACAGCATTGTTGAGAACGGCCAGAATACTGAGAAGAGTCCTGGAAACTTTAGAAGATACTGTCTCTCAAACTCCAATGAAAGACCATCAGCTAACGCTGATATGAAAAACTCGAAAGGAGTAAAAAGAAATAATGATAATAATAAATAGCTACACAAAACAACGCCATAAGGACCAACTATGTTAAAGCGAAAATAGATAAGATGCAAAAGAATAGCAAGTGTAGCTTATGTGGTGATATAGACGAAATGATTAATCTCATATTAAGCAAATGCAGCAAACTTGCGCAAAACGAATATAAGACTAGACACAACTGGGTGGGAAAGGTGATCAACTGGGAATTGTGCAAGAAACTGAAATTTGAGCATTCCACTTATATATATGCACAAACCAGAATCTGTCCTTGAAAATGAGACGCACAAAATTCTCTGGGACTTCGAATTTCAAACAAGTCACCTAATCTCAGCCAGAAAACCAGACCTAGTGAATGATAGAGAACCTGCCGAATAGTGAACTTTGTCGTCGCGGCGGGCCACAAAGTGAAAATCAAAGAAAACGAAACGAAAGACAAGTACTTGAACCTTGCCAGTGAACTAAAAAAATCTATTATTATTGGTGCGCTCGGAAAGATCACTAAAGGCTTGATAAGGGGACTGGAAGAGATGGAAATGGGAGGACGAACAGAGACCATCTAAAATACAGCATTGTTAAGGTCGGCAAGAATACTTAGCAGAGTTCTAAATCGTGGAGACTTGCTGTCACTCAGACTCCAGTGAAAGACTATCAGCTAACGCTGGCGTGAAAATCTCGCAAGGAGTAAAATAACAATACTCATATACTCATGTATTCCTTCCACATTAACGACCAGAAGTTGAATTCCTCCCATGAGTAAAGAGACAGATTCAATTTCTGCACGGAATTCTTTTCAAGAGATCTTCAATCATTTTTCTGCGATTGCAGCAGATATAACGTGAATTTTATGTTTGTAGATAAAGGAAAAAGACTGCATTGGATGTATTGGAATTCTTGTACTGATATTTGTGGATTAATATGTTCATGTTCACTCTCTTTTTGAGGAGGGTGTTTCATTCTGCAACATTTGCCTTTGTAATACTTCATATAAAAACCATTAAAAAACAAGAAACAAATGAAAGACAGACATTTAGGTATCAAATATATATTTAATTACTATTAGGGAAGAAAGAGAATGAGCTGAAAAAGAATACACATGAAGATTACTATGTATACATTACAAGGATGATACAAATAGATTTAATTATCAGCAGGGACACAATATTAGCAGGTATGAATTCAATATATATATATAAGAGAGAGAGAGAGAGAGAGAGAGAGAGAGAGAGAGAGAGAGAGAGAGAGAGAGAGAGAATTAATAGATAGATAGATAGATAATATTATATATATATATATATATATATATAGACACATGTATTCCTTCCACATTATACATATATATAAGGTTATATATGAATTAACAGATAGATAGATAGATAGATAGATATTATATACACATGTAATCCTTTCACAATATAAATATAAGATAGATAGATAGATAGATAGATAGATAGATATGATTAACATATATAAATGTGTGTGTATGCGCGAGTATATATATAGTGTGAGAGAGAGGAGAGATGAATGAACATCGATAAACATGAATTAAGCCTGATTTTTTTTTTTACAAAATTAGGGATCGATTTATTCGTAAGGGCTAAAATCCCAATTTTTTCCTCAGAATGGTCAACCAGTGGAAAAGTACTTCGAACAATCGATATACACCAAATACCGGAACTCCAGCAGAAAACCACAAACATTTCCATCTTAAACTTGTGTTTGGTAAATGTATTTAACAAATTAACAGAGATTTTTTTTTAAATAAGAATAATAAAACTGTGATACAAATTAGCAAAAATAATCAAAATAAAATTGATAAATATATATGAATTAAAACACGCATATACACACGCATACACACGCACATAGATAGATAGATAGATAGATAGATAGATAGATAGATCTAAACAAACATAGATAGATAGATAGATAGATATTAACAGGAATCGACAGAATAATATAAATAAATATATTTATAAATTAAAATAGACACACACACACATACACGCTTAGATGAATAGAAAGATGAATAGAAATTAAGAGAAAATAACAGAATAAAATCGATGAATATATATGAGTTAAAGCACACACACACGCGCGCGCGCACACACACTTCATAGATAGATAGATAGATAGATAGATAGATAGATAGATAGGTATGAATTAACAGGTACGGATTGATATATATAAATTAACATTGTGAATTAAATAAGATAGATAGATAGATATTTTGCAGAGAAAAAATGTGTAAATGACTCAATAAAACACAGTTCTACAAATTTAATAAATTTATTTATTTAACTCGAGAGAAAAATTTGTTGAAAAACAACAAAAGTTTCAGTATTTTTTTATGGATTAGAAAATGTAATATTTGTTAAAACGTTAATATGCTTCAATATGATGTAAACAAGAAAACAGATCATACAAGTTTGCCTTATTTTAAAACTTGGTAAGAAAATTTGTGTGTACAAAAGATCTTTCGATATGTATGTCAATATGTAGAGCGAAAGTATATTTATGACACATATGGTATATGTAATGCAAAGAGATGATAATCAGCTATTAGAAACGTTATATCAGTACAAGCATCTTATCGTAAAAATAAACAAGAAAGAGATAATACTTTGCTTGTAGAAATAGTAAGTAACTTAAATTCACTCAATAGAAATAAAAACGAAAGTGAGCAAAAATAAAGATTAATCTTTTTTGAAAATTGAAAAGTAGCGTACCTTATCACTTTATTTTATAAGATTCAGATAGGCTCCGGATTAGAGGAAAAGAGGATTAAAGTATCTCTGATTTTAATTGATAGGAAATACATTTTGATAATCTAGTATAAATATATTATGGAGATTTTATAAACCCCGAAAAGCCCGGTTTATTCCTACGTTTTGTAAGAGAATAAACCGTACTTCAACAGCAGTAAGGAGATGGGTGGCAGCTTTTGAAGAAAGGAGACGAACGACTTTTAGTGTAACAAAATTTATATACAACAAACAACAAACAGGGCTTTACACCAAATGGAACAAACAACGAATATGTAAGAGTTCAAAAAAGAGTTCAATGTTCTGATAGGTGGTAGGTGTATAAGAGTAAGGTTAGGTAAGGTTTTGTAAGGTTTGTTATAAGGTGTAAGGTGAAGTTGTGTAAGGTTAAGTTGTGTAAGGTGAAGTTATAAGGTAAAGTTTTGTGTAAGGTAAAGTTATAAGTAAAGTTTTGCAGATAAGATGCCTGCTGGAACTTAGCTGTGTGTTTTGTTCTTTTAACTTAGCACGTGCGTTCGTCGCTCTTGGCTCCTGTCTGGTAGAAGGTACCAAATACGTTTGCCGTCAAGGGCTGCTACGAATGGACCTGTTGCAAACAGCGGTGGGAGGGGAAAAAAGAGAAAGAATCTTCAGTTAGAGCTCTTTTTATAGTGGAGACCACGTGACCCCAAGGGGCTGCTGATATTCGGTGAAACAGGATCACCAGTCCCTTAACAAATTTCCACAATATAGCTAAATTTTAAATCATTTAGGTTTTTGGAGTTTCGAAATTTTGTTTGACAAAACAAATTATCGTCTGTAATTTTTTTTAAATTCTAATAGAAATTAGAGTTCTATTTGAAGTCTCTGATTCGTCAAATATACAAAAATAGATATTCACACTCTACTGCTCTTGAAGTCTCTTTTTTGCACAAAAATTAACATTTTCGTTTATTATGGAAATCAATTTATTTCCCATATATATTCCCCTATATACATAAGTAAAGTTGGTGACCGTTGTTGAGGGCGACCCGAAAGCTCCCTTTTCAATAGCTTCTACTCCGAGGTGTCGGAGAGTGTGTGACTCCTTTCCCTGGATTACTCCACTTTACGCTTGATACGTACCTTATAATGCTGAGTGTTAAGCAAGTACCATATCAAGTACCATTCTTTGAGTTTTTGATATGACTCGATCTGGGCCATTGACGAACACTCTACCCATTATATATATGTCTTGGGTTACTTACAATATATATATATATATATATATATATATATATTGGTCGAGAGAGATATATGCATTAGCAAAGATTGATAGATATGAATTAACATATGTAGATATGAATATATATGTGTGTATATAAATTGAGCGAGAGAGAGAGAGAGAGAGAGAGAGAGAGAGAGATGTGGGAAGGGATATATGAATTATCATAAACAAATTTGAATTAACAAAGATCTAAATCAATATATATATATATATATATATATATATATATAGTACAATTTAATGGAGACTCAAACTCGGTTAAGTCGTCATAATAGATTTATTTCGGCGGAGAATATTATTCATAGCCGTGAACAGAGGGGGTTAATGAAATAATTTGTAATTTGATTTCCACCTTATTCTTATTTTTATTTTTATTGTTTATTGTTTATTTTTTATTTTTATCTTTATTTTTTTATTTATTTATTTTTTTAATTACCTTATTTTATCTTCAAAATACGAACTGTAACTCCACATTCGCTACTCTGCGACAGGAGGGAAGCATGTAAAGAGTCATCTGACGAGACGGAGAATATACCAATAATATTCTCCGCCGAAATAAATTTATTATGACGACTTAACCGAGTTTGAGTCTCCATTTAATTGTACTATATACGCTCTGAATGTGAATTTTGTTATACCCTAGAGAATAAATAGGGAACTAACAATAGCCATACATTGAGCACTCTCATAGATTTATATGATTACCCTCATATATTCTATGTAAAGAATAATCCACACCTCCAGTCCTTGGACACTGACTGGATATATATATATTCTTATATATATATATATATATATATATATAACGATAACATATATCTTAACATATTTCGGCTATAGCATTTTTTTTAAGTTCTATTTTATCTGAACCTAATCTAAGACATTGATTTCAATTGGATCAAAATATTTTTTATACCAGCGAACGTACCCAAAAGAACTTACCGATTCAAGGAAGTATTTCCAGTTGAATGGGAAATAAACTAAAAGGGGCGAAAACTTTGAAAAAATCCTTGACAATTTTTACATCAATTTCTCACATCATGCTCAATTTTTAATAAAGTTTGCTCTGACACAGACCATGGGTTGCTAACAATGCCGGCAGTTACTAAGTGGCTACCCATCTAACTTCTGAACAGGTGTTTTATTGCTTAACTTCTTTCTTTATATTGCTTACTGTACGAACTATTGTTAATTGGTCATTCATCCAAGTATTGAACAGGTTCATCATTGCTTAACTTCTTTCCTTGTTATTTACAAAGTTTTGCTAAGTATATATAACTAACTTTGCTTACTTTTACTGAGTGGTCACTCATCTAAGTACTGAACCGGCTTATTGCTTCTTAACTTGTTATTTACTAAACTTCGCTTCTTCTGGCACACAGGCCTTAGGTTACTTAAAGTATCTACTGTTTCTAAGTAGTCACCAATCTAACAACTGAACAGGTTTATTGTTGCTTAACTTCTTTCTTATTCTTATGATTTACAAAGCCTTGCTTAGTAATGCACACGCATCTTACTTACAGTAACTGTTTTCATTTACTGAGCCGAGTTTGGCCCCACGCCAAAAGTGTGAGGCACCCAGTGAGAATCGAAGTAACCAAGTGGTCTAGCCCAGTTAACTAAACATTGCAGTATGCAAGGTGCTCTCTCTAACAGTACTTGTTGACACATTGAGTTCACTCATCTAAGTAGTGAACAATTTCATTGTTGCTTAACTTTGGTGATCTGACGGCAACTGGAGGTTTCTACGTTTCTTGGCCATAATTTTTTGACGAATCATTATGGAGAGAGGCAACAAAGTTATATTCGAAAAAAAATTATCATTATTTAGTAAAAGGCTTAAAATTTGTTCAATTTAGAATATGGCTACTATATCTGAAGTTAATCTTGTTTAAGGAAGGTTGGTTTGGTTTGATTTTATGGCATATCAACCATTGTAGGTTATTTAATGTAAAATCCATTTTATAAATATAAACAGTTTTATTTTAAACAATTTAGGTTAGCATAAGTACGCAGTTTATATGTCAAAGACTGTTCTATTTCAAACAATTCAGTTTAGCGTAAGTACGCAGTTTAAATGTCAAAGACAGTTCCATTTCAAACAATTCAGTTTAGCATAAGTACGTAGTTTAAATGTCAAAGACAGTTCCATTTCAAACAATTCAGTTTAGCATAAGTACACAGTTTAAATGTCAAAGACAGTTCCATTTCAAACAATTCAGTTTAGCATATGTTCACAGTTTAAATGTCAAAAACAGTTCCATTTCAAACAACTCGGTTTAGCATAAGTATGCAGTTTAAATGTCAAAGACAGTTCCATTTCAAACAATTCAGTTTAACATAAGTAAACTGTTTAGTTCTATTTGACCCATAGATAGGACTCTATCAGGTGTTACCATTCCGAGCCAGACTGGATCTGGGTGCAATGGCAATGAAGGGCTACTCGGCATTTCTGAAAGCTCCAGCATTACTGAAGCCTCACCATCAGATTATTTAATGTCATATCTCGGACACTCTTTTTTCTTACCCCTCTGCAGAGATACGGTCGGTGTATTGTGTCCTTTAAAGGGATACAATCAAACAAAGTGGTACTTGAGTGGAAAGGAGCAGACAACACTTTCATAGAATAGAGAAAGGGTTTTATTGCAAGAGAGATACAATAAGACAGACAAGGAATAGTGAGGCACACTACTAATATCCGAAGCAAGGACAGGTAAAATGCCGTGCTCACAGTATATATAGTCACTCCACATGACTAAGAGAGGGTGTGGGATATTCCATTACAACACACACACACACACACATATATATATATATATATATATATTCCATTACAACACACACACACACACACACACACACATATATATATTAGTAGAGTTAAACAAAAGATTTTGGAACTCATTTTGCTTATAAAAAGCCGGGTGTGATTAGGTGATTTAGAGTACCTCTTGCTCCAACAGTTGTAATTCGCCACTGGAGGTGTCAAGGATGATAAACACGCTAAAATTATGAGTTTCTTTCCCATCCTTGACAGGATGGCATAACAGAAAGTTCACTATCTCCTAAAGTAAACACGACGCAGGTTGTTCTCTTGCGGAAGTGTGACGTAAATATGTTCCCACAAAGTTGGATAATAGATTCAAATCTCAAAATGTACAAGATATTCGACGAAGTCATAACGTTTGTCGTGAATACCATGAAAAACTGGTGAGTGGAAATGACAGCAAGAAGAAAAAGCTTAGCTGACGTGAAAATCCAGAGAGAAATCTTCCAAGGAAGTTGCACTATCACCATTACTGTTTGTAATAGTATCGACGCCACTGAATCACATACTGAGGAAAATCACAGGTGGATATAAATTTAATAAATCGCCAGAAAAGATCAATCACTTAATGTACATGGACGACGTCAAACTGTTTACCAAATATGAAAAAGAATTGGAAATCCGCACACAGGCAATGAGAATATACAGTGACGATATAGGAATGGAATTCGGCATAGAAAAATATGCCGTACTAATAATGAAAAGCGGAAAACAGCAAATGACAGAAGGAATAGAACTACCAAATCAGGAAAAAATCAGAACGCTCAGAGAAAATAAAACTTACAAATACTTGGGAATATTGGAAGCTGACACCATCAAACAAGCAGAAATGAAAGAAAAAATTTAAAAAGAATACTTCAGAAGAATGAGGAAACTACTCGAAACTAAACTATATCGAAGAACTCTCTTCAAAGAGGTAAACTCATGGGCTGTCCCTCTCGTAAGATATTTGGTACCATTCTTAAGAACAAATGGACCAGAGAATAAGAAAACTCATCACGATGCTTACATCTGAGATATTGTATAGACGGACTATATGTGTCAAAAAAAGGAGGAAGAGGACTGGCCAGCATTGAAGATAGTGTCGATACCTCGATAAGATGTCTCGAAGACTACATAAAAAAGAACAAAGAAAAACTACAGTGACCAAAAACAACGCAAACATCACAATGATCAACAAAACAACAAAACTTAAAAAAACAAAAATGGGAAGAAAAACAATTGTATGGACATTTTAAGCGACAAACAAGCGAAATCTCATACGAGAAAACCTGAACATAGCAAAGAAAGGGAAACCTTATGAGAGAAACTGAATCTCTTATAATAGATAGAACAAAACAAAGTCATGAGGACCCACTACGTTAAAGCAAAAATAGATAAAACGCAACAAAATGGCAAGTGTAGGTTATGTGGTGAATGAGACGAAAGAATTAATGCAGTAAATTAACGCAAAAAGAGAATAAGACAAGACACAACTGGGCGGGGAAGGTGATCCACTGGGAGTTATGCAAAAAATTCTAATTTGACCATACGAACCCAGAATCTGTCCTGGAGAATGAGACACACCAACTTCTCTGGAATTTTGAAATACAAATAGATCACCTAATCTCGGTCAGACGACCAGACCTTGCGATAGTCAACAAAAATAAGAGAATCTGCCGAATGTCCCGGCAGACAAGAGATTGAAAATAAAAGAAAACGAAAGGAGAAATAAGTACCTAGATTTTGCTAGAGAACTGAAAAAAATCTATGGAACATGAAGGTGACAATGATACTAATTGTGGCTGATACACTCGGTATAATCCCCAAAGGATTAGTAAAAAGACTGGAAGACTTGGAAATCGGAGGATAAGCAGAGCAAATCAAAACTACATCATTATTAAGATCGGCTAGAATACTGAGAACAGTCCTGGAGGCTTGAGGAGACTTGCTGTCATTCAAACTCCAGTGGGAAAACATCTGCTAACGCTAGTGTGAAAAACTGTCAAAGGAGTAAATAATAATAATAATAATAATAATAATAATAATAATAATAATAATAATAATAATAATAGAAACAGGCGAATTGGGGGCTTTGCTATCCCAGCTAACCACAGAGTAAAAAAATCAAAGAAAACGACGAGACAAATACAAGTCAAACTTTATTGTTAAAAATAATACAAACTCCTCTAAAACATTTTAAAACCAAACCAATGTAGTCTTTAAACTTGATGTCCATTTCGAGAGTGTCTTTTGAAAAATAATATAAAAGCTAATATCTACATTGGCCATACTACAACTACACTCTCTCGTCGCCTTACATACCACCTCTCAGACATAAGTGTCATAAAACAGCATCTTATGGCAAAGCATAACAAAGACACTGACAAACTCACATCCACTGATATAAGAAAGATCCTCATTAATAATACAAAAATAATATATAAAAATAACAATAAAAATCGCCTACAAATCCTCAAAGCAATAAGCAAAAAAAATTTTTAACTACCATAAATAAAATAGCATTCAACACAGACATTAACATATTAAACAACTAACCAGAGCACCCGTCCCAACAGAATGAGCAAAGTATATACATATATAAGTAAAGTTCGCGACCGTTGCCATGGGTGACCCGAAGGCTCTCTTATCAATAGCTACTACACCGAGATGTTGGGGAGGGCGCTTCTTCTTTCTCTGGATTGCTCCACCTTGCCCTTGATACGTACCTTATAATGCTGAGTGTTAAGCGCGGAGGTATCAAGTACCATTTTTGAGTCTTTGGTATGACTCAACCACGGATTGAACCCCCGGTCTCCCGGATCATTAGCGAACACTCTACCCTCTAGTCCACTATATATATGTGTGTTAGTTTATTTACGTATTTATTTATAGAGAGTTTATTTTCAACAAACCTTATATATATATATATATATATATATATATATATATATATATATATATATATATATATATATATATATATATGAAGTTTGTTGCTTTTATAGTGTTTATCTAGGAGTAATGGCAGTGAAAAAGCACTTCACATTCCCAGGGCTTCATAACTGAAACCTCACCATCGGATGCGGTTTAGGGACATGCCAAGGACATTTCTTTCTGGTTCGGAATTTTCTTACCCCTCAGCCGGGGATATAGTCAGAGTATTTTATGTCTGGTCAAATCATATTCTTATATGTCTTATCGCTGTGTATGAGTTTTATCCTCACTTGATGCCCAACAGTTGTACCTTCTTCCAGACTAAGCTAAATTTTTTTGTCTCAAATTAAATCTCAGAATAGGAATCAAAGTCACTGAATATAAAAATGTCCCCCTCAATCTGTAACATTGCTTGAAGTATTTTTATAAGTTATTTATGGAACCTGTTGCGATTTCTTAAATACGCCGTAAATAATGAGTCATGCAGAGAAATTCAAAGATAGATAGTTTGAGGGGAGATTGTAAAAGCTGCAAGGGTATCGAGCGTTGGGGTGGGAAGGGCGCTGGTGTTTATTTTGCTAAAACGTCGGCGTAAAAATAGACGTGAATCGCTTCCATTGGTTTCTCATATATTTTGCGATACGATAGCGTGAGTAACACACGTCAAAATGAGAACGAACATCACGCATAAAAGGCAACTGCACTCAGAGATATTACAGATGCCAAGCAAAAAAGTTCTGAGCCTCACCAAGGTCAGTTTACAAAGAGTTAAATGATAAATTCGTGTTCTAAAGTACAAAAAATTGATTGAGTGATCGATTGATTGATTTTAACGGCATATCAAGCCGTTTAGGATTATTTTATGCGTAATGGTTAGAGAACTGACTTCATTGTAGATTTATATAATATTTTTCGCTAGTTGTTCCTTAAGACTTTTTTTTTTTTTGGAGGGGGAGCTTCTTTTTGCCCACAGGTATATTCTTATACAGTAGATTGATGTGCAGAAGTGTAGGGAATTTCAATAAGTTCTAAACAGTTCAGCGGGTGGAAAGATACTGCGGAGTGTCACTCTGTGTATGTAACAGATGATGACCCCAGGGTGATTTAAATCCATGGCTATGATTGGTATAAGAAGTTATGTGATTGAACAACACTGGGGAAAAAGTTTGAACTATTCTTTAGTTGCTTTTCAGACGTCGACCATCTCCCATGTATAAGAATGGGTGTACATATATTTCCCGCCATTAAACCACTCCCCAATGTGCACGTGTATTTTGTATAGTAGAAGTGATGAACAAAGATGTGTACAAAGTTAAATTGTTGAAAGGTTCTCCGAATTTACGGCATAGATCTACAGAGAAAGAAATAAGAAGAATCGAAAGCATGGAGGTCTGGATGATCTTCAAACACTGTAAAGTATCTGAGAGCTAGCTATCCAACAATATAGTTTCAAGTATTCCTATCAAATACAAATAATTTATTCATACTTGTATGGTATAAAGTATTCCTTTCAAATACAAATAACTTGCACAAGGTTATACGATATTTAGTATTCCTACAAAATACAAATAATTTGCCCATTGTTTTATGGTATCAAGTATTCCTATCAAGTACAAATAACTTGAACATAATTATATGATATCAAGTATTCCTATATCATCATCATCATCATCATGTCGTGCTGGTAGCACGGATATCCCTGACCCTCTCTCGCCACTTTTCCCTATCGTTCATCGCCTCAGGCAGGTCTTCTGGACAACATCCCGTATCGTCACATAGTTGCTGAATGTATGTTCGTGCTGGTCGTCCTGCTTTTGCACGGCCATGTGTGGGGGTCCATAAGAGTACATCTCTTATGAGTTCGTCCCTGCTTCTCCAGCAGTGTCCTGCATGTCTGGTTCGTCTAACTTGAATAGTTTTCGTGATAGGAGGCAGGTGGCCGTACAATTGGTGCCTTGTGGGGTGTTGCCGCCAGGACTTGTTCAAGATTGCTCGCAGCATTCTTGTGTAATTGCCGTCTAGCTTCTTTTCCAGTCGTTTTGTTAGTGTCCATGTAGTGCATCCATATAGCAGTATCGATGCGACCGCTGCCTGGAAGAAACTGCGTTTCATTTTATCGGTTAGGTCTGATTTCCATATAATCGATAGCTTATTGATAGCTGTCCATGCTTTCGTTAACCTCGTGTCAATGTCCTTTTCGGTTGATGCGACGCTGCTTCCTAGGTAAGTGAATTTGTCTACTAGTTTAAGAGGGGTTCCGTCTAGAGTGGAGATGTCACCCGTTTGATTATAGCACATATATACCGTTTTGTGTGCATTGACATAGAGGCCTATGCTTGCGGCTGCTCGTTCCAAACTATGCAGTAGTGTTTCGGCTTGGTTGGGTGTATTTGCCAGTATCGCTATGTCATCGGCGTAGTTGGCGTCGGTAATTGTTTTTGCGGGGTACCTTCTGCTTCTTTTCTTTGTCAGCTCGAAGCCGTTCTCTCTGATTTTGTCAATCGATGTTCTAAGTACGTAGTCTAGACAAATGATAAAGAGGTATGGAGCTAGTGTGTCCTCTTGTAGTACTCCTGCACACAGTCTTATGGTATCAAGTATTCCTATCTAATATTAATAATTATATGGTTCAAGCAATTATTTCAATTTAATTATTGTCATTTGTTTTATGGTTTTAAGTTCCTGATATTAATAATGTTTAGTAAACAATTATAGTGTCAAGTATCTGAAGATCTTGCGTTAGGTACAAAATTTAAATATTATTTTTAAAATCATGTGCAAGATGAAATATTTTGAAAATTATGGAAATATTTTAATATCCTAAAAAGGAGATCCTTTGTTTCGGCCACTTCTCTTCAGAGAATTATGTCAGTGACAAAAAAGTTTACAGCGGAGGAAGCTAACATGGGATATTTTCCGTCGAAAAAGCTTGGAGAGAGGAAGAAAACTGATTATATATATATATATATATATATATATATATATATAGAGAGAGAGAGAGAGAGAGAGAGAGAAAGAGAAATGGTAGATTTTGGTTGGTTGATTGGTTGGTTGGCTGGATTTTATGGCATATCAACCTTTGTAGGTTATGTAACGCCAAATCCAGTTTTATACAAATCATCATCATCATCATTTCGTGTCGCCAGCACAGATATCCCCGACCCTCTCTCACCACTTCTCCCTATCGTTCATCGCCTCCGGCTGGTCTTTAGAACTACATCCCGTATCCTCACATAGCTACTGTATGTATGTTCGTGCTGGTTGTCCTGCTTTTACTCGGCCATATGTGGTGGTCCATAGGAGTACATCACTGTGAGTTCGTCCTTGCTTCTCCAGCAGTGTCCTGTATGTCTGGTTCGTCTAACTTGGATAGTTTTCGTGATGGGAGGCAAGTGGCCGTATAGTTGGTGCCTTGTGGGGTGTTGCCGCCAGGACTTGTTCAATATTGCTCGCAACATTCTTGTGTAATTGCCGTCAGCTTCTTCTCCAGCCGTTTAGTTCAGTTTAGCATGGGTACACAGTTTAATTGTCAAAAACGTTTCTATTTCAAGCTTTTCAGTTTAGTCAAACAGTCTAATTCAGCTAATTCAGTTTACTATGAGAACAGATTTTGTTTACACACAGTTAAGCATTAAAACAATTCTATATTAAACAATTCAGTTTAGTGTAAGTAGAGTTTCAATGTCAAAACAGTTCCATTTCAAACAATTCAGTTTAGCATAAGCACAAAGTTTAAATGTAAGTACACAGTTTATTTCTCAAAAACATTTCTATTTCGAGCTATTCAGTTTAGTCAAACAATTCAGTTTAGCATAAGTATGCAGTTAGTTCTAGTTAACCCATAGATAGGGCACTATCAGGTGCTACCATTCCGGGGCTGAGTGGACCTGGGAGCAATGGCAAGGAAGGAGTGCTCCGCATTCCCAAAAGCTCCAATATCACTGGAGCTTCACTATCTGATTGTTTAGTGTCATATCCAGGACACTAATTGGGGGGGTCTCACCCCCTCCGCATAAATGCAGTCGGTGTATTCTACAGCCCCAGCCGACTGGGCAAGGAACCGTTAGAATGTGTCTAAATAAATGAATAGTGTTCAATAAAAGAATAAGTGTTAAATAGTACTACTTGGAACCACTTCACTGCCTGCTAACAAATGATTAATATTGAATAAAATTAGTAATGAAATTACTACTGTTTGTAATTACTGAAACTATTATCTGTGTAGAAAGAATGACAAAACTTATGTACAAACAAATTAGTTCTAACACGTTAAAAGATGAAATTACCTACAAATATTCACTTACAAAATGTGTGCAAACCCATGACTAATGTTAAATTGCTACTTTTAAATAGCAATACTAGAGATTATTTAACTGTATGCAACAAAAAAAAAGAGCTCTGGCCCGTCTAAATGTTATCAACAAAATGTGTCTACAAATCATTATTGAATATGTCTAAAAAGGATTTGACATTAAATAACTTACAACAGCTGATATGCCTAGCAAAACCCAAACCAAACTAAACCATATATATATGTCTCTCAGCGAGAGCACTTGTATTAATGTGTTTTTTAAGGTTTGGTAGGAGTACGTTTCAAATTAGTCGGGATTTGAACGGGTTGTTTGACTATGTGATTTTTTTTCCCACATTGAATCAAAACATAAAAAATACAAGAGTAATATTCCTTTTTTATGGATTCTGTTCATCTTTTGAGGGATAGATAGATAGATAGATAGATAGATAGATAGATAGATCTTTTTGACACTTACCCTAACTTAGACTTGTATCTTCTATTTTCTTTCTTAATCAGTTCATTTGTCGCCGAGTCTCTCTTCTACTGTTGGCCGCCATATTTGTTGCTGTCGGCTGATGTCGCATCTCTATGTTTTCTTTCATGGTTTTGTTCGTAGCTCTAACTCCAACTGTTTCAGTTCTTTACTGGAATAACAACAACACAGACACTTTTCTTATATACACCTTTTTTACGACGAACATTTCAATGGCTCGACCCTTAAGGAGAGTTAAGAACACAGATTGAAATCAACCATTACTTTTAAACGTTACGCTGCAAAGTGATTATTCATTTCAAACTTCTAAACCTAGTCAATACCTCGGTCACCTGACGGAGATTATCTAATCACAAATAAGTTCTCGAATTGATCTCGGGGGAAATCGCCTATCAATAAAACTGAGTTGACTCACGAAATCTTCCCATCTGTTTAACGGTTTAGAACTTCATTCGAATGCTAGACTACATGTCAACAACATATGCGCCCGTAATGTAATGATTACCGTCGTAGGGAAATGGACACGGCGACTCTAGTTCTAATCCTGGACCAGTCTGTTTACATGACACATAGCGTTAATATCCTTGGGAAAAAATGAATCCAACAATTCTTTATCCAGCTATGGACAAAAAAATGGGGCAGAATGGACTCTTTAGTCTTAATATGGCAGCCGGTCGAGGAGAAGGAAAAACTTTGTTACGCGTCCGGCCCGTGAGGAGGTGTTGGTATATAAATACAAGTAAATAATGGAGTTAATCAATCTATCATGTAACAGATAGATTGATTGATAGATAATGAACCAACTGAGATAGAGAGATATAAATTGACATATATATATATATATATATATATATATAGAGAGAGAGAGAGAGAGAGAGAGAGAGATTGGCAGATAGACAATGAACAGACAGTGATAGATAGATTTATAGATTGATAGATTGGTTTATAATGAACAGACTAAGATACACTAATCGATAGATGCATAGATATAAATAAACACACAAATACACATTGATAGATAGATAGATAGATATGAAGATAGATAGATAGATACATACATACATACATACGAAGACAGATAGATAGATTGATACATACATACATACATACATATGAAGATAGATAGATAGATTTGAACAGGCTGGTATATATATATATATATATATATATGTGTGTGTGTGTGTGTGTGTGTGTGTGGAAAATAATCTGATTTTTATACAAAAAGTTTTGTTCAAAAAGAGGCTCGAAAAGCTGTAATTTTTGAATTTGTATTTTTTAATTAATTGACAGATCAGATGCCGGCCTATTTCTAATTTCGTTTGAAATGACAGACGTTAATATTTTAATTGTGCCGCAAAATATGAACGATTAAAATCCAAAATAATCCAAATCTTTTCCCTCCGAAAAATACATTTTTAACCGATTTAAAATCATTGATAAATTAAGTCACTGTTTATCAAATTTGGAGCCTATCTAAATCTTATAAATAAAGCAATGACATAGATTAACTTCAGTATGTAATAGAGCACACGTATTCCGTTTTGTGTGCATTGACATGGAGGCCAATTCTTGCGGCGGCTCGTTCCAGAGTATGCAGTAGTGTTTTGGCTTGGGCGGGTGTATTTGCCAGAATCGCTACGTCATCGGCGTAGTCGGCGTCGGTAATTGTTTTTGCGGGGTACCTTCTGCTTCTTTTCTTTGTCAGCTCGAAG
The DNA here is from genome assembly GCA_963585895.1 of Sepioteuthis lessoniana. Taxonomy (NCBI): domain Eukaryota; kingdom Metazoa; phylum Mollusca; class Cephalopoda; order Myopsida; family Loliginidae; genus Sepioteuthis; species Sepioteuthis lessoniana. The sequence continues at coordinate 23,742,087 of OY757926.1, forward strand.
GCGTTTTCTTTGATTTTATCAATCGATGTTCTAAGCACGTAGTCTAGACAGATGATAAAGAGGTATAATGGAATACATGTGCTTTAATCAAACAGGTGACACAACCTACAGTGCAGATCTGTTTACTATTTTAAGCAGATCCCACTCAGATTTCCACTTTAAATTGTTAGAGACAATATACATTTTGACCCATAAACCGTCCCTCTGTAAGCGGAGGGAATGTTTATTGGGACTTAATGTAATTACAATTTAACATTCCTCTCCCCTTTCATATATATTTTTCCCCAAACATTACAGATTCTATTTCTCCATTTTTCCTTAATTGTTGTCCTAGTTTAACTGTGACCAGGTAGGACAGAAACCGGTTAGTTGCTCATTTTTTATCTTTTAACATGAATAAATTTGGTCTGTTTGTAAGTCTGATATATATACATATATATATATACACACACACACACAACCGCTGACAAAGCTTATAGAAAAACTGCTTGACGGAACTTTCAAAAGAATGCTATGAGCCATATTGAACAAATCCTGGAAGTAACATCCCACAGAACAGCGGTTGTGCGACCACCTCCCTCCCATCTCTAAAACCATCCAAATTAGACGAACATGACATACGAGACACTGCTGGAAAGTAAGAACTCATGAGCGTCGTTCTCCTATGGACCCTTTCACACGGATGAGCAAGTGTTGGACGACCAGCTAAAACTTATCAACAACAGCTCCGTACGGACACAGGAAGACCTACCGGAAGCGATAGAGGATAGCGACAAATGGCGAGAGAGTCAGGGAAATCCGTACAAGCAGCACGAAATGATGATAATGATATGTATATGAGAGAGAGAGAGAGAGAGAGAGAGAGAGACGATGCTGCTGCTGATGATGATCCGATTGAGATAGATAATGTTCCTAATCTTCTTTTTGATGTTATATAGTGTCTGTTTCTTCAAGAAAGGCATATTAACTCAATGAAATGGCCGACAGTCCAGATCTTAATCTTATCTTACATTTATAGTGGAAATTAAAAGAAACTGTTTCAGGAGAAGGCTCTAACTTGATTTGTCGAGAATTTTTATAGAAAGATGGAAGCAGTTTGATAAGAAATATTGTCTTTTATTAGTTAAATCCTCGATGAATTGGTACAGTGATGGCAACAAAATACCGATTAGGCATTTCCTTTTTTTAGTGGGTGGGTGGGGGGATACCATCAACCAACAACAAAAGAAATATGTATCTTTGTACATCATGGTTATAAAAGGGGACAGTCGAAAGAAAAGTTAGCTTGTAGAGATTTTACGGTTTCAATGACCACGGCTTTTGCGGTACCAAATAAGATTTACCCTCAAAATCAACTTATAAGTAGATGCAAGTTGTTCAGGTTGGAGCAAGCAAATCTATAAAAGAAAGAAAGAAAGAAAGAAAGAATATATATATATATATATATATATATATATATATATATATACAAACACACACACACACACACACACACATATATATATATATATATATATATATATATGTATACACACATATGCATAAAGAAAGAAAGAATATATATAGAAAGAAAGAAAGAATATACACACATATATATGTACATACATACATATATATATATATATATATATATATATAAAGAAAGAAAGAAAGAAAGAAAGAAAGAAAGAATATATATATATATATATATATATATATATATATATATATATATAGAAAGAAAGAAAGAAAGAACAACTTGTCAGTCAAACATTACTCCTGGTTAACTCCTACGCACATGTTTTCCGTCCATTTTGATCTTTTAAAACGATCACGTGCTTTTTAGTCTCATCCGTAGCATCAGTTGTACTTTGTTTTCAAGCGACACGAGACATAAATAAAACTTGCCTGAACCCTTGGGATCCGTCTCTCTGACGCCTGCAGCAAAGCCGATGAGAATAAGCAATTCTTGCTACAAATCGCAGACGCCTGTGAGTAGAAGGGGTTGGTTTGAATACATATTAAACCTACGCTTATTATATTTATCCATATAAAAAGGTAAATAAATAATACTATGTCTATTCCGACATGCCGTCGACTCTCGGCCTTTAATGACGGTGATAAGTGATAGAATTCCTCCAGGGTTTCAAGCATTTTTCTATTTATCTAAACATTTATAGGCACACGACTAAGTGTGGAGATTATCCGGCGAGATTCACATACTTTGTAGAATATGTTTTGTCTTCATGGCGGGTCTCCGTGGCGTAGTGACTGGAGTGTGATATCATAGTAAGCGAGTTCGATCTTCAGTAGCGCTATTACGTTCACTTTCAGACTAATACCCTTGGCATAGGTATGAACCCCTTTATCCTCCCAGCTATGGATTAAATAGTACCATTAGTATTCTTCTGCTGGAATGGGTCTCGCATTAAATAATCCCCGAAGTTTGATATGCCATTGAACAACCAAACCCTCTGTTCATTTGATATTTTAAAAAAAATATTTGCTCTCATTTTCTCCCTTTTTCTGCTTCTCTCTCTCTCTCTCTCTCTCTCTCTCTCTCTCTCTCTCTCTCTCTCTTAAGAGGGAGAGAGAGAGAGTAAGGCAAAGTGGACGAAAAGGAGAAGGAAAAGACTGATATGATGACAATATATGATATCGCCCATAAATAAGTATACCATAACCAATCATTTAACTCTTTTGAGAGTTTTTCACATCAGCGTTTGCTGATTGTTTCTCACTGGAGTTTGAATGACAAGTTTCTTCAAGTCTCCAGGACTCTCCTCGGTATTCTGGCCGATCTTAATAATGCCGTAGTCTTCACTTATCCTTTAATTTCCATGTTTTCTAGTCCCTTTACTAATCCTTTGAGGATTACCAAGTTCACCAATTACAACAGGTATCACCGTCTCCTTCATGCTCCGTAGGCTTTTTTAGATCACTAGCAAGGTCTTGATACTTATCTCTCTTTTTTCTTTCTTTTAATTTAACTCTGTGGTCTGCCTGTTCGACAAAGCCCACAATTCAGCAGGTTCTTTTTATTATTATCATTATTTACTCCTTTAGAGTTTTTCACATCAGTGTTAGTTGATGGTTCTTCACTGGAGTTTGAGTGACAGCAAGTTTCCTCAAGTCTCCAGGACTCGTCTCAAGATTCTGGCCGTTCTTAGCAATGCTGTCGTTTGGATAGTCTCAACCCGTCCGCCAACTTCCAAGTCCTCCAGGCCTTTTAATAATCCTTTAGTTATTGTGCCTAACGCACCAATCACAATTGGCACAATCGTTACTTTCATGTTCCACAGCTTTTTCAATTCTCTAGCAAGGTCGAGGTACTTATCCTTCTTTTCACTTTCCTTCAGATTTATTCTATGGTCCGCAGGGACAGCAAAGTCTACAATTTTGCAGATTCTCTTTTTTTTTTTTTTTTTTTTGTTGATTATTATGAGGTCTGGTCTTCTGGCCGGGATTAAGTGATCCGTTTATATGTTGTTATTATTATTATTATTATTATTATTATTATTATTGTTAATTTTCTTCTAAACTGAACATACCGGAATTTTTATTTTTAATAGAATACCGCACTGTCCCCGAGACTTAAAATACTCTGACTGTATCCTCTGTATAGGGTTAAGGCCTCAAAAGGCACTAACCTACAGCTGAAGTTGAAGCTCCAGTCTGGAGATCTGGGAAGTGTGGAGTACGCCTTCGTTATCATTACTCCCAGTTCCACTATGACCCACAGTAGTAGTACCTGTTAGGGTCACATCGATCTGTTTAAAAATGATTCACATTCGATCCTATACAACTGTAAGTTATTTGTATAATGAATAGTTACTTGAAACCCTAATTGTTTACTTCGCTAATGGTCCGGTAGACCGGGGTTCAATCTCAGGTAGAGTCATACCAAAGACTCAAAAAATGGTACTTGATGCCTTTTTGCTTAACAATCAGCATTATAAGGCACAGATCAAGGGTAAAATGGAACAATGAAATGTAAAATGTAGCTAATGAAAAGGGAGCCTTCGGGTCACCCTCGACTATGGTCGCCAATGTTACTTACTTATTAGGAACTTGAAATTACATAATTTGATACAAACAAATAGAAATAATTACTTAAAACTATATAAGACTTGAAACTTTATAATTGTGTATGAATTATAAGTATTAGATATAATACTTGAACACATACAGCTGTGTTATTTGTTTGCTTTGTGGTTTAATGGTATATCAACCTTCTTGGCTTATTCAATGCCAAATCTATCCTTTTAGAAGAACAGTAGTGGTATTATTTAACCCATAGCTGAGAGGATAAGAGGGTTCATTCCTTTCCCAAGGGTATTTGTTCAAAATTGAGCGTAATAGCGCAACTGAAGTTTGAACTCGCTTACTAAGATTCCACAGTCCAGCGCTTTAACCATTTTACCACGAAGACACCCCTCCCCGGGTGCAAATTATTTGTATTATATAAGAATATCTAATTACTGTGCAAAAACCCTTAAGAAACAACAACGTAAAAATGTAAAAATAAATGTACAATGGACGCTATTTCCTAACTTCTCGGCATAAAATAACCCTTGACAGGCTGACATGCCGTTAAAATCAGTCAATCTAATTTTTCTTTAGAAGAGCTTGAGTCAAAATACTATATATATGTATGTGTATGTGTGTGTGTGTATGTGTGGGTGTGGGTGTGTGTATACTAACCCAGCCTCTTAGCTACAGGCAAGATGTGTTAGGTAAATTTCTAAGCCGGTTTAAAGACAGTTTTCCTTTTTTTAGACTGGTTGCCCAACCAAGATTAAAGAACCCAGTGTACCTTACTATTTACTCATAACTAGTGGGATAACATAGGGGTTCATGTTTTTTTTTCCAAAGACTTTAGCACGAAGTGAAAGGCAAACATCCCCGTCAAGAACTTGAACTCGGATCATCGTTTTCATTTACTACGACGATAATCGTAACGGTAAGAGCTCCTCACCTTTCCTTTATGGGTCCGATTTTGACATTTTTACTTATACACTACCGAAGCGAATATATATATATATATATATATATATATTCAGTCAGCGTCCGAAAACAGTGGGTGTGTTTCTTAATGTTTCTTACACCTATTGTTTTGACTTCCTCTGCCCTCGCCTGAGAACTTAAATTTTTTCAAATCTGAATTTTTTTTCTACTCGTACTCATGTAATTCCAAATTTGCTGTTCCGCAACCTCAAGTCTAACATGTAAAAAGTCATCTGATGAGACGGAGAGTATAATAATATACTCCGGCGAAATAAATTTATAACGACTATGAAATGTTAATTAGAATCCTTCACTCCTTCATAAATAGAAGCATCAATATCATCATGGACTACTGTTAACTTTGAAATGCTAATTAGAATCCTTCACTCCTTCATAAATAGAAGCACCAATATCATCATGGACTACTGTTAACTTTGAAATGCTAATTAGAATCCTTCACTCCTTCATAAATAGAAGCATCAATATCATCATGGACTACTGTTAACTTTGAAATGCTAATTAGAATCCCTCACTCCTTCATAAATAGAAGCATCAATATTATCATGTGTTACTGTTACAATCAGCACCAAATGGGTCTTGGTTCGTCAAGTTAAATATGCAATAAAATTTAAAAAATCGATGTAAAGTTTCCATCATTCTTATTAAATTACAAATAATGAATAAATAGTAGTAGCGCATCATCGTTAGTTTTTTTATTTAATAATCTATCAAATAGATTAAAAATTACAATATATTCGTCCTTATCTGTTAAACAGTGACACTGCCTCACAAATAACACTTCACAAATACCTTCTTTTTTATTTAAGCATTGAACTAATTAAAAACTAACAAATCATTGATGAAAGGGTCACGAGTAAATATTAGAGAAAAAATGCTTTTTTCTATCTATTTCACAGACACACTTTAACGGGTTGTTTTTATTACGTTTTGAAATAGTTTGAAAGCAATTGTCAGTAGAAATAACAAGACCACAGCAAAGATATCAGCAGTACAGATTTTTTTCTTTCCTGAAAAAAATAAAAAACAAGATATTATAAAAACCAGGATCGAAAGAATGTTATGTTTGTCACTAAAAGGCTGAACGCTAAGTTTCCGAGTTCTTATAACAGAAAAGTTCACAATAGACCAATTTGTTCGGGCGAAAATTCTTCTAGATGAATGGAGAGTCGTGGACTTTGGTCTGGGTGTATATTTGATTGGCATTTTTGTGTCAGGCTCCCGCAGGAAGAAAGACGTTCATCTCTAGTGAAATGAAAGGCTTTTGTTACAACTTGTAGTGATCATTTTTAAAGATAACACGAAGAAAACTTCAAATCCGGCTCCCCGTGTTTGTAGACTTTACGTAAACGTCAATCATTAGCTTTTTAATTCCAGACTAAAAAAAAATCTCAATATCTACTGATCTTATAAAAACAAAACACCAATTGAGAAGGTTGGAAAAATACTAGGGTGAGTCAAAAGTTTTGCAATATTTTGGTAATGTAAAGCACAAATCGACTGCTTCAGATGATCTTGCTGTAGCTGAGAAAGTGACAAACCACTGAATAGCACCGTGCTCGCCTGATACTCTCCGATTACTACTCACTAGATTGGCTACGATGGCTTAAATCACCGCTTCAGAATCCCCTCTTTTAGGCCTACTTGACTTTCTTGCCTGATCTTATGACCTGAGCGAAACGTCTTGAACCATTTGCTTGCCGTACTGTGATCAACTGCACTATCACCTTTCACACAAAAATGTTTTTGGTTGCTTCTGCGGCATTAAGGTTCAATTAGAACTTGTAAAGGATAAATTCCCGGGTTAGACTTCTTCACAGGTTCATCTGTGTGGGGTTTTAAGCAAACACGGAGTTAAAGCAATGAACAACGTGTCAGCACACCAACTACCACGATACTACCATCCACAGCTGGTACCTTCTATGGCTTGAACTGCTTCTGTCACGTGATATAATTGAATATGTGTGCAAATTATTTGTATTAGATAAGAATAATTGATATCACAAAAGGTTCTTAAGAAATAATAATATGAAGGATAATAAAGTGGATTTCTTAACATCTTGGCATGAAATAACCCTTGACGGCTTTTATGCTATTAAAATCGATCAATCTTTTTCATCTTAATTTTCTTCTGATTAATTTTTTATCGCTTTTTTTTTTTAACTGCACTTCCCTTCAAGTTGTCATCACTGCGAAAACAAAGAACAAATGTTGTCGTCGGAACATTTCAACACTATCAGTGATTTAAAATTATGGAAAGTTAGGATCTCTCAATCAAATATTAAAAACGCTTCAGCTTTAAATCCCTTTTTTAAAATGGTGAATAAACATAACAAATATTAGAATATTCAGAAATATTTTTAGCATAATAAGAACCAATCTCTATTTATTTTCAGCCAAAGCTTGTCATAATTTTGGTTAATTCTAACTGGTGTTTTTCATCATCTTAATTTGAATGCCTTTTAGGTTTTTCTTTAAATTCAAGAGCTCTCAGTGAAGTCCACAAGATCACGTGTTCGTTTCTTCTTATTTATAACAACTACCTTAAATTGCGACGTACAAATCTATTTGGCACGTTACAGACATTTCGTTTTGGGTGACAACTTTACAATATGAGCATTGATAGTTTTATATTACGTAAGTTGTGGCGCGCATGTCTATGTGACACGTTACAGACATTTCATTATAATATTAGATTTAATAGTTTCATAAGCCCTAAATATTGGCGTACAATTATATCTGGTACGTTACAGAAATTTCATTTGGATGAAAACGCTACAATAGGAGCTTAATAGTTTCATACTGCGTAAATCACAGCATAGAAGGCTATGTGGAACGTTACAGACATTTCGTTTGGTTTGGTTGGTTTGGTTGTTTGGGTTTTATGGCATATCAACCTTTGTAGGTTATTTAAAGCCAAATCCATTTTTATGAAAATAGTCCTATTTCAAACAATTCAGTTTAGCGTAAGTACGCATTTTAAATGTTAGTACAGTTTAATTGTGAAAAACATTTCTATTTCAAGCTATTCAGTTTAATCAAGCAGTTCTAATTCAGTTTAGTATAAGTACTGATTTATTTTACACACATTTAAATGCCAAAACTGTTCTATATTAAACAATTCCGTTAAGCATAAGTACAGTTTCAATGTCAAAAAACAGTTCCATTTCAAATAATTCAGTTTAGCATGAGACGAAGTTTAAATTCAAGTACACAGTTTATTTTTTAGTCAAACAGTTCTAATTCAGATAATTCAGTTTAGTATAAGTACAGATTTTGTTTGCACACAAAAAACTGTTGTATGTTAAACAAATCAGTTTAGTTTAAGTACATTTTCAAGGTCAAAAACAGTTCCATTTCAAACAATTCAGTTTAGCATAAGCACAAAGTTTAAATGTAAGTACGGTTTAATTGTCAAAAACATTTCTATTTCAAGCTATTCGGTTTAATCAAACAGTTCTAATTCAAACAATTCAGTTTAGTATAAGTATACAGTTAGTTCTATTTAACCCATAGATAGGGCCCTCACAGGTGCTACCATTCCGGCCCAGAGTGGACCTGGGAGCAATGGCAATGAAGGCGTACTCCGCATTCCCCAAAGCTCTGGCATCACTGGAACCTCACCATTGGATTGTTTAGTGTCATATCAAGAATACTCACTGGGGGGTGTCTTACCCCTCTGCAGAGTTGTATTCGGAGTATTCTACAGCCACAGCCGATTGGACAATTTCGTTTGGGTGACAACACTACAATAGGAGCTTTAATAGTTTGTTTCCCATGGCGTAAATTGCAGCTTGCTTGTCGACTCTGCATATACGTTGACCGAAAAAAAAATTAGCTCAAAATTCTGGGTTTGACCTTTACTTGCCGTATAGGCCTTCTCACAAACATACATTTGGTCACTTATCCAGTTGGCCAAAAATGAAGTTGTGTAAGATAACTTGAAGCAAAAGAATTTAATAAAGCCAAACTACTTACATCAAAATATTGATTACAATACTTTTATCTTATTGTCTGACTATCCTGGGGTGCAGTGTCGTTCCAGTTAGTGTTTATTGACAGTGTATCAGCTGTTAGAAACACAGTGTTATATAGCGTTATTATATTACTGCCTTTGTTTTACAATTTTATTATTTTATCTTAATCTCTGTGTTAACTTGTTAAATAGGTTCATCAAATATGGGTTTAAGCTGGAAGTGTTTGTGGCAATCTACTGGAGTTACGGTCAGTGGTGATATGTTAACAGGTCCACCATTATGTGGAGAAAGTTTGGATTTTAACCCTGTCGTATAAGTTGATCCCTAGTTTTGTAGAGATTTTTAAAAGGCTTGAAATGTCGACTTGTACGCCGCAACTTACAGTAAGTCTGGTCTTTTGGTTAAGATGAGGTGATTCGTTTTTATCTCAAATGTCGTGGATCTTATTTTCTTGAAGATTTTCTGTTTGTTTTTTTTTTTGTTGTTGTTGTTGTTGTTTTTTGTTTTTTTTGCACCATTCGTCAGTATAGTTAAATTTTAGTCACTTGCACAATTCCGAGTGGATCACATTCCTCACCCAGTCGTGTATGCTCTTGTACTCTTTTTATGCCAGTTTACTGCTTTCGCTTATTATGTGGTTTATTGTTTCGTCTCTCTCCCTACATAGACTCTACTTACTATTCTCTTGGGTCCTATCTATTCCAGCTTTTACATTGTGCTTATAGCGTTATTTTTGGTCGATGATTAGAAGTAATGATTCCCTTTCTTTCTTTAAATTTCCTCTTCACAGCCATAGCCAGATGATCTTGTGCACAATGTCTTTACTATTTTTAATAAGTTGTTTTCTTCATTTTCATAATTTTCGTGTTGTTATCTCTTCAACAAGGAGAAGTACCCGTAGCGTAGTGATTAACGTGCTGGACTGCGAAATCGTAGTAAGCGAGTTCGAGCTCCAGCTGCGCTATTACATTCACTTTCGAACTAATATTCTTGGCAAAAGTATGAACCCTGTTATCCATCGCAGTTATGGGTTGGATTGTACCATTACTGTTTATCTATAGGAATGGCTTTGGTATTAAATAACCCACGAAGGTTGATATGCCATTAAAACAAAAAAAAACATAATTTTTAACATAGAACGACATTTATCCGCATAACTTGATTCTATTCAGGTACTTCTGATAGTGTACGTGCAAGAGCACACCTGTAAACATTGGGCTAAATAAATGAATACTGCAAAGACAGTGACGAAAGAAGAGAAGCCATTGCTGAATTTTTAATAATTTTAATTTGCATAGAGGTAAAATAGCTACTTCACACAGGTCAGGTCTTCGTGAAGGTGAGTTCGAATCTCCCCAGGAGCTTATTCTATATTATTGTTTCCGATACCCGCTGTGCCACGCTTTTATAGATGCTTTGGTTTGGTTCGGTTTGGTTTGGTTTAGTTAGGTAGTAAAAATAAAGATGTTATCACTTTTATCCTTTTTACCAACCCCTCCGCTCGGGCAGGATATGATACAAGGTCAATTTTTAAGCGGAGTTTAACAGGTTTGAATTCAGAGTTTTCCTTCTCCTAGACTAGTTGCCTCACCAAGGCTGAAGAACCCAGTCTGTCCTACTATTTAACCATAGCTGGAGGGGGAATAATTGGATTCATACCTTTCCCAAGGGTATTAGTGCTATGTGAAATGCAATCTGTCTCGTCCAGGATTTGAACTCGAGTCGTCGTGTCCATTTCCTACGACGATAACCATTACACCACGGGTACTTTCATAGGAATTATTTTTATGGTATTATGATTTTAAAGTATCACTGAACAAATGGAGACTGTCAAAACGTAATATGAATCCTCCTTTGGTGCTTTCCGTTATATCAGTTCTGCTTTTCTAATAAAGATACTCTCATAGATGTATTAACATTTTTGTAATTACTAGTGAGAGATTCAAAGAATGTGTTATCTTTCATTCTAGATTACACATAGGAAGCATGAGGAGTGTTTAAATTAAAAAAAAAGATCGCGACATCAGCGAAATTTTTCAAGTTATCCAAAGTGGCATACTTTTATTGATTGTAACTTTGAAGATGGGAAAAGTATGCTGTATTTTTGGCGTATAAGAAAATGCTTAAGAAAAGTTTTAAAAAGATGCAAATCAAGAGAAAAAAAAGAAACATTATTGCAGCATACTGAGGACTGTAAACGAGATCGGATGAATCGAAAGTGTTCTGCGAAATTTAGTACTGGAAATCTCTTGCAGAACAATGCTCCACAATCGGTTTGATATTTCTTAAGAATAATTAGCATTAAACGACGAGAGGGAGAGAGAGAGAGAGAGAGAGGTTACTTAAAATATCCAATTCGATGTTTGAAAAATCATTTGCATCAATTTAGTTATGTTAGCCCCTTTCATGTGTGGCTTTGCCCAGTCGGCTGGGTCTGCAGAATACTGCATCTCAGCAGAAGAGGAAGACTCTCCGTAACAAGTGTCCTGGATGTGACACTAAACAATCTGGTGGTGAGGCTTCAATAATGCTGGAGCTTTAGGAAATGTGGAGTACCCTTTTATCGCTATCAGGTCCACTCTGGCCCAGAGTAGTAGCACCTGATAGGGTCCTATCTATGTGTCAAATAGAACTAAAATATGTGATTATGCTAATTTTTAAAAATAGAAGTTTATACGTATAAAAATAGATTTGGCATTAAATAACCCACGATGTTTGATTTGCCATAAAAACCAACGCAACCAAATCAAACCATGTGTGGCTTCCGTGTGTGATTTGCAAATGAAATATAACGAAAGTTTGAGTCTTTGAATAAAATTTTGGCGAACAATGAAAAGTAGATATATATAACTTAGGGCAGACAGGGCACTTTAGCCTTGATAAAACAACCAGTTTTGGAGAGGGAAAATATAGTTTTAAACTAGCTCTACTCTCTCTGGAGTTAAAGTTGGATAAGTACATACTTTGTTATTACGTAGAACGTAATAAATTTTATGACAAGCGTAATGAGCAATTATTCGCAGTGACAAAAAAAAAACATTCTCCATCAGAATATACGTAGGAAGCTGTGTGTCTCGTTAGATAGGAAGGAAGTCGTCTGCTATGAGTTATTTCCGGGGATTTAAACCATTAATTTGAATAAGTGCAGTTTCCATTTAAACAAATTAAAACAAGCAATTGTTGAAATGCAGCAATCTCAAATTTTTTTTAAGAAAAACGTGCGAAATATTCGTGTGTATATCACTGGACTGCATGTTTCTTTAGTGACTTGATATATCACGAGATTACATATTTCTTTAATGACCAGATGTATCACTAGATTGCCTGTGTCTGTGCCCCTTTGGTGGTGTCATGGTTAGCAAGCTAGACTATCAAACCTTCACAAGTGAGTTCGAGTCTCATTGGGTGCCCTATCCATACGACCTTGTGCCGTCTCTAAGCAAAAAAGCTTTGTAAATTCCAACTAGAGTGCCTGTTTCTTTAGTGACCATATATATCACTAGATTGCATATTCCTTTATTAAATAGATATGTTACTAGATTGCATGTTTCTTTAGTCACTAGATATATCTTTAGATTGCATGTTTCTTTAGGGATTAGATATATAACTACTCAACATACTTCTTTGTTTACCAGATATATCACTTGAATGAATGTTTCTTTGGTGCCAATTTACATAAGCAGACCGCATGTTTCTTTGGTGACTTGGAAAATCTGTTAAAGTCTGACTGGGAAGTTTTCCTTCATCAGCCATATTAACCAGATTGACCGTTTATATAGTTTTTACAGAATCCTCTCAATAAAAAATAAGTTTTCCTAAAAGACTGTAAACAGCAACTAGAGCAAGATGGAATTATAAAACTTACTAAAAGATGGCGAAAAATGGTAAATATATGATTCAAGAACGTCAATATCGAAAACAAAAAGTTTATTTTGATATTTTCCTATTGTTAATCAGAACGAACATTCTCGCTAACCAAAAAGTTGATAATGTTGACCAGGGTTTCTATTCATCCACTCCCTTCACCGTGAACAGGATGCAACACAAGGTCCCGTTTTAAGCGGTGTACGGCCGGTGTGAATTCAGAGTTTTTCTGAGAATTAATTTTTTATTTATTGCGGACTTTTTGTCCTCATCTTAGTAGTTTTTGTGTTGTTTCTTCTTTCGCTACGTTTCGGCCAAATTTCACCTCTGGCCTTCTTCAGGTAATTTACCGCGACCTCGGATAGGAATGCTTAGTCTTGTAACCGTATCCCCAGTAATTACTGCCTTCCATAGTTGTTGTCTATCGCACCACGTTTTTGACCAAGTAAACCTCTGGCCGGCTTGGGTAGGATTTGAAACCGCTATCTTCTGACAATGCTCACCTGGAACCGTTGAGACTCAACGCCTCTATCCGCTGCGCCACGTAGAGGTTAAGAAATCGCGTTCATTTTACATTTATATCTACATTTTATTGTGTAGTGGTTACTTTAAAGGTTTTTATAAATCATATCAAGTATTCCTATCTGTACTAAGAAAAATTAAGAATTGCAAAGCAGCAGGGCTAGATGAAATACCCCCAAAAGTATGGAAGACTAGGGAATTCGACGACATACTGCTCCGACATTGTATAACCAGCACACAAGAGACAGATGGACAAAAGGGTGTATCATCCCTTTCCCTAAGAATGGTGACCTCGGAATACCCAAGAACTACCGAGGTATAACCCTTACATCCATAGCGATCAAGATCTACAATGCTCTACTACACAACTGCGTAGAACCGAAAATGGAGAAAATACTTTGGAAAAATCGGAGAAAATCGATCCACAACGTCACAAATTTTGACTATCCGTCGAATTCTAGAAGGTATACGTGCAAAAGCCTTGAGGCAACAATACACAGATGGAAGATGGAGCAAATACTTCTCGCCGGCGGCCTCCTCAAAGAAACCGTCACAGCCATAATGATGCTATATAAAAACACGAAAGTAAAAGTTCGCTCTCCGGATGGAGACACAGACTACTTCGACATAGTAGCAGGTGTGCTACAAAAAGACACATTAGCTCCATACCTGTTTATCTGCCTAGACTATGTGCTTAGAACGTCCATAGATTTAATGAAAGAAAACGGTTTCAAGCTGGCAAAAGAAAGAAGCAGAAGATACCCCGCCCAAACTATTACGGACGCGGACTACGCCGATGACATAGAGCTTCTGACAAAGCCGAATCCCAACTACATTGTCTGGAACGAACAGCTGCTGGCATAGGCCTTAATGTCAACGCAGACAAGACGGAATACATGAGCTTTAATCAAACAGGTGACATCTCCACACTAAAGGGTGGGCCTTTGAAACTAGTGAACAAGTTCACCTACCGCGGAAGCTGTCTCATCAACCGAGAAAGACATCAACACGCGACTAGCAAAGACATGGACAGTTATCAAATGACAATCGGTCATTTGGAAGTCAGACCTGACCAATAAAATAAAACGCAGTTTTTTTCAAGCAGAGTTTGTGTCGATACTGCTATATTGATGCACTACATGGATACTAACTAAGCGTATGGAGAAAAATCTTGATGGCAATTACACAAGAATGCTACGACCTGTATTTAACATGTCCTGGAAGCAGCATCCCACAAAACAGTAGCTGTGTGGTCACCTACCACCCATCACGAAAACTACCCAAGTTAGACAAACCAGACATGCGGGACACTACTGGAGAAGTAAGGACGAACTCGTAAGTGATATACTTCTGTGGACCCCTTCACATGGACGTGCAAAGACAGGACGACTAGCTAGAATCTATATACAACAGCTCTGTACCGATACAGGATATAGACTGGAAGACCTACCGGGAGCGATGGACGATAGAGATGGGTGGCGAGAGATAGTCAGAGAAACCCGTGCTAGAAAAATGAGATGATGATTCCTATCTAATGCATTATATTAATACATGACATCTTATCAAAAACTAATAACTTGTCCACAATTGTATAATTTCGAGTATTTCAAAGTAATGATTATATGGTTTCAACTAATTATTTTTCTATGATAATAGTCATTTGTTTGCATACAGTTATATGGTTTCAAGTATTCCTATCTTATAATATCTTTTATTTGCACACAGTTATCTGGTTTCAAACATTCTTATCTTATACTAATAATAACGTGGTTCCAAGTACTTATTTCTATTGATCTATATTCATTAGTTTGCACACAATTGTATTGTTTCAATTAACTAATAATAGTCCTTAGTAAATAATTATAGCTTCAAGTAATTAATAATAGCACCCCACAAAGCAGCAGCTGTGCGGTCACCTACCACCCATTACGAAAACTATCCAAGTTAGACGAACCGGACATGAGGGACACTGCTGGAGAAGTAGGGACGAACTCATTAGTAACTTACTCCTGTGGACCCCTTCACATGGACGAGCAATGGCTGGATGACCAGCTAGAACCTACATACAACAGCTCTGTGCCGATACAGGATGTAGCCTTGAAGACCTACTGGAAGCAATGGACGATAGAGAAGGGTGGAGGGAGAGGGTCAGGTATTTCCGTGCTGATGGCGTGACATGATAATGATGATGATGGTGATTTGACCCATAGCTGGAACCCTAACAGGTTCAGAGTGGACCTGGCAGTAATGGAAGTGAAGGGTTACGGTACCCTCTCCAAAGCTCCAGAACTGAAGACTCACCATCAAATTCTGTTTATTGTCATACCCAGGAAACTCCCTTTTGGGGGGAGGGGGCTTACCACTCTGCTGTGGATAGAGCCAACATATTCTAAGCCCCACCAACAGGATAGGGATCGCTGTGGAGCAACTTAATACCTGTAGTAGGTTCGATCCTCATTAATCCCCTCTAGCTGAAACCTTTTGCCAATCTAAGCTATACTTTGTGAATAATAGATAAAAGAAATGCCAATTTCTTTTTAGTAAGGTTAATGGAGGCAAAAAATAAAAGTCTTTAAAAAGTTTTGAAAAAATCTCAGACATTGAGACGAGTGAAAACAAGCCGAGACGTCTTTTGCTATTTATCTCTAAACAATAAACTAATGGGTATCAATTAAAGACATGGCCTGATTAAAAAAGAAAACAAAAATGCTATAACGATATAGCCATACTTGTAAGGATGGATAAGAAGCTTTTAAAATTTTATTTATTTAATGACTAACATCGTTCCTGTCATTTACAATGGGATTATTGACGAATGAGTCGACATATCTGTTAGTCTATAGATTTGAAGTTATCGCATTAGTCGAGTATTGGTCCACTGAAACACTTTCAAATCAACGGAGGAGAAAGAAAGAAAGAAAAAAAGAAAGAAAGAAAGAAAGAAAGAAAGAAGTGGGAGTATAAAAAGAAAAAAGCGAAAAGAGAATAAGTTGGAAGAAAACAGAATTTTTTTTAAGAAATGAAAAAGAAGAGGAAGATTGAAAGAGAGGAAGAGAGTGAGAGAGAGAGAAAGAGAAAGAGAGAAAAATATAGTGGTTATAGTGATAGTAATATAGTGAGAGAGAGAGAGAGAGAAAGAAATTTAAAGAGTGTTTTATATTGACCAGTAACTGTCCATCCTAATTCAAAGCGGTGTTTTGACAGTGGTTTAGTTTAATGCTAAACCCATTTGGGGTCAGTGTTTGGAAACGTTTTAGTCATTTATCATCAAATGTTTCTCCTATTGCCGTGATATTGCTCAGTTTCTCTCCCCCCTCTATCTATATATATATATATATATATATATATATATGTACAGGGTGTTTCAGAAAATTTGATGTCATTTCATATTCTAATAACGTGATCAATTCTCGTTCAGATGATCTTAAATTTTGACATAAGTAGAAACAACTCAAAATGTTACATTTAATGGTTTTATGTTTTTTTCCTGGTTAAGAAATATCGTTCAATGAAAAAAAAAAGGCGTTTAAAGCTCAAACTTAAAATTTTGAGTCGTTAAAATTTGAGATCATTTGAATGCGAATTGATCAAGTTATAAGATTATGAAATGATATCAATTTTTGAACCACTCCCCCTACATTTCAAACGAGGTAAAAAAATTTGAAACACTCTGTATATATATATATATATATATATATATATATATATATAATGAGTGTGTGTGTGTGTGTGTGTGTGTGTGTGTGTGTGTGTGTGTGTGCACGCGCGTAATTGTTTGTGTGTTCCCTTTTATCTAAAGCGAGAGAGTGAAAACACAATAGAACACTTTCTGGATAAAACACTTAAAACTTTACCACACACCAACTATATATATATATATATATATACATGGATCTCTGTGTGGAAGTCAATGTGTGCGTGTGCACAATAAATATTTACCTTAATATTAATGTATAACTGCTTTCATAAATTCCATCCACGGTAATTTGACATTTACATTGTACTATGTAAAGGTCATTTCTTATATCCCGGACACTCATGACACAGAAACACACAAAAACCTATATATATGTGTAGAAAACGTGGTAGCGTATCGGTTATTGTAGTATAAAATGGCTGTCGGCGACCGGATTTCAAATCCTGGACAAGGCTGTTAGCTTTACACTAATGCCCTTGGGAAAAACATGAATTCGTCTATTTTCTCTCTGGCTATGGTTAAATAGTAGGGTAGACAAGTTTTTTTCGCAAACTTGCTTAGGCAACCAGTTAAGGAGAAGGGAAACTCTGGATTCAAACCAACTGTATTTCTAAGCACTCCGCCAAGTTTTTTAAAAACTTTCAAAAACTTAAACTTTATACTGATTTAGTTGGTACTCTGTCCTTGTTATTTAAACTAATTACCACCCCCGGATTTTTCGATTTGAGATCACTGGTTAATCTTTTTTCTTTTTTACTGAAAAGTTGAAAGTTCATAAAAGTTAAAGATCATAGATGTTGTTAAAAAGATGTAATTTTTCTTTTATTTTTCTTTTCTTTTTTAAATTAGGGAGTAGAAACTTTTTCGGGTGAAATTTAGTTTTTATTTAGCAGAAAACGGAAGTGTATATATTTTGTTGCTTAAGAATTTTTCCAATCGCCACAAAGTTGGCTAAGTACGTACATCATGCATTTGTGCACAGATGTGTCAAAAGACGTCAAACAGATGAGAAGGAACTCTAAAGAAAGAAAAAAGAAGTACAAACAAAAAGGGCACTTGGGAAATAGAAAAATGCAACGTTAGCATTCTGCGGTGTAAGGCGATTATAAAGAAAAGAAAGAAACATTTTAAAAAATAAGCTAAGAAAAAGAAAGAAAGGTTTGGTTTGGTTTCTTTGTTTAATGGCATATCAACCTTTGTAGGTTATTTAATGCCAAAGTGAACGTAATAGCACGATTGGTGTTCGAACTTGCTTATTATGATTCCACAGTCCATCGCTTTAACCATTACACCACGAGGACACCCCCAGGAAAGAAAGAAAGAAAGAAAGAAAGGGAATCAATAGTGAGGAAAAAGAAAGAGGAGAAAATGAAAGTAGTCAAAGAAAGAAAGAAAGAAAGAAAGAAACGGGATAAATTGTAATAAAAAAGAAAGAAAAGAAAATGAAAGAAGTAAAAGAATGAAAAAAGAAAGAAAGAAAGAAACGGAAAAGATAACAGAAATTAATCAGTCAAAAGAAAAACACTCGTAAATAGATAATATAGACATTGGAGGAGAGCAGCAAGATTGTGTAACGCCAGACCACCGAGAAAAAAAGGTTACATTCGAAATCTGAACCTTCTGAACTTTATTCAGACAATTACAATATCAGACACTGAGCTGAATACAAAGCAAAAAAACAAAACAAAAAAGCTAAAATAAGTTATTTGTCTAATATGAGATATTTGTATTATGTCGTATAAAATATAGATAAATAATGTACTTCCTCCAGCTCACTCCACATCAATACTTTCCCCCCTTTCAATTCTCTCTCTCTATCTATCTATATATATATATATAGTACAATTAAATGGAGATTCAAACTCGGTTAAGCCTTCATAAATTCGGCGGAGAATATTGTTGGTATATTCTCCGTCTCGTCAGATGACTCTTTTACATGCTCTGTTTTGTCGCAGAGATGCGATGCAAATGAGGAGTTACAGTTCGTATTCAGAAGATAAAATAAAATAAGTATATATATATATATATATATATACTGACTGAGAGAAGCTGAAAGAGAGAGAGAACTTCTTGGTTTGATGATCGCAGATGCGTGAAACTGACTGTCACCAAACGCCGTTGACTCTGCGTCTCCACTATGCTAATTTAGACCTGCATATGTTCTATCACAGATATTGAACACTCTCTATTTATAAATATAGCTAATTTCATATATATATATATATATATATATAAGTTGGCCGACAGTAGGCGAGGGCAACCCGAAGGCTCCCTTTTAAATAGCTACAACTATGAGGTGTTAGGGAGGGTGCTACTCCTTTCCCTGGATTGCTTCACTTACCCTTGATCCGTACCTTATAATGCTGAGTATAAAGTAAGGGTCACTTTTTTAAATCTTTGGTATGACTTAACCGGGGATCGAACCCCGGTCTCCAAGACCACTGGTGAATACTCTAACTATTATGTTATTGGTCTGGTTTTATAAAGTCTGTCTGTGGATGACAATATATACGCTCCCCATGGGGGTTGAGCACTCTGGCGAAGGAATTGTCGGTCGCTGCTTGCATAATGCAAAGCTCTTCGAAAGAACTGAGAACTCTGATAGCCGATAGGGTATTAAAATGTAAACAAACGTACACTGCTGCTGTTGCTACATAAATACCTTGAAAATTCCCTTAGCCAACATGGTCCGCTTGTGAGCCGAGTGGTCTAAGACTTAGTCTAACGTAAAGTTGGATGGGTTTCGATCCCGGCTTCGAGCGTCCTGCATGTCTAGCCACACTGAAGAGTTCTGATTGAACGAAACCGTCTGTCTGTGGATGACAATATATATATATATATATATATCGTTATGAATTTGGACCCTGGGTATAGTCAAATCTATATTTTACTCATAAATATATATATACACACACACACACACACACACTCTCTCTCTCTCTCTCTCTCTCTCTCTCTTGTTTCTCTCGCAAACCAGCAGAAGTAGATGAGAAGTCTGAAGAGTCGAATTTGAGTCAAGGTTGCGTGCTAACCGATTGACGGTCAAGTTTCTCTAATATGGGTGTATGAACTGGCAAGCAGCCCCTAACAACACGTGACCAATTTGAAGGCTGAATGCCGATTGGCCAAGAATACCACGTGATGTGAGGCAGCGGGAAGGTCGAATCTTCCAAGAGGAAAAATCAGATGTGTCAGTTGACCGAGAAATCCTCTAATCGGCAGACGTATCTGTGATGCAAAAAGTAAACGGTCTTCTCAGGCCAGCTCATATGGGAAGATTAAAATGCCGCCAGAAAAAGGATAAGAACACCGTGGCTATTTTGTTCGTTGACTGAGCACGAGAAGAGCCAAAGAACAAGAAATGATTTGAAGATGTACCCAGAAAGAAAGAAAGAAAGAAAGAAAGAAAGAAAGAAAGAAAAATTAACGGTCAGTGAAACGCGACACCAGAAAAAAAGAAAGAGAGAAACATATATGTATAAAAAAGATAAAAGAATAAGAGAGAGAGAAGAAAAATAAGCCTTCATTTTAATGTTGTTTCCTTTTTTGCTTACTCCATTCCTACCGTACACAAAACACATCAAAAAATATTTTTTGCATACATCATTACAAGAAAAATTCTTGGTGGATTGTCCCCAAATTGTTAAACTATAAACATTTCATTTTTGTCGCTAAGATTATTTTACTTCGCATACATGTCTTTATATGGGCGGTGGGGGGGGGGGGGGCGGTGATAAAATAATCTTTATTTTAAATTGTGCATTTCATGTAGTCTTCATTTTCAGCTTGTTCGAAAATTTCTGTAAAAGGGTCAAGACTAAAAGCTTGTCACCTTCGTCGGAGAAGTTCCATGACAATATATATATTTATATAGTTACACTGATTTTTTTCGACAATGTCACAGGAGTTCGTCAAAAAAATTCATTACATTAACACCAGTCTATTCATAATCAAGCTAGATTATGTATAACGAACATTAATAGATCTAGCGAAAGAAAATGGTTTTTACACGAAAAAAAAAAAAAAGAAGACGATATCCTGCAGAAACTATAACTGATATTGACTACACAGATGATTCTTTGCGGAGAACACCCCGGACCCTGTTCTGGACTTCGGTCCGGAGCGTGGCTCTGCAAAAAGAACAATGGCAGACTTGCGGCCTTTAGGCTCCTAGTTTCGACTAGGCTATCTCCGGGTGGGCGAGCTGCAGTCTTGTCTCTTTTGTAACCTACGTATTGCACAAGACCTCGCGTCTACTTTAGGCCGTAAACTGGCATACGTGCCCGGACCCACATTTGGGTTCGTGAAACTGCTTGCCTCATCAGGCTCACATTGCACCAAGTGAGCTGATGAGCAGCATAGACCAGCAGGGTTCGAGTCTCGGCTCGTTCCCGACCTGCCCCTCCCCTTTATCCCCACTTTAATCGGCCTTCGGACTTTTAACCTTGTGTCAAGTCCTGTCTGATGGGAGGCAGCGACAAATAAATAGACTACACAGATGATGTAGAGCTTCTTGCAAATGCACCTGCTCAAGCCAAATCTCGTGTATAGCCTGGAGCAAGCAGCCAGAGGCTTTCGTCTCTACGTGAACTCGGATAAAAGAGCTTATGTGTTTTAATCAAGATGGCGCCATCTCCCCATTATATGGCAAGACTCCGAAATTAGTAAAACAGTTCATATACCTCGGTAACAAAATCTCATCTATTGAAGGCGATGTCAGCATACGCATTGGTAAAGCATAAACTGCTATTGACAAGTTGTCGACCAAATGGAAATGTGATCTCTCTGATAAAATAAAATGAAAATGCTTTGAAGTTGTAGCCGTGTATGTACTATTGTATGGTTGCACCATTTGTACTTTAACAAAACGCTTCAGAAAACGCTAGATGGGAACTACATGCTATTAAGAACAAATCCTTGAAGTAGATACCAAGAAAACAGCAGCTGTCCGACCACCTACTTCCCATCTCACAAACTAACCAAGTTAGACGGACAAGACGTGCTGGGCATTGCTGGAGAAGTAAGGACAAACTCATAAGCGACGTTCTCCAATTGACTCCTACACATGCACGCACCAGTAATGGTCGACTCGCAAAAACTTACATTCAACTCTGTACAGACACTAGATGCCGTCTATAGTACTTAACAAAAACGATTGCTGATAAAGACGGATGGTGAGAGAGATAATCAAGGGAATCTATACTGTTAGCACGCTTTAATGGTAATAATAATGACTAAGTTTGTCTCTTGCAATCATTTCTACTAAATTAATTTTCTTCTGAACTAACGATTCTATTATTTCAAGTGATATATTGTAAAACCAAAATGGATATTATTAGGTATTATTTATGACCAAACTCAACAGTAGTGGAAATCTGTAACTAAAAGTAATTGAATATGTAGCATTACAAAAATAAGAACAGTCCCTTATTTATATGTATAAAAAATTATTTTTGGTCAGAAAAATGCTGCCATTTTATCTTAAAATCCTTAATTCTACGGAGGAGTCGCCTGAGTGCAGTGGCTAACAAGCTGAACTTGTGACATCATAGTAAGCGAGTTTGAGCTCCAATCGCAGTATTAGATTCACTTTCGGACTAATACTGTAACATATTGACCCCGGCCAAGCTGTCAAAATAGGAAATGAACCTGTGTAAATAACAGGTGCACCCGGTCGAGGAATATCAGGATATAACCTTGACCGTGGACGGGTTGAATTAAGTGCGATTTGTGAAGCCCACAAGAAGGTTGTCGTCGAACAATTATATAACCTGGGTGAAGACAGGAAGTCAGGCAGTTGGAGTGAAGATGCTGGAATGAGGAACATGTCCCAGAGAGGCTGGGCCCCCAGGCCCCTGGTTGAGCAGCCCATGAGAACAGGAAAGAAACGCTGTTATGGCCATAAGAGTGGGGGTCAATACGTTGCAGTTCTGTTCAGCCTCCAACTCACCTCTCACACAGTAAAACCTTTAGTAACCCTTTCGAAACCTTTCAAATAAAGTGAGAGGTGTATTTTTCTAAAGAACTGTGTCGCTCGTCTTTATTGTGTCGTTGTTATGATTCTGCATGCATCTGCATATGTGTATGTATAGTTGTTCATAGCTATACAACAATACGGTTGAGAAAAGTATGAACCTCCTTATCCTCCCAGTTATAGGTTAAATAGTGCTATTACTGGGGGGGGGTATCCAAATGGTTTTGACATCAAATAACCAACGAAGGTTGATATACCATTAAAACTAAAAAAAAAAACAAAAAAACAAATCTTTAATTCTAAATACGGAACGGCATTTATTTATCTGCATGATTTGATTCACGTACGTACAATAACATGACTGTAATCATTGGACTGAACCTGTAAGTATAGCTAAAAATAATGACGGAAGAAGAGAAGCCACGACTAAATTTTTAATAATTTAATAATTTTAATTAGCATCAGAAGTAGATCTTTAGATATAAATAATAAAGTTACTTATGATTTTTTATGGATTTATAGATTGATTTTTTTTCATTATGATTTTTAATTTCGAGTTTCCAAATACAAAATATCTGTCTTAAAAGTTTCAGATTTTATACGTTGAATTGACAAAAAATGTTACATGACTGATTTAAGTTTTAAGAAAATGTATAGATATGAACCGACGAAATTGATAGATAGATAGATAGATAGATAGATATGAATAGACAAGATAGAAAAATAATGAATAAACTGAAATATATATATCCAGGTTTCAATCCCAATACCACTCATACCAAAGAGTTTAAATGGTACTTGATGCCTCCTTCCTTAACACTCAGTAGTATAAGGTCCGGATCAAGAGTAAGTGGAGCAATCCAGAGAAAGAGTAGCGCCTAGCACCCTTCCCTACACCACGGTGTAGTTGCTATGGAAAAGGGAGCCTTCGGGTCGCCCTCGACTACGGTCAACCAACTTATATATATAATCATATATATAATATATCAGATATATAATCATATATATATATATATATATAGAGAGAGAGAGAGAGAGAAGAGGGGAAAGAGAGAGAGAGAAAGAATGAGAGTGAGTGAGTGAGTGAGTGGAAGGGAAGAAGATAGCTCTGTAATCGTGGTATTATTATCACCATCGCTGGAAATGGACACAGCAATCTGTGTTCAAATCCTGGACGAGTCTGTTTGCATTTTTCATAGTGCTAATACCTTTAGGAAATGTACGTATCCGACAATTGTCCTTCCAGCTATGGATAAAATACCAGAGCAAACTGGGCTCTTTCGCCTTGTAATGGCAACCGGTCTGAGATGAGGAAAACTCTGAATTCAAACCGGTTATACACCGCTTAAAAATTGATCTTGTCACGTATCTTGTTTGTGTTGGAGTGTTTGGTTTGGTTTCTTTGTTTAATGGCATACCAACCTTCGTGGGTTATCTCATGTCAAAGTCACCTTCGTTCAAGAAAAGTTGTTGTATTCGCTAATGGCCCGGGAGACTTGGGTTCAGTCCCAGGTCGCGTCATAACAAAGACTTTAAAAACGGTACTTGATACCTCCTTGCTTAACACTTAGCAATATAAGGTACGTATCAAGGGTAAAGTGGAGCAATCCAGGGGAAGGAATAAAGCCCTCCCCTACACCTTTGTGTAGTAGCTATTGAAAAGGGAGCCTTCTGGTCGCCCTCGACTAAGGAATACAACTACTTTACTTTATTATTTAGCCCATAGCTGTGGAGTGTTTCGGTAAATAATAATTCATAGAATGGAACTATTATATGTGTAATGCAAATGTATTGCAGATGATTTTTTGGGGGGGTGGGAAATAACAAGAAGAATGTGAATGTCAGCATTAGCAATTAATTGAAGCATTAATAGCAACAACAACAAAAAAAAATATAACGTTTATAGTATTAAATATTAAATTTGCTTTTTGCTTTAATATCGTTAAATAAAAATCAAAAATTTAATAATATGCCATAACAAAAATCTATAATAAACTGTAACTTTTTATATCCAAAATTTTCAATAGATGACTAAAGTTTACATCAGTTGGTTAGTCAGTTTTGTAAATATCGATCATTCCTTAATAATCTTTAGTCGAGGTCAGTCTTTCAATTATATGGTTTCAAGAAACTATTCCTGTTTAATATAAATACGTTGATTACTCACAGTTATATAGATTCAAATATTCATATCCAAAACAAATAACTTTTATATAGTTATATGATTTCAACTATTTCAAGCAATTGTATGGTTTCAACCGGACATTGGCATTATGGTTAGAGTATTTGCCAATGGCCCGAGAGACCTGGGTTCAATCCCAAGTCGAATTATACCAAAGACTTTAAAAATAATACTTGAAGCCTCCTCGCTTAACACTTAGCATTATAAGGTAAGGATCAAGGGTAAAGTGGGTCAATCCTCGGAAAGGAGTTGCGCCCTCCCCAACACCTTGTTGTAGTAGCTATCGAAAGGAGAGCCTTTGTGGTCACCCTCGACTACGTTCGCCAACTGTACTTTACTTACTTTAATAGTTTCAAGTGACTAATAATGACAATTTCTTTCTAACCAATTAAAACTTATTCTTAATACAAATCCCTGCTATTAGTTAAATAACACCGCTTCTGTTTTTGACAAGAATGGCTTTGTTTGTTTTGTTGCTTAATGGCATATCAACCTTTGTAGGTTATTTGATGCCAAATCTATCCTCCTAGAACAGTAGTGGTACTATTTATCCCATAGCTGGGAGGATAGAAGGGTTCATACCTTTCCCAAGAGTATTTTTCCGAAACGGAACATAATACCGAGACTCGAGTTCGAACTCACTACGATTCCGCAGTCCAGTGCTTTTATCATTACACCCCGAGGACATCCCCAAAGATTACTTTGGCATTTGATACCACAAAACCAAACCTTAATACAAATAATTTGTACACTTATATGGTTTGGTTTGGTTTGGTTTCTTTGTTTAATGTCATATCAACCTTTGTAGGTTATTTAATGCCAAAGCCATTCTTCGAGAAGAACAGTAGTGGTACTATTTAACTCATAGCTGGGAGGATAAGGGATCCATACCTTTTCCAAGGGTATTTGTCCGAAAGTGAACGTAATAGCACGACTGGAGTACGAACTCGCGTACTACTATTCCACAATCCATCGCTTGAACCATTAAACCACTAGGACACCACCCTACATAATATGGTTTCAAGTATTCCCATCTAATACAAATAATTTGCACTCACATATATGGTTTCAAGTATTCCTATCTAATATCTATTACTAGTATATAGTTAGATGGTTTCAAGTATCTTAAGCAATTATACAGTTTCAAGTAACTAATATTGATAATTTCTTCAAGCATTGTGTTAGTATAGCGTTTATTCTAGGACTAACAGCAACAAATAAATGAATTAATACTTCGTTTAATTCTAACAATTCATCAATCAACACGTGAAACAATTAATAAAAATATACAGTCCTCCCTGTTTATAAAGTTGAGTTTGAGAGACTTACCGGCGCTCTGAAGAAGATATCTGGTATCTTAGGGTTGTCTTTCTGAGAGCTTTTAACACCCCCACCTCACGGAATGCCTGGTGGAATCTGTCTGACTGGATTTTGGATTTTTGCGCCAAGACTTCTGGGCTCATCACGTGATTAGTATATCCAATCACAGAGAGTCTCTCCCTCACTCACTCCATACACAGGAATTACCATTTTACTTGCCCAACACCAGTAAGAATTTCAAGTAACTTTTTAAATATAAATCCAAGCAATGGCTTAAATAGTAACACTACTGGGGGTTTTTGTTTGTTTTTTAGTAATTTTTTTTCACAGGGATGGCTTTGGTAATAAATAATCTAAGAAGGTTAATATGCCATTAGGCAAAAAAAGCAAACCAAATCTCAATACAAATAATGTGCACATAGTTATATGCTTTCAAGTATAATACAAATAATTTGCACACAATTCCCGGGAGACCAGGGTTCAGTCACAAGTCCCGTCATACCAAAGACTTAAAAAATGGTACTTGATAACTCCTTGCTTAACACACAGCATTATAAGGTACGTATCAAGGGTAAAGTGTGCAATCCGGGGGAAGGAGTAGCGCCCTCCCCTACACCTCGGTGTAGTAGCTATTGAAAAGGGAGCCTTCTGGTCGCCCTAGAATACGGCAACTTTACTTACTTTATATGGATTCAAGTATTACTATCAAATACAAATATTTTGCGCACAGTCATATGGTTTCAAGTATTCCTATCTAATACAAATGATTTGCTCACATATAGTTTCAAGTATTTCAAGCAATTATATTAATTCAAGTAACTAATGATAATAATCCTTTCTAATCAGTTATAGCTTCAAGTAACTATTCTTAAAACAAATAATTTGCACACAGTTATGTGGTTTCAAATATTTTTATCTAATACTGATAATTTCCAAACAGATCTATTCGACCTATCGATGTATTGCTTACAGATACTACCACTCCGAGTTAAGAGAGTGAAAGGATGACTCCAGCTGACCCAGTCGACTGGGGCTATAGAATACAACGACTGCAACTCTGCAGAGGGGTAAAACCTCTCCAAAGAGTGTCCTGATAGATGACACTAAACAATCTGATATTGAGGCTGGAGTAAAAGTAGAGCTTTGGGGAATGTGAAGTATCCTTCATTGCCATGGCTACGAGTTCCACTCTGATCCGGAGTGGTAACATCAGAGAGAACTGTTTGACATTTAAACCGAGCGCAAACTAATGACTTATACTGAAGTGAATTGCTTGAAATAGAACTGTTTCATCATTTAACTATGTGTAAACAAGTGATGGATGTTTAATTGAATTGTTAGTGATACATTGCAATAGTAAGTAAAATAAAGTTGGCGAACGTAGTAGAGGGTGACCCGAAGGCTCCCTTTTCGATAGCTACTACAACAAGGTGTAGGGGCGGGCGCTATTCCTTTTCCTGGACTCCTCCACTTTATCTTGATCCTTACCTTATAATGCTGGGTGTTAAGCAAGGTAGCATCAAGTACCATTTTTTGAGTCTTTGGTATGACTCGACCTGGGACATAGCAATACTTGGAACTATTTAAAGTTGTTAACTTAAGCTAAACTTAATTGTTTGAAATAGAACTGTTTGATCATTTAACTGTGTGTAAACAAATGACTGATGTTTGATTTAATTGTTGATATTGAATAGCAATACTTGTAAACATTTAAATGCGGGCAAATAAATGATTAATAGTAAATAGAATTATTCGTATTAGATAGAAACAAGTGAAACAATTTAACTGTGTGCAAAAAAAATGGCCCCAGACTAGATTAAAAATGTTTCTGCAAAATGTGTTTAAAAATCACATATTTGACATATATGTATAAAAAAATATTTGGTATTAAATAACCTACAATGAGTGATATGGGCACCTATAAGATATATAAGATTTGGTTTGGTTAAGTTTTATAGCATATCAACCCTTGTAGGTTATGTTATGACAAATCCTCTTTATACATATATATTAGATATATATGATTTCTTTTGGTTGGGTTTTATGGCATATCAACCATTGTAGGTTATTTAATGCCAAATCCTCTTTATACATGTATATCAAATATACATGATTTGGTTTGGTTGGGTTTTATGGCATATCGATCCTTGTAGGTTATTTGATGCCAAATCTTGTTATATATATATATATATATATATATATATATATATATATATATATATATATTTTTAAGACATTTTGCAGTTAACGTTCCTAAACTAACCTGTGTTTTTTTGCACTCAGTTAAATGGTTCAAGTATTGCAATATAACAGTCCCAATTTAACATCAGTCATTTGTTTACATTCAGTTTGTTCTATTTGACTCATAGATAGGACCCTATCAGTGTGCTCCCACTCCGGGCCACAGGGGACCTGGGAGCAATAACAATGAAAGATTACTCTACATTCCCCAAATATCTAAGGTTGGAGCCTCGCCATCAGATGGTTTAATGTCATATCAAGACACTCGTTGGATGGGTTCTTACCCTTCTGCAGAGATGCAGTTGGTGTATTCTGCAGCCACAGCCGACTAGGCTAAGGAAATAGGACTATCATGTTTTATGAATATATTTACCAACTCCTCTACTCGAATAAAATTTGACACAAGGTCAGTTTCTAAGCGGAGTTTAACAGATTTGAATTCACAGTTTTCCTTCTCCTATACCGGTTGCCATAACAAGGTAAAAAAGCACAGTCTGTTCTTCTGTTTGCCAATAGCTGGAGGGAAAATAGGATTCATATCCTTCCTAAGGGTATTAGTCCAATGTGAAATGCAAACAGCCTCGTCCAGATTTTGAAGACGGGTCGCTGTGTCCATTTTCAACGACGATAACCGTTGTGGTATACAAGCTTTGGTCTATTCATAACTAGTTATCCCTTCACTGAATGCAATGTGTTTCTCTCCAAAGAAAGCCATAGTGTGTACTGACAAAACGTTTAGATTCAAACAATTACCCTACTGGCTTTATGTATTTGTAAGGAAGATAATTAAATTGATTTGGTGATGACATTGTATGGCGTTGCAGGGTCTCGAAGATAAAAACGACACGATGAGATGACGACGAGGTTACATCAAGAAAAAACAGAAGCCAAACAAGTGGTCACATAAAAATATCCCTCACTTTATTATAGGTGTTGCGATATCCCTCTTGAACAGTTTCAAAAACAAGGAGATGTGAAATGGTATCCTTGAGTCGATAAAGGAAGATCTATTGCTTGATAAATTGTAGTCCTCATACGTGAAGTGATGTCCCCAAATCGACGACAGAAGTTCTGTTAATTGACAAATTGTTGCCCAACCTCGATAGGGTTAGGGTTATTTTGCCAAGTCCGAAATTTAGACCGCTTCTTCTCACTCAGTAGCTCTGTAACTACTTTACAAAATCCCTAACTCTCGTGTGATCGTTTCACACACCTTTCCCGAGTGTTCTCGTGATTGACCCGTTGTTATCGGTCACACAGCTAGACACCAGGTTCACTAGTGGTAGTAGATTGGCCCTTCATTACAACTGTTGTTAGCCCAATGTTGATGGGTATTGTTTTAACGAGATAGTTGGAAAATCATATCCAACTTATTTTTTAAAATTTAGAATAAACTTAACAATTACTTTTTTGAAAACCCTCGTAAGAAAAAAGAACAGACAGCCAAGTCAAATTCATTGCACATATTCAATTAATTATACATATACATACATATGTAAACCCAAACAAAAGTAAAATTAAATTAACGCTTAGCTTTGGTCTTCAAGTTCCTCTTTCGAAGAATAGTTGACTTCGAAGATTTTTCCCTTTTTTTTTTTTTTTTTTTTTAACTTTGGCAAATTGAAGTGACGTCCATTAAAAGCGCTGTCTTTCCTTGTTCAAAAGTTTGTTGACTTACTTTTTAAAAAAACGTCTGCTTATTTATTCATAAAAATAATATATGCACAAAGACAGCTTTTTATTCTTAACCAATAAAGAACGTCTTTTTAATTATTCATAAAAATTAAGACATGTGAGAAGTTATATTTATTTATCTAAATTTTATAATTAGTTTTATTTTACTTTGAAAAATTATATTGAAGGAATATTTATTTCTAACAAGATCAAATTGGAATAGTTTGCCTAACACAAGAAGCAACCATTGATTGTTTGTACTGCAGAAAAATTGGTTCCAAACAAATTTCTTGTTCTAATTTTACAGACATTAATTAACTTGATTGGTTGGTGAATTCTAATTTAGAGTTTTATAATTCATGTGAAATAAGTCGTCACAGTAAAATTTTATTTAAAATTGGATTCTTCTTAAGTAAAATATTTAAAGAACAGATTTGCAATTTAAAGTGAGAAAAAGAGAATCATAAAAAAATTGAACAATTTTTTAGACAAACTAAATGAAATCGAAGAAAAAATAAATATAAATTCTCAATTTCAATGGAAAAAAATAGTTAGAATTAAATCACAACGAATTAAAGAAGAAAGAAAAATATCCGAATATTGAAATTGAACTTTTTAAAACAGTAAAAGATCTTTAGAGCTAAAAACGTCCTGTACCACTTAAAGAAGAAAGGAATGTAAAAAAAAATTCAATGTATTTTGGATGTGAGGAATCACATGGAACAAACAATGGAAAAAAATCTTTGAATAAAGCAATAAGAAGGAATTCTGGGAAATAAAATCGAAATAAAAACAAGGTTTTTTTTATTGTATTTTAACGCCAAATCATATTTTCAACCTGCGTCTTTCGTTTTTATCATTTTGCAGCCGCAACATTGACAACCGGTTAGAAGGTTTGATTGTCAATGTAGCAGAAGTAAACCGGTCACACCTGCGTTTTACTGGCTTATTTTATTTTATTTCATAATTTGAAAGATTTTTTCATATTATTTTTATTTTCATTTTATTTTATTTCATTTTTTGAGACTGCAAAGGAATTGAGTAAGGAAGAAAGACGAGAAAACAAAAAAAAATCCCATACTGGCTGTGTCACAAAATATTTGTTTGAAAAATTTCTAAAGGGGGAAAAAGGTATCTTTCTTTTAGTGAATATTGTCAATTTGAGTCTCGTCTGGTTTTTTGTTGTTTTTTTTTCTTTTTCTTATTGTTTTTTTTATCAATTTATTTTTATTTTTACCACTTTTGTCTGTTTTTCTTTGTTTTTTGTTTTATTTTTCTTTGGTTTGGTTTATTTCTTGTTCACCAAGGAATTTTTCTTTCTGTCTTTCTTTCTTTCTTTTGCTTATTATTAAAATTTCTTTCTTAGCAAAATTCTTTCCTTCAATTTCGTCTTGGACCAACCAAACAATGATTATTATTCCAATGCAGAAAGCTTTCCTGTCCTGTAAAAACTGTATTCACAATTCTTAAAGGGTAATGCTAATGATTTGACCCTCTAAACAAATCCAAGAAATTTACAGAAAGACTGACTGACTAATAGATAGATAGATAGATAGATAGATATGTTGCTAAGTTCGGTTTGATTTGGTACAAGACCAAATTTATTTAGATATAGATTGATAATCATAACACTGAGATAGATAGATAGATAGATAGATAGATAGATTGGAAGAAAAAATATGAACCAAGAAGATGCTGTGAGTAAACAGATAGAAACAAACAGGAATATGAACATAGGAATATGAACTTAGGAATATGAACATTGGAATATGAACATAGGAATATGAACATAGGAATAAGAACTTAGGAATATGAACATTGGAATATGAACATAGGAATATGAATAAAAACGACGCAAAACACGCAACTCTTTCACTCACTTATCAAGTCACCTTGCTTAGGTTGTTGCAGAATTTTAAAAAATGCATCAGATGAAGATTGTTTGTTGTTGTTTAATGGCATATCAAAATTCTCGGGTCATTTAATGCCAAATCCACTCTTCTAGAAGGACTGGGGTACTCCTATTTAACCTATAGCCGGAAGGATAAGGAGATGAATATTTTTTCCCCTAGGAAAAGTCCAATATACGGCAGGTTTTCGGGATTTTGTAATCTGTTGTATCTCAAAATCCCGGAGAATTTTGTGAGTTTCATTCTCCAAGACAGATTCTGGTTTGTGCATCTACCATTTGGTAGAATAGTCAAATTTCGATTTCTTGCACAGTTCCAAGAGGATCACCTTCTTCCTCCCTTCCAGTCATGTCTCCTCTTATACTCCTTTTGCACTAGTTTGCTACATTCGCATATTATATGATTAATGGTTTCGTCTCTATCAGCACATAATCTAAACTGGCTATTTTGTTGCTTTCGTTTCGTAGCTATATACAGGTGTGTAACATATTGACCTCCGACTCGGCTGTCAGATGAGAAATGCACCTGTGTAAATAACAGGTGCATCCGGTCGAAGATATTAAGGGACAACCTTGACTGTCGACGGGTTGAATTGAGTGTGAATTGTAGGTAGACGTCAAATTATTATATAACCCCAGC
The DNA here is from genome assembly GCA_963585895.1 of Sepioteuthis lessoniana. Taxonomy (NCBI): domain Eukaryota; kingdom Metazoa; phylum Mollusca; class Cephalopoda; order Myopsida; family Loliginidae; genus Sepioteuthis; species Sepioteuthis lessoniana. The sequence goes on from OY757926.1 coordinate 23,775,091, forward strand.
GACAGGAAGTTCAGATCAGTTGGAGAAAAGATGCTCGAATGAGAACCATGTCCCAGCAGAGGCTGAGCCCCTAGGCCCCCGGTTGAGCAGCCCAGGAGAACGGGAAAGAAATGCTGTATTCAGAAGAGTTCGGGGGTCAATATGTTGCAGTTCTGTTAAGTCTCCAACTCACCTCTCACACAATAACCCTTTCGTAACCAACTTTCGAATAAAGTGAGGGGTATATTTTTCTAAAGAATTGTCCGCTCGTCTTTATTGTGTCGTCGTTATGTTTCTGCATGTATATGTGTATAGTTGGTCATGGCTATACAACAGGTGTTCTCTCATGATATTTTATCAGTTCGTGAGTTTTTCGTACCAACTTTAGAGCTTGAGTGATATCAAATCCCTCCAGGTCTCCAGGACTCTTCTCAGTATTCTGACCGATCCCAACAATGCTATAGTCTGGATGATTTCGATTTTTCCTCTTACTTCTAATTCCTCCATTTTTTTCCAATCCTTTGGGAACCTTTCCAAGTTCACCGACTAAAATTGATATCACCGTCACGCTTATGTTCCACAGATTTTTTAGTTCTCAGTCAAGGTCCAACTATTTGTCTATCGTTTCGGATTTTTCTATTTTTATTCTGTGATCCTCCGAAACGGCAAAATCCACAAGATGGCGACTTCATCTTTTTTTTTTAAATTTACTCTCGGTCTGTTAACCTCATTTAAATAGTTTTGTCGAGATCACAAGGCAATAGTAACATCCATTTGGTGATATTCAGGATCCAAAATAGCTGCCAGAGAAAGTAAAACTAGAATTGTATTGTATCGCACAACTGGAAAGAATACTACTTCAAAACCAATCCCTTCTTCAAGTGAGAATCCATGGGCTATAAGACGTGCTTTGACGCGTTCTATAAAATTATTAGAATGCCGCTTTATTTTTAAAATCTATTTACAGCCTACAATATTTACAATCGCAAAAGGTTCAACCATGTCCCATGTTTTATTTTCCAGTGACTGATATTCACTGTCGGTAACTTGACACCTTCTGTTCATCAAAAACACTGATCAAAACACTAGGAGCAATCATCACAACTGCTCAATGGCCCTTCCTAAGATGAAAAAAAAAGTACAAACCAATTAAGACACGTTAGTCAAAGATCCCAAATTGAACGGTTTGTAGAAATGCAAAACCATCTCCTTGCGCATATGAATGGATTCTAGACCTTTAACACTACCCCTCAATGAGAATGGTGCAAGATCCTTCAAGCACAATACCTGTTGTATAGCCACATAATACATATACAACTATACACGGAATCATATATATGCGGAAACATAATCAACAATAATGACGAACGAACACACTTCTTTAGAAAAATATACCTCTCACACTTTATGCAAAAGGGTTGCAAAAGGGTTGTGTGTGAGAGGTGAGTTGGAGACTGAACAGACTGCAACATATTGACCCCAATTTTCTCTGACTATAGTAGCACTTCTTTCTCATTCTGCTGGGCTGCTAAACCGGGGATCCTGAGGGTCCAAGCCCTCTGCTGGGAGCTAGTTCTCACTACCTCGAACTGCAACTCAAACTCCAACTAACTGACTCCAACTCACTCAAGCCGTCTGTGGCACCCGGTTATATAATTTTTTGACGTCCACCAGCTTCTTGTGGGCGCCGCAATTGCACCGAATTCAACCCGTCAAGGTGATACCCTGATATCTTCGACCGGGTGCACCTGTTTCTTGATTGACGGCTAGATCGAAGGTCAATATGTTACATACCCACCATTAATCGCATGCTTTCAATGACGGCTTTTGGAAATACTTTCGTCATTCTGAAATCGCTCACGACGAGAATAAAAATAAACGTCGATGCATTTTGTGCGATCAAGAAACTTTGGGTTCTTTGATAAATCAATTGCCTCGCGATTGTCTTCAAAATAGAATAGATTTCTATTGGAAACTAACTTCAGTAAGTGAATAACGAAGCTACCTGCATTCATCAGCCATTTCACTCAGAGCTTCAGTAGACGACTTTGCTACTGTTGGCTGTTGCTTGCTGTGCCAACTAACGGAGCACGATCCCAACAAAAAGCATAAACAGATGTGAACTTGTGAGTGTCTAAATCACCACCATGATCCACATCAACATAACCACTCAATACTTATTCATCACAAAAACCATCAAAGAATAGGTGCCCTTCAAATATCGCCAAATCCGTTTGACACCCTGCCCATGCTCAACACCAGGGTTTGACATAAACTGACTCAGAATACCAATCTTTGTCTCGTTGCAGTAAGAGCATATGTAAGGAATCCAATGACTTCTAGGCAAATTTCCCTTTTGAAAACATCTTCGACAGCATTCAATCGGCGAGACCTATAGCTGACTGACAGGATTACAGTACTTCACCCGAAAACGATGCAAAATACATTCCAAATAATTGGGTTGACCGATCCAAAGATAGCATTTCTGTTTCTCACGCTTAATGGTCATTCCCAGAATGAAGGGTGCTTCACCTTGATCCACTATACGAAATATTGAACTCAGCAATTTCTTTGTTTTACTAATCAAGTCAAAATTGTTTGAAAGGAGAAGCACATCATTCATATAAAGTGCAATAATAACAAATCTATTGTAATCTTCGAGCGATTATAAACACAAGTATCAGCATATATCGGTTTAAATCCCATTTGCTTCATAAATGAATCAAAGGCGATAATCCATAAACGTGCTGCTTGCTTCAAACTATAATTGCTTTTGCGCAGCCTCTATACAAAGTTTGGATGGTGAAAGTATTGTATACTGGGATCTAGATTATATCTGTATCGGTCTCCAAAAAGTACCATTGATTGTCTCCCTAGTATTGGTATCTCTGTAGTATTAATTTTACTCGTAACGTCTGAATGTTCTAACGATTATTATTTCTCCAGCTCCCCACAAAGCTAGAGTGTGTCACAGGGCTTTTCTTAATGTGGTAGCCAAGCTCAAGCCAAAGCTCAAATGCGTTGCGGGCACAAAAATACCTTGACCTCGTCGGTATTCTCTTTAAAAAAAAAAAAGGACGCCTCAAATACCAGGCAATTAACCTTAACTCTCACCCCACCAAAGCAAGTGAAAGCCTAGGGAGACAGACCACTGAGGCCAAAAGAGTTGTGGGTCTCAGTCACTCGGTACAAATGCTAGTTTACCACGGAACGCGCGTCAGGCGATCTTGACCGACTGTCAAGACCACAACAAGACACATCCAACCGGCACGCGTACCAATCAACACGTTTGGCCGAAGTGAAACCAGAAAGAGGGCGAGGACTATTCTAATAATTGTCTTACTGCTCTAACCAACCATGGATAAGTAGTCATGAACCAGCTTACCTAGTCCTCAACAGAAGTTAGTGTATCCCTCAGTGTAGCATAGGACCAAAATACGTTGTGTCTAAAAGAATTGAGTTCGCAAAACACTCAAAACTTGGCTCTCAAGGAAGAAAATAGTAGTCGCTTTTATTCTTGGGGATTACAGCGGACTGTAGTAAAAAAAAAAGTTTGTTAAATTGCGTTCTTCCTCGCCTTCTCTTTTATGTCGCTATCAAACGTCTCCTTTCCCTCCGCGCACTTCAGCTAGCGTACGTAGAAAAGGTTCACCCTCCTCTTCTTAGCGATGACGGCGGTGTTGTTATCGTTGGGCTGTTGATACTTTCATATCAGTTGAATTGCTGACAGGCTGGGTATGACATGGGTCGGGGCGTCGTGGACTTCTGTTGAACCTGTTTGGAAACCTGTCTTGAACTGATAAAATCTCGTTACTTGGTTTCCTTATATAGCGATGTGATGGATCAATTCGAAGGTTCCCGAAGGTTCGATGATCACCAGTGAGAACAGTAGTGAAAGTTCACGCGTGATTATTCTAAAATCACGCCTGAACTCTACAGGTCACTCTGCCTGCACGAGCGAGGTTCTTGACATTTTTTTAATCGTCAGACCCGTGTAACCAATGACTGATGACAGCTAATGTGCTCGAACGTTCTCCAACCTTAAGCCCGTCGCAATTCAATGATGGCGCCCGTCCGTAATATTACATCAGGTTACCTCATTTAAATAGTTTTGTCGAGATCACAAAGGCAATATTAACATCCATTTAGTGATGATCAAAATCCAAAATATCTGCAAGTGAAAGTAAAACCCGAATTGTATTGTATCGCACAACTAGAAATAATACTTCTTCAAAACCAATCCCTTCTTCAAGTGAGAATCCATGGGCTATAAGACGTGCTTTGTCGCGTTCTATAGAATTATTAGTATGCCGCTTTATTTTTAAAATCCATTTACAGCCCACAATATTTACAATCGCAAGAGGTTCAACCATGTCCCATGTTTTATTTTCCAGCGACTGATATTCACTATCGGTAACTTTTTGCCATTTATTTACATCTCTGCCGATCCAAGCCTCTTCGTTTATATCTGTAAGCAGGTAAGCTGCACTCAGGCAGTATGCACAATTTACAACCGGCTTTGTTTGTTTATTCATTTGTTTAATAGTATATTAACCTTTGCAGGTTATTTAATGCCAAAGTCATTCTTCGAGAAGAACAGTAGTGGTACTATTTATCCCATAGCTGGGAGGATAAGGGGGTTCATACCTTTCCCAAGGGTATTTGCCCGAAAGTGAACGTAATAGCGCGACTGGAGTTCGAACTCGCGTACTACGATTCCGCAGTCCAGTGCTTTTATCATTACACCCCGAGGACATCCCCAAAGATTGCTTTGGCATTTGATACCACAAAACCAAACGTTAGAACAAATAATTTGCGCTCACTTATATGGTTTGGTTTGGTTTCTTTGTTTAATGGCATATCAACCTTTGTAGGTTATTTAATGCCAAAGCCATTCTTCGAGAAGAACAGTAGTGGTACTATTTAACCCATAGCTGCGAGGAGCGCGACTGGATTACGAACTCGCGTACTACGATTCCACAGTCTATCGCTTGAACCATTAAACCACTAGGACATCCCCCTACACGTATATGGTTTCAAGTATTCCCATCTAATACAAATGATGTGCACTCAGATTTTGCTTTCTTTGGACACAGGTGCAATAAGCATAAATCCACACGCGCTGATTTATAATTGAAAAGAACTAGTTCCTAATGCTTTCGGTGTCATATTAGAAGAGAGTTATCTGCCCTTTTCTTTTGAGTAACAACAGGATACATAAATTAATAACAAGATAAATTTTTATCATTTCTCGTGAAAATTTTTCTAGGTTTGGTTTCTTTGTTTAATGGCATATCAACCTTTGTTGGTTATTTAATGCCATAGCCATTCTCCGAGAAGAACAGTAGTGGTACTATTTAACCCATAGCTGGGAGGATAAGGGGGTCCATACCTTTCCCAAGGGTATTTGCCCGAAAGTGAACGTAATAGCGCGACTGGAGTTCGAACTCGCGTACTTCGATTGCGCAATCCATCGCTTTAACCATTACACTTCGAGGACACCCCCACAACCGGCTTTACTTGACACTTTCAGTCATGCATAGAACGTTTCTACATAAGTATTTCTTCATATGTTGTTTGTACGGATAGACTAACATGGTCAACATCAGCAGGAATGGCATCTGTAACTGGGCCATCCTCAAAAATAGTTCATTATTCGGTGCAACTTTAACCACCTCAGATCTGTCTTAATCATTTGAATCCTCTCAGTGCGCAACACAATCACAACCCACACATCAGTTTCCATGAACTGATCCTTCAAGAATACAGCATAATGACTCACAAGCATTTACTTTGAAACTAATTTAAAGAACTTCCAACTTTTTATACCAGGCAGTTATCCAACAAACACTACTTAGAATTAATTTTTATTTATTGCGGACTTTTCCCCCTCATCTTGGTAGTTTTTGTGTTGTTTCTTCTTTCACTACGTTTCGGCCAAATTTCACCTCTGGCCTTCTTCAGGTGATTTTACCGCGACCTCGGATAGGAATGCTGAGTCTTGTAACCGTATCCCCAGTAATTACTGTCTTCCATAGTTGTTGTCTATCGCACCACGTTTTTGACCAAGTAAACCTCTGGCCGGCTTGGGTAGGATTTGAAACCGCTATCTTCTGACAATGCTCACCTGGAACCGAAGAGACTCAACGCCTCTATTCGCTGCGCCACGGGCCCCGAAGGGCGATCAAGGATGGATTTTTGGGTCTTATGAATCTTATGATTCTTATGAATCCTTATCTGGTCTTCCAGAGTCGGGTCCGTACCGAATTTTCTGTACTTGTCTTTAATTGGAATCATTTTGAGATGAGGCTTTTAATCTGAAAATTAATTTTTATTTATTGCGGAATTTTCCCCCTCATCTTGGTAGTTTTTGTGTTGTATCGTGGTGCGATAGACAACAACTATGGAAGACAGTTATTACTGGGGATATGGTTACAAGACTCAGCATTCCTATCCGAGGTCGCGGTAAAATCACCTGAAGAAGGCCAGAGGTGAAATTTGGCCGAAACGTAGTGAAAGAAGAAACAACACAAAAACTACCAAGATGAGGGGGAAAAGTCCGCAATAAATAAAAATTAATTCTCAGATTAAAAGCCTCATCTCAAAATGATTCCAATTAAAGACAAGTACAAACACTGCTTTGCTTGCTTTTTCCTCAAGCTTTCGATGCAGCTCCTTGGAGATAAGAACATATGCGAAACAGTTTAATATAATGGCCGAGGAATTTCGTTTTATATATCTTGCCTTTGAGTCTAGTTAGGCTGAGAACCTTTCGGCTCAGCACATGGATTAGTTAGGTGCAAACTTGAGCACAGGTGTTGACGCGCGCGCAGGTAGGATGTGTCGTTTACAGATGTCAAAATAAAAATCCCTTGGGGATGTGAATGACGTCACGCACCGGAAGCGCACGCGGAGGATTTGGGAAGATTTTAAAAAGTCAGAGTGTTGAGAACTAGACACCGAACGAGAAGGGTCGACTTTCGGGGCTCGAAGAGGCCAGACCAGTGGCCTTGTGGTGGGTGCCACACGTGTTGGGGGTGCAGATGGAAAAGCCAGCATAGAAAGATTGTTCCTCTCTCCTTATGTCGAAAACCCTTTTAACTCAAAGGTAATAAAAAGTTTCATACCTGAACTAAGAAGTCGTAAGTGTTTTTCGTGTTTCGGGATTCCTATGTTCTATGTATATATGTTATGAACATTCTATGTACATTTCACATATCTGTATTATGGGTATGGTACAACAGCCAAACACACGGGAATATGACAAATCCAGTTTCCATCCATACCAATGTTCGTATAAAATGATATTCACTGCAGAATGATTATGGATGTGAATTGCTGTAGCAATAGCCTCACCTCACAATAAATTAAGCAAATTGGCACTTTGGATCATAGCACGAGCAAAATCACAAAGTATACAATTTGCCGAATAAATACTTAACAAATTCAGTTCACCAAAGAACACTGACCAAAACAATAGCGGCAAACATCACAACTACACAACGTCCATTCCTAAGATGAGAAAAGTACAAACCGATTTTTTTTAAGTTAGTCAACGCATCACAGATGGACACAACAATGGTTTGTAGAAAAACAAAACCATCCCTTTACACATGTAATTGGAAACTAATCTTTCAACATTGTCTTCTGGCGGAGAGTAAGAGATCTATTGGTCTCTTACAATCCCGGAGAACTTTTTAAAGCTTCGCAATTATTTGATCATCATGTTAGTAATATATTAGAGTTGATAATAAAAATATATCATCTATACTTATATATTACTAACATGATAATCAAATAACAGCGAAACTTTCATATATATATATATATATATTAATATATATATTAAAGAAAAATGGAAATAAATCCGACGGGATGTAAATATGAAAATATTAAAAGATATTAAAAGGATATATTTTTTATATATGAATAAGCCATTGATTAATGTCCCGTCTTTTAAATCATCTTCAAAGTCACGTTATTGTGTTATATCATCTCGTCCGAAAAAAATACTTTCAAATAGAGTTCTGTTTCAGAATATGAATTATGTAATCATGTAATATATCACCTTGACCAGCGATGAACCCGATGTTGTTGACAGATACATCCGATCGTAGATAAAATCAACAAAGTGATAACCGGAAAACAAGCAATGCGTGGGGGTAAGCTGTGACCAATGGAGAACAAGTATTGCATTGGTGTAAACCATGGCCAATGAAAAATAAGCACTGCGTAGATGTAAGCCGTGACCAATGAAAAACAAGCACTGCGTGGGTGTAAGCGGTGACCAATGGAAACCAAGCAATACGTGGATGCAAGCCGTGACCAATGAAAAACAAGCATTGCGTGTGGGTAGCGTGGGAAATTATTTTAAATTTTCAAAAATAACAAACGTAGTTTAGAAATTATTTTTTAATTTATTTTTATATCATTATGATATAATTATCGTCATATTTTTATATATAGATTTAAATATTGTAAAATATCATTTATATATACTTATGATATCATGGATTTTCTACATGTCCAGCTATTTGCATCTAAAATAACAATGATAACGATTGTGGATATGAAGAATTTATGTAATCATGTTTGTCTACTTTTACTACTGCAAAAACAAAACAACAACATTGAATTTATCTCAAGAGGAAGAAGAAAGTTTTACCGTGATGAAATTAAATCAGAATTTTACTTGTATTTTCACTGAATAAAGATTAGAAACTTCTATTCCCACTTTTCTGAGCCATTATTATCAGTTATTTATAGACTTTGATCTTTTAAATGGGAACGCAGCATTATTTACGGCTTCGTATTTCGTCGGCAAACAACTACTAAATTATCGAAGAAGTATAAATGGAGTCTATTCAATGTAGCTTCATTTCACGAAACCAGGAGTCTATAAAATCCCACATTAGAATATTCTCTCTCTCTCTCTCTCTCTCTCTCTCTCTCTCTCTCTATATATATATATATATATATATATATATATATATATATATATTTGAAAACTTTCAATCTTATTCATGGATGAAGAAATCAAACGCTCTATTAGTTCTTTGCGACTAAATTTCTTAGCTGACAGCCTACGATATGCGTTAAACAACAAATAAAATCTTCTTCAATTATTTATTTATTATCTGCTTTTATTATTGGTTTCATATTTCCTCCAATCATCTTCCTTCTTTTCTTCTTATGAGTTTATTATATTTATGTACCGATCGTAAAATTCTTTGATCACTATTTATTCATCTTTTTTTTTGGGGGGGGGGTAATTTTCTTTATATCTATATTTTGATTATAATTCATGTTTTATTACTTTTTTAAATTTTTTGTTGAAGAACTCAAAAGTTAGACATTAAAGAAAAGTCAGAGAATAGTTTTAAAGTGAAAAAGGCATAATACTGGGAGGATTAATGAAAGTAAACTTTCTGAATACAGTATTTAAAAAAAAAGAATTCAGCACGAGTGGCTACTAGGATTTACAAAACTTTTGCTCACAGTACTTGCTGTTCACTAGTGTTTACCCATCCTAATACAGAACAGGCTAATCGTTGCTTAACTTCGTAGATCTAGCTTAAAACTTAACTTGACTGTAAATTTGTAAAAAAAAAAAAAAAAACTTAACTTGACTGTAAATTTGTAAAAAAAAAAAAAAATTAGTTAAGTTTTAAAATTTCAGAAACTTTCGTTGAGATAGATCTTTTCTTTTATTCTCAAAAATTACTCAGTACATGTTCGATTATTTCGTTTAATGGCATGTGTGTGTGTGTGTGTGTGTGTGTGTGGAGAAGTGGTAGATTTTGGTAATTCTGATAAGATGATAAAAATAAGTGAAAAAGTGGATAAACCAAACACTTACAACGGGTTTAGTAGTGATATTTCGTTCTTTATTCAAGGAAAAACATCTTCTGACTAAATTTTTTTTTAATCTTTCGACATTTTAGCAACTGAGGAAATAGATCTATTTCCTCAATGGAAAAAAATGGTCTATTTCCTTACATGCCAAATTCCATTCTTATATCCTGACGCTATATTCTTATTATCTGTATAAGAGTTAATAATCATAATTTTCTGACTTACTTTCGGTTTCTTACAACCCTTCACTCGGTCTTTATCCAAGACCTAAGATGAAGGAAGGTACTGATTAGATGTATTCTTTGTAATTATGTTCTTTGCTGCCTTTTTGGGGTAATATTTTTTAGTTGCATTGATAGAGGTGGCCATGGTGTAATGGTTATCGTCGTAGGAAATGGACACGCCGACGCGAGTTCAAAATCCTGAACAAGACTGTTTGCATTTCACATAGCACTAATACTTGGAAAAGGTATGAATCCAATTATTCTCCCTCCAGCTATGGATAAATAGTGTCATGACCTTATGTCATATCCTGCCCGAACGGAAGGTTGGTAAATATGCATTGATAGTACTATCCTAAGGAGATGAGCAGTTCCACAAAGTGCATTTTCTTATTGCTTGTTGGCTGGGACTTCCAAGTATCTTCTTAATGTTTACTATTATTATAATTATGCGAGTTTTTCATACCAGGACTAGCTGATGGTCTTTCACTGGAGTCTGAGTGGCAGCAAGTCTTCTCAAGTTTCCCGGACTTTTCTCGGTAGTCAGGCCGATCCTAATTATGCATTTGTCCTGATGGTCTCCACTTGTCCTCTGATTTCTATATCTTCCAGTCCCTTTACTAAGCCTTAAAAGATTCTTTTTCTCTCCGAACGTTCTGATTCTTTCTTGATTTGGTAGTTCTATTCCTTTTTCCGATTCTCATTATTAGCAAGGCTCGTTTTTCTCTCCTAAATTCCATCCCTATATATTGGTTGTCTATTCTTATTGTTTGTATTAGAGTCTTCAGTTCTTTTTCATATTTTTGAAAATAGCTTGATGGCATCCATATACATTAATCTTTTCTTGAGATTATGTAAATTTGTAGCTCCCGGTGCATTTTTGAGTATATGATTGCGTGACACCATCGCTATTACAAATAGTAATGGTGACAGAGCATCTCCATGGAATATACCTCTCTGGATTTTCACCTCAACTAAAGTTGTCCCTCCTACTGTTCATTCCACTTTCCAGTTTTTCATGGTTTCTGTGATAAACTGTATGACTTTGTTGGATATCTTGAACATTTTTAGACTGTCTACAATCCAGCTTTGCAGAACAATATCGTAGGTCTTTTAATGGCCAATCCACGCCATAGCTACATTTTCCATCTCATTTTTCTCACCTTGAAGATGTGGAGAGCAATGTACAGTAGATCACAGTAACACAACGGCTCTCAAATAGAAGGTTGTAATGCTACGGTGTTTCAATAGACGTTTGTAATATCACTACACCACATAGACATTGGCACCCTCACGTGTCTAACGTGTCTATGCGATTAGCACTACGCCGAAAGTGTCAATCGGACCTCTGTTGTAACCTCTACCGCGATGAAAAGAAGAAGTGACGAACACACCAAAACAGTGTCTTGGTTCGCAAATACAAAAGTTTATTCGTTACTACACTTCTTATTTGTCGACGAGAAGAGAGAAACAGTGTGAACTGAGTCGACCTCTTTAGCAAATAGATAAATAAAGCGTCGTGTGTGTGTGTGTGTGTGTGTGTGTGTGTGAGAGAGAGAGAGAGAGAGCAGACACAGATTTTGATATATTTCTCACTTTCTGTTGTAGTTCTCGCACGTGCCTGTTCGGGGTCTAGTCTTCACAGCTTCGTGGCAGGTGTGAGACCCCTTCGGGGAGCTTACCCCAAAATGGAGGCCGTAATTTTCGGCCGTCTCACCTCGTCGGGGCTAGTGTTCAACTGTCGTCTTTACATGGTCACATCTGATGTCCAACTGACCCTTTTTTTTCTTTTCTATACCGCGTCCACTTCCCTAGCGGTTTTTTCGTGTAAGCTTCATCTGGCCAATCAGAACTCGTCGCTGATTCGCTGCTGATACGTTTTCATTTTTAACCCGGGCGTCCGCTACTATCCAGATCTACACTTTCTCATCCGTTTCTCCTTTATAGTCTTTTTCTGTCTCTGTCTCTTTGTCTGTCTCGATTCTCTCTAGGGCTATTTATTATCTTCGCTACTGTCACAGATGTGACCAAGTACTCTTAAAGTAAGAGAATACTTAAGTGGGTCTCAAAAAATTTCTTTGTAAATTTGTAAAGTTTTAACTTAGTCTAAGTCCCAAATGGACATTTTGTGATTCATGCATTTTTGTTTTTATCTGTTACTTTGGCTTATAACTGATATTTTGTACTTTAAACATTAAACTATTTAGTGGGATTCCTGTATTGTGAATTTTACTCTGTTTTTTATGAATGTAATACCATTTGTGTCTTCCTGTTAGTAACAGATAAGAGGCTTTGGGTAAAAGACTCACTCACGTGACTTGGAAGAATATTCAATGTCTGTTTTCGTTTCTTTCTTTTTTTTTAAGTTTCGGCGTGGTCTCCTTTTCCAAATAACATACAAAATTTGCATTAATTAAATTTACATTTTATATTCAAATTCAAAAAAGATAAAAGAATACAATTCACTATGATAATATAGCAAGAAACTTGGAAAAATATTTACTGGCCGATTTCTTTTCCATTCATGTTTCTTCGAAGATTAAAAATAAAAGAAAAGCAGAGCTCTTTCTTTTTTGTGGAGGGTGGTGGACTTGTTCGCTTATTTTCGACGCCTTGTTCTCTGAAGTAAGGAATTTCTATCAGGTTTTACTATTAAGAGTTAGTCATGTGACTGAAAAATATTCTATGTCTACTACTCAAACACATTACTAATAACCAACACCCTTTTATTTTCTAATTATCATTTCCCTTCTAGCTAGTTTTTTTTTTTACACCATTAGTAACTAGTGGTCTTTTTACTGGATTCTGAGTGACAGCAAGTCTCTAAAGATCTCCAAGTCTCTTCTGAATACTTTTGCCCATCCTAATGCAGTAGTCTGAATGCTCTCAATTCTTTTCCTCTGATTTCCTATTCAGTCTGTCTTTTTTTCCAGGCCCTTGGAAACCATTCCAACGGCACTAACTACAATTAGTATCGCCCTCACTTTCATGTTCCACAGTTTTTTCTGATCTCTAGCACGGTCCAAGTATTTGTCTATCTAGATCTGCTGTAGTCAGTAACATTCTTTTTAAATTTCGAACCGAACTCTTCATTCAATTCACCTGAAAGTGGAGTGGAGGGAGGGAGCAAAACTAATTGGCAAAGGTTACCCCAGAGTAGCGCGTTCTCCCATTCCACTGTTCACGATAGGAATAATAATCACAGATTCTGAAATAATATTGATATTCTAAATTTTAAAATCTAAACAATCAACGTTCAACGTATTTTTTCATGACATTTGTGACAAGAATTTAGTAGAATTTTTTATATCTTAAATTTCAAAATCTCATAAAAAACTAACGTTCTAATTATTTTTTCATGACAGTTGTGGCAAGAATTTTTATATTAAAAAAAAAAAGGAAAAAGTAGTATTTGGGAAAACGGAAACGTCATATAAAGAGATTGTTTTCCAGTTTGGTTTTCATTTCTCTACGGTCATATTTCTCAACCATATATATATATATAAGTTGACCGACCGTAGTCGAAGGCGATCCGAAGGCTTCATTTCCAAAAGCATTTAAACCTAGATGTTGGGAAGGGGTCTACTCCTTTCCTTGGATTGCTCCACTTACCCTTGATCAGTATCTTATAATGCTAAGTGGTAATCAAGGAGGTATCAACTACCATTTTTTGAGTCTTTGGTATGACTCGACCTGGGACTGAACCCCGATCTCTTAAGTCATAGGCGAACACTCTAACCATTATACCAATGTACCGATTATATATATATCACTTGGTCCGATCATCACAGAGAAACTCTATGCCGATGCTACCCTAATATATATTGTCATCCACAGATAGACTATTTCGTTGTATCACAACTCATCAGTGTGGCTAGAAACGCGAGATGCTTCAAGCTGGGATCAAAACCCGACTGACTTTACGCCAGTCGGATATCTTACCGCAGAGCCAACAGCCTCGGCGTAAGTGAAGGAATTTTACGCTTAAGTACTATTTTTTTTTCTTTGTTTACATATACGCTTAGCAGCTACCGGAGTGCTGAATTCATTTGAAGACCTTTGAATTACGCGAGTGACAACCGGTAATTCCACTCGATAGTGGGGGAGTATATATATATATATATATATATATATATTATCAGATTGGTTTATGATATGAAAGTTGATTTGGCTTCTTTCTTTGAAAGTGGCTTGTCGAATCTAATACATTTCTCTGATCTTTCAGCTTTCAGGCTATTATTCTACCCACGACAGACACTACGTAGTTACTTTCCCTGTAAATCATTGTCATAATCCCACTCAACATTTTTAAGTCATACCATTTTCGCAATACCGGCTGTCCGTTGGGATACACTGAGACGCTTGTAAACTGGGCTTCGTTAATTTGATTTCTTTCTAGCTGAGGACCGACTACCCGAGATGCTTTCTCTGCGTCTTCCATGAATTCAAATATTTTTTTATATATATATGTATTTATGCATGTATATATCTATATAAGGATATTCGAATTTAAGGAAGACATATATTTCAACTAACCTTTCGGTCTTCAAACTTACGCTCTACACATGGGAAACACTCGAATATACTATCGTCAACGTGAAGAATTTGTTAATAAGATTTGATTCTGAACAGCAACTTACCGATTTCTTTAAAACTTCATACACACACACACACACACACACACACACACACACACACACACACACACACACATACATATATATATATATATATATATATATATATATATATATATTGGTGTGTGTGTGTGTGTGTGTGTGTGTGTGTATTATCCAATGCTGCTCCCAGCCCAGTCGATTGGTGCTGTAAAATATACCGACTGTTTCTCTGCAGAGGGGTTAGACCCCCCCAACGAGTATCCTGGATATTACACTAAACAATCTGATGGTGAGGCTCCAGTAATGCTGGAGTTTTGGGGAATGCGGAGTACCTTTTCATTGCCATCACTCCCAGGTCAACTCTGACCCGGAGTGGAAGCACCTAATAGGGTCCTCTCAATGGGTCAAATAGAACTGTTTGACAGTTAAAATGAGCGCAAATAAATGACTTATGCTAAATTGAATTGTTAGAAAAAGAACTGTTTAAACATTTAACTGTGTGTAAAAAAATGTTTGATGTTTAATTGTTAGTGAAATTGTAACTACTTGATTTTGTTGACTTATGTTTACAAATCATATATTTTAATATACGCTGGATTTGGCATTTAATAACCTACAATGGTTGATATGCCATAAAACCAAACCAAACCAAACCAACGCTATTCAATGTAATTCCTTCATAATCTAATCAGGTTATAGACTCTCCCTGCTATAAAAACATCGATCACCTTTTTGCTCACTTCTCACATTATTTCAGATATATATGTACCATACCCATGATACGGATATGCGAAACGTACATAAAATGTTCATAACATATATACATAGAACACAGGAATCTCGAAACACGAAAAACACTTACGACTTCTTAGTTCAGGTACGAAACTTTTTATTACCTTTGAGTTTAAAGGTTCTTCGACATAAGGAAGAGAGACACAATCTTTCTATGCAGTTTTTTTCATCAGCCCCCAATCCGTGCGGCGCCCGTAGCGCGCAAATTCGTCTGGCTCCGAAAGTCGACCCTTCTCGTTCGGTGTCTAGTTCTCAACCATACTAACTGACTTTTTCAAATCTCCCAAAACCCTCCGCGCGCTTCCGGGGCGTGACGTCATTCGCACTTGCTAGCCCAGTTTCCCATTTGGGCTATTGTGACATCTCTGAGTGACACGTCCGCTCCGTGCGCGCGCGTGAACACATGTGTTAATGTTGCACCTAAGTAACCCATGCACTGAGCCGAAAGGTTCTCAGCCTAACTAAACCCAAAGGCATAAAACGAAATCCCTCGGCCATTATATTACATATATATACATATATAGCGAGAGAGAGAGAGGGAGGGAGAGTGAATTCTTCAGCCTAAGTACAGCAACCCGATATAAGTGAAGATATGAACTGAATTCAAACCAACTATACTTTTATTTTAAAAAATCATTTTATGTCTCATTCTACCTCTGGAGGATGTGTTGGATGAATACATACCGGATACATATGTCTGCATACACATTCATAAACACATACAGACACACACGCATATCTGTCTGTCTATCTGTCTGTCTGTGTGTAAAAAAAGACGTTTCTATGTGCATATATGTACGTAAATACAATTCAACCCAACAGTACTCTTTAAAATTCACCTTGTGTCACATCCAGACCGTGATGGAAAGATTTGATAAATACATATTACTATGCTGAAAGTCGTGAGTTCATTTGTATGTGTGTGTTCGAGTATAACGAACCAACGGAAAGTCCTATTGACATTTGTTTGCCATGTCGTTGATGTTCAACACGGATTATGCACTAGGGTCATCTGAGGTCACTGGTGATCGTAAAATGAGAGAATATGTCATTTCTGGCAAAATAGGAAGAGGCAGAGACTTTGCCTTGAAGTGAAAAAATGTTTGGGGTCTCTTAGGCGGTGGTACGAATGAAGTTAGATGCATGTTCTTCACATGGCCAGCTCTATGTTGAACGTCGATGCATAAATTGTAAGAAAATTTTTGTATTATATAGAAATACTTTGTATTATATAGAAATACTTAAAAAATATCTCTTTAAAAACAACTACACAAAAATTATAAATATAAATATACAATGAAAGCAATTCCCTAACCTCTAAGCATAGAATAACACTATGCAGGTTGATATACCGTTAAAATCAATTAATAAATCTCTTAAACTCTTTGTATTATGTCATGTTTTCCATGTTCATATTTCTGTATGGGTACCATAGCCAGATATCCAGATATGTGTGAAATGGACATAGGCTGTTCAAAACATATATACATAAAACATAAGAATCTCGAAACACGAAAAACACGACTTCTTAGTTCAGCTACGAAACTTTTTATTTCCTTTGAGTTTAAAGGTTCTTCGACATAAGGAGAGAGATACACATTCTTTCTATTCTGGCCTTTTCATCTGCCCACCCCCCATCTCGTGCGACACCTGCCCAAGGCCTCCGCACTTGCTAGCCCCGTTTCCCATCTGGGCTATTGTGACATCTCTGAGTGATACATCCGCTCCGCGCGCGCGTGAACACCTGTGTTAATGTTGCATCTAAGTAACCCATGCACTGAGCCGAAAGGTTCTCAGCCTAACTAAACCCAAAGGCATAAAACGAAATCCCTCGGCCATTATATTACATATGTATAGAATTTTCATAAAGTATATATAGGGTGTCTCAATATACATGGGACCGATGTGACTGCTAATAACTCAACTAATAATAATTTTGTGTTCTTTTCTGTTTCAGGTTTGAAAATAGTATATTATAACAATTATAAATCCTTGATCACAATGTCTTGAGCAAAAGAGAAAAAATATTTTGCGTCACTACTTATTTGAAGACAAAATTATTCAAACTGTCTCAAAAAAGACGCAACCCATTAATATGATAATGATTTATAACTAAAACAAGAATCTCAAAAAAAGATTGTCTGTCCTAAAATCTGATATAATAACAATTGAAAAAACATTAATTTGATGTCTCTAGCTTAAAGGATGCATTTTTACTGGACGTGTTCCAAATGACCGGCATTGTTCTTGTCTCAGTAGTAAATCATTATCATATTAATAATGGGTTGCATTTATTTTGAGACACCCTGCATCAGAATTTTTTCACCAAAATATTTTGTCTTTTATCTTTCTTTTCCTGGATATGTCTGAGTACCTCTAATAGCTTTAATTGATTGTAATACAGTTAATCTCCGAAAAGGTTTTTTTTTTTTTATTTAGTCTATAATTTTTTTTTTTTTTTTACTTTTTTCGTTAAATATGGAAAATATTTCAACTAACGATTTTGCATTCTATCATTATCATCATCTTTCGTGCCATCGGCACGGATATCCCTGACCCTTTCTCGCCACCTCTCCCTATCGTTCATCGCTTCCGGCAGGTCCTCAGGGCAACACCCCGTATCCTCACAGAGTTGCTGTATGTAGGTTCGAGCTGGCCGCCCTGCTTTTGCTCGGTTATGTGAATGGGGTCTATAGGAGTACATCACTAATGAGCTAAGCAGTGTCCTGCATGTCTGGTTCGTCTAATTTGGATAGTTTTCGTGATGGGTGGTAGGTGGCCGTATAGCTGCTGCTTTTGTGGGGTGTTGCCTCCAGGACCTGTTCAATATTGCTCGCAGCATTATTGTGTAGTTGCCGTCAAGCTTCTTTTTTTTTTTTTTTTTTCATTCTTGTCTAAATTCCAGCTAGTTCCTAAATGAGACGGTTGAATGAGGACTACTCTGATTGCCTCAGTTATGTCTCCGTTTGCTGGGGGTGTCCTCGTGGTGTAATTGTTAAAGCTATTGACTGCGGAATTGTCCTAAGCAAGTTCGAACACCAATCGTGCTATTACGTTCACTTTCGGACAAATACCTTTGGGAAAGGCGTGAACCCCCTTATCCTCCCAGCTATGGGTTAAATAGTACCACTTTTGTTCTTCAAGGAGAATGGCTTGGCATGAAATAATCTACAAAGGTTGGCATACCATTAAACAAATAAACCAAACCATCTCCGCTTGCTGTTTCACTTCGCTTGAAGCCATCATCTCTAAATGATCAATTCTTCAGCGATATGATGAATCGATTTGGCAAAAAAGCGGCGACAACCGTGTTTACAAAACAGCTTGCAATATTGCTGTAGAAATATTTGAATGATGACGCTGATGTATAATACAGATAACATGAAAACAAGGTTTGTTGTTACCAGATGTATATTCCCACCGAACCTAATTGAATTTTACTTATAGCCAAGTATCAAAACATTATCTAAAAGTTAAAAGGATACTTTGTAACAATAAAAAATATATATATCAAAGATATACATGATAATAATATCATCGAAAAAATATACATAATATATATATATTTCGATGGTTTAGCTAATATATATTCAATTAATATTTCGTCTTTATTCCACGTGGAATAAAGACAAAATATTGAACCGTTGTTTGTTTTTCAGTTTATCCACTTTTCCTCTTAATTTTTCACATCATGTCAGATTTTTCCATTCTACCATTTTCTCCATATATATATATATATATATATATATATATATATATATATATAACCTACAAGTTAAATGAATACTTTGTAACAATAAAAAAGTATATCAAAGATATTCAAGACAAGTATGCCATCGGAAAAGGTTGGTTGATTCGCTGGTTGTTTGGGTTTTATGGCATATCAACCTTTGTAGGTTATTTAACGCCAAATCCATTTTTATACCAATAATCAGTTCTATTCCAAACAATTCAGTTTAGCATGAATACACAGTTTAATTGTAAAAAAAAACATTTCTATTTCAAGCTATTCAGTTTAATCAAATAGTTCTAATGCAGCTAATTCAGTTTAGTATAAGAACAGATTTTGTTTACACACAGTTACATGTCAAAACAATTCTATATTAAACAATTCAATTTAGTGTAAGTAGAGTTTCAATGTCAAAACAGTTCCATTTCAAACAATACAGTTCAGCATAAGCACACAGTTTAAATGCAAGTACAGTTTGTCAAAAACATTTCTATTTTAAGCTATTCAGTTTAGTCACACAGTTTTAATTCAAACAATCCAGTTTAGCATAAGTATGCAGTTAATTCTATATAACCCATGGATAAGACCCTTATCAAGTGCTGCCACTCCGGGCCAGAATGGACCTGCGAGCAATGGCATTGAAGGGGTACCTCACATTCCTCAAATCTCCAGCAGTACTGAAACCTCACCATCAGATTGTTTAGTGTCATATCTGGGACACTCGTTGGGGTGGTCTTACCTTTCTACAAAAAAGCAGTCAGTATATTCTACAGCCCCATTTTCCCGATGGTTTAGCTAATATATATATATATATATATATATATATATATATATATATATATATATATATATATATATATCCAGTCAGCATCCGAAGACAATGGGTGTAAATTATTCGCGTAAAGAATATATGAGAATTTCATGTAAATCTATGGGAGTGTTCGATATATCGCCATTGTTATATATTCCTTTTATATAATAAAACTCACATGCAGAGCGTATACAATGCAATTAGAAGAAAACTCAAACCTGGTTAAATTGTCATAAGTTTATTTTGATGAAGAATATAATTATACTCTCGTCTCATCAGATGACGCGTTTAATTTGAGGTTGAAAAATAGCAAATATGGACTACAGTCTCTATATATGTATAAAAAAATATATAAAGATTTAAATTCCTAGGCGAAAGTAAAGGGGATTAAAACAATAAAGTATTAGAAAAAATTATGAAACCAGAAAAAGTTTGTTCCTGTAAATTAACCCATCCTAATTTGAACATAAGCTAGATTTTTCGTTGCAGGTGGAATTTTTTTGATAATGTAAGCTTGTAAACAAAACTATTATCTTCATATATTTTTCTGTTTACACATTTTACATGCGTTACATCCCTCAGTTAATGGGGCCATCATCCTCCTCCTACAAGAAACCTTTCGGCACCCACCAGGTACCTTTAATTGACCAAAATATTTTCTAAGGGAATTAACCACTCCAGAAATTCAAAAATCCTAATTACGAATTAATTTCTAAGGTTCCAAGAATCTCCTTCCCTACATAAATCCCCACCCGTCATATAATACTAGTAATTACTGAAATAAATGTTATTATTTCCAATAAAAATATCTAAAATCAATATCCATGTTTTTATCTA
The DNA here is from genome assembly GCA_963585895.1 of Sepioteuthis lessoniana. Taxonomy (NCBI): domain Eukaryota; kingdom Metazoa; phylum Mollusca; class Cephalopoda; order Myopsida; family Loliginidae; genus Sepioteuthis; species Sepioteuthis lessoniana. Next base: position 23,795,935 of record OY757926.1, read on the forward strand.
GAGTAGCAGCCTCAGTGGCCCTCAATCAGGATAATTTAAATTTACCTTTATGTCTACATCTAAACACAAGTTCGTTACATTCATTAAGCAATAGTCTGCGATCCTTAAAATTAATTATACTAATTTTTTCATCGATACAGAAGTTACATCTGCCAATGAAGCTATTCGCGGTTGAAGACTGCCTTACTATTTTCCACTTTATTTGAGGAATTAGCCCCTGATCGTTAAAGTTCCCAAGATATTTAGTTAGAGCGATTTGGTTTATATATATATATATATATATATAAAATGATAATAAATAAATATATATTATATATATATATATCCATGGAATTTTTTCCATGGATTAAATATATATATAATATATATTTATTTATTATCATTATTTTTATTATAATATCTCTATCATAGATATTGAGCACTCTCCATATTATATTGCACTTGGTTCGACACATAACCACATAGTGATTTACTGACGACCAACACTCTCATAATATATATATATATATATATATATAACCTAAAAGGCTAAAATACGAGAAATGAAAATCGAGGGCAATATCACATGAAACTTAAAAACTTAAGTTACGGCTTCTAATCAATTGTGAGTATGTTAAGTTTTTAAGTTTTATTCCATATCTAATTCAGTTTTGAAAATATTGAGGACTCTTTTCGATATAAATCATTACATATATATATATATATATATATATATATATATATATAAGCTAAAGGGTTAAAATACTCATATCATATAATGAGTGTTCGGCTGTTCAAAAGTTAGTTGGATGCCAATTAACCTCTATCAAAATGGACAATATTCATTGATAAGTCTAAAACAATGTGTCATAAATTCAAATAGCAACCAATTTCACGAATTTACATTGTTTACATAAATAACTCCAAGCCATTCTGGTTTTAAATTCAGTTTGATCCTTCTCATTGAGTGATTACCAACCAAGTATGGAGCAGTCTGCCCGAGCTGGATGTTGGTTGTTGAAATAGATTCACATGAACCAATGCTCTTAGGAAAAGCTTGACTTTTTAGAGAACAATTACGTTTTCAATTCGCAACAATTTTCTCATCGGCGATATTTCTTTAGTTTTTCCCTGCCTCAACCACTATGAAAATGTCGACTTATGGCGGATGTTGGGATAGCTATTTGTGGACGTTTTCGAGCATAAAAGTTAATGAAGCAAATGATTAAAACTTATTCTCATCTGGATGTTGCTTAATAATAATAATAATAATAATAATATATTTATATTTCAATATAATTCCTTTTGTACATTACCGAAGAAATAATGGAAATTTTGTTGAGCAATTCTGAACAAAAGCCATGAGCTCCTAAACCAATGTCTTGTATGGAAATGAATGCATAGCTTCAATTTACCTTAATTCGGTGGAAGTGTAAAAAAAGATAAAGGAAATACTTACATTCAGCATCCAACTTCAATCATTTGCTTCCCTTTTAGCTGAACAGTTATAGTTAAATTCCAAAATTACAATCCCGTCATTGAAATCTTCTTAATGGTTGATGGGGTACTGAGGAAATATGGCCGATTACTGAATTGCAGCATGTTAAAGACATAACTTTGGAACTTAAATGTTCGGTAAATAAAAATGACTGAAACTTACATTGCTATTTGCTTTTGTACATTAAAAAAAATTATCTCTCTCCCGCTCTCCCACTTTCTCTCCCTCTCTCTCTCTATATATATATATATATATATATATATATATATATATATGGTATATTCGTATCTGTTTTTCTGTCTGTGTATCCATTCATCTTAGTCTTTTCATATCTATCTATTAATCTATCTATCTATCTCACTGTTTCTTCTTCTTATCTATCTATCTATTTATCTATCTCACTGTTTCCTCTTCCAACCTATTTACCTATCTATCTATCTATCTATCTATCTGTTTCCTCTTCCTATATATCTATCTATCTATCTCAGCTGTCTATCTAAGTCCATTCATAAGTATTTTAGCGTATACATATGTATTTGTTTTTGTGTTCTTTTATCTTACTCTATTCATATCTATCTATCTTAGTCGATTTTCATCTATTTGTCTGACATTTTATTAATATCTATCTATCTATCTCAGCTCGTCTATCTATCCCTATATCTTAGTCTATTCATATTTATCCGGTTCTGGAAACAAAACTGCTGAAAAGCCATTGATGTCCATAAAGTAAAGCCCCGATTTTATAAGTCTCTCATTCAGATTTCTTCGAGAATTGTTTGCCTCGACACTGGCATTGATAAATTGATTGTAAGAAAAGCTCTGCGTTCAGACTGACACATATTGAAATGGTACGGTACAGTGGAATTAGAGTCTATGTTACGGACAAACCGGGGGAACTACCGAATTTACCTCGTAAATCATTGGCGTTCGGAGCTGAGAGTAAATCGTCAACTTTCCAGTGAGTCGATGAAGGAAGGGAAAAAAATAACCGCCAGCGAGTGGGTGCTATCAATCATAGCCGACAATATGGCTGAAGTATCGTTCGATGATATTAGACGCAAAAACGAAGCAAATGCTGTTTGTACGACGAACGGGATTCACAATTGTTTACGATGTTTACATGTAACTTTAGTTTCCCCCATTCAACAGTGAAATTGTAAACAATTTGGATGAGTCCTAAGGGACTGATTACTTTGGTTGAAAGGACTCGTTAATGATCACCACGCCTTGACATCAGGTTTTGCTTTTAAATATAACAGAAAAGCAAATGTCATTGAAGTGCGGACGAATTCGGAAAATCATTTCGGTCTGAGAATTTTTCTGGCGAATCGGTGAGTAGCGTTTAAAGTAATGAAGACATTTTATCCTGCCTATCATCAAGTCGTGCAGATAGTGCGGACCTCTCTCTCTCTATATATATATATATATATATATATCGCCATCCGTCTCTATCGATCATCGCTCTTGGTTGGTCTTCTTGACAATATCCAGTGTCCACACGGAGCGTCTGTGTATTGGTGTCCATTGGAGAATGTCACTTATGAGTTCGTTCTCAATTCTCCAGCAGTGCCCAGGATATTTTGTTTGTCTTGGATAGTTTGTGAGATATTAGGTAAGTGACCGTACACCTACGGTTTTGTGTGGTGCTGCTTCTAGCATTTATTCAAAACAGCAGGTAGCATCCTCGTATAGTCCTCATCTAATTTTTTTTCCTATCGTTTCGTTAGGGTCTGTGGTGTAACCGTAAAGTTATACTGACTCGGCTACAGATTGGAAGAAATACCGTTTTAGTTTATCAGAGAGATCAGATTTCCAAATGGTCGTTACTATAAGCTCTTCTGCTTTTTTTATGCCCATATTTGGTATATGTAGATGCAAGTATATTTATACTAGTATGTACTTATTTACAAACGTTCATTCATGTATGCTCTTGTAAATTACGGGTATAATAGTATTAAAATAGTTGCTAAACATGTTGAGTTGTCAACAAGTTTTAAAACATAATTAGTCAAAATTATTTCTAAATAGTTTTTATGATGGGAGGTAGGTGGCCGTATAGTTGGTGCTTTGTAGGGTGTTGCCTCCAGGCCTTATTCAATATTGCTCGCAGCATTTTTGTGTAATTGCCGTCTAGCTTTTTCTACGGTCACCTGCCTCCCATCACGAAAACTATCCAAGTTAGACGAACCAGACATGCAGGACACTGCTGGAGAAGCAGGGACGAGCTCACAAGTGATATACTCCTATGGACCCCCACATATGGCCGAGCAAAAGCAGGACGACCAGCTAGAACATACATACAGCAGCTCTGTAAGGATACGGGATGTCGCCCTGAAGACCTGCCAGAGGCGATGAACGATACGGAAAAGTGGCGAGAGAGGGTCAGGGATATCCGTGCTGGCGGCATGACATGTTGATGATGATGATGATGATCTCTAAATAAAAATGGATAGAAAAGGATTTCTCGATATTAATGAAAGGGAAATTAAAGTATTATTTTTTAATGTCTGTTATAAATTGAAGTTTTTGATGATCAGTAGTCAGCGGACAAGAATCTTTTTTATGTTTTTACTATTGGGGTGGCCGAAATAGAATTTTCTTTTTTAAATTGATAATATTATCTTGATTTTTTATTTGATGAAAGATTGTGTAACGGCAGCTGTAGGCAGTATATCATGCTGATTGTCGAGTAAAGATTTTCAACCTTGTTCGTAAGTGACATCATAAGCTCTTCTGCTCCTGGGTGCACATATTTAGGTACAATACATGTAGGTGCATGTAGATGCAATAATTCATATGCATAGAAGTGTAAGTGTATATCTATATCAGTATATATATATATATATACCTTTATGTATGAGCAGGATGCGACACAAGGTCAATTTTTAATTGGAGTTTAACAGGTTTGGATTCAGAGTTTTCCTTCTCCTAAATGAGTTGTCATACTAAGGTTGAAGAAATCAGTCTGTCCTACTATCTGCTGGATGGAGAATAATTGGATTCATACCTTTCCTAGGGGGATTGGTGAGATGTGAAATCCAAACAGTCTTGTCCAGGCTTTAAACTCGTGTCGCCGTATCCATTTCCTAAGTCGGTAACCGTTACACCACGAACGCCTCTATATATAAGCATATAAGTATAGCTTACATATGTTTATGTAATTTACAAAGCGCTTTGCTTTGATGTGGCACAAGGCCGAATGAATGGGGCGCCCAATGAGACTCGAACTCACTCGTGTAAGTTTGCTAGTCTAGCTTGCTAACCGTTACACCACCAGAGGTGCCCTAGCTTACATATGTTTATGCATGTGGCTACAAGCATATCTGTATGTTTGTGTCGACATAAGATAGGCTAAGTTAGATAAGGATTCTTTGTTTAATGGCATATCAAGCTTCATGAGTTATTTAATGTCTAGCAATTTTTGTAAAAGAACAATAGCAGTTGGTTGGTTGGTTGGTTGGGTTAATAGCATATCAACCTCTATGGATTTTTTAATGCCAAAGCCATACTTGTAGAAAAAAAACAGTAATGGTTGCTTGGTTGCTTTGTTTAATAACATATCAACCTCTGAGAATTATTTAATGACAAAACAACATCTGTATAAGCTTTATAGTACTATCTAGCAAGTAAATCTATCCGAGCCATGGATGATACTGCCACATGTGTAGTCAGTAGGAGGATCATACCCGCTGATAAAATCAGCAAACGAAGTTTTGCTTCTTATCAGTGTTCGAAACTTGGACTTTCACAAATATTTAGGTTGGTTGGTTGGTTGGTTGGTTTACGGCGTATCAACCATTTTCGAGTTATTTAACGCCGAATTAAGTCATTTTGATAAAAGTTTCAAACAATTCAGTTTAGTATAAGTACAGTTTTTTGTTCACGCACAGTTAAATGTCAAAACAGTTTTATTTCAAACAAGTTTGACATAAGTACACAGTTTACTTCTATTTGACCCATAGATAGGACCAGGTGCTTCCACTCCGGGCCAGAGTGGACCTGGGAGCGATGGCAATAAAGTAGAACTCCGCATTTCACAAAGCTCCAGCATTACTGGAGCCTCACCATCAGATTGTTTAGTGTCATATCTAGGACACTTGTTGGGAGAGTCTTACTCCTCTGCAGAGATGCAGTCAGTGTATTCTGCAATCCCAGCCGACTGAGGTAGACAAATATTTAACCCAGACAATATATGCATTTATACACATAAGCTCTTCAAGAGTTTAAAGTTTTTGAATTACGCATGCGTCTTTATAGAGTCACATATCTGTTTAATTCCTGGCAATGTAAGAATATTATTAAAGATAATTTTAAACTATTAAATGAAACAGTAAACGACCAGATGATGTACGTACAGTAAATATTTTTCTCCTCTGATGAAACGGATATTATTATTTACGGAAATTATTTCGTAGACACAAAAGCAAAATTTTTATCTACATAATTTGCTCTTGGCAATAAATACATTTAGAATTGTTGAAATTTACTGGATTATGTTAATAATAAAACTTCAGAATAAAAGTAACCCCGATAAACATACCTGCAAGTAATCAACAGTCGATACACGTATGCTAGTGATGGGTAATCTTATTAATAACTTCTATAAAGAAAATACTAAAACATTTGAAAAGTTGCTCTAAAAACAAAAACTATTTCTTTTAAGTTTGTAGTAACTTTCACCCGTTTCTGGAATGTATTTAATGACAAAATGTCACCTTTATTTTTCATCTCTTCGGACTATTGACCTCATCTTCATTGTTATACACACAACGTTTCGACCGATATGTAATTCGGCCTTCTTCAGGTGTTACAGGATTTCATTCAGAATCACTTTCCAACCAAATGCCTTTTCTACAGCGCCATATTTCATTGCCAGACAATTCTGAATGAGTTTTTAAGATTTATAAACCTAATGTCTCCATCGACCAATGAAGACCCTCCTCTCTACTATCACACCTAAATTTTACTCTTGCTCATATCGCTTTTTTAAAAAAACATCTTGTAATTTCAGGTTCAATCCTAACTAAAGGTAAAAATAAAAAGAAAATACTAAAACACATTTGAAGAATTGCACTAAAAACAAAGACCATTTCTTTTGTTAAATTTGTATTAACGTTCACCTCCTTCCGGAATGTATTTTATGACAATATGTCACCTCTTAAGAACAATTCGCGTGAGTGGGCGTATTGATCGTATAAACAGCTAAACTGCTGGGGAGGTGCTTGTGACGTAACACTGACCCGTAAAAGAGTCTGGATGAAATATGTGGTAATTTACTAAGCTTTTTGCTTAGATGTGGCACAAGGCCATATGAAAGGGGCACCCAATGAGACTCGAACTCACTCGTGTAGGTTTGCTAGTCGAGCTTGCTAACCATTACGTGTATTCTAGAATTCGTTTTGTTTCTCTTTTTTCTTTGTGGAGCTGACCCGTGGCATATACAGTTTCAATCAAAACCCGCAGCTGACAATTTTTTTCAAAACAACAAACACAAAATGATACTGAAGTTTTTTAGCAAACAAAAATGTGTAACTTGCGAAAGCTACAAACCACATTAATAGTGTTATTACGTGGGTTAAGTGGATATTACATGGGTAAGTGTATATTACATGTGGAGAAATGACTAATAATAAAGGCTGGATGAAATGGACATGGATTAACACAACCCCTCTGCTACAGGCCGGATGTGACACAAAGTTAGTTTTTAAGCGGAGTACGGCTGGATTGAATTCAGAATTTTCATTCTCCTAGATTCGTTGCCGTACTCATGCTAAAGAAATCAGTCTGCCCTTCTATTTATCCATAGCTTTAAGGAAAAGAGGATTTATGCCTTTCTCGAGAGCATTAGCGATGTGGAAACGTTAACAGTCTCGGCTAGGATTTGAACTCTGGTGGCCGATTCCATTTCCAAAGATGATAACCGTTACGCTAAGCGCATAATTTGGATGAAATGGTAAATAAACCGTTCCAAATCTCTGATAAACATGATAAGCGAAAGATTTCCTTATTAGACTAGGCTGGATCAAATGACTAATTTGGAAGTGCTGAATCCGATTGTTCCATCAGTATCGACAGTCCTCTACTTATAAAGCTCGCTTCGAAGGAACCGTGGAAGTATATTTGGGGGGTTGAGTCAAGCGTCAAACATCGAGACGAGGGGAAGATTCCTCTTCTCTTTACGACAATTCATTTCGTGCTCAGCAGGATTTTCAGTTTTAACCGAAAATAAAGAATCAACACAAAAGATTTTTTATAAAATGGGAACACGTGACTAGAATTGGTACATTCGGATACGCCATGAATAAAATACTCTAAAAAAACTATCTTACAAAAAAGCAATTAGATTATGGCTTCTGAATATATAAATTACAATAGTTGGGGCCAAGGTTTCTTTCTTCTTGAAAGCCAAGAAAGAAATCACAGACAAAAAATATTAACATGAGCTAATTTTTCATGTACTTGCTCTAAGCCTCTGCCACGTACAGGTTTGACACAAGGTCAATTTTTAAGCAAACAACTGCTGGTTTGAATTCAAAGTTTTCCTTCTCTAAGATCAATTATCGTACCAATACGAAAGATCCCAGTCTATTTACCAATAAATGGATGCAAAACTTCCCAGAGTTTTGTATGTTTCGACGTGAACGTTAAAGGTTTAACGGTTATCGTCGTAGACAAATGGATTCAGCGATCCGAGTTCAAATCCAATGCGAGATGGTTGGCGTTTCAGTTTGTTTACCTCTTCTCCCCAGAGCTATAGAGTGCAGAAGCAAAATTAGGAATGTTCTTGTATAATAATAAGCGATTCTATTATGAAATAAGATTAATTTTAATTTTAGAAATAAACAACAAAATAATATTGACACTCAACAGTAAATTTATTCAATCCGACCACCATTTTTTTCAATTATTGTATCAACACGCCTTCAAAACGATTTACTTGCCTTCAAAATAAATTCTTAATTCTTTATTCCATTCCTCTTCAATAGAATTCTTTAGCGAACTCATATTTGGATGGGAAATCGCATTTATTTTGTTTTCTAAAACGCACCCTATAGCAATATAGGGGTTAAGGTCTGGGCGCAAATCTAGTTTAATTTCTGTCCTCGCTGTTTTTTCGTAGACTTTCAATTCATTAGCGTGCTTTCTTATTGACGTTGTAAGGTCTTTCTTAATCACCGTAGCAAGAGCAGTTAAAAAGCCTTCTTTTCGTTTTTTTTTTTTTTGTTTTGTTTTTTTTTTTTTACTGCTGTGTGGATGCTCTACTTGGACGCTAACTAAACGGCGGGAAAAGAAGCTAGACGGTAATTACACAAGAATGCTGCAAGCAATATTGAACAAGTCCTGGCGGCAACACCCCACAAAGCACCAACTATACGGCCACCTGCCTCCGATCACGAAAACTATCAAAGTTAGACAAACCAGACATGCAGGACACTGCTGGAGAAGCAGGGACGAGCTCACAAGTGATGTACTCCTATGGACCCCCACATATGACCAGGCAAAAGCAGGACGACCAGCTTGAACATACATTCAGCAGCTCTGTGAGGATACGATGAACGATAGGGAGAAGTGGCGAGAGAGGGTCGGAGATATCCGTGCTGGCGGCATGACATCATGATGATGATGATGATTTTGTTTAATCCTCCACTCACCCTTTTCCTTAAAAAGGCCCTTTTTCTGTAAAAAAAAAATTTCTTTGCTTTGTATACCGTGGACAAAGAAATTTTGGCTTGATTTCGCCGTTAAACAAATCATAGATTCTTTCTTATTTCTTTTCTTGCTCCCTCAATTTGGGCTGAATGATCCGGGAGACCTGGGTTCAATCCCAGGTCGAGTCATACCAAAGACTCAAAAATGGTACTTGATGCCTCCTTGCTTAACATTCAGCATTATAAGGTACACATCAAGGGTAAGTTGGGCAATCCGGGGAAAGAAGTAGCACCCTCCCTTACAACTTGGTGTAGTAGCCATTGAAAAGGGAGTCTTCGGTTCACCCTCGACTACGGTTGCCAATAGCAACAGTATCCAGTTTTCCTTAAAGATCATTTTAGTACAAAGCAGGCTCATTGCTTTTTGATAATCTGGTGGACACAGGTGCAATAAGCATAAAGCCACACGCGCTGATTTATAATTGAAAAGAACTAGTTTCTAATGCTTTCGGTGTCATATTAGAAGAGAGTTATCTGCCCTTCTTTTTTGAGTAACGGGATCCATAAATTAATGACAAGATAAATTTTAATCATTTCTCGTGAAAATTTTTCTAGGTTTGGCTTCTTTGTTTAATGGCATATGAACCTTTGTAAGTTATTTAATGCCATAGCCATTCTCCGAGAAGAACAGTAGTGGCACTATTCAACCCATAGCAGGGAGGATAAGGAGGTTCATACCTTTCCTAAGAGTATTTACCCGAAAGTGAACGTAATAGCGCGACTGAAGTTCGAACTCGCTTACTACGATTCCGCAGTCCATCGCTTTAACCATTACACCACGAGGAAACCCCCGGAAATTTTTCTAGAAAACTTTTATTCCAAATATTTTCCATTATATAATATAAGAATATTCTTTTTAGAATAAAATTTTCCTCACTGCAGAGAATTCTTTTTTAAGTAACGTTTGCTAAATAAAAGCAGGACCTCATAAGTTCAAATAGTTTGCTGGTGGGTTGTTTAGTTGGTTCGTTGGGTTATTTAATCGTATGGTCAGTCTTTTTTGTAATTCTATGGTTTCAAGTTACTTTATAATAATGATCCTTTGTAAACATTTATTGTTTCAAGTAGTTATTCTTAAACCCAAATAATTTGCACACAGTTATATGGTTTCAAGTAACATCCTTGTTAATAATTTCTCAATCATACATCCTAGATGCATCAAGGTAGGTCCTCAGTGATGCACTGTCTTCATCGCCGATTTCGGGTTTTTGCATCATATCGGCTCCGACAGCAACCCTACATGACTATGGCAGAGCCAAGCCGCCTCCTTGATCGCGACGTGCTACGCCCCGTGCCTCTGCCAAAACAATAAAATCGTAAGGCCGGACTTCGGCCGTTCTTTATAGACATCTGTCCTTCAGTAACAGCCAATGAAAAACAGGGCATTTCACACTCCTCTACTATATAATACCATCTTTACCTCATCCGGTTTCGGCTGACTACTTCCGGATTCGAAACTGAGGTAAGATGGTATTTTAATACTCGTCCACGTCCATGATTTACACTTTAACAAGACCTACACGTATCTCACCCCAAATCTATCCTATGCTAATACTTCCAAACTAACATGAAATAAGCCCCTACTCTAACTATTCAGTCAGTCTTTAACTCTTACCTTATACCCTTATTCGAAGCCAGAAATTTTTTTTTAAATAATAATAATAATAATATGCTGAAAATTATACACTACCAGTCAAAAGTATTTGGCCACCCTTAAAAAATTTTATTTCTCATCCTAAAAGTGCTATTCTTAATTAAACATTTACCATAATGGTTTTGTTTAATATAACAAATACAAGTCTTTCTGAGCCATATCAAATACAGATTAGATTTTTAAAAACGCAAAAAATTCTTAAACTTTTGATTCGTCAAAATAACTCCCTTTGGCTGCTTTCACTGCTTCACAGATTCTGGGCAGTCTTTCCACCAAAAACTGGAGGTATACTGAAGATAGTTCAACTCAGCTTTACTGTAAGAGTTGCCAGCGGTGAACCGCACTTGACAGTGGATCCTGATACATTTTTCACGACAATGGTTTTGTTGTACAATGATGTTTAGAGCAGTTGGCCTTCTGTCACGCAATCTGGCAAACCTGATAACATTGTCCTCTGCATAGGTAAAATAGTTAGTATCTAGCAAGGAGTAATTCGACACAATATAGTCTAATGTGACTTCAAGTGGTGGTTTAATGTAACTTTAGGAAAAAGTTTTATTCATGCTCAGTACTAAAGAAGAAAAACTCTTTCAAATCAATTTTTGAAAAGATATCTGGTTATACTAAGGTCAAAGTTACTGAGAAAGACTTGTATTTAGTATAATAAATAAAAACATTCTGGAGCTTAATATTTTAGGATCAGAAATAGATTTTCAAGTGTAGCCAAATACTTTTGACTGGTAGCGTATATCTTCAGTTAATTATTCCTAGCTAATAATAATTATAATTTACACGTCTTTATATGTAATTTGGTAATTATTCTAATACAAATAATTTGTACACCATTATATGTATTTAAGTATTTTATGGGGTTTCAAAGTTAATTTATGATATTTTTTGCTGTCTGACTCCATTCTGGTTATTCTGTAATATAATGGCCGAGGGATTTCGTTTTATATATCTTGCTTTTCGGTTTAGTTAGGCTGAGAACCTTTCGCTTTACGCATGGGTTAGTTAGGTGCAACATGAGCGCAGGTGTTCACGCGCGCGCAGGGAGGATGCATCATTTACAGATGTCAAAATAAAACCCCAGATAGGAAATGGGATCAGGAGGTATAAATGACGTCATGCACCGGAAGTGTGGACTGAGATTTGAGAAAAAGCATTAGTTGAGTTTTTGCCTCCAAAGAAGAAGGTTGACTTTCAGTGCTCGCCGAGGCCTTGCGGCGGGTGCCGTACGTGGTGGTGGGGGGGGGAGATAGAAAAGTCTGCATAGAAAGATTGTGTATCTGTCTCCTTATGTCGGAAAACCTTTTAACTCAAAGGTTATAAAAAGTTTCGTACCTGAACTAAGAAGTCGTAAGTGTTTTTGTGTTTCGGGATTCCTATGTTATCTATATATGAGTTATGAACATTCTATGTACGTTTCATATATTCATGTATGGCTATGTTACAATTCTATTCTTACCTTACGTTATCTTGCAGGTTTAACTTCTTGTATATGAAGGCTATAAAGGAATTATATGAAAGAAGAAGATAGTAAAAGATAGGAGACGAAGATATCTTTTATGTTTTGCCTTTATTTCTGGGTTCAACAACCATTCAGTGAGTGAAGAAATTCTTCCTGAATACAAATGAAATGGTTGCGTCTCCCAGTCAAGGTGTTTAAAATGTGTTAGTCGTTCTTAGGTATATGCGTCCAAATTAGTATTTAAAGCGTTAACAACGTGTTTGACGCTTTTGGGAGATATATCTAAATCCGGTGTTTTCAGTTGTAGTTATTAAGTCCGTTGTATGGTGACTTAATTGTGATTCTGACGAGTTCATTATTTGATGTTTTTAGTCGTGAGTCATTAGTAAAAGAGGCAGGTGCTACTAGTGGAAAGGTTAGCCAACGCGTCGTCTAGAGACGGACTCGTGACGTCTTCCACCATCAGCACGAAAAATTTAGGTGTTGTCACTTCACTGGTCACTACTGAAAAAGAGAACGAGATTCTTTCTTTTGTCGGGGCGGTTCTTTTTCTTGGCGTATGCGTCGCCCCTCTTCGTGTCAGGGGCCTCTGGGTGTTTCTGCATATTTTTAATAATTATTGTTAATTTAATTCAAGATTTTTTAAATTTTTCTATTCCCTACAATTTCTTTATGAGTACTGACAATGCTTCATCTAAGAAATTATTAAAATCTTAGAATATTGAATTTTGCTTTGAGGCGTCTGAAGAGAACAGAGATAGATTAGGCGAACCAAGTTTCGACTGGAAACTTTCAGATTTAGTGTTGCTATAGCATGGAACCCATCCGAACACTCTTTGTGAAAGTAGAGAAAAGTGAGACACTAGCTAATGGGAAAGTGGTTGAAAAGATGAAAAGAATTATGTACTGAAGACAAAATAACAATGATGGGGGGGAATACCATATCTGACAGTTTAAAAGACGTATGAGCTTATTTATAAGACGTACCTCAATTTGGACATGGCCCAGTCGGTTGGGGCTATAGAATACACCGACTGCATCTCTGCAGAGAGGTACGATTCCCCCAAAGAGTGTCCTGTATATGACACTAAACAATCCCATTGTGAGGCTTCAGTAATGCAGGAGCTTTGGGGAATGCGGAGTACTCCTTCATTTTTGAAACAGAACTGTTTATATGTATAAAAATGGATTTGGCATTATATAACCCACAATGGTTGGCATGCCATAAAACCAAACCAAATCAATAAACCATTAATTTGGACAAGCATTTAAGAATAAATTAAACGGATCAAAAGGTTTGGTTTCTTTGTTTAATGGCATATCAACCTTTGTAGGTTATTTAATGCCAAAGCTTTTCTCCTAGAAGAACAGTAGTGGTACTATTTAACCCATACCTGGGAGGATAAGGGGTTTCATACCTTTCTCACAGGTATTTGCCCGAAAGTGAACGTAATAGCGCGACTGGAGTACGAACTCGCTTATTACGATTCCGCAGTCCATCGCTTTAACCATTACACCACTAGGACACCCCCACGAATCTAAAGTACGAATTGCAAATGAACGGTTTTCGCCAGACATTTGTAGCCTTCCCTATTATCTGAATATTTTTAAAGTTCCATATGTATTCAGATCCTTGTTAAATCATAATATTTTTTTTATTTAAAACCATAAAAAGGTTCTTTAAGTATACGCATAGTTAAGTGTCGTTACGTTACGTTCCTTCCTGACTGGTTTTATTTTTTATGAAGTATTGGTAAGTACTACTTTTATACATTGTTACCAAAAGAGGGTCATGTGGCGTCGTGGCTAACGTGTTGGACTGCGACATAATGTTAAGCGAGTTCAAACTCCACATCGCACTATTACGTTTACTTTGTGATTAATACCCTTGGGAAAGGTATAAACTCGCAAATCCCTTAAGAAACCAAACCAAACACATTGTTATCTTATAGAAGAGTTGCCATTGTCGGGGTAGAAGCAATCGTCTCCTTGTTTACATTTGGTGTTTCATTCAAGAGCCACCGCAGCACTAGAACTGCACTAGCTAGTGACCTAAAGCTGACCTTTCACCTTGTAAGGCACAGGATGATTTTCTGGGGTATTTTTTAAGGAAAATCTGCGTCTCATATGCGGTCAAATACAGCAATCATTTATCCCTGTTTTCTTTATTTTACAGGTGAAGCTCTCAAGCATTACTATAAAGCAATTTTACAAGTATTGTACTTTTATCTTTCAAATTCTTCTTTCTTTTTATTGCAATTCACTCGGAGCATCATTTTACGACAGCGAGAAACACAGTGCGTCAGAAACAAGAATAAAGAATAAGCTCCCAGTGAGATTCGAACTCACGTCACTTTCTGTCTCAGTGATGTTTGGTTCTGCGAACAAATTTACCCAAACCACTGTCACGCACTGGATGTGACATTAAATCAACTTTTAAAGCTGATTTGAATTCAGAGTTTTCCTTCTCCTAGACTGGTTGCCATATCAAGACTGTACTGCACCGTCTGCCCTACTACTAATCCATAAGATTCACGCCTTTCCTAAGAGCATTAGCATGAGAGGAAACACAAACAGCCTCGTTCAAGATTCGAACTCTGGTGGCTGATTTCATTACCTATGACGATAACACTTCGCTAAGCGCGCCTTCAGAATCAGCTCCTTAACCAACTCATCTTCGAAAGCTGAAATTGGGAAGCTGATATATATATAATACCAGTTTAATATGATGTATATATAATACCAGTATATATAATACCAGTTTAATATGATGTATATATAATACCAGTCAAAATGATCGGTGATGATTATTATTCGTTATTTCAAAACTTCTGACAATTTTGATTGATCAATTTGTTGATTATCCAATTGTGTTTCGTTACGTCATTTTTTTTTCTTTTTCTTTTCATCCAAGCCAATGTCCAGTTCAAGCAAATTCTAAACGTTTCATTACGTCATTTATTCTTTTTTTTTTTCCCCTATGAACGCTAAAAGCGTAGAATCCAAAGTCCTATTTTGGCAATTTTTAAATGCTTTATTTCATCATTTTTTCCCCTTCATTCGCAAAAAAGAGAAAAACGAAAAAGTTAGCAAAAGGTGGACAAAAATTGAGGTGTAAGACCGACCATGTATGTGTTTATTTATCGGTTTTATCATATGCTTTCAACGATTTTAAGTAAAATGTAAAATAACTACCGCTTCAACTCAACTTCAGAGGACACATGTGAAAGAAATGGTAATCTCTCTGATAGAATGAAATAAAACGGTATTTCTTCCAGGCTGTGTCAGTACTACTGTGAGGATATCACTACCTAAACTCCTCCGAAACGCAGGGAGAAAAAACTCGATAGGAATTACACAAGAAAGCTACATGCTGTTTTAAACAAATCCTGGAAGCAACTACCACAATAATGGCTGCTGTACGGCCACTAACCCCTATCTCACAAATCATCCAAGTAAAACAAACCAGACATGCTGAGCACTGCTTGAGAAGTAAGGACGCACTCAGAAGCGACGTTCTCCGATAGGATGCCGTACACGGACAGTTCTGTGCAGACACTGGATGACGTCTAGAGGATTTTCCAAGAGCAATGAACGATAGGGATGGATGGCGAGAGAGAGAAAGAGAGAGAGAAAAAAATCAGGGAATTCCGTGCTATCAGCATGACTAAATGATGATTATAAACACTGAAAGCGGAGAAGCCGATATCTTGTTTTGGCATATTCTAAATACAAACAAACTTTTTAAAATCTATTTTAATTTTTTTTTTTTTTTCAGTGTGTAGCAAAACGGCAAATTTTTCAAAAATAACGGTTTTGCTTCTTTAATGAAAGTCAATAAAAAAAATCTAAAACCTCTAAAAACATAGAAATAGAAGGATTAATCAGAAAACCGCATAGTTCCAAGAAGTGAGTAGTTTATTTATTTGTTGTTGTTTTTTTTTTAATCTCATTTAAAGTTCGATATTGTTTTCTACTCTTCAGCGTGCTTGATCATCTCCATATTTTATAACAGAAGTTACTGTTTTCATTTCGACGAATTCACTTCTTGGACCATTCGATGTTTGACGAAAAATAATACGGAAAAATGAAAATGGCCAATCGTCGAACATTTACGATCGATTTCATTTTTTCTTTTTCTTTGTTTTTTTTTTTTTTTTTTTTTTTTAGGTTAATTAATTTCTGCAAAGAAGCAATGATTGATTATAATTGAAGAAAGAAAGAAAGAAACTTGTCAAACTTTGAGAGAACTTACCAATCCATACCGTAGCAGGTGTGACACAAGGCCGATTTAACACCGGGACTGTTATGAACAACACGCTTGAACCGAATGTAGTTTAAAGTTTTGTCATATAATGGCTCAAAAGTACCATTTTGATAACAAAGAGTTAGGTTAGTGTAATATATTGTTGTTTTGTGTTTGTTGGTATGTTTGTAGGCTTAAGGACAACACAAGACGTGCGTGATTTAGTTAAGGCATCTTTATTCTGAATGGGAGAGTGTGTGTGTGTATATTCCTACGCCAAGGGGTTGTAGTCTTGCGCGTAGAGAAATAGTCCGTGATATTACTACAGTTAGGTTTGGTTGGTTGGGTTTTATGGTATATGAACTCTTGGAGATTATTTAATGGCAAATCCTGTTTATACTAATATGTTAAACATGTATGATTTGTTAATGAATAGTTTGTAGATAACATTTCAAAGAAGCTAATTTGTTTGTACACAGTAAAATAGTTTCAAGTATTCCTATCTAATACGAATAATTCCATTTAGTATTAATGATTTGGTTACAATCAGTTAAATGGTTTCAAATAATACTTTTCCCGGTCGGCTGGGGCTGTAGAATACATCAACTACATTTCTACAGTGGGGTAAGACCCTCACAACGAGTGTTCTGCATATGACACTAAACAATCTGATGGTGAGGTTCCAGTAATGCTGAAGCTTTGGGGAATGCCGAGTACTCCTTCATTGCCTTTTTTCCCAGGTCCAATTTGGCCTGGAATGGTAGCACCTGATAGGATCCTATCTATGGGGCAAATATAACTAAACTGCTTACTTGTGCTAAACTGAATTGTTTGAAATAGAACTGTTTTGACATTTAAACTGCGTACTTAAGCTAAAGTGAACTGTTTGAAATACAAAGTTTTTTAAATAAAACTAAACTGTGTACTTATGCTAACTGAATTCCTTAAAATAGAACTGTTTTTAACATTGAAACTGTGTACTTATGCTAAACTGAATTGTCTGAAATAGAACTTTTTTGACATTTAACTGTTTGTAAACAAAAACTATACTTATACTAAACAGAATTGTTTGAAATTTGATTCGGCTTTAAATGACCTGAAAAGGTTGATATGCCGTAAAACATAGCAAGCAACCAACCAACCATCAAATAATGCTCTTTAACACTGAAAGTTTAACTTAACATCAGTTACTTGTTTGCTCACAGTTAAATGTTTTCAAGTATTGCTATCTAACACTCATTTTTTTTTATCTTAATCATTTGTTTGCTCACAGTGGTTTCATATATTGCTCTCACTAATAGTTTTATTTGCACAGTTAAATGTTTTCAAGGATTGCAATTGAACAATAATAATTCTGTTGAACACTGTCCATTCATTTATATAGTTGAATGGTTTCAATTATTTCTATTTAACAATGACAATTCAACTCAACAGTCATTTGTTTACACACAGTTTAAATGAGTAAACAATTATCTTTGAGCTATAGATGGGACCCTAACATCTACAGTCCACAAACTTTCAGGACTGAAGCCTCATCATTAGATAGTTTAGTGTTATATACAGAACATTCGTGGGAAGGTCTAACTTATCTGTAGAGATGCAGGGGGTATTCTACAGACCCAGTCGAATGTGCAGGATCACAAAAGATATTTTTGAAACTATACATATGTGTGTGTGTGTGTGTGTGTGTGTGTGTGTGTGTGTGTGTGTGTGTGCGTGCGCGCGTGTGTGTGTGTTTGTGTACATATATATATATATGTGTGTGTGTGTGTGTGTGTGTGTGTGTGGAGAAAAATTTAAAAACAAAGAAATCCAATAAGAGTTTTCGGACTATTGTCTTCATCTTTATTGTTATTTCCACATTTTTTTCGGCCGATATGTCCTCCGGCCCTCTTCAGGTGTTTGTCGAACGCGGAAACCTACAGGGAACTTTGAACTACGTCCTTCATTGAATCCACGGGAGTCGCCTATTCTATTGTACCCGGTTATGGCTAACGGGATCAGAATAGTCGACCCTCGTGGATTTAATAAAAGACGTAGTTCGAAGTTCTGTGTAGGTTCCCGAGTTCGACAAACACCTGAAGTACTTCCGGAGGACATATCGTTTTGGAAATAACCATAAAGATGAAGACTATAGTACAAAAACTGACTGGCTAGATTCCTGAAGCTGGGATCGAAACCCGGTTATGCACACACATATAAGTATTTATAAATATATGTGGTAAAACAACTTTAGGTTGTGTGAATTTGAAGTTATTGTGATGAAATGGACATCACTACTATCATCATAAGAGATGGTGGATGTGTCAGACACTTACAGAGGCATAAATTACTGGTGATAGGTCAAAGTTCATGGAAAAATCAAATTGGTGCTCGTTGGTTGGTTATATGCAGTCTCGGGGAGATTTGAGATCGTAACTCAGAACAGTCAACTTTAGTGAAACTGCCCTTCATCGCCTTATAAATGAAAACGTGCTTCTTTTCTTTCATCGACAGAGCAAAGCTACTCCACGACTTTCTTTTTTATTCTTATCAAATGAAGGGCATGTAACATCTAGAAATAAACAAGAATGAATTTTGAGACCAACATATCAGTTCTTTCCAACCTCCGGAACCTGACCGAATTGCTGGGACCGAAGAATACGCCGACTATACCTTTGCGAAAAGGTAACCCCCTCTACAACGAGTGGCCTATGTATGATACTAAACTGCATCTAATGGTGAGGCTCCTGTCCTGAAGCATTGGAGAGTGTTGAGTACTTCTCTATTAACATTACCTACTGGTCCACTCGAATTCGGATTGGTAGGGTCTCATCTTGGGGTCAAATAGAACGGTTCAGTCATTTACTAAGCATTATCATTATTTGTTATTTGAAACAATATACAATGTGCAAATTATTTTTATTAGATAAGAAGTCTTGATAAATAGAATAACTAATCCTGGCCATTAGAAAAGACCAAAAAATAATTAACAAATGAACCTGTGAATTTTGTCGTTCCAGCAGACCACAGAGTAAAAATCCAAAGAGAGATAGGGGGGAGAAATACTTAGACCTTGCTAGAGCAATGAGAAACGTGTAAAACATGAGGGTGATGGTGATGGTGTTTGGAGCTCTTGGAAAGGGGACTGTAAAGGCTCGGAAAGGGGACTGGAAGTAATGGAAATCAGAGAACAAATCGAGACTATCCAGACTACAGCATTTTTGATATCGACAATAATACTGAGAAGAGTCCTAGAGACCTGATTTGATTTGTTTTGGTTGGGTTGGGTTTTATGGCATATCAACCATTGTATGTTATTTAATGCCAGATCCTATTTATACATAGATATTAAACATATATGATTTGTAAATACATTTTCTTAGTAACATCTTTTAAAACGAGTCTAAGCTCTTTTTTTCTCGCACATAATTAAATGGTTTCAAGTATCTCTATCAAATGAGAATGATTCTATTTACTATAACTCCTTTGTTTTCACAAATTTGAATAGTTTCAAGTATTACAATGTAACAGTAACAATTTAACATCTGTCAAATGTTTGCCCATATTGAAATGAATATACATATGATTTGTAGGTGAATAGTTTGTTTGCACACTTGTATTACTCTTGTTTCTATACAGTTAAATGGTTTTAATAATTGCAATCTAAAAGTTACATTTCTTTTCAACCTTAATCCGCTTGAACATAGTGAAGTGGTAACAAATATTGCTATTTAACACTAATTTTTCTATTGAACTCTATTCATTCATTTGCACGCAATCAAATGGTTCCAGGTATTGTTATGTTATAACAGTATTTCAATTTTAACACGCAGTGCAAGAGTTTCAACTATTACTATTCAACACTAATAATTCTATGCAACCTTACTCCTTCGTTTACACACTATTAAATGGTTCCAAGTATTGCTATTGTATAACTAACAATTCAATTAGACATCAGTCATTTGTTTACACACAGTTAAATGATCAAATAAATCTTTTTCATACAATTCAATTTAGCATACGTCATCTGTTTGCATACAGTTTAAATGTCAAACAGTTCTATTTGCCCCACAGATAGGACCTGATCCGCTGCTACCACTCCGGGTCATAGTGGACCAAGGAGCACTGGCAATGAAAGTGTACTCAGCATTCCCCAAAGTTCCAGCATTACTGGAGGTTCACCATTGAATTGTTTTATGTCATATCCAGGACACACTTTGGAGTGGGTTGGGGTCTTACCCCTCTGCAAAGATGTTGTCGATGTATTCTACAGCTCCAGTCGACTGGGCAGGAGAGACCTGAAGAGACTTACTGTCACCCAGACTCAAGTGAAATACAACCAGAAAACGCTGGGGTGAAGAACTCACCAGGAGGGAAATAACAATGATATTAAATGTGAAACACATAAACAGGCAGACGAAACTAGTCAGAAGAAAACTCAAGGTAAGCCGAAAACTTAATTTTCCCCACTTGTCTGCGAATATTTAACTACAGTGTTCTTTCAAAAAAGACAGTGCCACACAAGAAACGTTATGGTTTATTAGACAAAATCTTTGGTGTGAATATTTAACCACACTGTTCTTTCAAAAATGACAGTGCCACACCAGAAATGTTAAGGTTATTAGACAAAATTTTTGGTGTGAATATTTAACTATGGTGATCTTTCAAAAAAGACAGTGCTACACAAGAAACGGTAAGGTTTATTAGACAAAATTTTTGGTGTGAATATTTGACTACACTGTTCTTTCAAAATTTACAGTACCACATAAGAAGCGGTAAGGTTTGTTAAAGAAAATTTTTGGTATGAATATTTAACTATGGTGTTCACTCAAAAATGACAGTGCCTCACCAGAAACGGTAAGGTTCATTAGACAAAATTTTTGGTGTGAATATTTAACTATGGTACCCTTTCAAAGATTTAGTGCCACATAAGAAACGGTAAGGTTTATTAGAATAAATCTTTCGTGTGAGTATTGGAATATTGTCTACAATCAGAAAATGAAGCCATTCGTGATGACGTTCCTGTAACATTCGCTGATATGGGGTTGAAAGGCATCTCATATGCTGTCACTTGCCATTTTCATGGTTAATATTTGTTCATATGACATTGTGCTGGATATGCAAGCCATTGAGATTTAACTACTCTTGATTTAGCTTTAAAAATTCTCATTCAATAATTCCTTCACTTAAAAATTAATGTATTGAATGAAAAAAATTAAGATGTTTTTGAGTTATAGTCAGCAGGATCAACTAGACATGTAAGTGTCTTCTTTTAAACAGAAGTCGTATTTTTAATACTACACCTACTTCAATTATTCTGAGTCGTCTTGTCGATGTCAACAATGCTGTAGTCAAGTCTCAATTCTTCCTCTCATTTCCAATTCTTCCAGTTTCCTTTCCTAGCATTTTGGGACCGTTCCAAGAGTACCAACTATAATAAGTATCACCGTCACCTTCATGATGTTTTTTAGTTCTCTAGCAAATTCCAAGTAGTTGTCTATCTTTTCGTTTTCTTCTCTTTTCATTCAATGTGAGGTTTTCATTCCAGTTTTAACTGGTGGTTTTTCACTGAAGTCTGAGAGACAGCAAAATCCACTACTAGGCAGGTTTTCTTTCTTTTCTTTCTTTCCTTTCTTTTTTTTTTCTTTCTTTTGTTAATTATCACTAGGTCTGGTATTTGGGCCAAGATTATAAGGCCCGTTTGCAAGTCAAAATCTCACAGAATTTTGAGCGTCTAGGACGGATTTGGGGTTGTGTATATACCATTTGTTCGTATGCTCAAGTTTAAACTTCTTGCACAATTCCCAGTGGATCACCTTCACCACCCAGTCGTGTCTTATCATTGTTGTTGTTGTTGTTGTTGTTATTTAAATATTTTTATTTAAAAAACAAAATAAGAAAGCCACTTAGTTCCTAAACTCATAAAAGAATTTTTGAATGATTTTTTCTTTATTCTTAGAAGAATAAAAAGGTACTAAATGATTGATCGGTTATTTTTAAAGATAAAGAATGCTTTATTTAATCACTATTGAATATTTTAAAAATTAAAATCACTGATAAAATATGAAAATAAAATTGAAATATTCAAACTTTAATTTCGAAAACAAAACCTGTATATTTATTAAGTACGAAATGGACACTGTGACCTGAGTTTTAATCCTGGACGAGACTGTTTGCTTTTCAAATAGCTCTAATACTGTTAGGAAAGGTATGAATCCAATTATTCTCCATCCAGCTATGGGTAAATAGTAGGATAGACAAGACTCTTTAACCTTGGCATGACAACCGGTCTAAGAGAAGGAAAACGCTGTATTCGAACCCGTTAAACGCCGCTTAAATTTAACCTTATGTTACATCCTGCTCGTGTGGAGGTACTGGTAAATATATATATATATATATATATATATATATATATACTATCAGAAAATAGGGATGGAAAAGAAAAGAGAAAAATCGTTAACTAATAGAAAGTAAGGAATAACATTAATTCACGAAGTCTGATTAGAACAAGGTGACATTATTGTAAGTTAAAACTAAGAAATTTTAAAGACTTAAGTAATTTTTTGTGTGTGTATGTACGTGGACCGCTGAAAATTATTCTTTCTTGGAAGAATACTTGGTCCCATCTATGACAGGTGCACAGATAACAATCAACTCATGGCTCTGTATAGCCATAACATCATCATCATGACGTGCGGCTAGCACGGATATCCCTGACCCTCTCTCTCCACGTCTCCCTATCATTCATCGCCTTCGGCAGGTCTTCAGGGTCACATCCCGTATCATCACATAGCTGCTGTATGAATGTTCGAGCTGGTCGTCCTGCTTTTGATTGGCCATATGCGGGGGTCCACAGGAGCACATCACTTACGATCTCGTCTTTGCTTCTCCAGCAGTGTCCGGCATGTCTGGTTCGTCTAGCTTGTATAGTTTTCGTGATAGGTGGTAGGTGGCCGTACAGTTGGCGCCGTGTGGGGTGTTGCTGCCAGGACCTGTTCAATATTGCTCGCAACATTCTTGTATAATTGCCGTCGAGGTTCTTCTCCAGCCGTTTAGTCAGCATCCAAGTAGTGCATCCATACAGCAGTATCGACACGACCGCAGCCTGGAAGAAACTGCGTTTCATTTTATCGGTCAGGTTTGATAGTACTAATCAACGTGGGACTCAGATGACTGGTCTCAGGCTCATGATCGACAGGTGCCCTCTTCATAGGGACCTGATAGGCATCCTGCGAATGTTGGTTGTTCTGATTTCAGATGCACCAAAACCAAGACAACAATGCATCGAAGATAAGGTTACATTATCATCCCTAAGAAATCTGGATTGAAAAAATTCACCGTAGAAACCAAAAAGATGAATAAAATATTAACAAATTCCATAAAGGACAACATCACCGAAGTAAACGGTTTTTGTTGTTTTGTTTGTTTTTTGTTTTTTCTAAATCGCGTTTTTGTTTTGTTTTGTTGTTTTGATGTTTTTGTGGTTAAAGTGTTCGCCAATAGTCCGGGAGACCGGGGTTAAATCCTAGGTCGAGTCATACCAAAGATTCAAAAAATAGCATTTGATGCCCCTTCCTTAACACTCAGCATTATAAGGTATGCATCATGGGTAAGGGAAGTAATCCAGGGAAAGGAGTAGCGCTCTCCTCAACTCCTCGGTGTGGAAGCTATTGAAAAGGCTGCTTTCGGGTCACACTCGACTACAGTCGGTCAACTTACTTGCTTGTTGTTTTTAAGACCTCTTTTCAAATATATCTTATTCATTTACTTATTTCTCTCTCTCTCTCTCTCTCTCTCTCTCTCTCTCTCTCTCTCTCTCTCTCTCTCAATTGTTTTTGTACGGTATCGTTTGTTTTTCTTCTATTCTACTGGGTGTTTTTTTCTATTTTGAAAACTTACCCTTTATTTATTTTTCTATTTATTCATTTATTTGTTTCTCTTTCTCTTTCTTTCTCGTTATTTATTTCTTGTTCTTTCTTTCTTTTTCCTTTTCTTTTTCTTTCGTTCATTTTTTTTTTTAAATCAATTGTTTTTGTACAGTATCGTTTGTTTTTGTTTTTATTCTACCAGGTGTTTTTCTGTTCAGAAGACTTACTCTGTAATATCTCTTTATGTTTTTTCTTTGATCATTTTTTCAAACGAAAATTTTCTTTTCTTTTTCAGATAAATCTTCCTCTCTCTTTTTAAATATATTTTCTTTCTTTCTTTTTTCTTTCTTTTGATAAAATCTTTTCTCTGTCTCTATATTGCTTTCAGGATTTTCTTTTTTGTTTTCCTCAAAATCCTTTTCTTTCTTTCTTTCTTTCTTTCTCATAAATTCTTTTCGCTATATATTATTTTTTTGTTTTCCCTTTTTGTTTTTTTTCTAATTTTTTATCTTCTCTGTCTCTTTCTTTTTCTCTTCTTCCTCTTGTTCTTTCTTCCTTTCTTTCTTTTTCTTTCTTTCTTTCTTTTCTCTTTTCTTTCTTTCTTCCAAATAAACTCTTTTCTATGCTTATATATTGTGTTCAGTTTCTCCTTTTTGTTTTTCTTACTTTCTCGTTTTCTCTTTCCATTTCCCATCCTCTCTCTCTCTCTTCCTCTCTCTCTCTCTCTCTCTCTCTCTCTCGCCATCTTCTCTTCATTCATCTTTATTTGATCTCTTCCTCTTCCTCTTTTCCTGACCTTTTCTCGTGTTAATGATTTTCTCAAAGAAAATAAATATTAAACAAAAATCTTCTCTTCGACATATTTATGAGCAACGAAATAAAGTTCTATTAACTTTTTGTCACTATTTTCCTTATTTCACAAATTCATTTTTTTTTTTCTTTTTTTCTTTCTTTTTTTTTTTTTGGCTTGTTTGTTCCTTAGCTTTTTGCTTTGTTCCGTTCTGACGGAGCGGAACTCCGCGGCAGGCAGAGATGATCAATAGAGTCAGTGTCAAGCAAGTGAAAGAAACAGGAAGTCGTTTAAAATACATGATTTTCCAAAATGTGGACATACGACGAAAATGAAATCTTGACTATATACGCATATATGCACAATCGCATGCGCGCGCGTACACACACACACACACACACACACACACACACACACACACACACACACACACACACACATAGATTGATTGATAGATAGATTGATAGATAATGAACAGACTGGTTTGGCTTCAGTTTCTTCGTTCAATGGCATATCAACTTTCGTGGATTATATAATGCAAAAGCCATCCTAGAATAACAATGGTACTATGATCAAACTGAGATAGATAGATAGATAGATAGATAGATAGATAGATAGATAGATAGATAGATGAGGCTAAAGAATGAGTGTTAAGAGCTTCATTTGAAGAATATTTTCGAATGAAAGAATAAAACGAAAAGACGAAAAAATCTTAGCGTTCTTCAAATGTTAATAGCGTTAAATTTCAAACTAGACTAATATGACCCTTGTGTTCGAAAAATTCCAAAAAGATAATATCTTTGTAGATTTGTTTTAATTGTTTACATTTCTAAGAATTTTAATTCTTTTTAATTCTTAAAAATAAAGTCGATATTTGTAGTTTTAAATGTTTTATATCTAATCAAATGACGTCTTTATTCGTAGTTTACAATGTAAAATTTAGTTTAGAAATAATAATAAAGATTAGTTTAAAAATCGTAACGAAAATATTGAATGTAAATATAATTTATCTTTATTAATAAAGAATCACTAATTCAAATTGGAGATATTGTAACTATTCAAAAGTAAATTAGACCAGGAGCTTTCTTTTTTTGCGCACCACCCATCTTAAGGGTCCGGTTGATCAACAAATGACATCTTTCAGAATTATATATGACGTTTGTCTTTCAAGAGCGAAGTCTTCAGTATGAATGAAATGCATGAAGACTCATCATTCCCGTGTGGTTACGTAACATCAAGAAACGGTTACTGCAAGCAGGTAGTGAGATCAACGGCCGAAAATAAACGCGTTTTAAAAATCGCAAACTGCACTAAAAAAGAAGACGAACGTACAATTTAATTTTTCCTTCTAGCTGATCTCGCATATATATATATATATATATATATATATATATTAAATACTATGTTCGGTGGCAAAAGCTGCTTGGTAGCGCCAGGAGTGGCAGTACCGCCTAGTTGACGGCTGATGAGGGCAGGGGTATCGCACGTTGTATGATGAAAAAAAAGGATATGAGTTGACGAACAAGGTCTTTCTTTGATAGTATTATAATCAGAAACAATGCTAGATTCAACAATCTTGCTGTGGTGTTTGTTATGTATGTAGAATAATATTTTTAACCTTTAAAAAAGCATTTAAATAATTTTTTAAGAATTCTATTTTCTTTTTCAAATTCTCTAAATGAGGTCTATGTTTGTAGTTTAAATATTTTCATATCCAATAAAATGACGTCTTTATTTGTAGCTTACAATTTAACATTTACTTGGAATTAATAGCAAAAACTTTAGTTTAGAAATCGTAATAAAATTATTTAATGTAATTGAGTGTTCGCCAATGTCCCGGGAGACTGGGGTTCAATCCCAGGTCGAGTCATACCAAAGACTTTAAAAAATGGTACTTGATCCCTACTTGCTTTACACTAAGTATTATAATGTATGGGTCAAGATTAAAGTGAAGCAATCCAGGAAAAGGAGTAGCGCCCTTCCCTACACCTCGGCGTAGTAGCTATTGAAAAGGGAGACTTCGGGTCACCCTCGACTATAATCCCCGACTCTAACAGTTTAGTATTAATGATAAAAAGACTAATTTTAATAAGAGATATTGTAATTATTTAAAACTAATTAAACTAAAGAAGGGGATAACTCAAAAAAATAGATTATGTTTGATAGTTCGAGGGTAAGTCAAAAAGAAATACCTTTTTCTTTAATACAGGAAAAACGACCAACACAGAAAAAGTATCGTTCATCAAAATGAAGCTGATCCTCTGTGGATTTCATCCCTACTTCTCGGTATTGTAACCATTTCTCTAAATAGAATGAGAGCATATATCCCTGCCTCGTAAAATTCTGTTGACTGTTCTTTGAGCCACTTCATCGTCGCAGTTTTTATTTCCTCGTCATTGGCATAATGTTTGCTCTTAAACTCTCTTTCATGGGGCCGTAAAGATGATAGTATGAAGGCTCTAAATCCTGCCAATTGATAATATCCTCCTTCTTGCATAACAATGTTCGACTAGGTACAAGTATCAGGACAGGGTAGAAAATCACCTCATTCGGGTGGACAACTTTACCCCATCCTCCATATTCACCACATCATAGCAACTATTTATTAGTAATATATCTTAATGAAAAAAAACTTTTAAAGTCAAGTGTTGTTTGTTCCTAGTTCGTTGGTAAAATCTATGATAGGTTCCTTTTTACTTAATTTATCTGTAATTTTTGTTGATTCTTTATTTTGTGGATATATGAATAATATATCATCTATGAAACGGACATACCTGGAGTTTTTCAAGGAAAAGATTGGCAAGAACACCTCTAAGAAACGAATTCATGAGTTAACCGAATTTTTATTGATAAAAATACTATTATGCCGAAAAAAAAACAATATTTGGTGTATAATATGCAAATTTCGATTATTTTCTTGTCTGGTAAAGATAATGTGGCGTAAGTTTTCTTAAGTTAAATTTCTAAATGTTTTAAGAATGTACCCTTAGAAGTATTAGTATATCATGACTTAATATCTTGACTGACTAAAGATTTATTTTTTCATATATATATTATTAATTTTGTTGAGTCGATCGCCAGAATTTTTGACATTACTGAAAAGGAGTTAATGTTTTGGCAAAAGATTTGGCGATTTTACGGGGTTGGGGGCATTGCCTAAACCAGAAAATACTGGGGTTTTTTCAGCCGTTTTTTTTTTTAATGGTCGTCCGTATACTTTAAGAATTATAGAATGATAATTGCATAATGATAATAAGAATTTGTCTTCTTTTATAACTAGTTTTCTTTAAGACATAGTAAAATTATCTATATTTTTAGTGATAGTTTGTTGTGTAATTTCTTCGTGTGTATTTTTTCTTCAAACAATTGTTAGTTTGTTACTAAATATTGTAGTGTCCATAAAGAAAAAACCTCCAACTTTATTATTATGGGTGATAACATTGTTATTTTCTGACAAACATTTTAATGCACCAAAAAGTCTTCTCGGTAAAGTGTAATCTTTGGTGTTAGAATTTAAAGTCACAGTGATTAGTTATTACAAAAATCTTTTTCTGAAATCTTAATTGTCATGTTGTATAGTAGAAAAAGACAATAACGCAGATATATAAAGACATTATCAGTTTCTTTACTTTCTCTTTTATTACCCTAAATATTGTCCGGTCGAGTAAGAGAGAGCGAGCGAGAGAGTGAGAGACGGTTGAGATATAAACATACACAGGCGTGGACGGTTCGGATCTTCTATGAAACCTCTATGCCATTCTACTTTTCGGGTAGAAATCTTCGTGGTTATATAATATTCCGGACGCCCACACAAATTTTCGTGGTCCTGTCTCTTCCAACCCGCTACTTACAGGTTGCACGAGGACATGCTTCCTTCAAGCGTGCTACCTACGCAATTTACGCGACATTTCCGCCGAAACACCAGCTTACTTTAGGAACCAGGTGTGTTTCCTGTTTTTGTTCCCAGTGTCCGACTTCCTTCTAACATTCCACCTGCGAAACTTTTTGCGGCATGTCAAAGTTATCTTCAAGTCAATCAAGGATCTTCATGTCATTATCAGGGCACTCGTTGGGAGATGAGTCTTACCCCTCTGCAGAAAGGCAGTCGATATATTCCACCGCTCCAGCCGACTAGGTTTTACTAACTTGTTGAGAATGCTTGTGTATATGCTTTTAATTCTTTCCAGTGACAATATATATATATATATATATATATATATATATATATATATATATATATATATATATATATGGCCCCTTCGGTAATACAAAGTGAACCGTTAATGGCCTCTCAGGTGATAAAAATAATCTTTGGTCGCCTCTTAGGTAAAGAAAATCTTAAAATTAAATTGTTAATGACCCCTATAAGTTTAGGTAAAAAGAAATACATTTTATTCTTGTTTAAATACATTTGAGCCGTACTTTCTATTGAGTAATCCTTATAACAACCATAAATCGCCGACAAATTCAATTTTCTGACCACAAACTGATGAGGTGTTCTTTATGCAAGGGATCATTGGCCGCTTTACGTAAATTTCTACCGTCGTTATTCACTAACAACCTGACTTTTGCAACAGGCTTCGATACTGGGTCATTTTCGCAATTTGATTTTTTAATATAATGACCATTGTGGTAATCTCTTTCCCAAACAAAGGACATCGGGATGTAATCGTTAGCAAGCTAATCTCAAATATTCATTGCCTCTCAATTGTTAGTTCGATTCTCTGTGAGTGTCACAGATTTGCGTGTTTAAGCCAAAATCTACGTTATGCTTATTTTTTAGGCGTCTCGCTTGGTATAATGCTTGACTAACTTGGCTAGTCGACTATTCTTAGTGAGATCGATTCTCACTGGGCGTCTCATCATTTTGGCATTGCTCAGCTTAGTAAAAGTTGAATTATTTTGATATATTGGCTCTAAGAACATTGATATTGTATGAAGTGTTTATCTGTTTAAAATGATTGTGAAGATACATTTTTGTACTGTATATAGGTGAAGAACACAATTGTTGAACTGACCTCAGCATAAAATAACCTGATTAGCGTTTAATCCACCCAAACAACTTGCAGATTATCAGTATTCGATAGGAAGAGAGTAATGCCTTTCCAAAGGGCATTAATGCGAATTGAAATGCAAACGAGCTCGTTCAGGATTTGTACTCAATTTAGTTAAGGTTTAGTTTGGTTTCTTTGTTTAATGGCATATCAACCTTTCTGGGTTATTTAATGCCAAATCCTGTTTTTACATATCTATTAAATACATGGTTTCGAAAGTCATTTTGTAGATACATTTTAAAACAAGCCTGAGCTCATACTAGTTTGGTTTGGTTTGGTTTCTTTGTTTAATGGCATATCAACCTTTGTAGGCTATTTAATGCCAAATCCTGTTTTTACATATCTATTAAATATATGGTTTCGAAAGTCATTTTGTAGATACATTTTTAAAACAAGTCTGAGCTCATACTAGTTTGGTTTGGTTTGGTTTCTTTGTTTAATGGCAAATTAACTTTTGTGGGTTATTCAATGCCAAAGCCATTCTCCTTGAAGAACAGTAGAGGTACTATTTAACCCATAGCTGGGAGGATAAGGGGGTTCATACCTTTCCCAAGGGTATTTGCCCGAAAGTGAACGTAACAGCGCAACTGGAATACGAACTCGCTTACTACGATTCCGCAGTCCATCGCTTTAACCATTACACCACGAGGACACCCCCTCAATTTAGTCAAGTGTGATAAACATTAGATAGATGCAAAAGTAGACGATAATAAACCAATCAGAATTCTACTTAAAGTTAACTAGCCAAGTCGTCTGGGGCTGTAGAATACACTGACTGCTACTCTGCAGAGGGGTAAGACACCCCCGCCCAATGAGAGTCCTGGATATGACACTAAACAATCTGATGGTGAGGTTCCAGTGATGCTGGAGCTTTGGGGAATGCGGAGTACCTCTTCATTGCCATTGCTCCCAGGTCCAATCTGGCCCGGAATGATAGCGCCTGATAGCGTCCTATCTATGAGTTAAATAGAACTAACTGAATACTTACACTAAACTGAATTGTTTGAATTAGAACTGTTTGACTAAACTGAATAGCTTGAAACAGAAATGCTTTTGACAATTAAACTGTACTTACATTTAAACTGTGTCCTTATGCTAAACTGAATTGTTTGAAATGGAACTGTTTTGACATTGAAACTGTACTTACACTAAACTGAATTGTTTAATATAGAACTGTTTTGACATTTAACTGTGTGTAATCAAAATCTGTACTGATACTAAACTGAATTAGCTGAATTAGAACTGTTTGAAAACTGTATTTACATTTAACTGAATTGTTACATATAACTGCTTGAATAGCTTTAAATAGAAATGTTTTTGACAATTAAACTGTGTACTCATGCTAAACTGAATTGTTTGAAATAAAAATGGTAATTTGCATAAAAATAGATGTGGCATTAAATAACCTACAAAGGTTGATATGCCATAAAACCCAATCAATCAACCCAACCAACCATTAAAGTTAACGACAAAACATGGATTAAAGTTGTTCACCCGCACGTGTTTTTACTGCCTTAAAAACGAGCCCATTGTATCCCTTCTAACTCTACCCACTCTGTCGACGGGAATAAGAATATGGTGATTGTATCTCCAGCGGATGAGTAAGACCCCTAAGAAAGAGATATGTACAGAGTGTGACACTAAACTGCATCTGATGCATCTGTATATTTTTAGAGAGTGTAAAGTACCTCTTTATTGCAATTATTCTCAGGTTCACTCTTGTCTGGAGTGGAAGTACCAGTCATGTCCCATTTATACGTCTAATAGATGTTTAAAAATTTTTCGTCTTCCGTAGGACCCTGTGCAAAAAAAACTTAAGAAACAACTACACAAATGAGAATTGATTTTTTTTTTCATCTCAAAATGATTCTAATTAAAGACAACGACGCAAATATATAACAATAAACATCCAATGAACGTGATTCTCTAACCTCTTAATATAAAATAACCCCAGACATGTTGATATGTCGTTAAGATCAATCAATAAATCATCAACTCTACATGTCCTTCTGAAATTACGAAAAATATACGAGATATCAATGGCCCAGTCGGCTGAAGTTGTAGAATGCATCGACTGCATATCTGCAGTGGGGTAAAACTCCCCCAACGACTGTCCTGGATAAGACATTAAACGATTTGATGGTGAGTCTCCAGTTATGCTGGAGCTTTAGAGAATGCGGAGTACCCCTTCGCTCCTAGGTCCACTCTGGCCCAGAGTGGTAGCACCTGATAGGGTCCTATCTTTTGAGTCAAATAGAACTGTTTGATATTTAAACTGAGTGCAAAGCAATGACTTATGCTAAATTGAATTGTTAGAAATAGAACTATTTGATCATTTAACTGCCTGTAAACAAATGACTGATGGAATTGGAAGTGTCCGTGGTGTACTGGTTATCGTCGTAGGAAATGAACACGGCGACACGAGTTCAAATCCTGGACGGGACTGATTGCATTTCACATAGCACTAATACCCTTGGGAAAGGTATGAATCCAATAATTCCGCCTCCAGCTATGGGTAAATAGTAGGGCAGACTAGGTTCTTCAGCCTTGTTAAGGCAACTAATCTAAGAGAAGGAAAACTCTGAATTCAAACCTGTTAAACTCCGCTTAAAAAGATTGACTTTGTGTCATATCCTGCCCGAGCGGAGGGGTTGGGTAAATATGGTAAACAAATGACTGATGTTTAATTTGTGTTAAATGGCAATAATTGAAAACATTTAACAGTGTACAAACAAATGCTTAATAGAAAATAGAATTATTCATATAAGCTAGAAGTAAGAGAAACCATTTAACTATGTGAAAAAAAAAAATGAGCTCAAACTCGTTTAAAAATATTGTCTAGAAAATGTGTTTAGAAATCAAATATTTAATATATATATATATATATATATATATATATATATATATATATATATAAAGGATTTGAGATTAGATAACCTACAATAGTTTATCATACCAAAAAATAAACAAAACCAAGCCATAACATACTTTGAACCATTTAATGTTGACTTATGCTAAATTGAATCGTTTCAAAAAGAACTGTTTGATCCTTTAACTGAGTGTAAACAAATAACTGATGTTAGTGATACATAACAATACTTAAAACCATTTAACGTTAACTTAAGCTAAATTGAATTGTTTGAAAAAGAACTGTTTGATCCTTTAATTGAGTGTAAACAAATAACTGATGTTAGTGATACATAGCAATACTTGGAACCATTTAACTTTGTTGACATGTTTACAAATCACATATATTCTAGTATATATGAATAAACCGTATTTGGCATTAAATAACCAACAATGATTGATATGCCATAAAACCAAACCAAACCAAACCAAACGATAAATCAAAGAGTACCTAAGACCAGTGTGTTTTATACATAATTCAACTCCCTAGGCTAAACCCACGTTTCATAATATTAAATAAAAACTAGGATCCTAATTAACTGGTCGATGAAATAAGTTGAAGTGCTGAGATGGGAAGATGCGGTAAACGCTTCAATAAATTGTTCATGAATGTGGAAGAGAAGGAACTGAGGTGAAGACAAAATGGTGGATGCTGTGAACGCGGAAACAATTTGCTTTGCGCATGCGTGTGTGTTCTCATGAGCGTCTCTCAAACTATATGCGAAGTTCAATGTCAAAATGCCAAACGTTGGAATAAGTAGTTCCGTTTTTGAGCCAATCCGCTGGTTACTAAAGCCATTCAACGGCAAAAGTTTCAGAAAATGATTGACTGATTCTATCGGCACGTCAACCTGTCAAGATTTGGAAAATGTGCGGAATATACATTTACAAATACACTTTTTGTATTGTTGCTTCTTAAGATATTTTGGTGGGAGGATGCTTGCACGCAGTTACTGTATCAAGTATTCTTATCTAATACAAATAATTTGCACACAGTTGTGTGGTTTCAAGTAACTAACTATAATCCTTAGTAAACACTTATAGCTTCAAGTAACTATTCTTAATACAAATAGGCCCTGGCGCAGTGGCTAGCGTACTGGACTGCGACAAGGTAATAATCTAGTTCAAACTCCAGTCATTCGTTTACGTTCCCATTCAGTCTAATTCGCTTAGTAAAGGCATGAAACCTCTTATCCTCACAACTATGAGTTAAATAGTACCACTACTATTCTTCTACGACGATGGCTTTGGTACTAAATAACCCGCAAAGGTTGATATGCCATAAATAAAGAAACCATATATAAATAATTTAATTGTATGACATCAAATATTCCTATCGAAATTGAGTAAGTTTTGAACAGATTTATTTGAACCATAGATGGAACCCTAACAGGTACGACCATTCTAGGTTAAAGAATTTGCAGAAAAGACATGTACTTATAACTTTTTTACCAAAAACAAATGAATCACGCTACTTAGTACACATTCTCTCGTCAAAAGCAGTTCTATTTCAAACAATTCAGTTTTGTATAAGTACACAGGTTAAATGTTAAAAACAGTTCTATTTCAAACAATTCAGTTTAGCATAAGTACACTGTTTAGTTCTATTTGACCCATAGATAGGACCCTATCAGGTGCTACCAATCCAGGCCAGAGTGGATCTGGAAGTGATGCCAATGAAGGGGTACACTGACTTCTCCAAAATTCCAGCATTACTGAAGCCTCACCATCAGATTGTTTACTGTCATATGCAGGGCACTCGTTGAGGGAGTCTTACCCCTCTGCAAAGATGCAGTCGGTGTATTCTCCAGCTCCAGTCGACTAGTGCTAATACTCGTCGTTACTCTTTATTTTGTCTACCTGGTTTTAAGTAATGATTTTTACTCAACGAATGGAAATGCTATATTACCAGTTAATTTTTCGTCGCTTCTTTTATATCATATCAACTCTTCGAAAAAAAACTTTTAAAGAATTTTTAAAAAACTTTTCTTCGCAAAATCTTTTTTTTTTTTCTGACGATAACCAAAATTCAAAACTAGATAAGAATAATCAAAAACTATTTAGGAATAAACAAAAAATAATTAACTATAAAGAAACCTTCTATTTGTCTTTTCACTTTTCTTCGTTACTCTCTCTCTCTCTCTCTCTCTCTCTCTCTCTCCCTAACACACACACACACACACATACACACACACACACACACACTTATTTATAATATGTATATATATATATATATATATAGCATCCTCTTTAGGGATCCCATCTCCGTTTTTACGAAGACTACTCGGTGAATAATTCCTCTCTTTGACTAAATCTCCAAGCACCTGATTACAGATATATGTATATATTGCCATCCACTAACAGAGTTTCGTTGTATCACTACTCTTCTGTGTGGCAAGACCCGCGAGATGCTTCAAGCCGAAATCGAAACCCGACTAACGTAAAGTCAACTGGATATCTTACTCCAAAGCCACCGTCATTCTCAGCGTAAGGGAAGGGATTTTTTACGAATATTTTTACATATACGTTATCGGCTACCCGGAATGTCCAGTTCATGAGAAGAACTATTGCATTTTAGCGTATGTAGCAACCGGCAAATTTCCCCACTAGAGTGGGGAGGGGAACATATATATTATCATCCTCAGTCAAATAGTTTCGTTAAATCACAACTCTAGTCAACATTTTCTCTTTTAAACATATTTAATTAAATAAAACAAACATTTCGCTTCTACCTATTTTACAATTGATCTGTTCAAGTCTTCGTATACGTTGTTTAACGTCTGGATGGAATGAATTCAAAAAGTGCCTTATTTTTCCAAGTACACTCAGCCCCAGTTGGAGCCATCTTCAGGATATTGAAACGGCAAACACAATGATTTGTATGCGTTTATTTAAAGAGTAAGAGGAAAAACAAGTGGAAGATGAATGAATGGAAGAAAAGAACTTTACCATAATTAAGTGAAAGAATTGGCAGGAAAAATGTTAAAGGCATTTCGGAACGCGGCTATTACATTTGAAATTTATCTTACTTAAAGAAGGTTTGTTAATCTTTACATGTAAAGCTTCAAGAATGTAGTGTTTTTGCTTGTTTTTTGCTTTGTGCAATATGGAGTTGTTTTCGGTTAAACTTTTTCGTTTTTTAGAAGTGGGGCACGAATATGTTCTAAAGTGTTGAGACGGAACATGTGTCGTCATCAATAATAATTTCTCTCCTTCGTCTCGTCACCTCAATACGACCAATATAATATACGAATTTAAATGTCCACTTAGAGAATAAAATAAGTACCTTCATCAGCCTGACTGCAACCACTCTGTCATGACGTTTAACACTTCACCTTTCTGACAATGGTTGCATCTCTCAACACCTAAAAACCCATTCGTGCTCCTCCTCCAAATAGCGAAAAATTCTATCTGAAAAGGTATTTTCAGCAATGAGAAGTCCAAGCTGGGAGAGTGGTTTTCTTTTCCGAAACTCGCTTGTAGTGGCTTACTAGTATGGCTTGAGGCACCCTAAACAATGGAAAGTAACCACCGTGTGAGTATATCAACCAACGGTTCATACCTTTCCCAATGATATTAGTTCGAAAGGGAACATAATAATGCGACTGGAGTTCGAACTCGCTCACTTCAAGGCCGCAGTAAGCACCTTAGCCATTGCGCCACGTGGACTACGCTCCACACCTGTTGGTGGGTTAGAAAAAAATTAACTCGAATAACTGGTAAAAGAAATCGTTAACACCAAATCATAATTTTTTTTTTTTTTTCGTTTTTTGTTTTTTACGTTTTTTGTTGTTTTTTGTTTTTTGAGAGAGGGGAGTGCTTTTTTGGTGGGAGTTCTCACGCTCATTTGAATATTTAATCTCAACCAATAAAAGAAAAAAAACTGATTTGACGAATTGGTCTTCGGAACGATAGTGGCAAACACTGAAAAATGCAGAAGGTTTTTTTTTTTTTGACGCATTGTATTTTGCCAAGGTGTCCAGCACAGTATTTTGATTAATTTCTTCGTTTCAACTCGTAAATCATGTGACATCAATTGGTGATAAGCATCATTACATGCCCTTTCTCCGGCTCTTGGGAAATTATAAGGGTTTCTTGTTTGGACATGACCATATAAGGTTTGGCTTGATTGTGTTTTATGGCAAATCAACTCTTGTGGGTTATTTGATGCCAAAATCTATTATTATATACATGATTTGTAAGGGAATAGTTGGTAGGTAAGATTTTTAAACTAGCCAGTGTGACTTTCAAAAGCAGCGAGCCGACCATAGATGATTTGTAACAATACTTTTAAAAGACATGAAAATGATAAATACTAATTAATTTTATACATCAACATTAATTAAATTTAAGTTGTTTTCGAGGGTATCTGAGATTTTTAACGAACCAACAGTTGTATTCCCTACCACACGCTCAATGGGACAAGTCAGTAACTCGTAATAAATAAATGATAAAAACAAATTAAACGATCTGATCTTTGTTGTTGTTGGCGACCGTAGTCGAAGGTGATCCAAAGGCTCCCTTTTCGATAGCTACTACACTAAGGTGTAGAGGAGGGCGC
This sequence comes from Sepioteuthis lessoniana, assembly GCA_963585895.1. NCBI lineage: Eukaryota > Metazoa > Mollusca > Cephalopoda > Myopsida > Loliginidae > Sepioteuthis > Sepioteuthis lessoniana. Next base: position 23,833,654 of record OY757926.1, read on the forward strand.
TACTCCTTTCCCTAGATTGCTCCACTTTATCCTTGATCCTTACCTTATAATGCTGAGTGTTAAGCAAGGTAGCATCAAGTACCATTTTTTGAGTCTTTGGTATGACTTGACCCGGGATTGAACCTCGGTCTCCCGGACCATTGGCAAACACTATCCACTAGGCTAATGTACCCTTTAAATACAAATAATTATCATAAACTTTAATGACAGCAACTTTACGTCTTCAATTTTTTAATTATTAACCATCTTACAACCAGGATATAATGTGGTTAAGTTCTGTTTGACTCATTTAAGTACGAATGATTATTTGAAAATTAAATAAAAATTATCATGTCATTTATTTTTGTTCAATGGCATATCTACCTTCGTAGGTAATTTAATGCCAAACTTATCTTTGCCGAAGAACAGCAGTGATACTATATATAACCCATAATTTAGGGTTCATGCCTTTTCCTAGGGTATAAGTCTGAAAGTTTACGTAATAGCGTGACTGGAGTTCGAACTTGCTTACATCGAGGTTGCAATCCAGCACTTCTGCCAATTCAACTCATATTATTTTTTATAATGACTATTTTACAAAGCGAGCATAATGTTGATAAGTATTGCAACTTCAGCACTTCTAAATCCGAATTATACCGCTCATACCTAATTACGATTCCCGGAAGAGCAAACTCAATCCAGGCCGCCTGGCATTCATGCCGTGTGGTTGAGATCAACACACCCTTGGCCTCAGAGGGCCGTTCCCCCAGGCTTTACCTGATTGCAGGGCTAAGATAATTGCTTGGCGCATGAAGCGCCTTATTAGGAGAATGCCGACGGGGTCAAGAATTTTCGTCCATGCCGCGCATGGGTTTCTTCTGCTCAGAGCCCACTATAAAATGGCCTTGTGCCGCATTTATACTTGGTGGAAAATCTAATAAATACCACTTTTAGTTCCGGATAATGATCGTAGAATTTAATAAAAGCAATTCTATTTCTTTTAAGTTTGATAATGTCCATCTTACAACCTGTTTGTAATATGAGTAAGCACTTCTATTTGTAACAATTGTTCTATTTCATTGTTGTTTAGGTTTTATTGTATCTAATTTATAAATTAAATCTTATCTGGGGCATAAAGGTATTGGGTATGCATAGAATTCAGCATCATTCAGTTTTTCAAGTATCCATTGTGGGTGGAGAACAAGAGTCCTGGAACGTGTCACCCGCAGATAAGTAGAGACAAAAGTATTTGGCCCGTTTCGTTGTTAATGATTTCACAATAAATGAAAGAAAACATAAAAAAGACATTTTTGCTTAAAGACAATCGTCAGTGCGAGAATTAGAGACAAAAAGATCTTAATTAAGTTGCTTCACTAGCCTTGCGGAAATAATGAGAAACATGAATGCTATCAGTCTAGACGCGAAGTTGTTATACTCGTTTAAAGGCATTAATCATATTCAATGTTCTTTGGATGGGTACAAAAGATCATTTGGTTCGTAAAAGGCTCCAAATATATTCTGACAAAGAGGAATTTTACAAACAGTATATATTCGTGTATGAGTCGAATTTTAAAGATCAAATTTTAAGGTAATGGACGATAGTTTAGTGTAAGTTGCTGTCAGGGCGCGTTCGGAGAATCTTGAATTTTCATGCGAAAATAACTTGACCCTCGCTCAGGAAATATACTAGCGTGAGTCAAAAGTTTTGCAATATTTTGCCAAGATTGCCTGATATTATCTGAGTTTGCCTCTATGTTTTGGGGTACAGCCGCGGGATCGGCGGCTTTAAGCCTAACTGACTTGCCTGATCTTGCAGCCAGAACAAAACTTCTTGAATCATCTTATTTTTATTTTTTTACTGTGATCCACGGCGCCTTTACCATTACTACAACAAATTTTTTTAGTTCCTTCCATAGCGTTATGGCCAATTTCGAATTCGGAAAGCTTAAGTCCCTGAATTAGACTAAATTGTACGTTCACGCACGGAGTGAAGCAATGAACAACGAGTCAACGCGCCAACTACCACTATACTACCAATCATAGCGAGCACTTTCTACTGTTTCGGTCACGTGATATGGGCGCCGTAAACTAGCACGTACTACCAAAATATTGCAAAACTTTTCAGTCACCCTTATATTTAGGCAAACTAGCACGTACTACCAAAATATTGCAACTCTTTTGACTCAGCCTCGTAATTGCCGAAGTGATTCCTTGTGAATAAGGTGAAAGAAAACTTAATTTTTCATGTCTCAGACAAAAAAAAATGTGTTTATAAAAATACAGTATAGAAATAACAAGATGGAGTTAAATCAGACATTCTTTAATTTGTAAGAAATCGAAATAAATTTATGATGTTACTAAGACATTCTATATTAAGTTTGTTGTTCAATATCCTCTTTTTGAATAGTATTTATTCGGTTCCCTACAAGACCAAAATGTGACACAAAGTCGGTTTTGTAAAGAAGTCTTTTTTTATGTCCTCCCTTTCTTCTTGTAGCATGACTACATTCTCTCAGAGGTTTACATGCAAATTACACTCAGCCACAGTCTAATATCACGATAATATCAATTCACTCTGTGTTTTCTTAAAATTTTCTTTAAAACAAAATTGATAGCATCAACAATAGTCCTGTGAAAAGAGAAATTTTTCCTATTTATATTGTTACTTCGGATAATCTTGCATTATAAGCTCAGAACCTCTTATTTACAAAATTGTCGTTTGATTTTCATTTTTTTTTTTTTTCCAATTCTACAAAGAACGTCTGCCAACTTTGGCGCCAAAAATCAAACAAAAATAATTAATAATAAAAAAAGAAAATAATCCTTTCTTTAATTATTAACGATAAATACTTAATAATTAAAAATAATGTTTTCGTAAAAAGAGCTTTTTTTCGCAAAATGTAAATAAATGTGTAATAATCTATATAGCGGGTGTTCGAGGCGTAACGGTTATCACTGTAGGAAGAAAACTCGGCTACCCGAGTTCAAATCCTGGACGAAGGTGTTTGCATTTCACATAGCGCTCATACCCTTAGGAAGGATAAGAATCAAACTATTCTCCAACCTATGGGTGAATAGTAAGGAGGATTTGGCTCTTTAATCCTGATATGGCAACATGTCTAGAAGAAGGAAAGCTCTGAATTCAAAATAGGAGTAGACCTGAAGAGGGATGGGCTCCGCATGGCTATTTGTTCCCAAGACATGCTACATGAATAGCTCTCCCACCACCACCAAAACAGGCTACGGGACCAGTGAGAGGATAATTTATATAACTACTAAATCAGTTTTTCTCTTTTATATACTTAAAATTATATATATATATATATATATATATACTTAAATTATATTTTGGCCCAGTCGGCTGGGGCTGTAGAATACACCGACTGCACCTCTGCAGAGGGGTAAGACCACCCCCCACAGCAAGTGTTCTGGATATGATACTAAACAATCAGATGGTGAGGTTCTAGTGATGCTGGAGCTTGGGGGAATGTGGAGCACCCCTTCATTGCCATTGATCCCAGGTTCACTCAGACCCAGAGGGGTAGCACCTGAAAGAGCCCTATCTATAGCTTAAATAGAATTAAACTGCATACTTACGCTAAACTGAATTGAACTGTTTGACTAAACTGAATAGCTTGAAATAGAAATGTCTTTAACAATTAAAATGTGTACTTACATTTAAACTGCGTACTTATGCTAAACTGAATTGTTTGAAATGGAACTGTTTTTGTCAGTGAACCTGTACTTACACTAAACTGAATTGTTTGATATACAACTGTTTTGACATTTAACTGTGTGTAAACAAAATCTGTACTTATACTAAAATGAATTGGATGAATAAGAACTATTTGATCAAACTGAATAGCTTTAAATAGAAATGTTTTTGACAATTAAACTGTGTACTCATGCTAAACTGAATTGTTTGAAATAGAACTGATTATTTGTATAAAAATGGATTTGGCATTGAATAACCTTCAAAGGTTGATATGCCATAAAACCCAAAAACCAACCAACACTAGATTATATCAATATATATATATATGTGTGTGTGTGTGTGTGTGTGTGTGTGTGTGTATGTGTGTGTGTGTGTGTGTGATGAATAAACAAGGCATTCAGAGAATGAGTTCCTTTATAATTGGGTAATCTGCCAACGTTAAATGTTCTGGTTTTTATATCAACCCATCATCAGGGCAATCTTAATATGCGATGTATCTTCTGAATTATATATATATATATATATATATATATTCCTATATTTCAAAATTTACCAAGAGGGGTTTATACCTTTACAACTGCAAACTGAGCACGTTTGAAAGAAATACAAATAAAACTCTAATGAATTCAAATTATTCAATTATTTTGACTCTCTCTCTCTGGAGATCTGTGCGTTAAAACTTAGAAACCTTCATTTGTTTATTTAGCTTTAAATTAAGAATTTAAAAATTGAGGATATTATTTATGAGCACACATTTAACCAAATTTCAATCCAATTTGATAGCATTGTGCGTTGTTCTTCCCTTATCTATATTTCCTTTATATGGAAATTTGCTCATTGCCTCTTCAAGTTTCTAAACGCTCCACTGCGAAATGATTTTAATCCCCACTACCTTATAACTCTATTCGCCGTCTTCAGGGGCAGTACGGACTCCGCTGAAAAACACTGGCTTATATATATTATAAAACATACGCGCATGCGCACAAAACACACATACAAAAACACACTCACACGTACATAGCTATATGTATAAATAAAGTGTCTTCAATATTAGTGTATGTGTAGATCTAAGTTTAACTAGTATAGACACGGAATCAGCGGCGCTTGGTGACTGTCAGTTTCTTGCTTATATAATCATTGTACCAAGAGTCTCCTACGTGGTGGGTATCTTTTTATATACTCTTGTGTTGAGCATAGTTTACACTGGTTTTTATTTTCATCTATGGAGGGATGTTGTTTTTGTTTTCTCGAGTTTTTCTGGTGCATATTTATTTACGTAGTCATATTAAAATACATTGGAGTATTCGTATTATATTTTGGAGGTGCCCGTGGTGTACTGGTTATCGTCGTAGGAAATGGACTCGGCGACACGAGTTCAAATCCTGGACGAGACTGATTGCATTTCACATAGCACTAATACCCTTGGGAAAGGTATGAATCCAATTATTTTCCCTCCAGCAATGGGTAAATAGTAGGGTACGTTCTTCAGCCTTGGTTAGGCAACTAGTCTAGGAAAAGGAAAACTCTGAATTCAAACCTGTTAAACTCCGCTTTAAAATTGACCTTTTGTCATATCCTGCCCGAGCGGAAGTGTTGGTAAATATGGTATTCGTATTATATTTACTGCTTTGATATATCAGGGAATACGATATCAACCTCCTTGAGAAACATTCATTTTGCATTTGCTACCGAAACAGTTCATTTAACGCTCGCACTGGAGACAAATCAGTTTATTATAGAATCCGAGGGGCACCTCCCATGGTGTATGATTAGTAAGCTTGACTAGCAAACCTTCACGAGTAAGTTCGAGTCTTATAGAGTGTCCCATCCATACGGCCATGTGTCGCATTTAAGCAAAAAGTTTAGTAGATCACTAATGATATCTACCATAGGCACGTCGAGTGCCTATTGTAGATAGACTAACAAACCTTCACGAGTGAGTTCGAGTCTTATAGAGTGTCCCATCCATACGGCCATGTGTCACATTTAAGCAAAAAGTTTAGTAGATCACTAATGATATCTACCATAGGCACGTCGAGTGCCTATTGTAGATAGACTAATAAACCTTCACGAGTGAGTTCGAGTCTCATTCAGTATTCCTTTCATACGGCTTTGTGCCACAAAAAAGCTTGGTAAATTACTATAATGGAATCCAAGCCTTGACAAATATGTTTAAATTACACGTGAAAACTTAAACTTGTATAAACTAAATTTGCTTGTTTTAATTCAACGCTCTGATAAATCTGTTTCTGCGACATTTGTTGTCTGGACAAATCTTTTTAAATTGTATTTGAAGCTAAGAGAAACTTCTCTGTTTTCTTTTCACTGTCTTTGTAAATATACTAATATTAACTTTATCTCATTTAGCATAAGGATTGTATTGTTTGATGCTTTAAAAAAGCAAGTTTGCATTATATTATCTGAATTGAATTTATAATGGACTTCCGGCTTTGGCAAATCTTTATACGAGGTGTGTTTCGAAAGCAATATTTCTTATTCATTTATACGGAAAATACAACAGTGAACACAATAACATCGTCGGATTGAAGAAGGTTGTAAGCTACAAGGTTTATTTTTCTACATAGGGACTATCATTGGATATGCATTTTCGTAAGCGATGAACGTACTTGTAGTGTTTCTTAAGATCTGCCCTAATGAAGGTGACCTATATTTCACAGTAGTTAATATTTTTACCATATTTTCATTATATTTTATCATATCTTTTTATCATATTTTTATTACATTTTATCATATCTTTTTATTATATTTCCAGTACTGATAATTTTGCTCATAATGTTGATAAATCTATTTTATATTTTCTGTTATCTCGTAGTTTTTTTGTTTGTTTGTTTGTTTGTTTGTTTGTTTGTTTGCTTTTTGTTTTGTAACTTGTGGTTAAAACGTCAAGGGAGGATGGGGAGCGTGTAACACTTTGTAGATAATTAATTCTAGTTTGAGTTTCAGCTGGCAAAAGATTATCTTAACAACTGGGTCTGGCTGGTAATGTCGCTATTCGTTGTTTCTTTGTTCCGGCCAAATCAACTTTCCTCGAACCCAAACTAAGTCTGACTGCTTGGACCCAAAATGCACCTGTATATATACAGAATGTTTCATTATTATTTCCGGCTAATGGGACACCCACGAATAAACCCATAACTTTTTGGGGAGCCATTTCTCTCTTTAAAAAACTGGACATAAAAATATTTCCTAGACTGGCCGTCTCCGATACAGGGACATTAAGTTCAGACCCTTCTAAGTTTTTGACCAGTACCCGACAAGTACTTAACACTTACCCACGTCCGTGGCCATATGTAAAAGCATTTTCTTGTCTAGATTTCCTTAATCTAGTTAATGGGTTTTCCTAACAATTTGACATTTGATACCCAGGCAGAGTCCCACTCATCTTGCCACATATATATGTGTGTATATGTGTGTGTGTGTATGTAGGTGTGTGTCTATGCACACACATGTGAGTGGGCGTATATATATATATATATATATACACACACACATACGCACACATGTATGGGTGCACACACACACGTGTGTATACATGTATGTGCATATATCCAACTCATAGTATCACATGGTGACTCTAACATAGATTGCTCAATCGGTTGGGGCTGTAGAATACACCGACTGCATCTCCACGGAGGGGTAAGTCCCCCCCTATGAGTGTACTGGATATGACACTAAACAATCTGATGGTGAGGTTCCAGTGATGCTGGAGCTTTGGGGAATGTGGAGTACCCCTTCATTGCCATTACTCCCAGGTCCACTCTGGCCCGGAATGGTAGCACCTGATAGGGCCCTATCTATGGGTGAAATAGAACTAACGGCATACTTCTGCTAAACTGAATTGTTTGACTAAACTGAATGGCTTGAAATAGAAATATTTTTGACTATTAAACCGTACTTACATTTAAACTGCGTGCTAATGCTTAACTGAATTAATTGAAAGGGAACTGTTTTTTGACATTGAAACTGTACTTACACTAAACTGATTTGTTTGATATAGAACTGTTTTGACATTTAACTGTGTGTAAACAAAATCTGTACTTATACTAAACTCAATTAGAACTGCTTGATTAAACTGAATAGCTTTAAATAGAAAAGTTTTTCTAAGCTTACATTTAAACTACGTACTTATCCTAAACAGATGTGTTTGAAATAGAACTATTTGCATAAAAATGGATTTGACATTAAATAACCTACAAAGGTTGATATGCCATAAAACCCAAACAACCAACAAATCTAACATAGAGACGCATGACAGACAAGTCTGATCACAAAAGTTCTTGGTAAGGTTTAGATTCGTAACATTACCGTGACCATTTAAACGTAAGTGTTACGTTACCAGTCATGTCAAAATTTGTAAGGTTGTTTCTTTAGATACGAAAGTTTATTATCGTCTGCAACATTTCAACGTAGTCGTCAACGAACGAGAGAAATAGAGTGAAAGAATTATGTGTCTCATAGAAACACATAGAAATTCATTGGTGGTAGACGAAACAAAATACCGACTGCATTTATTACTCCGACCAGGCTTCAACCTCAAGGGGCCCACTTGAAAATGATCAGACTAATTCATCGACTGTCTCCAACCAACTGCCCTGGCTGACTAACTGACACTAAAATCACCTTGCTTATGTATCTTTCTAATTATCTCATTAACTAATAATGATAAGAACATCAAGTCATCAAAAACTTTCCAGTGTTATGTCATCACTCAATTCTCAGCAGACGGAATGTTTATCTTTTAACATCCAGTTTACAACTGCGATTTCAAAACAAATGTTTAATATGACATCCTAGCCGATTTCCAAAACAACTAGTCAATTCCATATCTTGCTATTCGTGTGACACGTGCACCATTTGACCTTCGCACGTGACTTACATTTCACTTTAAAGTTTTAAGCTAACTCACAATTTATTACAACAAATAATATAAATAACTAATATAATTAATTAACATCCATAATTATATTACAGATTGTTATCTATTTACGTCTGCTCCTTGTGTCCAACTATCTGAACCTCCGAGTCTTCAAAAACGGTTACAGTCTCATTGGCACCGCATTTCTAATCCTCTCAATCAGTCGCTACAGCAGACCAATAATGAGGGTTGGCATGACAAAAGTTAAGGGAAAGCTTTCGACAGCGCTTAAATCGCTTTCTGGTCGTATCTCAATTTCGATATCTGGAGACAGTTTTCTTAAACTGGTAGTAGTTCTCCATTCTAGCAATAAATCTAGCAATAGCAGTCTATGCTTTGTCTATACGTGTTGTGCAGTTTTTTTACATCTAGCAATAGCAGTCTATGATTTATCTATGCGTGTAGAGCTGTTTTTTAAATCGAGCAATAGCAGTCTATGCTTTATCTATAAGTGCAGTGCTGTTTTTTACATCAAGCAATAGCAGTCTATGCTTTATCTTTGCTTGTAGTGCTGTTTTTTTAGATCGAGCAATAGCAGTCTATGATTTATCTATGCGTGTAGAGCTGTTTTTTAAATCTAGCAATAGCAGTCTATGCTTTATCTATGAGTGTAGTGCTGTTTTTTTTAACAAATCCTGGAAGCAGTACCATCCAAAAAAGTAGCTGTACTCACACTTACCTCCCACAATCCATCCACGTAAAACGAACAAGACATGCTGGGCACCGTTGGAGGAGCAAGGATGAACTCATAAGTGCCGTTTTCCTGTAGACTACTAGACACAATTGGACACACTAGTGTTGATTGACCAGCAAAAACTGACATTCTTTAGCTCCCTGCAGACAATAAATGTCATTTAGAGAACTTTCCAAGTGCGATGCTCTGTAGGGACGGATGGCAAGAGAGAATCGGGGGAATCCATGTTGCTGGCACGCTTCCTTAGTAAGCATTATTTATTTATTTATACTTCCTCTGTCTGATGATTGTCGTAATTAGATGGCATGAAATCTGTGGTCGCAGACAAGCATCCTTGCTAATTAAATATATATATAAACTAATATTGCCATCCACAGACAGATTGTTTCGTTGTATCACAACTCTTCAGTGTAGCTAGACACGTAGGACGCTTGAAGCTGGGATCGAAACCCGCCCAACTTTACGTTAGATTTAGTATCATACCACTCAGCCAACAAGCAAACCACGTCAGCTTGGGAATTATAAGGAATTAAGTAGTAGCTTTCGTCTGTTTACATTTATACCTTATCGGATACCAGAGTGCTCAATTCGTTCGAATAGCTTTGCATTGTGCGAGTGGTAGCTGTAAATTCTTTCGCCACAGTGCTCAACCCCCGTTCGTTTGTTTACATATTTATTTATTATTACATATATATGTGGAGAAAAATTGAAAAAAAATAATCCGAAGAGATGAATTTATTGTAAAAGAAAGTCAACGTTATAACGTTTAGGTTTTAATAAACCATCATTAGGACTTTAAAATGATGATATTGAGTATTGTTAGATCAACGATGAATGTTCTTTTCTTTTCTTTTCTTTTTCTTTTCTCTCTTTATAATCGTTATATCTCTTGATGGTTCCATCTTGTTTACACAATCACGTGATATTTATTTTTAATATGAACGCTGATTTAATCATTGAACGGTCGTCTGTTCTTTCTTTTTATATATAGTTTCCTCCCTTGTTTTTGCATTTTATTAACCATCGATCGCTGATCTATCAACACTCGGCGTCATCATTTCTAAAGTCCAAATGATGGTTTATTTAAACCGAAACGTTTTAGCGTCGACTTTATGTCGCAATAAATTCATCACTTTAGATTACTTTGTTTTTCAATTTTTCTCCATACTGACGGATTCTTTTCCATTATTTACTTATATACATAATACATAGGATTATTGAAAAAATGTTAACGTTAATATAGGTGTTTGTGTCTGTGTGTGTATATATATATATGTATGTATGTGTGTGTGTGTGTGCATACACACACAATTGTTTTCGTGAAGTTCATTTATCTCTGAATCAGCCTCTTGCTTTTGAGAATTGAGAACACGAATTCTGCCATCATCATCTTTTATTAAAAGCTGGGTATGTTGAGTATGTCAACTCTCGTTAAAATTTAAAAAATCAAGAAACTTTCTTTACAAACTCGTCTTCATGGTAATAGTCGTTTTTCGTTTTTGATTTTGTTTTGTTTTTTGTTTTTTTTGTTTTTTGTATTTTTTTTTTTTGTTTTTGTTTTAGGTGTTTTTTATGGTAAAGTTGTTTTCGAGGTCCTCTTCCTTCTGCTGTCTTCATTTACTGCCTGTCAAGCTATTCATGATTGTCTATCTTCAACTGAGTTTCTGATTTTATTGATTTGGCATTGAATGTATTCTAGTTGTTCTTTTTAGTATGTGCTATTTGTTCTCTCAGGGCTTTCTTAAATTTCTGGACATTGACAGTAGGATTTTTTTTATTTTTTAAAGATGCTATTTTTATGTTATCTCATTTTTCTCTTATTGCGCTTCCTTCCTACGGGAGTCTACATTTGGCTCTTGATTTGGTTGGAATGTACTCGGCTGCTGCTTCTATATGGGTGGTAACAAAGTTTTCATAATCCTATTTACCAACCCCTCCGCTCGGGCAGGATATGACACAAGGTCAATTTTTAAGCGGAGTTTAACAGGTTTCAATTCAGAGTTTTCCTTCTCCTAGACTAGTTGCCTTAACAAGGCTGAAGAACCCAGTCTGTCCTACTATTTACCCATAGCTGGAGGGAGAATAATTGGATTCATACCTTTCCCAAGGGTATTAGTGCTATATGAAATGCAATCAGTCTCGTCCAGGATTTGAACTCGTGTCGCCGTGTCCATTTCCTACGACGATAACCATTACTCCATACTTTCATAATCGTCTTTCAGGGTGCGTGTTTCAGATGTCTTCTGAAGAGTATCAAACTTGTTTCTTACAGTTACGCTATTAGGTTTGGTTTCTTTGTTTAATGGCATATCAACCGTTGTAGGTTATTTAATGTCAAAGCTATTCTCGTAGAAGAACAGTTGTGGTACTATTTAACCCATAACTGGAAGGATAGGGGGGTCATGCCTTTCCCAAGTGTATTTGCCCGAAAGTGAACGTAATAGCACGACTGAAGTGCGAACTCGCTTACTACGATTCCGCAGTCCATCACTTTAACCATTAGACCACGAGGACACCCCCAGTTACACTATTAGTTTGTGAGAACCAGTCATATTGTGAACCTTTAACTTTTTGTGTCTTATTTCTGCGTAGACTCAGGCGAATCTTTTCCAAGACGATTCTGTGATCGGAAGACATTCCTTCAAAACCGGAGTTAGCCTCACCGTTCGCAGCGCTATTTATCTATTTCTTTTCATTAATATATAATACAGCTGTACTTTAGGGTTGTTTGGGTTGGTGTAGCTCTATAGTTTTCCCTCTTTTTTTTTGGAAATTCAGTATTTTGGCTTGCTAGCCTGTTTTCAAGAGGAAAATCTGCTACATATTCCCCATTTCAGTTTGGCAAGTTGTATAAGGAGAATTTTTTATTTCTGTCCTTGCCTTTTTGCGCATTCATACATCCACTGATGATTAGAACGTTATGCTTGAGAATGTTTCGGACAAAGGAAGATCGCTTGTTGTAGACAGTGATTATTATATCCGTTTCATTACTGAGATTAGTGGGACAGCAGCAAGAGATGATTGTTGTGCAGAGGTTGCCATTAAATGAAGCACGCATCATTCTCGATTGGATTATCTCTATGCTATTTAATGATTTCAAGGCACAAGAAGCATTCCAGAACTCCTATAACGGTATTGATGTAGGTTTTCCGTGTGGATACTGAAAAAAACCCTCAATCCATGACCATTAGAAAACAAATTATATATATATATATATATATACATATATTAAATGAGTAGGTCCACGATGCGATTTGAATATTTTTAGGATTTATATATTTATTTTGTTCTTTCATACGTGTATGTTACCAGCTTGTTGCTTTCTCAGAGAACATATATGGCACAAGGCCTTGTTGATGGGGTACTCAATGAGACTTGAACTCACTCGTGTTTGCAGTTTGCAAACTGTTACTGCCTTGAGCCATATATGCTCTCTGAAAAAGCAACAAGCTGGAAACATACACGTATGTAAGAACAAAATAAATAAATAAATCCTTAAAACAATTGAAATCTCTTCGTGGTCCTATTCATTTTAAGATATTTCTTTTTCTCTTTGGACTCACAACAACAAAAAATTTATATATATATATATATTCCTTCGCACGTGTCTGTCCAACTATTTACTCATACCTAGAGAAAGAACATTTTGATTTATACCTTTCCCTAGAGTATTAGCGCTCTGTGAAAAGCAAACAGCCTCATCCTCATTTGAACTCGTGTCGTCGAGTCCATTTCTTATGATGGTAACTATTACATCACAAATACTTTTATTACAATATTTAACCCATAACTCGGGGGATAAGGAGTTCATATTTTTGTAAGGGTATGAAAATACTGAGATATATTATTATGAACAGACATAGATAGATAGATAGATAGATAGGAAAGACTTGCTGATCTTTGATATATTGCCGCATTCGACTAAGGCTGAACTCTCTCTCTCTCATTCATCAGGGCACTGAAAACACCACTAAAACGAATGATTGACTTTTCTTTAAAAAAAAATTAGCTAATCATTTTAACTCTCTTTATATTTTATGTACATGTATTTTGATTTTGATTTTATTACATGACGAAAAATCTCTATTATTAAGATTTATCAATTTGTCATCTCATTGATATTATCGATTACCGATGCATGATTAATATCTTCGCTCCTTCTGATGGATCCTGAAATGAAAGGTTCATTGCGCACATCCGCTCCGCTGAAACTTCCGCCTTCTTGGATATTCCCGCGTTATCTTTCTTGAGTCATAGAGCTTAATGACAAGAGTATTGACGTCATGCTTCATTGCGTCCTCGTAACACAAATTTGGACAACTTGAGGGAAGAAGTGGCTTAAAAAAAACTATTCTTTAGATGTTTTATGAAATTCTATCAAAGCTATCTTCAGAATTATGGCATACTGTTGAAGGGACACTTTAAATTATCTGGTCTCTATCAGGGTTCGAATCTTGACAGGAGATATTTGATTAGGAAAATTATTTTGTTACATCACGGTGGGCCCTTTAGAGAATTGGTTGAATGATTGATTTTGATGGCATGTCAACCCTTCAGGGATTATTTTATACCAAGATGTTAGGTAATTACGTACATTGTACGTTTATCTTTATATTTTTTGTGCAGTGACTTAAGTTTTTTTTTCCCACGATTATTCATATATATCAACCCCCTTTTTCAAAAAAAGGAACAGTCAGTCAGTTATTAACTGGCAAGAGACAAGGATCGACGTAAGTTTCGAAATTAGCAAAACCGCCCTTTTTCCTGCACGTTAGGGTTAGTAACGATTTAGCTATTCTTCTTCACATCTCCCAGTTTTTTAGACCGATCAAGAGGGAGATCAAAACACAGTTATAAAGCAAGCAGAACTTTTTTTTATGTAACCATGTGTCTGACCTTTTCTTTTTTCTTGATTTGAATTGATCGTTATCTCTTCATCTCGTCTTAGTCCCAGCCAATTTTTGTCGAAACCCTTCAACGTAATAATAATAGATAATTGATTTTACATAATACTCCATAAAGTTTCTCACAAGATGGTTGGTTGGTTGGTTGGTTATTTTATGACATATCGACACTCGTTGGGTCATCTAATACTGAAGTCAGGCTTTTTTGGCCAGCAGTTATATGATTTAAAGCGTTGGATAGCAACAGGAAAATTCCTTCGACATGCCGCATAAGTTACGTGAGGGGGGGTTCGCCTGTTTTCCAGTGAAAATACTGTGTGAGTTGAGTGAGTGGCCTAAGAGGATGTCCATGTACTTGCTAAGGTAAACAGGACACATGTGTTCCTGAACAGAAGTGCCTCGTGGGTTGTATGGGTTGCTAAGAGACGTGCCCTCGCGCAACATGTTGGCGGAGGTTGTGGCCACGATGATTGCGTGAGAATTTTGAAAATTATGTAAACCAGGAAAGAATTTCGGCTGAGGCATAACGAATCAGAAGGGCAGAGAAGTTTCACTGAAAAACCACACCATCAGCCCTGTGTTCACGTGCATTTCAACCATCTCCGGCTCACTCTTAATCTACTCGTACGTACTTTTGGGGAAATAAAGGAAAGCAAAAAAGGTGGGTAGATTATTGTAGCATACTCATATGCAGATGCATGCAAAATCATAACGACACAATAACGACGAGCGACACAGTTCTTAGAAAAATATACCTCTCACTTTATTTGAAAGGGTTGTGTGTGAGAGGGAGTTGGAGACCGAATAGAACTGCAACATATTGACCTCCCCAGCTCCTCTGGACATGGCAGTGTGTCTTTCTCGTTCTCCCGGGTTGCTCAACCGGAGGGCCGGGACCCAGCTCTCTGCTGGGTACTGTTTTCTCTACAGCATCATTTCTCCAACTCTCCTGATCCCCAAACTGCTCAATCGGGGATCCCGAGGGCCCCTTCTGCTGGGTGCTGTTTTCTCTACAGCATCATTTCTCCAACTCTCCTGATCCCCAAACTGTTCAATCGGGGGTCCCGAGGGCCCCTTCTGCTGGGTGCTGTTTTCTCTACAGCATCATTTCTCCAACTCTCCTGATCCCCAAACTGCTCAATCGGGGATCCCGAGGGCCCCTTCTGCTGGGTGCTGTTTTCTCTACAGCATCATTTCTCCAACTCTCCTGATCCCCAAACTGCTCAATCGGGGATCCCGAGGGCCCCTTCTTCTGGGTGCTGTTTTCTCTACAGCATCATTTCTCCAACTCTCTTATCCCCAAACTGGCCATCGGTATATGCACTTCCGCCGTCTTTTGAATGGCATGTTTGATCGTCATCGAGCGGAAATAACTGCCATGCAGTTCACAGGTCACTTTCTTCCGGTGCATCAGTTTGTGACTGTACCGTGGGATTTTAACCCTGTCCCATATTGTCAGCCAAGCTCGCCCACGCCAATGGAATATGCAACTTCCGCCGTCTTTGGAATGGCATGTTTGGCCGGGTCGGAGGTCAACATATAACATTATCTTTTAAAATCAGCGTTGTTGTTCTTCTTCTTCTTACCTTTTGTAAACAAGGAACAACAACAACATCAACACAAGCTGCAAATAATAAATATTTGTAAAGAATAATAGTTTAAGTAATAATTCCTAATAGAAATAATTTACTTGTGTTTATATAATTTCAAGTATTCCTATGAAATACTTATAATTTGCAAAGCAATCATGCGGTTTCAAGTAGCTCTTTCTATTTGATGAAAATGATATTTTGGTTTGGTTTGGTTTGGTTGCATATCAACCATTGTCGGTTTTTTAATGCCAAATCCTGTTTTTACATGTATGTCATCATCATCATGTCGCGTAAAAAAAACATGTGAGAAAATTCATGATTTGTACACACATTTTTAGATATAAAAAGGTAATTGATCAAACAGTTCTATTTCTAACAATTCAATGTAGCATGAGTCAAGAAAGTTTAGTAGTTTCAAGTATTGCAATGTATCACTAACAATTTAATTAAACATTAGTCATTTATTTACACACAGTTAAATGATCAAACTGATCTATTTCAAGCAATTCAGTTAAGCATAAGTCATTTGTTTGCACTCAGTTTAAATGTCAAACAGTTCTATTTGACCCATCAATAGGACCCTAACAGGTGCTACCAGTCCATGGCAATGAAGAGGTACTCTGCATTCTCCAAAACTCCTGCATACAGGAGCCTCATCATCAGATTGTTTAGCGTCAAATCAGGACACTCTTTAGGGGAGTCTTACTCTTCTGCATAGATGCAGTTGGTGTATTCTACGCAGGTATATGGTTTTAAGTATTCCTATTTGATACTAATAATTTTCAAGCAGTTATATGGTTTTAAGTAACTGTTCATATTCAATTTTTATAATCAGTTGTTTTTGACACAGTAATAGGTTATCAAGTATTCCTACCTAAAGCTAATGATTCATAAAACAATTAAATGGTTTCAGATTACTTAATTGTTTCTTAATATTTCAAAAAATCTCAGCCGTACAAATCGAAATATATATATATTTCGAATATATATATCGAAATAAAATTTAGCGTTTTCTTATATATATACATATATATATATATATATATGTTTTCTGATATATATATATATATATATATATATATATATATATATATATATGTGTGTGTGTGTGTGTGTGTTTTCTGATATATATATATATATATATACAGAAACAAAATGGACCAGTCAGCTGGGGCTGCAGAATACAACAACTACATCTCTGCAGGAGGGTATGACTTACCCAATGAGTATCCTGGATATGACACTAAACAATCTGCTGGTGAGGCTTCAGTAATACTGAAGCTTCGGGGAATGCAGAGTACCCCTACATTGCCATCCCTCCCAGGTCCATTCTGTCCCGAAGTGGTAGCACTTGATAGAGTCCTGTCTATGGGTCAAATAGAACTAAACTTATGCTAAACTGAATTGCTCCAAACAGGACTGCTTTGATATTTAAACTGCATACTAATGCTAAACTTAATTGTTTGAAATATTATTCGGTGTTAAATGACTCCAAAAGGGTTGATAAGCCGTAAAACAAAACAACCAACCTACCAAAAACAAAAAAAACTGGAAAACTTTTAAGGTAGTAAAAGAACATAAAATGAATTTCATTGTGGGCTTCTTTCTATGAAATTGATTGCCGGTCCCACAGCTACAATTATTTTTGTTTGCTTCATACCTCGAAATCCAAGAATCAAGTACTGAGAGCAACTATGGCGCTAGCAGTTCAATAACTGCACTGGTTAATTAACAGTGTGGTAATAAATAGCTAAAATCTTCTGATCAGAAAGTGCTGAAAATTACCTGAAAATGTTCAATCAATATCGATTTGTAGAACCTGATATTCGGTTTGATTGATGCTTTTTACACGGGAATAACCTTTAGGAATATCAATGCCTAAGAGTTGACAATTCTTCTGGGAGGAAGCTGGACATTATGTAACAGTTATCTTTGTAAATAAATGGAATTGGTGGCCCGAGTTCAAATCCTGACAGAAACTGTTTAACTTCGCGCAAATATTATTAGAAAAGGTATGAATCCATGTCACCCCTTCAGTTATAAGTAAATAATAGGACAGTCTGTGTTTTGTAAACCTTGGTCAAGCAATAAATTTGCGAAAAGAAAAACTCTAATTTCAAACCAGCTGTACTCAACTTAAAAATTGACCTTGTGTCTCGCCTTGATCATTGCAGAGGGGTTGGGTAAATACATACACTTTTGTGTGTGCATGTATTAGGTGTTTGACTTTGCGGTTTTTGTCGGTGTTGAATTTCAAAGATTAGCCGTTTTGAAATGAAACTTTAGAGGTTATATATTCTTTCTTGTTTAATTGACAGTACAATGCAGCGCCAATTAAGTATCGAACTCGCCATAAATAACCTTGCAATCGACACAAATCCGTAACCGATCGCGTTTCGATGTGTATATTATCGATTTTTCATATAATTACTGGCGCCATCACAAATCTTTTAAGATAGATGCCATTAAATGGGACTTGTATTTTTAACTAACTTCTTTTAGGAATATTTTGATTTTCCATCGAGAAATATTTGGCGTCATCTACTTGGCGCCGAACGTTTTAGCGGCTTTCATTTTTTTTATACCAGATATTTTGGCGCAAGAAATTTAGTGCTAAGAGTTTGCTAAACTAAAGCAAATATTTTATAGCGTCAAAATTAGGCCAAGAAATACAAAAAAAATTGACTTTTCTAAAGTAATTTTGACAGATGAATCTCGAATGACATTTGATGGACCTGATGGATGAGCCAAAGGATGGATTTTATCCAATTCATACATGCCTGTGGCTAAAAGAAGGCTACAAGGAAGAGGTAGTGTGATGATATGGGCTAAAATTGTCAACTAAACTATTGTTGAACCATTCAAATTCGATAAGGAGTTAAACTGAACAGTATTAACTATAGCGATTTTATAGAGAGGACTTTCTTTGCATAGTGCAAGTCCAAGTTTTGCAGTTTCAAAGTGATGTGTGTATTTATGAACAACAATACTCCTCTTTTATCTAAGCTTAGCCGTGAATTCTTTGAGTATAAAAGATTTACAGAAGAGAAGATAATGTTATGGCCACCATCAAGTCGTGATTTCACTCTGATCGAAAATCTTTGGTTAAATGTGAAAATGAAGTTATATGAAGGTGGGAACTAATATAACAGCAAAGCAGACTTATGGGAAGCAATTAAAACTACCATATCAGAAATTGAACCTGATGAAGTAAAAAAAATTAACAAAATCAATTAATAATAGATAATCAGCTGTTATTGAGAAGTGTCACTATATTAAAATATAAAGGATATCATATGTTTATTTGTTCTATTATAAATGTGAATCAATTTTTGATGATTTTACTGAGGTAAAATCCAGTAGCCCTCTTGACGGATCTATCGAGGCTGAAGAAGCTACTGCCCTAACGCACAGGAGAAAATAAACAATACTTACCGGCTCCGCGGCCCGGCTGGCATCGGCTAACAAACAAATGCGTGGGTCAGCATATATGCACGCTAGCATAGCCACTCCTGGGCTCACAGCCAATCAACACACTGGGAATGGACGAGACCACCTGCACATGGTGGAACGCCCCGATGCTCAAGTGACTATTCACTATTCAACACGTGAACTACACTCAAGTACCGAACTTTGACAGAGGCGAATTTAGTTCGCCATACACAGCTTTCAGCAGAGATTGATAAAGCTCAGTGTTAAGCTAATCATATTCTTTGGGACAATATTACTAGATTTATTACCATTTTATTCAACCAAAATGTAGATATTTCGTTTTACCAAATAACTTCAGATGACAGTTTTTTTATATGCTTCAAATAACATCAATAAACCATATTAATACAACCTAAAAGATCTTAACTGATGCTTTGTTTTGACATCTAAATCCTTCAAAATTGGACCATTTTATTCCAATCAAATTTGAATTATTGAGGTTTGTGTGATTAACTTAATAACTTCAGAGTATATGGTTATTTTATGCCTCCAAATAAGGAAATCGTGATCATCATACGTTCGTATTTATTATTTTTTGTATAGATGTATCACATGGTTTTTTTTGGGGGAGGCGGGTACATGGTCCAATCGAATACAAATAATTCTGAAACAATTGACCCCTACATGGGACCCTAACAGGTATCACCAGTCCAGTAAAGGCAATGAAGGGATTCTCCATACATCTCCAAATCTCCAGAACTGGAGTTTTGCCACCACAGTTTAGTGTCCTACTGAGGACACGTCTTTTTGTGTTTGGGTGTTCCTCTGCAAGGGGAAGAACAGTCAGGGTATTCTAAGCCCAACCGATTTGGTAAAATACCGATTTTTCTTTTAACAACAAAAATAATGAGAACTTAAACAAGATATTTATTTGAATATTTTGATAAAAGGTTTAATCTGGAAAAAAAAAAATGTTCCTGAAGCAAAATTGGGTGTGGCACCAAAATGTCCTTCAAATAGAAAAGTCTTTTCTCTCTCTCTCTCTCTCTCTCTCTCTCTCTCTCTCTCTCTCTCTCTCTCTCTCTCTCTCTCTGGCGCGAGTGCTGCAGTGCTTGATTTGATTTGTATTTTGGCGATTGTCGTATCAATCTGTTTTTTAATGTTCTAAATTCGTGTATTCTTAGTTTATTGGCACTAACTTCGGAGATGAAAGAAAATGAGCAACATTCCTCAGAATATTACGAATTTTTATATTTCAAGAAAAGTTAATGTGCGAGTTAGACGTTAAAGAAAAAGAAAACCAAGTTTTGAGAAATTTACGCAAAAAGGTGAGACGTTTATGACAACGATAGTGACAAAAGCTGTTCGCAAAGTTCTACAGCTGAAGATTTCCCTGTGGATTGTGTTCCATGGCTCAGTGGACGAGTTGACAGCGATTAAATGAAGACATTATCTTTAAATTCTCTCTCTTTCTCTTTCTCACTCTCTCTCTCTTTCTTTCTCTATCTATCTATCTATCTATCTATTTATTTACTTTGTCTTTTTCTCTGTTTATTCTCTGTGTGTGTGTGTGTGTGTGTGTGTATTATGAATCAGTGTATTCATATCTACCAAGCTCCTTTTCACACACATACTCTCTCTCTCTCTCTCTCTCTCTTTCTCTCTCTCTTTCTCTCTCTCTCTCTCTCTCTCTCTCTCTCTCTCTCTCTGGCGAGGAGGGAGGAACACAGAGATTACGCACATATCGATTTTTCTATATCTGTCTGTTTCAATCAGTCTACCTAGTACTCACTCTCTCTCTCTCCCTATATATATATATATATCCAAGTAAATCTGTTTTATTTATCTGTTACTCTCAGTTTGCTCTAATCTATCTATCTATCTATCTATCTCTTACTCTGTTCATGTTTATATATCTTTGTAAATTCTCTTACCAATTACGCGTTCCCTATTTACCTAGCTTTTTTTTTTTCATTTGAGTATTTCAACCAATTCAATTCTCACATCTAGTTCCCCGTTCTGAAAATGTTATTTTTGCAAGATATGCATATATATATATATATATATATATATATATAGAGAGAGAGAGAGAGAGAGAGAGAGAGATAAAGAGGCGAAGTGCTATGTACATGCTTGAGAAATCGAATAGATTAATTAATCTGTTCATCTAACAATATCCCCATCGTCTCCCATATCTCTCCGGATGTTTCATACCTATCTCAAAACCAGTCCTCCAGGAAATGTAGAACCTCATTTTCTAACAATTCAAACTTTAGTTTCCCAGAGGAAGCCATTTATTTTACGAACTTTGTAAGCAAACCACTCTCCGATAACTAATAATTGTCAATATATTACCGGTTTTTTTAACCAGATTTTTTCAATATTTATAACGTTCTTGGTCAAATGGTGGGAAATGTTAATAGAATGATCATGTTGTCGAAGCTTATAATTGCCCAGCAAGAAAATCCACATCCGAAATCTTGGTGTTTTTACCTGGGCTCGAACCTCAGTCACTGGCACCTTACATAGCAATCTTAATAACACAGCAGTCCTCTGATCATTTTCCTCACATGAACAAAGTGACAAAGGAACGATTTGAAGATAAAAACGATTTTGTCTTGATAATTCTAAAGACAGACCTTCAAAAAAAATTAATTTTAATCTATTTTTTAAATGAAATATTGTCAATCAGCATTTCTAATTTAGCATTTTCTTTCATTTTTTAAAAATTTTAGTTTTTTTTTTTCTGCTCATTTCGAGTCATCGTTTTAAAGACAGCATGTATTAAACAGTTGGTTCGTTTTACTGTAAGGCAGCCACGGTTATTTATGGGCGCCTCAGGTGGTATAATGGTGAGCAAGTTAGATTAGCAAACCTTCCTGAGTGAGCTCGAGTCTCATTGGGTGTCCCATTCATGCGACTATGAGCCTCATCTAAGCAAAAAGCTTAGTAAATTACAACGATTGGTATTTATTTAGTACCACAGTTGCATACAATACCTGCTGTTACTTAGGTGGCCACCCATCCAAGAATTGAACTGGTTAATCGTTGCTTAACTTTTGTGATCTTACAGGTGCGCTGTTTTCTGCATGACTTAATTATTGAGCTTTGGCATTTTTGGAGCCGCCGGGCACGTCTGAGCAAAGGCCCGGCGCCTAGACCCACCTTTAAAAAGGCCTTGTGCCACACTCGTCTGGATGGTGGGACGGTCGACAAATACCGTAGCTTAAATGGTCACCCTTTGAAGTATTTAACAGGTTCATTGTTGCTTAATTAGTATTTCTTGCGGGAGCCAGAGTTAAAATAGCTGCTCGCTATCTTAACACTAAGCTTCGCGAACCACGACTCCGCTAAAATCTAGGTCACACCTATCAGTTTTCCTCTACCTTGTCTCCGATCTGTGGTGCTATGGAAATTTACTAAGCTTTTTGCTTAGATGTGGCACAAGGCCATATGAAAGAGGCACCCAATGAGACTCGAACTCACTCGTGTAGGTTTGCTAGTCGAGCTTGCTAACCATTACACCACCAAAGGCGCCTCCGATCTGTGGTGCTATGTCTGTCGTTTTTGCTTTTATACACTCGTTGTGTTAAAAGCCTTTTTTTTTTTTTAGCTGAAACATTTTTCCTAGTTGTAAAAATCATAACCCGATTAATTGATTTTTAACACCATGTCAACATGACTAGGGTTATTTTATGCCAAAAGGGTAGGGAATTGCGTTCATTGTACATTTATATTTACATTTTTTAATGTTTTGTTGCTTCTTAGCATTTTTTTGCTCACAGTTATATGATATCAAGTATTCCTATCTAATACAAATAATTTGCATTCAGTTATATAGTTTCAAGTATTCCTATCCAATACAAATAATTTGGATTCAGTTGTATGGCTTCAAGTATTCCTCCTATCAAATACTGATAATTTGCGTTCAGTTGTACGATTTCAAGTATTCCTCTCTAATACTAATAATTTGCATTCAGTTGTATGGTTTCACACTCCCTAGATCACCAAAGCAGGAACTTCACCATCATAGGTAGTTCAGTGTCAAACTCTGGAGAACCCCATTTTGGGGTGCGTCTCACCAATATACAGGGGATATAATCGGGATATTCTAAGGCCCACCGACAGTTAACCCGAGTAAGTTGAGATTTCAAGGTTTGGGCTTGGTTTTATGACGTTGTAGGTTATTTAATGCCAAATCCTCTGGTTACATGAATATTAAATATTTTTCCTTTGGTTTGGTTGGGTTTCGTTTCGTTTCGTTTTATGGCATATCAACCATTGTTAGTTATTTAATGCCAAATCAATCTATATACATATATATCAAATATATGATTTCTAAACACATTTTGTAGATAAACCAATCATTTGTTTACACAAAGTTAAATGTAAAAACAGTTCTATTTCAAACAATCTGGTTTAGCATAAATATTTCTATTTAACCCATATCAGGTGCTACCACTCCGGGTCATAGTGGACCTTGGATTGGACCTGGGAGCGATGGCAATGAAGGGGTGCTCCGCATTTCCCAAAGCTCCAGTATTACTGAAACCTCATCATCGGATTGTTTAGTATCATATCCAGGGTACTCGTAGGGTGAGTCATACTTCTCTGCAGAGATGCAGTCGGTGTATTCTGCAGCCCCACCCGACTGGGGCTTGAGATTTTAAGAAATAAAGTTAAATCAAATGAATCTAAGTTAAAAGATCAAAGAAAAAAATTAGTCTAAATTAATAACAATTTTTTTTTTTTTTTTAACTTTTTGTTGTTGTTATTGTTTTTCGTGGGTGGGTAATTGTTGTTGTTGCTATTGTTGTACTTGTTTTGAATTTCGGTAGAGGTTTGTTTAGTTGCTGTCGTGGCCTCGGGAGTAGTGTAGTTTACTTTTAAAAACATAGCAGTGAAGTAATTACATGAAACGAAGAGATTGTTTCAAGTTTACTTGCTAACAGGAAACAAGTTTCAATCTCCAAAATGCCGTCGTTGTGTAATCGTAGTTCCTAATAAAATTGCTGAAGGCGGCAACTCTGATTGTTGAAACGCTGAATACAGAAGAAATTCTAAAAAGCCTTCGCCTGATCATTAGGTTATATTACCTTATCAAAAAAGATTAGTTTTTTTTTAAATGTTCCTAATTTTCTGTTTCTACGTAATAAACACTGTTTAAAATTCTTCTTCTTCTTCTTCTTCTTCTTCTTCTTCTTCTTCTTCTTCTTCGTTGTAGTCGTCGTCGTCGACTTCCTTCTTCAATTACTCCCTCTAGCAGCCGTTATCTATTCTCACCCCCTCTCCTTTCATAGAAGTTTTCCTTCTCTTTCATTTTTTTATTTCTTTCTCTCTCTTTTTTCTCACTTTAATACCATTCTTCTTTCTTCTTCTCTTCCTGGTAGTTATCTTCCCTCTCCGCTTCTTACCTCTTTTCTTTCTTTCATTCTTTCTTTCTTTTTCTAATCCACTTTTCTTCCTCCTCTACTTAACTGATTTCCTTTTTTCTTTCCTTCTTTCTTTTTCTCTCTTTCTTTCAGTCTATCTCCTTTTGTTGATGTTGTTGTTGTTACTTTCTCCTAGGTACTTTTATGTCTTTTTCCCTCCTTCTGGTTTTTATTTTTCTCTTTGATATCTTTCTTTCTTTCTCCTACCCACCATTAGGTTTTTTGGTTTTTTTTGTAGATTTTATTTTTTTTTTTTTGAGGGGGGAGGTTAAGATCTTTTTCTTTTAGAAGATCTTTTTCTATTTGAAAATCTTTTTTCAAATCTTTTTATTTTTGAATATCATTTTTCTATTTGAAAATATTTTTCTTTTGGAAGATCTTTTTCTATTTGAACATTTTTTTACATCTTTCTTTTTTTGAACATCATTTTTCTTTTGAAGATCTTTTTTCTTTTGGAACATCTTTTTTTATTTTTTAATATCTTTTCTTTTTTAACATTTTTCACTTTTTGAACATTTTTTACTTTTTGAACATCTTATTCTTTTTTAATATCTTTCTTTCTTTCTTTCTTTCTTTCTCTTACCCATTTTTACGCCTTCCTTCTTTTTCTTACACAACTCATGTTCTTTCTTTCTTTCGTTTTTCATTCTTTCTTTCTTTCTCTCTTTCTTTCTTTCTTTCTTTCTTTTGTCTTCCTCTCCATCTTTTTTCTTTCTTTCTCCTACAACTTTTACAACACTTTTTTTTTCTTTCTGCTCCAATTAGCTCTATTTCTTTTTTCTTCCTCTATTTTTTCTTCCTCTATTTTTTCTTTCGTTCTTTCTTTCTTTTTTCCTACTCACTTTTATTTAAGTATTTTCATCTCTACCCTTTTCCTTCCTTCTTTCTTCCCTTTTATTTCTTTCTTTTTCGTTCTTTTTCTTTCTATACTTTTTCTTTTCACAAGTTTTCTTTTTACACTTACTTATATTAATTTATCTTTGAACACTTTTATCTATTTTTCTTTCTTTTTCTTTTACATTTTTATTTATTTGTTTTTCTTCCTACTCGACTTAAATGTATTCTTTCTTTCTTTCTTTCTTTCTTTCTTTCTTTCTTTCAGCACTTAAGGATTTTGTCTCTCTACTCTTTCTTCCATCTCACTTCCCGCTCGTACTTGCAACATCGACCGGCTGTAGTAAGAACGGCTTCTCCCGGGGCCTGTTCTGGACTTCGGTCCGGAGCGTGGCCCTGGAAAAGGAACAATGGCAGACTTGGGGCCTTTAATTAGGCACCTAGTTTCGACTAGGCTACCTTCGGGTGGGCGAGCTGCATTTTTGTCTCCTTTGTCCCCCTTGGACGGCACTAGACCATGCGTCTAGTTTAAGCCGCAAACTGGCATACGTGCCCGGACCCACATTTGGGTTCGTGAAACTGCTTGCCTCATCAGGCTCACATTGCACTAAGAGAGCCGATGAACAGCACAGACAAGCAGGGTTCGAGTCTCGGCTCGTTCCCGACCTTCCCCTCCCCTTTATCCCCACTTTAATCGGCCTTCGAGCTTTTGACCTTGTGTCAAGTCGTGTCTGGTGGGAGGCAGCGACAAATACTGGCTGTAGTAAGAACGGCGCAGATCTGGTTGGGTGTGATGCATTGTAGGAATGCTAGACGGTCGAGGCTACCTGGCGGGGATGCCGGGGAGGCCTACATTCGCATCACGCAGCCGACACTGACTTACTCCATGAGCCTCAGAGGGTTGTCCCCGTAGGCTCTAGCCTTCTTCGGAGTGGCTAGGTTAATTGCCTGGCGCCTGGGGTGCCCCTTTTTGGGATAATGCCGACGGGGCCCGAACCATTTTTGGGAATGCCGGGCATGTCTGAGCTACGGCCCTGCATCCGGAACCACCTTAAAAAAGGGCTTTGTGCAACAGTCGTTCGTAAGATGGAGAGCATGACAAATACTGTCTCTCTTCTTTCTTTTTCTTTCTTTTTCTTTCTACACTTTTTCTTTCTACACTTTTTCTTTCGACACTTTTATTTATTTCTTCCGACTCAACTTCAATGTACGCCTTCTTTCTTTCTTTCTTTCTTTCGTTGTCTTTTCTTTCTCCTACCCACATTTCTTATTTCTTTTTCCCCCCAATTCTGCTGACCTCTTTTCCTTCGTTTTTCTTTCTTTCACTCTTTTATTTTCTTTGTTTCTTTCTCTTACCCACTTTTATGTCTCTTTTTTTATTCCTTGTCAACGAAGTTCATTTCCTCATTTCTTTTATTTTCTCTTTCACGATTCTCCTTTCTTTCCTTTTGTCTTTTTCTTTCTTTCTCATATGTATATATGTATATATGTATACGCATGCATATATATATGTATGTATGTATGTATTTGTGCATGTATATATATGTATATATATATGTGTTTACACTGGATATTGGTCTAGTGGTTAGAGTGTTCGTCAATGGCCCGAGAGACCTGTGTTCAATCCCAGGTCGAGTCATATTGTTATGTTTTGACCTTCGACCCGGCCCAAAAAAAATGCTATTCCAAGGTGATGCACCGGAAGGAAGTGATACATTCCAATGGCAGTTAGGAGAGGAAATCGCGTGGGCGGAAATTGGCTGATGAAATGGGACAAGGTAATTCCCATGGTACACTACAGAGAGATGCACCGGAAGAGAGTGACCTCTGAACTGCATGACAGTTATTTCCGCTTGATAACGTTTAAACATTCGATTTCAAAGATCGAGTGGGCGTCGAACGATTATATAATTGAGTTGAATTCGACGAGCCAATTGAATTGAGTTCTGGTTCCAGTTGAGTTCGACGCCCAGGGGAGCAGTTGAGTTGAAGATCAGACGGAGTTATTGACGAAATGTGGTAGGGAAAGCCACATCAGGCTGAAGGGGCTTTTGGGCCCTGATGAGTGGGCCCTAGGCCTCCGGTTGAGCAGCCCTAGAGAACAAGAAAGACACAACGTGACGGTCATAACAATGGGGTCAAGATTTTACAGTTTGTGTTCGGTCTCCAGCTCCCTCTGACATGCAACCCTTGAACAACCCTTTCGAACCCTTGCAAAAAAGTGAAAGGTAAATATATTTGTAAAGAAGTCTTCATGCGTCTTTCTTCCTGCGTCGTTTATTACTGCATCTGTCTTTGTCACTGCGTCGTAATTATTGCGTCGTTGTGATGCTGTAGATGACTATACAACAATACCAAAGACTCAAAAAAATGGTACTTGATGCCTTCTTGCTTAACACTCAGAATTATAAGGTACGGATCAAAGGTAAAGCGGAGCAATCCAGGGAAAGGAGTAGCGCTCTCCCCTAAATCTTGGTGTAGTAGCTATCGAAAAGGGAACCTTCGGGTCACCCTCGACTATGGTCGCCAAATTTACTTACTTTTTACTTTATATGTGTGTATATATATGTGTGTGTATATATATATGTATATGTCTAAATATATATTCATATATATATATATATATATTTACCGACCCGTCCGCTCGGGCAGGATATGTCAATTTTTTAGGCAGCGTTTAACAGGTTTGAATTCAGAGTTTTCCTTCTCCTAGACTAGTTTCCTCACCAAGGCTGAAATATATATATATCGCAAAGTAGGGAAACTATAGGTAGTCCGAATTTTTGTTTATAAAATAGTTTTTCATACTTGAAAAAAACCAATGATTGGTACAATCATTTGAAATCATTTTTTTTTTTTTTTGTAGGATTTGTTAAAGATATCTATGTTTTTGCTGATGATGTTTGAAGATGATGGAATGTAGGTATTGTTGTCTCTGAGTAAGTTCATAATTTTGTTGTGGTTATCTGTTTTGTTCAGAATGATGATTCCGCCACCTTTGTCCGGAGATTTGATTGTTATATTTTTGCTTTTGAATAATTTTGAAAGGACTGAATTTCAAATGAAGACAAGTCCTGGTCCACACTAATTAACTACCACCCTATCATTCCCACAATTTCTGGTTTACCAAAATTACAGAAAAATCCCACTCGTCCTCGTCCATAATATCAGGCATAGGGACAGCTCGTCATAACATAGCAAAATCAATGGCAAAATTATTAACACTTCATCTAGGAACCATCAGCCCTTCTCACCTAAAAAATTCTTTTTATCTTCTCAACAAAATAAAAAACAAAAATATGAAAGACAAACTCTTGGCTAGTCTAGACATTCAATCATTATATACCAATATCCCTATTTTAAAAAAAGACATCGGCATTTTAAAACGTCTTTTAGGAAAAAACTAAAATTTTTCACCCTTTATCCATTTCCAAAATTATTCAACAAGTCAAACTTTGTACCTGTTGTATAGTAGCTCGTACCACGTCACTTCCGGTATCGCGTAAGTATAAAAGACGCCGTGTCTCTTAAACACGAGAAGCAAAAGCAGAAGCAGAAAGAGAAGCAGATAGACAGCTCTGAAAGGACGTCGATCAGTAGTGAGACCAACTTCGAACGTAACACCAACAGTGCGGGACTTATAATACTAGTCGGACTGTGCCACTTGAGTTATTAAATAATTTACTCTATTTCACTGTGTATTTTTTCCTTACCACGATACAACGGTACCAACCATTGTTTTTTCAAGTATGATAAACAATTTTATAAGTATATATATACATATATATATATATATATATATATACATGTATAAATATATATGAACGTATATATATATATATATATATAATAATGATAATAAATAAATATATATTATATATATATTTAATCCATGGAAAATATTGTTCTGCACTCTCCATATTATATTGCTCTTGGTTCGACACAAAACCACATAGTGATTTACTGACGACCAACACTCTTATAATATATATATATATATATATATATATATATACGAGGTCATCATCATCATCAGGTAGTGCTGCTAGCACGGATTTCCTTGAATCCCCCCTTCTCTCTCTCTCTCTCTCTCTCTCTCTCTCTCTCTCTCTCTCTCTCTCCAACTGTCCCTATCGCCCATTACTCCTGTCAGGTTTTCCAAACTACATCCTGTGTCCACACAGAGCTGATGTGGATTAGTTCTTGCTTGACAGCCAACGCTGGCATGTCCATGTGTAGGCTTGCATTGAAAAACGTCACTTATGTGTTCGTCCTTGCTTCTCCAGCAGGGTCCAGCATGACTTGTTCGTCTTACTTGAATTATTTTTTAGATGGGGGTAAGTGGCCGTACAGCTGTTGCTTCCAGGATTTGATCAGTATAGCTCGTAGCATTTTTGTGCTGTTACCTCCTAACTTTTTCTTCTTGTGTTTTATCAGCATCTATGAGGTGCATCCATCGAGTAGTATTGACACAAGCGCTGCTTGGAAGAAAAACTGTTTAATTTTATCGGATTGATCAGACTTCCATATAATCGATAGTCTATCGATAGCACTCCACGTCTTCGCAAGATGCATATTAACATTGCTATTTGTAGATGAGATACTGCTTTTTATGTACAAGAACCTGTCTACAAATTTCAGAAGATAGGGATGGCTCCTTCTCGTTTAAAACACATGTACTCCTTTTTGTTTGTGTTCATATGGAGATCAATGATTCCTGCTGCCTACCCCAAGCTATCCAACAGGGATTCGGCTTGTGTAGGTGTATTTGAAGGAAGCGCTTTATCATCTGCATAATCTGCCTCTGTAATCATTTCTGCGGGATAACATCTGCTTCTTGCCTTTTTTAATATGAAAATATTTTCTTTTATAAGATCTAACAACGTTCGCAGTACGTAGTTTAGGCAGATTATAAACAAATATGATGCCAATATATATCCTTGCGGAACTCCAACAACAATGTCAAAGTCTGTCTGCATCCGATGAGCGAACGTTGACTTTCTATAGAACATCATTATGGCTATAATTGTTTCGATGGGGAGACTGTATGCAAGAAGTATTAGCGCCATCTTCCTTTTGTGTATGGAATTAAAAGTCTACGAGAAATCTACAAACAGTTGTGTTGCCTCGAGATTTTTGCACGATCTCTTTCGATGATTCAACGGATTGTTTGGATCTGTGATGTGGATCGATTTCTTCAAAAACCGTTTTGATTTTTTCTAAATATTTTCTCAATTTCAGGTTCGAGATGGTTAAGAAGCAAAGCATTATAAACCTTAGCCGCTGTAGAAGTAAGGGTTATGCCTCTGTATTTTTTGGTGATTCCAAGGTCATCTTTCTTAGAGAAGGGGATGATGCGGACTTTCGTCCATCACTCTAATGAATTTTCTTTATATACGGCGCTACGAAGTAAAAGAAGTAAGAAATCAAATTTCCTTGTCCTCTATACTGCCAGGAGTATTTCGTGGAGGCCTGCAGTTTGTCTGCATCTAATTTTTATCAGTACTACGTTGTGTTCTTCTTAGGTAACTGTCCTAGTTTGATGTCTAGTTGGCAGCTAATAATTTTTGTAATAGGTTTATCTGTGACTATAGGGGAGTTTCCAAGCAGATTCTTGGAATGTTCTTTCCACATGTGTATTCGTTATTCTTGACTGGTTGCTTTTAGTTTGGCCGCCGAAGTGTTCTTTTTGTTCACTTCATTTACTGCCAGCAAGGCTCTCCGTGATTTGCTATCTTTTACCATGTTTTTTATTTTATTGATCTGTTGTTTTTATATATATATATATATATATATATATATATATATATATAAAGTGTGTGTGTATGTGTGTGTGCGTGTGTGTATATACATGTGTGTATATATATCTATACATATCCATTCATATATATGTACATAAAACTGTATATATGTCAACATACATCTAAATATATATATATATGTTTGTATATATACGTATATCAATATATATATGTACATATGAGTATATATGTATATATATTTATATATGTGTGTTTACATGTTTATATATATATCAATATATTTATATATATATGTGTGTGTGTGCATATATGTGTGTATATATGTGTTTATATATGAGCATAAATGCTAATATATGTATAAATGTTTATATATGTGTATATATGTTATATATTTATATCAGTATATATATATATATGCATGTATACATATATATATGTGTATATATGTATATATATGTATATTCATAAATTCGTATATATATATATATGTGTGTGTGTGTGTGTGTGTGTGTGTGTGTGTGTGTGTGTGTGTGTGTGTGTGTGTGTGTGTGTTAATATGTAGATCTGAAAAGATATATATATATATATATATATATATATATATATATATATGGGAATATGTGTATATGCAGATCGATTTAGATATATATTGATCTGCATATATATATATATATATATATATATGCGTAAGTATGTATGTATATATATATATATATATATGTATACATATTTATATATGTATGTGTATACAAGTATACACATTCGAATATGTATATTTGTATGTATATTTACATATATATATATATGTTTTATGTGTTTATATATATATATATATATATATATATATATATATATATATATATATATGTATATCGGTGTAAGCGTATATATATATATATGTATATATTTGTATGTACATATATATATATACAAATG
This sequence comes from Sepioteuthis lessoniana, assembly GCA_963585895.1. Classification (NCBI taxonomy): domain Eukaryota; kingdom Metazoa; phylum Mollusca; class Cephalopoda; order Myopsida; family Loliginidae; genus Sepioteuthis; species Sepioteuthis lessoniana. The sequence goes on from OY757926.1 coordinate 23,865,870, forward strand.
TACTTGTGTATATATATATTTGTATATATATATGTGTGTGTGTGTGTTTGTGAGCGTATATATATGTACATGTACATGTATGTTTATATATATAAAGTAAAGTAAAGTTGGTGACCTTAGTCGAGAGCAACCCGAAGGCTCCCTTTTCAATAGCTACTACACCGAGTTGTAGGGGAGGGCACAACTCCTGTCACTGGATTGCTCCACTTTACCCTTGTTCCTCACCTTATAATGCTGAGTGTTAAGCAAGGAGGAATCAAGTAGCATTTTTTTTTAAGTGTTTGGTGTGACTCGACATTTGAGTGAACCCAGGTCTCCCGGATCATTGATGAACACTCTACCCACTAGGCCAATGAGCCGGTTTTACTTTATATATATATATATATATATATATATATATATATATATATATATAAATATATATATATATATATATATGGGGGGGTGTAAGACGCAGAAAGATAGATAGACAATGTGAAAGAATATGAAGTCGAGAAGAAGCTAAACGATTCGACTTTTTCCTCATATCCTTGATATTTCACCATAAACAGAATTGGCGTGTCACACTGAATAATTTTTGGCCTTTCAAGTCGATATTCGTCTATCTAGATTTATCTGTATGAGATACGATTAATACCATAAATTTTATTTCTCTAAGAACTGGACACAAGATACAACATATCAATTATTTCATTTTTGTTTTTATCCAAATTCATGTTCATAAATTTCAGACTGTAAACTGAAGGAGAAAAGTGTAGGTTTTTTTTTGCTTTGTTTTTTTTTTTTTTGTGGTGTTGGTGTTGTTTCTGTCCATACATATTAGCCTGTTTGTCAAAAAATATTCGATATTGACTAAGATTTGCCTTGTGGCACAATAGTCCTGAGCGAAAGAAAAGATTAAAAAGAACATATTGTACTGTTCTGGGCACCTCTGGTGGTGTAACGGTTAGCAAGCTTGACTAGCAAACCTACATTAGTTAGTTCGAGTCTCATTCATTCATTCGGCCTTGTGCCACATCGAAGCAAATAGCTTTGTAAATTACTATTGTACTATTCTACTAAGTTCTTGATTGACTGATTCTAATGGCATATCAACCTGTCAAAGGTTATTTTATGCCGAGAGGTTACGGAACCCCCTTCATGTTTTTATGTAGTTGTTTCTAAAGGGTTTCTTCTTTTTTCTTTTTTTTTTTCTTTTTTTTTTTTTGTTCAACGATATACGATATGAAGTATTCGTATCTAATAAAACTAATCTATACACAAATATATGGTTTCAATAAACAAATATTTATTATTCCTCATAAAAGATTGAACAGTTCTACTTGACCTCTAGATGGGACCCTCATGGGTACTACCACTATGGATCTCAGTGGATCTGTGAATAATGGTAAAGAAGTGATACTTCACACTCCCCAGATATCCAGAACTTGCACCTCACAATCAGATACAGTTTAGTGCTATACTCAGCACATCTCCTTTGGTGGGGGGCGATACAGTGTAATGTGAGTCCTGCCGATAAGGCTGTAAATACTTTTGAGGAGTAATATATATATATATATATATATATATATATATATATATATATATATATATATATATATCACTCAGAGTTATTACATTTGTACCAATTTCTTTTACCAATACCAATATACTTAAACCAATAAAATATACTTATACAATACAATATACTTATATCAATATAATGTTGATTTTCTTTTAAAACGAAAGTACCTAAATGTTACTATGTCCTCGGGAACATTATACAATCAAAACAGATGTTATTAAACACTATTTATTACTGAACTCTACAGCATTCAAATAAAAAGTACATGAATATGTAACTGTTTATAAAAAATTCCAACAGGTCTATTCATAGATGATACTATATATATATATATATATATTGTATCCCCATGAATGGACTCGTAGGAGGTTTTTTTAATAAAGTTTATTGTTCTTACAAACAAAAGCTACAAGGAATTTATAATTTCCGGTGGAACTTTATACAATAAAAACTGATATAATTAGGAATTATCTATTATCAAACTCAATAACACAGTAACCAATAATAACGTACCTCATTACGTACACATACATATCCATATATTTTTTATTTGAATGTTGTAGAGTTCAGTAATATATATATATATATATATATATATATATGAGAGAGAGAGAGGAAGAGAGAGAGAGAGAGAGACTTGGAACGATGATAACGAATGACGTTAAATCATCGATAGATTTTTAATGAAATACAAAACAGGGAGGAAAATTTGTATATGCAAAGAAAAGGATAACCGTTTAGCCGTGATGATGGTTCATTTAAACCAAAACGTTACCGCGTTGACTTTCTTTTACATTAAATTTTTCTCTTCAGATTACCTTGTTTTTCAATTTTTCTCTATATTATCGGATTCATTTCCGTTATCTAATTCCATATATATATATATATATATAAGAAACAATGTGAATAGTAAACGTAGAGTGCTTGGATGCTCACGAGCAGAATAGTATAAAAATTTAAAAGACAATATTTTTATGGGGAAATACTCTCCCACTTCTTATGAAATAAAAAAAACTCATTCAGATTTCTGGCTTAATATCTGCGCAGGTGAAAAAAAAAGTTTAACGTTAGCAAATGATTCAACTAGGAATATAATCATCGTCTGAAGACCTTGTATTTTTTTCATATTTGTACATTTTCATATATATATATATATATATATATATATATATATATATATATATAAGCTGGTGACTATAGTCGAGGGCGACCCAAAAACTCCTTTTTCATTAGCTGCTACACCGAGATGTAGGGAAGAGTGCTACTCTTTTCTCAGGTTTTCTCCACTTAACCCTTGATCCATACCTTCTGATGCTGAATGTTAAGCAAGGCAGCATCAAGTACCATTTTTTGAGTCTTTGGTATGACTCGACCTCGGATTGAACCCTGGTCTCCAGGCCTATTGGCGAACATTCTACCCACTAAATTTATATATATATTAACCAATTTGATCTCGAATTAGTCAATATATATATATATATATATATACATGATTTCAAAAGATGAATAGATAGATTGATAGATAAGAACAAATTAAATTTTTTTTTTATCATACAACGTGTGAAAGCACGTGCGATACCCTAGCCTCATCAGCCGCCAACCAGGGTGATAACACAGTTTCGGTAGCTCAAGGCGGCTAGAGCTACCGAAACTGTGTTATCACCCTGGTTGGCGGCTGAAGAGGCTAGAGTATCGCACGTGCTTTCACACGTTGTATGATGAAAAAAAATATATATAGATAGATAGATAGACTATTAGTTGTATCTTTTAAAAAATGTAATTGAAGTATTTTGACTTCATACCGCGCTTGTGACTGAATTTATTTAACAATAACATTATCGGTTTGTATTTTTTCAAAACTACATCACATCACGTTGATTACCATAATATCTAGTGTGTACATCTGCTTACTTTCTGTGGGTAATGTTAATGTGAATTTTTAACTTCCTCCTAAATAGAAGCATCAATATCATTCTGGACCACAGTTAGTTATAAAATGCTGATTGGAATCTTTCACTCCTTCCTAAATAGAAACATCAATATCATTATGAACTGCTGTTAACTATGAAATGTTAATTAAAAATCTTCACTCTTTCCTAAACACTATATTATGGACTGCAGTTACAACGATATTTGTCGGTCGTCCCACCAACCCGACGAGTGTGGCACAAGGCCTTTTTAAGGTGAGTTCGGTCGCAGGGCCGTAATCCAGACACACCCAAAACGCCTTGGGCCCTATCGGCATTCCCCTAAAGAGGGGCGCCTAAGGCGCCAGGCGATAAACCTAACCCCTCCAAGGACTGCAGTTACAACGAGAATCCAACAGGCTTCTGAATCGTCAAGTACATAAGATGAAAGACTTCGTCAAAGCGCATATATCTCTTTGAAAAATACAAGTCAATTTATTGTCTAGATAAATAAGAATATTATTAAAGATAATTTTAAATGATTAAATTAAACTATGACTGATCAGATGATGAGCATACATAAAATGTTTTTCTCTCCTGGACGAAATGGAAATTATTATTTACGGAAATTATTTCGTAAACACAAAAGCGAAATTTTAATCCACATTGTTTGCTTTTGGCAATAGATACAATTCGAATGGTTGAAAGAAAGGGTTATACTTTCTATATTACTGGTTTATATCAATAATCATAAAAGTTAAGGATAAAAGTAACTCTGAAAAACATATCAGCAAGTTATCTATAATGGATGCACAAATGATAATCAGCCCATTCGACTGAGTCCGTAGAATACATCGATTCCACCTCTGGAAAGAGTTAAGACACCCCTGCCCAATGAGTGTCCTTGATATGACATAAAACCATCTGTTGAGGCTCCAGTTTTGGAGCTTTGGGGAATGTGGAGTACCCCTTCATTGCTATTATTACCAGGTCCACCCTGACACGGAGTGACAGTAACTGCTAAGGCTCTCTCTCTCTCTCTCTCTCTCTCTCTCTCTCTCTCTCTCTCTCTCTGAGTCAAATAGAACTATTCATTCATTTACTTGAAACCGTTTAACTGTGTATAAATACATGGTTAAGGATAAAATGTGTTATTAGTATTACACAGCAATCATCATCGTGTTGCACCGCCAGCGCGGACCCCCTTAACCCTCTCCTGCCACCCTTCTCTATCGTCCATCGCTCCCGGTAGGTCTTCAAGGCTATATCCTGTACCGACCAGCGGAGTGAAAACACCTAGATCTTTCTTGCTAAATGGTGGAGGACGCCACGCGTCCGTCTTTAAACGACGCATTGGCTAACCCTTCCACTGGTAGTAGTTGTCTCTTTCACCACCAACCCATGACTGAAACACCGGACTTAGACAAACTCCCAAAAGTGACTAACACATCCCTATAGCTTTATCTACCGAACACGTTTTTAACGCTTTAAATACCGAATTTGGACATATATACCCAAGAAACGACTAACGCCTTTTTAACACCTTGACTGGGAGATTCAACCATTTCATTTGTATTCAGGAAGGATTTCCTCACCCACTGAATGGTTGTAGAACCCAGAAATAAAGGCAAAATAAAAGATAACTTCCTCTCCGATCTTTTACTATCTTCTTCTTTAATTTAATTCCTTTACAGCCTTCATATCCAAGAAGTTAAACCAGCAAGATAACGTGGGGTAAGAATAAAATAACTCAGGATTAAGTCAGATAGCAAACGGCAACACAGCTTGCTCCTGGGACCCCGTAAGTTACGTCCTTCGAACCGTAAAATATCAGCCAATAAATACGCGGGAGTTAACATTTGGCTAGCCGACAGAACAAGATTTTTACCAGGATGAAAAAGATTTTGAAGACAGGGAGACCATTTTAAGACAACCGCTTAAGGAAAAAAATGTTCCGTGTATGAGATATCTCGAGGCTGGAGTTATTTTGCAGAAGAAATAAGTATTTAAGTTTTCTCTCCCCAGAACTAAAAAGAAAATTTCTCTGAAGTTTAAAGTTAACTTGTTTTGTTATTTCTTGTATGCGTATTTAAAAAAAATTGAGTCGTCTGCCAGTAGAATTGAGGACTAAGATCTTCCTCCCTGGAAAAGAAAAAAGAATTTTTCAGAAACATCAACAGACTTTTATGTTTTTATATTTTTCTATTGCATTGAAATAAATTGTTTAATGAAATAATCATTTCAACTTTGTGTAGTAGCAACAATGAAGTAATTATAAGTAAAGTTGGTAACCTTTGTCGAGGGCAACCCGAAGGCTCCCTTTTCAATAGCTACTACACCGAGGTGTAGGGGAGGGCGCTACTCTTTTCACTAGATTGCTCGACTTTACCCCTTATCTTTACTTTATAATGCTGAGTGTTAAGCAAGGAGGCATCAAGTACCATTTTTTTGAGTCTTTGGTATGGTTCGACCTGGGATCGAACCCCAGTCTCCCGGACCATTGGCGAACACTCTACTCATTAGGCCAATGACACTTAGTTACTTTATTCAGTATCAAGCGCAAATACAAAGTTCTACCTCTAGAGACGGGGCTCTTTCATATTATAAGAGGATGTAACTTCTGTAGTTCCCATTATTTAATGGGGCGGTCCATTTCTACTTCACAAACTTATATTGTATTTTCAATTTCCTCGGTTTTTAATACTTGTTGAAATAGGAGTTTTTTATGAACTTCGTCTTTCCAATTTATTCAATATGTTCCGGATTATTCTTTTTTCAAAAGACCTCCCTGTCGTCTGGGGCTGTAGAATCCTCCACGCCCTGCCAACAAGTGCCCTGAGTATAACATTAAACCATCTGATGGTAAGGCTCCAGTTTTGGAACTTTGAGGAATTTGGAGCACTCCTTCATTGCTCCCAGGTCCATGCTGACCCAGTTAGGATCCCATCTATGAGTCAAATAAAATTATTCAATATTTTACAATACTTGAAACCATTTTACTGTGTGCAAACAAATGAGTTCTAACTTGTTTTAAAGTTGAATTACTTGCAAACTATTCGCTTACAAATTATAAATATTATCGTAGCCACGAGCATTTCACGTCGGGATTGTAGTGCTTAACGTCCACCTAATGTCTTTAGTAAATGGAATTTTCCATCAAAAACCGGAAACTAATTCCGAGACCTTTAATTCTGTGGGTTGTTTCAGGGATATTTTCTGACTACTGCATATAGCAAGCAATATTTGCAACTTTGTCTGGCTCGTATAATGACCAGTTTTATCATACAACAGAAATTAAAGAGAGTAGCACCCTCCCCTACACCTCGGTGTAGTAGCTATTGAAAAAGGAGCCTTTGGGTCTCCCTCGACTAAGGTCGCCAATTTTACTTATTCCTGCCAAAATCTTTTGAATTAGAAGTCGGTTGAGAAGCAATCAACTTTGATATAAAAACAACTGTCATAGACGACCTCGTAAGGTGGGTAGCGGGTTAATATTTCATTTAGTTCCTTTTTCCTTTCTTTCCCCACCCCAATTGTACATAGCATTTCACAAACTCATTGTATATAGATTTTTTCGCTTCAAGCATTTTTATGTGTCAGCTTTTTATCTGGGATTTTTTCTTTAGTGGGTTTCACGAAGAATTATTGAGATATTTTGATAAATGTAATACGGGTGGATCAAACGCTTGCGACGATTGTGTGTTTCTACCAACCCTTCTTCACGAGTAAGATGCGGCACAAGGTCAATTTTTATGCAGAGTTTAACAAGTCAGTGTTTTCCTTCACCTAGACTGGTTGCTATACCAAAGCTAAAGAGTCCAATCTGACCTACAATTTACTCATAGCTGGAAGGAGAATAGTTGGATTCATATATTTCCCCAAGGGTATTAGCACTATGTGAAATGCAAACTGCCTCGGGTCGCCGTGTCTATTTTCTAAGACGATATCCACTACACCAAGAGCGCCTCCTAGCGACTATTGTACAGTACGATTGGGTCAGTAAATGTGACTAGCTAGGATCTTTCAGAATAGCATTACTTTTGCTGACAACCGCTTTCCTTCCCATTCCCCTCTACTGACATGGGCTATATGCTCAATCAGGTTCGTCTTCAACAAAATGAACAAAATATATTTGTCATGAGTGTTTTGAAACGCATTCATAATCATATTTACCAACCCCTTCCGCTCGGGCAGGATATGACACAACGTCGATTTTTAAGCGGAGTTTGAATTCAGAGTTTTCCTTCTCCTAGACTAGTTGCCTCACCAAGGCTGAAGAACCTAGTCTGTCCTACTATTTACCCATAGCTGGAGAGAGAATAATTGGATTCATACCTTCCCCAAGGGTATTAGTGCTATGTGAAATGCAATCAGTCTCGTCCAGGTTTGAACTCGAGTCGCTGTGTCCATTTCCTACGACGATAACCATTACACCACGGGCACTACCATAATAAATATTGGTAGTTGGGTCGCGGATATGGCCCTAGGCGAAAGGATTAAAATGGATCGCCAATTGTGACTGTTTCTTTCACTGTTATGAACGCCCTAGTTTCTAATGGCCGGACGCTACCACCTTGGTTTTTCAGCGACACCCTGTGGGCTCAACTATCCAGCTACTTAAAACTGCCTTTTTAGGGTAAAAAGGCTTACTCGCCAATCAAGCTTAGATGGCCAGCTGGCCCGATCTAGAATTAACCAACCCAGTTACTTAAAACTGCCCTTTTGGGGGCAAGAAAGTCTTATTCGCCAATCCGGTTTAGATACTATTTACCAACCCCTCCGCTCGGGCAGGATATAACACAAGGTCAATTTTTAAGCGGAGTTTAACAGGTTTGAATTCAGAGTTTTCCTTCTCCTAGACTAGTTGCCTCAACAAGGCTGAAGAACCTAGTCCGTCCTACTATTTACCCATAGCTGGAGGGAGAATAAGGGGGTTCATCCGGTTTAGATGACTAGCCTTTCCGATGCAGTGACATCCAGAGTAACAGTCGATCAGCCCAGTGCAGCAAAACATGGAAACTCAGACCATATTATCTGGCCTACGAACCGCTAACTTTACGCACTGACGACTCTAGTCCGCGTGTGGGTTGGTAGCGTTCAGACCAACAACGACTTGCTCGTAGCTAACGCCGACCAAACCCCGGTTTATCTGCAGATTCAACAACCGAGACGTTGACTTGCTTGCCTCAGTAAACCGATACGTTGGTCTATCTATAGACTTTTTGTACACACATAGTTGCATCAGCAACCAGTTCAAGAATCATCCAGACTCACTTTCGTCAAGAATTATAAGACAGTCGCGTTTACGCTTTAAACATTAACAGGAATTTACCTCAAACACTTTTCTTTTTATTTCTAGCCAAATTTGCCCAGTCGGTTGCGGCTGTAGAATACACCGACTGCAAGTAAGACCCCGCCAATGAGTGTCCTGGATATGACACTAAACAATCTGATGGTGAAGTTCCAGTGATGTTGGAGCTTTGGGGAATGCGGAACACCCCTTCATTCCCATTGCTCCCAGATCCACTCTGACCCGGAATGGTAGCACCTGATAAGGACCTATCAATGGGTTGAATTGAATTAACTTATGCTAGACCAAACTGTCTGAAATGGAACTGTTTTTGACATTGAAACTGTACTTACACTAACCTGAATTGTTTAATATAGAAGTTTTGATATTTAACTGTGCGTAAACAAAATCTGTACTTATACTAAACTGAATTAGCTGAATTGGAACTGTTTGATTAAACTGAATAGCTTGAAATAGAAATATTTTTGACAATTAAATTGTGTACTCATGCTAAACCATTTCTAGCCAAATAAAAATTAGCCCTTTTAACATATCCCCCTTGCTTTTTGTTATCCTAACTTTTTTTGAGTAATTTCTCTCATTTTTAAAGATTGTAAAGTCGACTAGCATAGACGGCCCTGCAGCAATGTATAAACAGCCCAGTCGGCATGGTCTGTAGAGGGGTAAGACCCCACCTCAATGAGTGTCCCGAATATGACACTTAATCATCAGACGGTGAGGCTATAGTCCAAAAGTTTTGGGAAATTTGGAGTACCCCTTAATTGCCATTACTCTCATGTCCACTCTGACCCGGAGTGGTTGCACCTGATAGGGTCCTATCTATGGGTCAAATAGAACGGTTTGATATCTAAACTGAGTGCAAACAAATGACTTATGCTAAATCGAATTGCTTGAAATAGAACTGTTTGATCATTTAACAGTGTGTAAACAAATGACTAAGTGAAATGTTAGTGATACATAGCAATACTTGAAACCATTTAATCGTTTACCAACGAATGTTGTATAGAATTATTAGAGTTAAATAATATTTGAAACCCTTTACTTGAACTATTAGTACTATATAGTGATACTAGGAATCATTAACTTTGTGCACATGAATGAATAGTGTTGAAAAAAAATAATTAGTATAACCGGACATTGGTATAATGGTTAGAGTGTTCGCCAATAGTCCGGGAGACCTGGGTTCAATCCCAGATCGAGTCATACCAAAGACTTTAAAAAATGGTACTTGATGTTACCTTGCTTAACACTCAGCATTATTAGGTAAGGATCAAGGGTAAAGTGGAGCAATCCAGGGAATGGAGTAGCGCCCTCCCCTACACCTCGGTGTAGTAGCTATCGAAAAGGGAACCTTCGAGTCGCCCTCGACAACGGTCGCCAACTTTATTTTACTTAACAATACTTGTAACCACTTCACTGTCTGCAAACAAATGGTTAATATTGAACAGAATTGTTAGTGTTAAACAGCGATAATTGAAATCATTTAACGGTGTAGAAACAATATCAATACTAGTATCCAAACAAATCAGTTGTAGATCATTTAAAAATGAATTTACCTACAAACTATTCACTTACAAATTATATGTGTATGTCTATTTAAATGTGTGCTAACAAATGACTGATGTTAAAGTGTTATTGTTAAATAGCAATATTTGAAACCATCTTAGAGCAAACAAATCAATTATAATTAATAGAATTATTTGTATTAGATGGAAGTACTTGAAACCATTTAACTATGTGCAAAAAATGAGATTAGGTTCGTTTAAGAATGTTATTAAGAAAATGTGTTTACAAATCATATTTGATATATATGTTTAGGCATTAAATAACCTACAATGGTTTATATGCAATAAAATCCAACCCAACCAAACCAAACCAATGTATAAACAAGATTTGGCATTAAATAACCATCAAAGGTTGATATACCGTTAAACCAAATAAACTAAGTAACCTTTTTTCAAAAGAACGATTAGTTTTCTGCCTTGTGTTACGATGATTGATACAGTGTAACCCGGATATAAGAGAGTTTTCGTGACCGGAGAAGTCTCTTATATCAAGGTTCCTCTTATATCAGAGTTTATCTTATATCAGGGTTTGGTCTATTTTATATAAATTAACACAGGCTCTAATTTGGGACCAGAGAAAATCTATCATATGCGGGTCTCTTATATCCGAGTTACACTGTAATATAATGAAAAGATTTGATTTCGTGACAATAAGTTTATTAATAACTTCTAAAAAGAAAATACTAAACTATATTGGCAAATTGTATAAAACAAAGACCTTTTTTTTTTTTTTGTTAAGTTTGTATCAAAGTTCACCTTTCTCTGAAATTTATCTATGGCAAAACGTCATTTCTTAATTAAAGAACAATTCGCGTGGGTGAACGTATTGACAGTAAAAAAAAAACAACTACGGAATCGATTAAGTTCGGATTTTACATAATTTATTCATTAAATAAATTAATAAAATCTCAATGTAAAACCTTAGAAAAACTGTTTTCGTATCAGTTTATTTCTTGTTGTTGTTGTTGTTGTATGAGTGTAGTGTATATGAGTCAGTGTGTTTGTATATATATATATGTGTGTGTGTGTGTGTGTGTGTGTGTGTGTGCATATGATTTGGGAGAAATTGTATATCATCTTCTGTTTGAAGGAATTTTCAGAACACTCTTTCCAGGTTTAATCCATGAGACGTTAAAACATAAAAATATCACAGCGTTCAGAGATGAAAAGTTTTCCCGACTTTTTCTCGCCATCTTATTATTTTTTACGTTTTTTTGTTCGACATTTTCCGCATTCTGTTATCTTTATTGGTTGCTTATTTTTTACTGTGACTTTGAGAATTCAGTGACTTATTGGATTTTGTTATTTATGAGACAATTGGAAGAAGAAGAAGAAGAAGAAGAAGAAGAAGAAGAAGAAGAAGAAGAAGAAGAACAACAACAACAACAACAACAACAACAACAACAACAACAACAACTTGAAAACAAAAATGGGAGGAAAATCAACTGTATGGGCGTTTTAAACGACTAATAAACAACATCTCACACCAGAAAACCTAGACGTGGCTAAGAAAAGGAAACCTTATAAGAGAAACAGAATCTCTCCTTATAGCAGCACAAAACAACGCCATAAGAACCAATCATATCAAAGTAAGAATAGATAAGACACAACAAAATAGCAAATGTAAGTTATGAGGTGATAGAGACGAAACCAAAAATCACATAAGCGAATGTAGCAAATTAACACAGGAGTGTAAGACTAGACACGACTGGGTGAGCAAGGTGATCCACTTGGAGATGTGCAAGAAATTTAAATTTGACCATACGAACAAATGGTATATCCACAACTCAGTATCTGTCCTAGAGAATGACACACATAAACTCCTATGGGACTTTGACATACACTTAATCTCGGCCAGAAGACCAGACCTTATAGTAACCAACAAAAAAAGAACTTGCAAAATTGTCGACTTTGCTGTACCGGCTGACTACAGAATAAAACTGAAAGAAAGTGGAAAGAAGGATAAGTACCAGACCTTGCCAGGGAATTTTAAAAAATGGAACATGAAGGTGACGATTATACCAATCGTGATTAGTGCATTCTGTACAGTAACTAAAAGACTATCAAATGGACGTGAGGACTGGGATGTTGGAGGACGATTGGAGACCATCCAGACGACAGCATATTGAAAACGACCAGAATACTGAGAAGAGTCCTGGAGACTTGAGGAGACTTCCTGTCACTCAAACTCGAGTGAAAGACCATCAACTAACGCTGATGTGAAAAACTCTTATGTGTAAGAATTAATGAAACACAGTTTTACAAATTTAATAAATTTTATTTCTTCTACTTAAATGAAGAATTTTTTGAAAAACAAAAGTTACAACGTTTCTTTTCTTATATGAGAAAAGATAATATTTGTTAATGCGTAAATATGCTTCAATATTTGCATTCAATAGAAAAGAGTTTGTGAATTTAAATATCACTATATTTTATTTTGTACTTGACTATATATTTTGAGTGTGTAAAAGGTTTTTTGATGAGTATGTCACTATTTAGTGGGAAAAATAATGTTTATGGTGCTAACGTGTACGTGACAATTATAATCAGCAAAACGGAATGTTGTATTAGTACAAGTATTCCTAGTGTTGAAATGTCAATACGCCGAGAGATATTTTCCTTGTCAAATTAGTTTAGACAATTATAATCAGCAAAACGGAATGTTGTATTAGTACAAGTATTCCTAGTGTTGAAATGTCAATACGCCGAGAGATATTTTCCTTGTCAAATTAGTTTAGACAATTATAATCAGCAAAACGGAATGTTGTATTAGTACAAGTATTCCTAGTGTTGAAATGTCAATACGCCGAGAGATATTTTCCTTGTCAAATTAGTTTAGACAATTATAATCAGCAAAACGGAATGTTGTATTAGTACAAGTATTCCTAGTGTTGAAATGTCAATACGCCGAGAGATATTTTCCTTGTCAAATTAGTTTAGACAATTATAATCAGCAAAACGGAATGTTGTATTAGTACAAGTATTCCTAGTGTTGAAATGTCAATACGCCGAGAGATATTTTCCTTGTCAAATTAGTTTAGACAATTATAATCAGCAAAACGGAATGTTGTATTAGTACAAGTATTCCTAGTGTTGAAATGTCAATACGCCGAGAGATATTTTCCTTGTCAAATTAGTTTAGACAATTATAATCAGCAAAACGGAATGTTGTATTAGTACAAGTATTCCTAGTGTTGAAATGTCAATACGCCGAGAGATATTTTCCTTGTCAAATTAGTTTAGACAATTATAATCAGCAAAACGGAATGTTGTATTAGTACAAGTATTCCTAGTGTTGAAATGTCAATACGCCGAGAGATATTTTCCTTGTCAAATTAGTTTAGACAATTATAATCAGCAAAACGGAATGTTGTATTAGTACAAGTATTCCTAGTGTTGAAATGTCAATACGCCGAGAGATATTTTCCTTGTCAAATTAGTTTAGACAATTATAATCAGCAAAACGGAATGTTGTATTAGTACAAGTATTCCTAGTGTTGAAATGTCAATACGCCGAGAGATATTTTCCTTGTCAAATTAGTTTAGACAATTATAATCAGCAAAACGGAATGTTGTATTAGTACAAGTATTCCTAGTGTTGAAATGTCAATACGCCGAGAGATATTTTCCTTGTCAAATTAGTTTAGACAATTATAATCAGCAAAACGGAATGTTGTATTAGTACAAGTATTCCTAGTGTTGAAATGTCAATACGCCGAGAGATATTTTCCTTGTCAAATTAGTTTAGACAATTATAATCAGCAAAACGGAATGTTGTATTAGTACAAGTATTCCTAGTGTTGAAATGTCAATACGCCGAGAGATATTTTCCTTGTCAAATTAGTTTAGACAATTATAATCAGCAAAACGGAATGTTGTATTAGTACAAGTATTCCTAGTGTTGAAATGTCAATACGCCGAGAGATATTTTCCTTGTCAAATTAGTTTAGACAATTATAATCAGCAAAACGGAATGTTGTATTAGTACAAGTATTCCTAGTGTTGAAATGTCAATACGCCGAGAGATATTTTCCTTGTCAAATTAGTTTAGACAATTATAATCAGCAAAACGGAATGTTGTATTAGTACAAGTATTCCTAGTGTTGAAATGTCAATACGCCGAGAGATATTTTCCTTGTCAAATTAGTTTAGACAATTATAATCAGCAAAACGGAATGTTGTATTAGTACAAGTATTCCTAGTGTTGAAATGTCAATACGCCGAGAGATATTTTCCTTGTCAAATTAGTTTAGCAATGTTGAATCAAAATAAATTTCGAGGTATTGAATGTTGGAAAGAAACTAAAATTCACTCCATAGAAATAAAGACAAAAGTTAGCAATGAATAAGGACGTAGTCCTTACCAAAAACTAGAAACTAGAGTATTTTATTGCTTATTTATAAGATTTAAATTGACTCGAAAACAGATCAAAAGTAGATTAATCTATCAATGATTTTAATAGGCTACTTTTTTAAACAATGAAGGAGGGAAAGGATTCTTAAATTATTTAGATTTTTAAATATTTGAAATTTTGCATGACAAAACAAATCATTATCGTCTGCAAAGTCAACGTTTTATTTGAAAGCACTGATTGGTTAAAAATACAAAAATATAGATTCATATTTTATGGTTTCTGAGACCTTTTTATTTTTGCACAAAAAATTTACACATTTTTTCAGTATGGAAGTCAATTGACTTTCCACATAAGTTATAAAAGACCTATTCACACAGACTCTATGACACTAAGATGGGTCTAGTGATGAGACTTCACTTCTGGAGTTCTGAGAAGTGTAGAGTACCCTTTCATTGTTATTACTCCCAGGTTCACTCTGACCCAGAGTGGTAATACCCTTCAGGCTTCTATTTATGTGTCAGATACATCTGTTTACAAATTACCGTGAATGGTTGATTTTAACGGCATGTCACCAGGTCTAGGATTATTTTATACCTAAAGGTTAGGGAATCTCGTTTACTGTACGTTCAGTTTTACTTTTTTTTGTGCAGTCGTTTCTTACGAGTTATTTTTTATTGTTATTATTTATTTATTTATTTATTTTGCGGGGAGGGTTGTTTTTGAACGAATTTTATCGAATACGAACAATTCTTAAACAGATCTATTTTATCGATGGATAGTATCCTAACATGTACTACCAATCTGGGCCAGAGTGGACCTGGGAGTAATAACGTTGAATAGGTACTCTACACTCCCAAGATATTCTTAATGGTAGCTTCATCCTGAGATGTCATCATCATCATCATGTCATGCTATCAGCACGGATATCCCTGACTCTCTCTCGCCACCCCTCTCTGTTGCCTTTTGCTTCCGGTTGGTCTTCAGGGCAACATCCCGTATCGGCACAGAGCTGCTCTGTGTAGGTTCGAGCTGGTCGTCCTGCCTTTGCTCGTCTATGTGAAGGGGTCCACAGAAGTACATCACTTATGAGCTTGTCTCTACTTTTCCAGCAGTGTCCTGCATGTCTGGTTCGTCCTATTTTGATAGTTTTCATGATGGGTGGTAGGTGGCCATACAGCTGCAGCTTTGTGGGGTGTTGCCTCCAGGACTTGTTTAATATTGCTCGCAGCATTCTTATGTAGTTGCCGTCAAGCTTTTTCTCCATACATTTTGAAAGCGTCCATGTAGTGCATTCATATAGCAGTATCGACACGACCGCTGCTTGGAACAAACTGCACTTCATTTTATCGGTTAGGTCTGATTTTCATATGACCGAGAGCCTATCAAGCTGTCCATGCCTTTACTAGTCGCGTGTCGATGTCTGTCTCGGTTGATGAGATACTGCTTCCTAGGTAGATGAACTTGTCAACTAGTTTCAAAGAGCTACCGTTTAATGTGATGTCACCTGTTTGATTAAAGCACATATATTCCGTCTTGTGTGCATTGACATGGCGGCTGATGTCTGCAGCGGCTCGTTCCAGACTATGTATCAGGGTTTCGAAATCCTGAGATGTAGTTTAGTGTTATACTCGGGACACTCCTTTAGTGAGGGTCTTACCCGTTCAGCAAGGGATAAAGTTAACATATTCTAAACCTCGCCGATAATGCACTAAAAATTATCAGTATTAGATAATAATACTTGAAGATGTATAACTTCGCAAACAAATGATTATTTTTGAATAAGAATAGTTACTTGAAACCTGATAATTATTATTGTTAACGATAAAACATATGAATCTCGGAATTCGAAAACACGTAACGACTTCTTGTTCAGGTACGAAACCTTTTTATTAACTTTGAGTTAAAGGTTTCGACGTAAGGAGGAGAGACACAATCTTCTATGCTGTCTTATTCATTTGGCCCCCAACACGAGCGGCCCCCCATAGGGCGCAAGTTCGCCTCGCGCCTGCGAGCTCCAAAATCGATCCTTCTCGTTTGGCGTCTAGGTCCCGACTCTTATTTTCTTCAAATTCTCACACAAACTTCCGCGTGCGTCCGGTGCGTGACGTCACCCGCACCTTGTCACCCAGTATCGTCTCAGACTGTTATGACATCTGAGTGACACCTCCATCCGCCCGCGCGCACCCGCGTTAACACCTGCCTCAATTGCCTCTAACTAACCCATGTGCTAAGCCGAAAGGTTCTCAGCCAAACTAAACTCAAAAGCATGAACTGAAATCCCTCGGCTATTTTATAACATTATAACTTATTAATTATATTGTATAGCCATGACCAACTATACAAACACATATGCATGTAGAATCATAACAACGACACAATAAAGATGAGCGACACAGTTCTTTAGAAAAATATACCTCTCACTTTATTTGAAAGGGTTCGAAAGGGTTACTAAAGGTTTTACTGTGTGAGAGGGAGTTGGAGACTGAACAGAACTGCAACATATTGACCCCCACTCTTATGGCCATAACAGCGTTTCTTTCCCGTTCTCCTGGGCGGCTCAAACGGGGGCTTGGGGACCCAGCCTCTCTGGGACATGTTTCTCATTCCAGCATCTTCTCCAACTGGTCTGATCTCCAACTGATTGAACTTCCTGAGCATCGAGTTATATAATAGTTCGCCGTCCACTCTTCTTCCTGCGAGCGTCACAAATCGCACTCATTCACGGTCAAGGTTATATCCTGATATTCCTCGACCGGATGCACCTGTTATTTACACTGGTGCATTTCCTATTTTGACAACTTGGCCGGGGTCAATATGTTACAATAATTATAACTAATAGATAATCATAACTTACAGATTATTATAACTATTAGATCAGAATTGTTGAATTTATGTAACTTCGTGCGAGCTCAGTAGACCGCAGCAGTAGAATGCACCGACTGCTTGTCTGCAGAGGGGTAAGACTCCCACAACGTTTAGTTTGGTTGTTTAATGGCATATCAACCTTTGTAGGTTATTTAATGCTAAAGCCATTCTCCTAAAAGAACAGTAGTAGTGCTATTTAACCCATAGATGGGGGGATAAGGGATTCATACCTTTCCCAAGGGTATTTGCCCGAAAGTGAACGTAATAGCGCGACTGGAGTACGAACTCGCTTACTACGATTCCGCAGTCCATCGCTTTAACCATTACACCACGAGGACACCCCCTCCCCCAACGAGTGTCCTGGATATTACATTAAACAATCAGATGATGAGGCTTCACTAATGCTGGAGCTTTGCGGGATGTCAAGTACCCCTTCATTGCCATAACTCCCAGGTCCACTGTGGCCCGGAATGGTAGCACCTGATAGGGTCCTATGAATGGGTCATAGAATTGTTTGACATTTAAACCAAGTGCAAACAAATGATTTATGTTAAATTGAGCTATTTGAAACAGGGTCATTTGATCGTTTAACTGTGTGTAAACAAATGACTGATGTTTAATTTAATTGTTAGTGATAAATAGCAATACTTGGAATCATTTAACTTTGTTGACTTAAACTAAATTGAATTGTTGGAAATTATAATGAAATCTTTAAAGATGAATCAGATTTTGGTATTTAATAACTCAGACAGAGTTGATATGAGGTTAGACAAATCAAATCGTATGTAAACACACACACTCACACACACATTTATATATATGCATATATAAGAGAGAGAGAGGGGGGAAGAGAGAGAGAAAGACAGAAAGAGAGAGAGAGTAGCAAAAACCATAGATATAATCATTCTGAAATAGATATTATCCGACTTAGATAGATAGATAGATAGATAGATAGATAGATAGAATACGAGCAGAATAAAAAAGAAAATATAAATTAAAAATTAATAATTTCAATCCCACAATCCTTTAAGAGTTGATTTGGATATTTCTGAAATTTGTCTCTCTTCCATATTCAACAAAAATTCAATAAATCTTTTTATTCAAACGCAAAAGAAAATCTGACTGACCAAATCAGCCTTCAAATATTTTATGAAGATTCCCTTCACTTTGTGATATCTCGACAATTATTCAGAGCTAAAACTGTCAATGACCTTAAAAGCTTCAATCAGCATCTCTGAAGGATGGAAAATGTAGGAATATTTTAAGTCAATAATAGAGTTTTTAAAAATAGTTTGGCACAAGGTCATCATTTTTAGAGAAATGCTGTATTTGTGTTATTGACATCAGAGCTGCCTAAGACTTGATCCGTTTGGCCTCGCGCCCGAAATAGTTGTCATTTACTTAACTTAGTTTGGCACAAGATCAGAAATATGGAGCATCAAGTATGGATCGAACTCACGAAGAATGGTCTACTAGTCTAACTCGCTCACACTTACATGATGCAAGTCGTCCCAAAGTCATTTACAAAGTTTGGCTCCACACCAGAAGTATGGAGCGCCAAATGGTTTAGTTTGTTTGTATTTATGGCATGTCAACCATTGTTGGTTATTTTATGCCAAATCCTGTTTTTTACGTATATATTAAATATATGATTTCTAAACCCATTTTTGTAGATACTCACAGATAAAGGATCAAAAAGTTCTATTTCTAACAATTCAATTTAGTATAATTCATTTGTTTGCACTCTGTTTAAATGTCAAACAATCTAATTTGACCCATAGATAGGACCCTATCAAATGCTACCACCCCGAGCCAGAGTGGACCCGGAAGTGATGGCAATGAAGGGGTTTTCCACATTCCCCAAAGCTCCAGTATTAATGGAGCCTCCCCATCAGATTATTCAATGTCATATCCAGGATACTCACAGGGGAAGTTTTTTCCCTCTGCAGAAAATGCAGTCGATGTGGGTTAGGGTACTAAGTGTTAATCGAACTCACTAATAATGATTTTAGGGTTCCTCGTGAGGGGTGAATGGTTAGCAAGGTAGTCTATCCAGAATATTCTGAATGCAATCGATTTCAGGAAGTGCACCATATTTGCAAGCCTTGAGCCGCCTCTTGTTCTGCACCTTATTTCGTAAGGGAATGTGTCGAGTAAACCTTGTACCGTCAAGTCTCTCTGTTGGTCGCCTTTTTTATTCACAGATTTCATTCCCATTGAATCCACAAGAGATAAGAATCCTTTTTAAAGAGTTGTTGCGTCTCTTTTGTCGAAGTCTTTCTAGATGACTGGATAAAGACAGTGCCATAATCGGTAGAAAACGCAGAATAAACCTTAAAGACACTTAAGAGATTTTCCTACCGTTCATTAAGAACAACATTTAAATAACTCGTTTTTTTTTTTCAATGTCTGAAATTTTCCTCTATTCATTACCGTTATATAATTGGATAAAGATTTGAATCCTTACAATCTCTGGCCTTTTGTTTTTTAGTCAAGGGTCTGAGGCAAACATTGACAGGTTGTCGATCATATGAAAATCGGATCTCTCAGATAAAATAAAACGGGATTTCTTCCCAGAAATATGACCGTGTCAGTACTACTGTATAGCTGCACCACTTGGACTCTTACGAAATGCTTCGAGAAAAAGCTAAATGGGAAGTACACGAGAATATTGTGTGCTGTTTTGAGCAAATCCTGGCCACAAACACTCCAGAAAACAGTAGTTGTACGACCACATACCTGCCATCTCACAAACCATCCGAATAAGACGAAAATGACATGCTGCTCACTGCTGGACCAGTAAGGACAAACTCATAAGCGACGTTCTCTTATGGACTCTTACACATGGACGGTGACCGACAAGCAAAGACTTACATAAATCAGCTCTGTGCGGACACCGGATGCAATCAAGCGGACCAGCCAGGAGCGAAGAACGATAGGGACGGGGAGAGAGAGAGTCAAGGGACTCTGTGCTGTCAACATGACGATGATAATGATTATTTCAAATGGCATATAAAGACTGAGGACCGTGTCAGATAAAACAGGTGTCAGATTTAAGATAAAAAGAAAAAAGAAAAGAAAAAAGTGAGTGGAACGAGGGACGCAAAAGATTTATGGGATACTGGACAAAAGAAGATACGGGAAAGAACAAAAAATAGAGGTAAGAGAGAAAACAATTTCTATGCATAGATCCGCTGTTAAAACCAGAAAATGTAAAAAAAAAAAAAAAAAAAAAAAAACAGGGGGGGATGCAAGACACAATGTGAATGAATCTTAAATTCTGAGATTAAAGTTTTGTCAGGGCCTACAAGTCATTGAATGATGGGGAATAGTTTTTTATGCAATTTGGGGGACTGACTTTTAAAATCAAAATACTGATGAACGTTGGTAGGTTAGTGATAAATATATATATATATATATATAGAGAGAGAGAGAGATGGTAGTTGAGGTGAATCTGACATGATAAAAATAAGTGGAAAAGTAGATGAATCAAACACTTACAACAGATTTAGTGGTTATATTTCGTACTTTATTAACAGAAGAACTTCGTCAAACAAAACATTCTTTCTATTTCCTCAATTGCTAAAATGTAGAAAAACTTGGAAAATGTTTAGTCTGACGAAGTTCTTCTGTTAATAAAGAACAAAATATTACCACTAAACCCGTTGTAAGTGTTTGATTTATCCACTTTCCAACTTATTTTTATCGTATATATACTTTTCTCACTAATTTTTTCAACTTGTCACGTGATAGCTCACGAAGACGAAGAGGTAAGAATGATACTATTCCCCCGTTGAACTAACATTATCTAGCAGTCAAAAAGTGACCGTTAGGAGAGAATGTGGGTCACGCAGATGTTCGCACTTAAGTGACCTTGGGTCGCCGGACATCGGAAGGGGAAAGAGAAAGAAGCAAAATGATTGGCGGGGACCCCAAACGGAAGTGGGGTTCCCTTCCCCTCAGGGGTAGTAAGGTAGTTTTTTTTTTAGCAAGTCTCGTGGCAGACGGACGATAGCCATTTTACTCCGGGCTAAAGACAAAAGACTGAGACACGAAGGACTCCAAAATCCTTCAAGCCAGTACTAAAAACAGAACAAAGTCTATTAGCCCGTGAAAAAAGAAAAATTCTCCAGTGGAACCCCGTCAAAAAAATAAGATAAGTAACTTTGGGACATTTTTCCCTTACACCCAAATTTTGTTTACCACTCTCTCTCTCAATTTGAAAAAGGATAAAAGCCAAGAAAAGACATTTGTATTCATGGACTATCCTATTATATGTTTTTGACACTTTGGACGTATATATATATAACCGTAGTAAAGAACCTATGTATTTTCATTTTACCATGTGGTCTATGTTATTATTCCATGCTTTCCTTTCAGCTTCTATTCGCCCTATGTTATCTTGCTTAGAACTGTCCTATTAATTCCTAAAGTATCTCACGGGAAACTGGAGTTGCCGACTACTACCATATTAATGTTATTACAACTAAGACCTATAGGCCCGTATTCTTCTATTATCTAAGGGAAAGAAGTTTAGCGGCCTGGTGGGTGTGTGATAGTGTGAAATTTTGGACCCCTTTGCCAGCGGTGGCCAGTCTGGCCTTAAATTATTCCCTCACGTAATATGCCAGTTCTTATCTGCCTGAGAAAAGAACTCTGAACAGGACTTATTTCTGTAGGGGATCAAGTGCCAACCTGCCCCGTCTTCACACGTGCGAAAATAAAGTCCCGTTTAGGGATTTTAGTCAATTTGCCGTCACAAACTAAAGATTTTTTTTGCCAAATCATGAGATTAACATTAGGAAGTTAGAAAAAATGTATTTATTCATTTTTTTTTAATTTTAGTTTTGATCCTACTCTGGTCACTGGTCTTATAACCTCGTCTGGTCAGAGTGGCGCGACTCGGGTAGTGTTTCTTGGACAAGCCCAACCCTCCTTGCTCGACTGGCCAGTATTTGAGTATTTTCTGATATTTTTATAACAATTTGTTCGGTGCTAACACAGCCGTTTTATTTTTTAAACTGATTTCGAAGTTTTTAATTTTTAAACAAATGGTCATTGTATTTATTTAAAACTATATGAGACAATTAACTCTTCTGTTCCCGTCTCTATGTGTTATGTAATGGTTTCCTTTACCAACCAGCCGGATGTGGTGAACATTCACGTAAGAGTGATCGATAGATTATGGGTTGAAATTTCAAATCACCCACCGTGGCCAACAATGGGTTTTCTTGTGGTTGGCTGTGTGAATTAAAATGTTAGTTTTTAAAAGTTCAGAGTTGAGTTTTAGACGTTAAGAGGAGCAGGTGTATCTTTTGGTGATTAAGCAAGCCTCCTCCCACAAAAGACTGGTGGTGGCAACAATTTATGAAAGAATTAATATTTCCTCCATCGACTTCAGAATTCCCTATGGTACTAGTCTAAAACAAACTTGTAACATCCAAAATAAGCATGACTGGGTTTTTGCAACAACGTGTTCGTTTCATTTTTTTTTTTTTTTTTTTTTGGTTTAAGGTCATATCAACCTAGATGGTTTATTTAATGTCAAAGCCATCCATTTAAAAAGAAAAGTAGAGGTGCTACTTTACCCAAAGCTTGGGGAGTAAAGGGATTCGAACCTTTTCCAAAGAATATTAGTCTGAAAATGAGCGTAATAGCGCGACTGGAGTTCGAACTTGCTCACTTTGAGGCCACAATTAAGCACTTTAGGTGCCCGTGGTGTAATGGTTATCGTCGTAGGAAATGGACACGGCAACACGAGTTCAAATCCTGGACGAGACTGATTGCATTTCACGTAGCACTAATACCCTTGGGAAAGGTATGAATCCAATTATTTTCCCTCCAGCTATGGGTAAATAGTAGGACAGACTGGGTTCTTCAGCCTTGGTGAGGCAACTAGTCTAGGAGAAAGAAAACTCTGAATTCAAACGTGTTAAACTCCGCTTAAAAATTGACCTTGTGTCATATCCTGCCCGAGCGGAGGGGTTGGTAAATAGGATTAAGCACTTTAGCCATTGCATCACGAAGACTCCCACTACCACCAACGTGTTCGGACTTTTTTTCACTGAAAACAAGTGACAACTTTATCATCTCCTCAACTTTTCTTACGCCCTTTCAGCGTGGCTTAGAATATGCTTACTGTATTCCCCGCGGACGGGTAAGGATCACCCCCTCAAAAAAAGTTTTTTTTTGGGGGGGTATGGTACTTAACTGGATCTGATGCTGAGGCTCCAGTTCTGGAGATCTTGTATGTGTAAAGTACTCTTTTATTGACATTACTCCCAGACCCACACTGACCATGAGTGGTAGTACCTGTTGGGATCCAATCAATGGGTCAAATAGATCTGTTTAAAAATCATTCGTATTTATTCGGGCCGGGTGCAAAAAAAAAAATCGGAAGAAACAAATACACAAAAAATGTAATTATAAAAGAACAACGAACACGATTTCCTTGCCTCTAGGAATAAAATCACCCTAGATTGGTTGACATGCCGTTAAAATCAATCAGTCCGTAAATTTTTCTTCGACCAATTTTGAAGGAGAACCACAATGTAACGTATGCATACTCTTTCCTAGATATGGCACTACACTGCGTCTAATTATGAGACTACAGTCCTGGAGTTTAGAGAATGTGGTGTATCTCTTCATTACTATTACTCCCAAGTCCACTCTAACCCGGAGTGGTTGTACCTGTTAGGGTTCTATCAATGGGTTAAATAGAGCAATTCAATCATTTACAATTAATTATTATTATTATCACTCATTTGAGAATTTTTCACTCAAAGCGTTTCCTGATGGTTTTCCACTGGAGTCTGAGTGACAGCAAATCTCCTCAAGTCCACTATTCGTTAGGTTCATTTTTTTTTTATTTTATCTATTTATTTTTATTTTTACTATTTATTGCTTTATTTGATTATCACTGGGTCTGGTCATCTGGCTAGGATTAGGTGATCTGTTGATATCTCAAAATCCTAGAGAATTTCGTGTGTTTCATTCTCCAGGACAGGAATATTATCATTTGACTCATTGAGAGTTTTTCACACCAACGTTAGCTGATGGTTTTCCACTGGAGTATTGTTTTATAATTAAGGAATGATTTTTTTTTTTTTTTTGTATTAATCATTTTCCGTTAATTATATTTTATCATTCCGTTTGGTAAGGCGTTGAACTATTCGAGTCTCTTAAGTCGAGGTGCATAGTCATTTGGTGCAGTTACGCTCGTGCGCAAAAGATATGACAATCACCATTTGCTATAATAAACTCACAGACAGGAAATAGGGCTGGAGTGTGGATGATGTCATGTCCAGAAGAGATGGTCCTGAGAATTTGAGGATTTTGAAAAAGAGTCAGTTGAGATTGGACCCTTGAGGCGAGGAGTTGGATTTTGACAGTTGAAAGATCTAGTTGGGCTTTTCGGATCTCTACCGACAGAGATCTTAAACATCACAAGATGCACCGTGCGTTGGGGTGGGGTCAGCATAGTAAGAATTGTGTGTCTCTCTCTCCTCGTGTCACCATGGGCCGAAGTCAGAAATTAATAAACCCGTTCGTATCTGAAACAACAGAGTCGGCCAGTGTTTGTATATGTATGAGTAGTATACAACAGTATAAGTGACAGCAAGTCATTAAATAAATAACCCAAAATATTTTATATGGTATCAAACACCAACCTACTAATATGCATACAGTGTAAAGCTTATAAAATCATACAAAGTAAATTTGTATACCAGTAAAATTTTACAGATTTCTGTTGGTTGATATTGATTTTAGTGGGAAAATATTGACGTAAATTTGACATAGTGTAAATCGATATCTCTGTTGGAATAGGAATCGAGCCATGCATCTCCGGCGGCATGATCATCTGACCTCTTGTTGTTTTTATTGGTTCTCAACAGATTGAGTCGAAATGTAAGAGTCCTGAACGGTTCCACAAAGAAAAACGCTAAAACAAAAACTGAATCATAGTTGTTCATTGCCCAGTCAGCTGGGGCTGTAGAATACACTGACTGCACCTCTGCAGAGGGGTAAGACCCGTCCCCATAACGAGTGTCCTGGATATGACACTAAACTATCTGATAGTGAGGTTCCAGCAGTGCTGGAGCTTTGGGGAATGCGGAGTACCCCTTCATTGCCATCGCTCCCAGGTCCACTCTGGCCCGGAGTGGTAGCACCTGATAAGGATCCTATCTATGGTTTAAATAGAACTAAACTGTGCTTCTTTCACTATACTGATTTTTGTATTAAATCTGTGTATTTATGCTAAACTGAATTGTTTAAAATAGAACTGTTTTGACATTAGAACTGCGTACTAGTGCTGAACTGAATTGCTCAAAATAGAACTGTTTTAACATCTAAACTGTGTACTTATGCTGAACTGAATTATCTGACATAAAACTGTTTGACATTTAACTCTGTGTATTGCCCAGTCAGCTGGGGCTGTAGAATACACTGACCCCCCCCATAACAAGTGTCCTGGATATGACACTAAACTATCTGTTAGTGAGTATCCAGCAGTGCTGGAGCTTTGGGGAATGCAGAGTACCCCTTCATTGCCATCGCTCCCAGGTCCACTCTGGCCCTGGAGTGGTAGCACCTGATAGGGCCCTATCTATGGGTTAAATAGAACTAACACTATACTTATGCTAAACTGAATTGAGTAAACTTAATAGCTTGAAATAGAAATGTTTTTGACAATTAAACCGTATTTACACTTAAAATGAGTGCTTATGCTTAACTGAATTATTTCAAATAGAACAGTTTTTAGACATTAAAACTGTATTTACACTTAACTGAATTGTTACATATAACTGCTTGAATAGTTTGAAATGGAAATGTTTTTGACAATTAAACTGTGTACTTATGCTAAACTTAACTGTTTTCAATAGAACAGATTATTTACATAAAAATGGATTTGGCGTTAAATAACCTACAAAGGTTGATATGCCATAAACCCACCAAACCAAACCAAACCATTGTTGTTCAATAGAGGAGTAAACAAGTGTGACACTTCGCAACGAAACCCCTCAACTAAAAACTAATACTGACTGCTAGTTTTCGGATCTTTGTATCTGTTCTTGTGTTCTCAGCCGATCTGCATGTCTCTCTATCTGTGTTCTTCATTCTCTGTCCACCTCATCTCTTCTGTATCTGTACTCTCAGTCCATCTTTGTATGTGTGTTCCCATCGATCTGTCCTTCTGAGTCTCTTCTGCATCTGTCTCTTATCCCTTCTTGTAGCTGACTCCTTTTTTTCTAACTGACCCTCTTATATATATACAGAGGCGATTTTCCGGACTTTTGGTCCCCCATAGGCTGGACATAAACATACTAGCAGACAACATGTCTCTAGGACTCACTAAAAGGTGTGATAATAAAAAATCAACGTTTTATACTAGCAAGACTGAATTAGTGATTCTCACGCATATATGTCTTGGACTTTATATGGACACACGCATACGCACATATACGCATACACATACGCATACACATACCAAAAGACTACTCACAACCGTATACATGTATACACCCGCACGCACATACATACACTAACGTCCACCCATATGTCAAAGCATGCACACATAGAGCTAAATCTGTATACCACCGTCAAAAGTGTCACATCTCTGTGTCTCCATATTTTATCTTTTTATATCTGTCTGCTCACAACAGTCGATATATCGATTCATTTACGTTAGTCTCATTTGATAAGAGGGAAAATTTCCCATGTTATTATCGAAAAGGAAAAAAACAATCCATGTACAAAAATATATTAGAATTTTTGAGAGTGCTTCAGTGAAAAAGCGTAACAGGTGCCATTGGGTACTTGGTTGATAAACCACTTTCATAGCCAATCATTCTAATGAATTCGATCCTCTCTGAGCGCTCCACGTGTGCCTTTGTGTCGTACAAAGCGCAGGCTAATAATTATCAATAAGGACGCTTGCTCTAGACAGATCGTTCGCAAGTTGAAGTGAATTCGTCCCTCATTGAGTGCTCCACATGTATGCTTTTGTGCTGTACAAAGTGGAGGCTGCTAGTTACCAATATGGACCCTTGCCGGAGAAAAATTGTAGGCAAATTGAAGTGAATTTGATCCTCGCTGAGAACCTCAAACTTGTTGGGTTTTTTAAGGAAACGCTCGTGGTTATTGCCATACGGAAAGACTCGGCGATCCTAGTTCAATCCCTGGACGAGACTATTTGCATTTCACACCGCGGTAATACGCTTAGAAAATGCATAGATCTAACAATCCTTCCGTACCTATGGGTAAATATTAGAGCAGACTAGGTCCTTTAACTTTGGTTTGGCAACCCATCAAGGAGAAGGAAAACACTTACTTCAGTCTTAAAAACTGACTTTGTATCACATTCTGCTCGTGGCGGAGGGGTTGGGTAAATGCATACTTGTGGTTTTGTGCCTAACTAAGCAAAAGAGACCTAGTGCAGAGAAAATGATTAGCAAGCTAGACGTGACCTATAACTACTGAAGTGAATTTGGCCCTCACTAAGTGTCTCATGCCTGTGGCTTTGTGCCGTACTTATTCCCAGTTGCAGAAAATTAAGCAGCTGAATAATTTCATGTAAGTGAAACGGTTATCAACGTTTTTAATTCACCGACTCTCTTTGGTGAATTTTAAAAAGATCATTTAAGTCTTCCTTTTTTTATAAATCTCCCTCCCGAGTTTTGTACCCGTGAGGTGTACACAAACAGAAAATTTTGCCTCTTTTTGTGATATTTGGTAATTGGTGGTGAAGAAACGGATCGTGTTGCGTCAGATTAAAATGTTTTTTTATATTTTTTTTTTTATTGATTGGTTTGGAAAATAGTGGCTATGAAATTCTTCTGTCGTCAGACTTGCTGTATAGTAGCCTTCCTGAAAAAACTTGTCGAAAATTTTTTTTTTTTTTTTTGCTTTTTGTTTGCTTGTTTTGGATTCTGTTTTGTTTTTTATTTTGTTTTGTTTTTGTTTTTTGTTTGTTAGTTTTTAGTTTGTTTGTTTTTCTTTTTATCGAAGAGCAACGATCGTCTCGACTGCATTTGACAAATGATATTTGCAGTGTTGCAAGGATTTTGGATGGTCAATTGACTGATTGATTTTTAAGAACACGTCGACACGTCTAGGGTTATTCTATGCCAAGAGGTTAGAGAATCGCATTCATTGTACGTTCATATTTTCATTTTTTATGCAGTTGTTTCTAAAACGTTTTTTCTTTCTTTTTTTTCTTTTAACCCGCTCCTGTCGAATACAAATACTTTTAAATAGATTTATTTGATCCTAACAGGTACTACCGGGTCAGAGTGGACCTGGGAGTGATAACAATGAATAAGTCTTTTCATACTTCCAAGATCTCCAGAACAGAAGACTCGCCGCCAGATATAGTCTGTAGTTTTGAGGGAGTGAACCACAAAATATCCACAAACATTTCAGGGTCACTTACAACAGGATTAAATTTCATGGTGGATTTTGATAAGAAATCAGTTGAAAAATATTAATTATACTATCACTTAGATAGATTTCTTTGTTTAATGGCGTATCAACCTTCGTGGGATATCTAATGCCAAACCATACTTATTGAAGAACAGTAAAAGTAAAGTTAAGTTAGCGACCGTAGTCGTGGGGGGGGCTGAAGGCTCCCTTTTTAATAGCTACTACACCGAAATGTTCGAGAAGGCACTACTCCTTTCCTTGGATTGTTCCACTTTACCCTTGATACTTATCTTACAATGCTGAGTTTTAAGCAAGGCGGCATCAAGTACCATTTTTTTTAGTCATTAGTATGATTCGACCTGGGATTGAACCTCGGTTTCCCGGGCCATTGGCGAACACTCTACCCACTAGTGGTACTGTTTAACTAATATTTAGGGGATAAGGCTGTTTATACCTCTTCCACTGTTATTAGTCCAAAAGTGAACGTATCAGCGTGGCTTGAGTTTGAACTCACTTACTAGAATATCACAGTCCAGCATGTTAGCCACTACGCTCAAAATAGTTGTCTGAATTTCTGAGACGAAGCTTGATGATTTTATCATGAAGGCTTTTCGGACTATTGTCTTCGTCTTTATTATTATTTCCACTCACTTACGACAATATCACAGTCCAGCATCTTAGCCTCTACGCTCATAATTGTTGTCAGAATTTCTGAGACGAAGCTTGATGATTTTTTTCATTAAAGGTTTTCGGACTATTGTCTTCGACTTGATTGTTATTTCCACAACGTTTCGGCTGATACGTCCTTCGGCCTTCTTCAGGTGTTTGTCGAACCCGGGAACCTACACGGAACTTCGAACTACGTCCTTCATTGAATCCACGGAGATCACCTGTTCTAACTCCGTTAACCATAACCGGGTACAAGTGTTAAGTATTCCTGTATTGTTAGTCGCCTGCAGTCAGGATAGGACCTGCAACCTCTAAATGATTGTCTCCTTAGAAGCTTAGGGAACTAACGTATATAACTGTTACGCTATATGTCCAGCAGGACACATAGCGTAACGGTTCAATCTTGACGTAGTTTTTAGTTCCCTGTAGGTTACCGAGTTCGACAAATACATGAAGAAGGCCAGAAACGTTGTAGAAATAGCAATAAAGATGAAGACAATAGTCCGAAAACTATCAATGATAAAAAAAAAAAAAACGCTCATAATATTTGGACAAAATTAAGAAAATATTTTCGACTGGTCTCTTTGGAAGGCTCCAATATGGCAGAATTGAAGTCTGGAGAATTAGGTGAGCTTTCTTTGTTTAATGGCATATCGACTTTCGTGGGTGATTTAATGCCAAAGCAATCCTTATAGAAGAATAGTTTTGATATTGTCTAAACTGTAGCTGAAAGGATAAAAAAAGGTTCATTCTTTTCTCAAGGGTATTGATTCGAAATTGAATGCAATTGCTCCACTCAAATTCTTTAGCCATTACGCCACGGTGACTCCTCCAAGGGGAAAATTAATCCCTGGGGAAAAATAATACCTAGCTATAGGTTAAACCGACCGATTAGTATATTAGTTTGAGAGTTCGCCAATGTCCCGGAAGACCGGAGCTCAATCCCAGGTCGATTCATACCAAAGATTCAAAAAATAGTCCTTGATGCCTACTTGCTTAACACTCAGCATTATAAGGTACATATCAAGGGTAAAGTGCAGCAAGCCAGAGAAAGGAGTAGCGCTTTCCTCTACACCTCTGTGTAGTAGATATTGAATAGGGAGCCTTTCGGTTGTCCTGGACTACGGTCGGCCAACTTACTTGACTTAGAGATTCAATAGTTCTCTTCAGTCCATTTACAAGGATGGCTTTGGCATTAAATAACCCACGAAGCTTAGTATACTATTAAACAAAGAAACTAAATCAAACTGACAAAATATTTTAACGAAATAATGAAATTTTAATGAAATAATCCTGATAGCAAGATCATTTAGATACGGAAAATACGCAAACATATAAGAAAGAAAAATTCTGATTAATTTCTGAGAGCCTCTCCCCATGCAATCTTTCTTGTTCTTTCCATCTTCTGAAAGTAATCGATGTCTTCCACAGGGACACCTTTGGTGGGGGTCAGTATAATGTTCTATTTAGCGATAATAAAAACAACAAGAGAGACCTTGATTGCGTTCAGTTTCAGATTTCTGTATTCAAATATCCCCCTGTAAAAGAACCTAATTTGATTTAATCGGGTTTTTGGCACATCAACCATTGTTGGTTATTTAATGCCAAAACTTTTTCATACATATATACTAAATATATGATTTCTTGACGCATTTTGTTGATAGCATTCTTAAACGAGTCTGTGCTCAACTGTTAGCACACAGTTAAATGGTTTCAAGTTTAAATGTCATAATGACCCATAAATAGGACCCTATCAGTTGCTACCACTCCAAGTCAGAGAGGACCTGGGAGCAATGGCAATGAAGGGGTATTCCATATTTCCCAAATCTCCAAGGTTGGAACCTCGCCGTCAGATGGTTTAATGTCATATCCGGGACACTGGTTGGGGGTGTCTTACCCCTCTGCAGTGATGCAGTCGGTGTATTCTACAGCCCCTCCCGACTGGGTTAAATAGAACCTGAGTAATGCTATATCGAAATGAAGACCATTACGATGTGTGTAGGGGAGTTATGTTTATATTTCTATTTTTGTCATCACAAAACAATTTTAAATTTCTTACTCTGTGTGTGTGTGTGTGTGTGTGTGTGTGTGTGTGTGTGTGTGTGTGTGTGTGTGTGTGTGTGTGTGTGTGTGTGTGTGTGTGTGTGTGTGAATGTGAATTTTTCAAGGGCAAAAAAGCCTAAATATTAATCTAGATTGCAAAATGGTTTTGTTATTGTGCTTTCTTTGTTTAATGGCATATCAACTTTCGAGGGTGATTTAATACCATCCATGTAGAAGGACAACCGTGGTACTATTTAAACCATAGTTGAAAGGAAAAGGAGGTTCATACCTTTCCCAATGGTATTATTCCGACAGGGAACGTAATTGTGCGACTTGATGTCAATACAGCCCCCCCCCCCCATTGCAAATTGCACATCTTCATTAAAACTTAGTAAAATTAAAATAACATTTTCGCTTTTTTATAAAAGTTATTGCTTGAAAATAAAATAATAAAATTACAAATGAACAACACAGGACAGTGGTTTATTAAAAGCCACCTTTTTTTTAATCATTATGCAAATTAGATATCCCATCACTATGATGAAAATCATTAACCTGGCATTCCGCCTTATAAATCAAAAGGGGATCTCAGAAGCGCCAGAGAAGAATGCCGACGGAACTAAGTAAATTTTGCGCCCACTTTGCATGAGGTTCCCTTACTGCGAGCCAATCACAGTTCGAATCACGACTTTGTGTCACCTTTTGACCTCGTGGGGAGCCGAATAAATACCTTTAGCTGTTAAGTGCGTAAAAGATTAAATAAACACCGGCCCATTGTCCCAGTGGATAGTGTGTTTGCCAATGATCTTGGAGACCTGGGCTCAATCCCAGGTCGCGTCATACCAAAGACTTTAAAAATGGTACTTGATATCTCCTTGCTTAACACTCAGCAATATAAGGTACGTATCGAGAGTAAAGTGGAGCAATCCAGGGAAAGGAGTAGCGCCCTCCTATACACCTCGGTGTAGTAGCTATTGAAAAGGGAGCCTTTTGGTCGCCCTCGACTTCGGTCGTCAACTTTCCTTTTTCATTATAAGTTCAATAAATTCTACTTTAACTTGAGAGAAAAGTTTGTTGAAATACAACAAAAGTTACTGTATCTTTTCTTGTAAGAAAACGATATTGATAGAGCTTTAATATTCACCGATATGATATCAATAATTAATCGCATTTTGCATTGTTTTGAATATTAATAATATATTTTGTGTGTGTAAAAGTCGTTTGAGTATGCCATTATATAAGAAGGGAATGTTGAAATTAAATACATTCTTGAAGGAACAGAATATAGAAATAGAAATGAATCTGTGGTCGCTGGTTCCATCTCCAGTGGTGGAGATTACGGTATACACTGCTGATGAGACCTAATAAGGTCGAAACAGCTGTCCAGTGTTCCCGTATATCGTGCGTAGGTATTCGGCAGATTTTCTGGTCATGGTAATTCAATTCACAATATTAATTCCTCTACTTAAAAATAATAAAAAATATGTACAGAAATGAATCTATATCAACCAAAGGTTTTTCTATCTTATCGCTTTATTTTTAAGATTCAGTTGGCTCAAAATAAAATAAAAAGTTGATTGTTTTATCTATGATTCTAATTGATTAAAAATTCAATCAAGAATGCTAAAGATTTCTGAAATTATACTGAATTTTGATTTTTTTTAATTTGCATGCCACATTATCGTCTGCCATCTCAAAAATATTCAAAAAAGTATAACGTCCCAAACGAAGTTGCCGATTGGTTAATAAATGTAAAAATAGATACAAAAATTACAACTTTTCGAGTCAATTTTTGTATAAAAATTAACTCTTTTTTTAATGGGAATCAGTTGACTTTTTTAATGGGAATCAGTTGACTTTTTAATGGGAATCAGTTGACTTTTTTATTGGAAATCAGTTGACTTTTTTAATGGGAATCAGTTGACTTTTTTAATGGGAATCAGTTGACTTTCCATTGCCCTTGTAGCTCCTCGCCTAAGACGAGTAAAGGCTGGATTTATTTCCCGGCGCCTAAAACGTCATCAAGAGGAATGGCGACGGAAATAAACAATTTTTCTCATACACCCCCGAGAGGCTTGTTTCATACAGTGCACCCCACGCTCAACTAACTTTGTATCCGATTCAGTCCTCGTGGGGAGCTAGATGAATCACTTATTTCCCTTTCCCTCACTCAAGCAGCAAGGTCATCCTTGCCTAAAAGTGCTAAGGGCTAAGTTTGTTGCCCAGCTACCAGAGGAGCCCCTGAGCAAATTTTTCAATCACCCCCAAGAAGATAGTTTCCTGCGGGGACTGTACTTTAAACGGACCTTGTGTTACATTGTTGCATTACTGGGTGCTGAATGAATCCTGTATTAACGATTTCACATTATATCGGTCGTTTTGATTTTAGCGTGAGTGCGGAATGACACATTTATTCGTAAAGTTAAACTGGAAACATCAACTTGATTATCTCTTGTAATTGTTCGATAAATCTCTTCAATTACAATAGTAGAATTTTATTGGCTATGCATTTTGCCTTTAAAATATCACTATAATCCTCTTAACTTCATTTAAAACATCTCTTGGAAATGTACAACAATGCTTATCACTCACAATAGGTTTGGTTTGGTTTGGTTTACTTTGTTTAATGGAATATCAACCTTCGTGAGTTATTCAATGCCAAATCCAACTTTCTAGAAGAACAGTTATCGTCATCATGTTGTGCCGCAGGCACCGATATCCCTGACCCTCTCTCGCCACTTCTCCCTATCGCTCATCGCCTCCGGCAGGTCTTCAGGGCCACACCCTGTATCCTCACATAGCTGCTGGATGTATGTTCGTGCTGGTCGTCCTGCTTTTGCCTGGCCATATGTGGGGGTCCATAGGAGTACATCACTTATGAGCTCGTCCCTGCTTCTCCAGCAGTGACCTGCATGTCTGGTTCGTCTAACTTGGATAGTTTTCATGATGGGAGGCAGGTGGCCGAGTAGTGGGTACTATTTAACCCATAGCTGGGATGATAAAGGGGTTCATACCTTTCCCAATAGTATTTGTCCAAAAGTGAACGTAATAGCGCGACTGGGGGTTCGAACTTGCTTACTCGCTTTAAGGAGTCTTGAAGGATTTGCTTGAGGGAGAGGCTCCTTGAAACCAAACTCTTTCTGTCTTAATATTTACCAAACCCTTTTATGATGGGTAGGCTGTGAGTCAAGGTCAGTTTGTTAGGCGGAGGCCCTCCCGCACAAGAATTCACGCACAAGAGCAGTGCCTGATTGGGAGGCATCTCAGGCATCGGCGAATGAACCTGAACTTAGCAATTTAAGACGAGGCGGGCAAGTGTTGCCTGGTGGGAGAGCCTTTAGGAAGGAGGAATCAAAGTTGGCGCTACTTTTTCTGATTCAAAGTTCGTAAATACCCTGCTATATAACAAAGGTAGCGATTTTATTCCTTATAGAGTTGTCGACCGTAGTTGAGGGCGACCAGAAGGCTCCCTTTTCAATAGATACTACATCGAGGTGTAGGGTAGGGTGCTACTCCTTTCCCTGGATTGCTCAACTTTACCCTTGATACGTACCTTATATTGCTTAGTGTTAAGCAAGCAGGTATCAAGTACCATTTTTAAAGTCTTTGGTGTGACTCGACCTGGGATTGAACCCCGGTCTCCCGGACCATTGGCGAACACTCTATAGTGTTAGTTAATATATTTTGTTTTAAAATCGCTTATCAAATATGAAATTATTAATAAAAAGAAGACAGGTGTCCGTGGTGTAATGGTTATCGTCGCAGGATATGGACACGGCGACACGAGTTCAAATCCTGGACCTGACTGATTGCATTTCACATAGCACTAATACCCTTGGGAAAGGTATGAATCCAAATACTCTCCCTCCAGCTATGGGTAAATAGTAGGGCAGACTAGGCTCTTCAGCCTTGGTGAGGCAACTAGTCTAGGAGAAGGAAAACTCTGAATTCAAACCTGTTAAACTCCGCTTAAAAATTGACCTTGTGTCATATCCTGCCCGAGCGGAGGGGTTGGTAAATATGATTTTAAAAAAAGACAGAAAGTGAATAACTTTTATTATTCATTGTTAATCTTATTTTTGATAATCAGTTTTCTTTTTTCTTTCTTTTTTAAATAAACGATTGTTTTATTGATTCTCTCTTTCTCTGTCTCTAACTCTGTCTCTGTCTGTCTCTCTCTCTCTCTATGTATATATATATATATATGTTTCTGACTCTCTGTCTCTGTCTTTCTCTTAGTACCTCAGTCTGTCTCTCTGTCTCTCTATTTATCTATCTCTGCCTCTCTCAATCTATCTCTGTCTCTGTCTCTCTTTGTCCATCTGTCTCGGTCTCTTGAGAATTTGGACCCTGGGGATAGTCAAATTCATATTTTACTCATAAATATGGACTCTCTCTCTCTCTCACTCTCTCTCTCTCTCTCTCTTTCTCTATCTCTCTCTCTCTCTCTCTTGTTTCTCTCGCAAACCAGCAGAAGTAGACGAGATCTGAAGAGTTAAATTCGAGTCAAGGTTGCGTGCTGACCGACTGATGGTCAAGTTTCCCTGATGTGGCTGTATGAACTGGTGAGCAGCACCTATCAACAAGCGACCTATTTGAAGGCTGAATGCCGATTGGCCAATCGGGCCACGTGATATGAGGCAGCGGGAAGGTCGAATCTAATAGAGGAAAAATCAGACAAGTCACTTGGCTGAGAGACCCCCTAAGAGACAGACGTGTCCGTGGCGCGAAGGCCCCCGGCGTTTTGGCTGGGCCGTCTGGCATTCGTGCCGGATGGGTGCTCGAAACCAAGAGCAGACTCGGGGCCGAATAGGCCCCCAACTTCGGCTGGGCAACCTTCGGGTGGGTGAGCTGCACTTTTGTCCCCTTTGTACGGCACTAGACCAAGCGTCTAGTTTAAGCCGTTAACTGGCATACGTTCCCGGACCCACATTTGGGTTCGTGAAACTGCTTGCCTCATCAGGCTCACATTGCACTAAGTGAGCCGATGAGCAGCACAGACAAGCAGGGTTCGAGTCTCGGCTCGTTCCCGACCTTCCCTCCCCTTTATCCCCACTTTAATCGGCCTTCGGGCTTTTGACCTTGTGTCAAGTCGTGTCTGGTGGGAGGCAGCGACAAATACATGGCGCGAAGAGTAAGCTGTCTTGCTCAGGCCAGCTCATATGGGAAGATTAAAATGCCGTCAGAAAAGGATAAGAAACATGTGACTATTTTGTTTGTCGACTGACAACGAGAAAAATCAAAGAACAAGAACAAGAAGAAGATGTACAAAGAAAGAAAGAAAGAAAGAAAGAGAAATGGGTTACCTTGTCCCCGGCATAAGACAATGGGTTATGGAGATAAAGAATTACTAGTTGAACATTCTGGGGAAAGGAGGAAAAAAATTAACGGTCCGTGAAACGCAACACCAGAAAAAAGAGAGACATATATATATATATATATATATATATAAGGAGAGAGAGAAATAAGATAAGCTTTCATTTTAATGTTATATTCTTTGCTTACCCAATTCCTACCGAACACAAAACACTTCAAAAGAAACTTTTTGCACACATCATCAAAAGAAAAATTCTTGGTGAATTGTCCTCAAATTGTTAAACTATAAACATTTTTATTTTTGTCGCTAAGACTATTTTACTTCGCATACATGCCTTTATTTTGGGGGGTTGATGATAAAATGATTTGTATTCTAAATTGTGCATTTCGTGTTGTCTTCATTTTCGGCTTGTTCGAAAATCTCTGTCATAGTTTTCCCAGTTCGCTTGTGGTTGAATGACATTCCGGAATAAAATACTGTCCGACCTAATACCAGCAATACGCTTGGCGTTGTCCGGGAAGCTTGTTACTTTCGCCGACAGCAAATCAGTTGAAGTTTCGTGTCATTATCTATCTATCTTTGTCTCTCTATCTCTCTTTCTCTGTCTCTGTCCCTGTGTGTGCGTGTGTGTGTCTCTCTCTCTCTCTTTGTCTCTCTCTTTCTTTCTTTCTCTCTCTCTCTCTCTCTCTCTCTCTCTCTGTATCCCTCTCTCTATCTCTCTCTCTCTCTATCTCTATTTGAACGAGAATTGGTATAGTTATCAGATTATTTTGGAACCTTTCTTTTTAAGGCATATCAACCTTCGTGTATTATTTAATTCCAAAGCCATTCTTGTTGAACAGTAGTGGTACTATTTAACCGATTGTTGGAGGGATAAAGGGTTCATGCCTTTCGCAATGGTATTAGTACAAAAGTGAACGTAATTACGCGACGAAAGTTGGAACTCGCTTATTACGGTGGAATAGTCCAATACGTAAGCCACAACGCCACGGAGATACCCCCTGTAATTATATTATGAAATTATGTAAGCTTTTCTGAAACACCCAAATGATATCAATTTTTTTAAACACCCTCTATTTACGTTTCTTCATTGGACGCCATTTTTAATAAGTACACAATTTGGGGAGAAAAAATGGAAGCAAAGCAATCAAAAATAAGTAAGCAAATTTTATCTCGTGGATTAGGAAAACGATGAGGGAACAAAAAGAAAAGTGAGAAAATGGTGAGATGAAGGACAGGCAAAGAAGGAATACGTTTACATTTTGGAGAGTTTTAGCAAAGTAAGGAGTAGTGATGGTGAGAGAAAGAAAAAGAAAATGGCGACGATATGGCACCATTTTCAGAAATCAGACAGAAATGCAGGAAAGATGTTGCATTTTTTAACGTTTTATGGTGGCAAATAAAACGAATTGAAGAATAAAAAAAACAATGAAGAAAAGACGTCATAAGGAAAAGAGAAAGAAAGAACAAGTGATCTAGCAACTTGGGATATTTCAAATTCAAAATCTCTGCATATATATATATATATATATAGCCTAATGAGAAGAGTGTTCGTCAATGGACCGGAAGACCGAGGTTCAATCCCAGGTCGAGTCATACCAAAGACTCAAAAAATGATACTTGATGCTGCCTTGCTTAACACTCAGCATTATAAGGTACGGATCAATGGTAAAGTGAAGCAATCCAGTGAAAGGAGTAGCATCCTTCCTTACACTTCGGTGAAGTAGCTATTGAAAGGGGAGCCTTCGGGTTACCCTCGACTAAGGTCAACAACTTTATATATATATATATATATATATATATATATATATACTTCAAACTTCTGCAATAAATATAATGAACACAAAAATTAATAAACATAAGTAATTTTTTTCAAGTAGTACGATGACGATAGATACATACATAGATGTGAATAGACTTGGGTTTGATAGATAGATAGATAGATAGGAAACGATTGAGATAGATAGATAGATAGATAGATAGATAGATAGATATGAACAGCCTCTGAAATCGATATGAACAGACTGATATATATATATATATATATATATATATATATATATATATATATATATATATATATATATATATATAATTTTTGGATATTTATGAATTGAGTTAATTAGTCGTCCATGCTTGTTCTTTTTGTGTATTTTTATGGAACTACGTAAGAGCTTGATAGTTTCGTATTGATGGGTTTTAGCGTTTCAAATGTTTATTGATTAATTTTCTGATGAACATATGGTTTAGCAAGTTTATATTGGGATTTGGTAATCCTCAAAGGGTTCAGCTGAAAGTCTTGGTTGCTTGTTGGCTTCATTGAGATTTTCATGTAGATAGATATGTAGAGACTGAGATAGATAGATAGATAGATAGATAGATAGATATGAAAATATAGAGAGAAAACTACGAAGATACAGACATATATGAAAAGATAGATGTATAGATATATATGAAACTATAGATAGATAGATAGATAGATAGATAGATAGATATAAAAATACACACACACACACACATATATATGTGTGTGTGTGCGTGTGTGTGTGTGTGTGTGTGTGTGTGTGTGTGTGAAAAATAGATAGATAGATAGATAGATAGATAGAAGGAAAGAAAAATGGAGACGTATATGGAAAGAGAGATTCCAAATATAGACATATATGAAAAAAATCGAAAGATAAAAATATTGATATATATGAATAGCTAGAAAGATATGAAAATAGAGATAGACTGATATGAACAGAATAAGATAGATAAATAGATAGATATGAAAACATTGACATTTATGAAAAGATAGATAGATATAAAAACATAGATATATATAAATGAATATATAAATAGATATAGATCTATATGAAAATATAGGGACAAATGTCCTACCATTTCCAGTATCCTAGTATGTTCTGGTACGCATATAATATTTATATTGTGCTCGACAGCAGATGATGTAAGCTCTGGTAGTTGGTTTATTGTGTTTAAAGTCAAAATGTTAAAAGTTGCTATGTTAACAATGTTTTTGCTTCTAAGTATGTTGGGTTTTGGCTCTGTAACTGGCTTTTCGAACACTAGGGCGAATACTCCAACCTCAACAGAACGCATCCTTCGTTTATTAGCATGAAGGATTTGGACGTACGGTTTGTATTAGTCATGACATTCTTTCGTTGGCTGTTTTTTAGGATCTTTTTTTTTTCTCATCAATAGACGCCACCCTTAGAGACGAGTTGGAGTATTTACCTGACTGACATATTTGATCCTGGCCGTTGACCTTCGAGGTTTTTCCGCTCAGTATCTGGTGAAGTGCGCCATTGACCCAAATGTGGATTACTCCGACTTACTCCATGTCCACCATGCTGTATTCTATCGTTTTTTGCTATATACTTGTGTGAATCGTAAAATACACTCCTCTCTCAAAGACTATAATCCAGTGACAGGCTGGGGCAGGATATCTGAGTGGTTATAGAGGTGAAAAAGGTCCCCCCCACCTTTCATTTTCTAAAGGTTTAAGCTTTGAGTAAAATTTAAACTAAGATCAGGCACAGGCGGAATTATCTGTTTTATCATACTTCGGCGAAATTATTCCGGAGAAATTGATTCATTGTTTTCTGATGCAATGGAACTATTTTAAATTTTGGGGTTTTGTTCAGAATACGAAAAAACTTGCGAGCTTACATTACCTTAATTCGAAACGGGCTTTATGAAAGAGAATAATTGTTTGCCTGGCATTTTTTTCATTTGTTAGAAACAACTTATATTCTCAGAGAATAAAAAAGGATATTTTGCTACAAGTACAAAGTCTAAGTGAGCATAACACAACTTAATATATTGTTCAGGTATCTCTCTCTCTCTCTCTCTCTCTCTCTCTCTCTCTCTCTCTCTCTCTCTCTCTCTCCTTGTATCATCATCATCAAATTTAACAGGACTTCTTCAAATCCAATGGATTTGGATCTGAAGAAGTCCTGTTAAATTTGGAGTTATTGATTCATATCAATACCCATAGCAGGATGGAAATAAATCTATCATCCTAAAGTGACCGAATTTTATTTTTCTTAAAGGTATATATATATATATATATATGTGTGTGTGTGTGTGTGTGTGTGTGTGTGTGTGTGTGTGTGTGTGTGTGTGTGTGAAGGAAAGTTGAAAAAACAAAATAATACAAAATTTGATAAATTTATTATGAAAGTCGATGTTCAACGTTTCGGTTATACTAACCTTCTTCAGGACTTTAAATTCATGAAAACTTTTGTTAAAATATCCATCGCTATTTTAATGCACATTTTAACGTCGACTTTCATGATAAATTCATCAAAATTTGGATTATTTTGTTTTCTTCAACTTTTTTTATACTATCGGATTTAATTTCCTTATTTATTTTCATATATATATATATATATTTCATATATATATATATATATATATATATATATATATATATGTATATATATATATATATGCATGTGCCTGTTACCTTAATTATGTCCCCAGAGAGTACCGTGTGAATTCTTTGCTATAAAATTCCCAACCTGGTGACTCCTTTGAACTTAAAAGGTCCTTGAAATTTCCCTTGTTCCATTTAGGAAATCCATGCTGATCACGTGACAAGCCCATCACCTGAATTATTCTGCAGAGACGAATTAAAGTGACTAAATTTAAACACTAACGATGAGCGTGGGTGGGGGCGTCATTTCTTGATTTCGAAGAACAAATTGCTTTTAATTGTTGGTCAGTGTTGTCTTACAACAAGATTTCGGAATTGGTCTTATGGAAGCCTGTAGCAGACATAATTGCGTTACAAGCAATTGCTTGAATAATTCTTATTATTTTGTACGATATTTTAGTTTTATGTGATTTTTTGTTCACTTTATTTGTTTATTATGAAAGTTTAAAAGAAATCTGAATTTTTTATCAAGACGTTTTTAAAAGCGTAAAAAACAGAAAGAAAGAAAGAAAGAAAGAAAGAAAGAAAGAAAGAAATTGTTATTAAAAAGAAAACATTATTTAAAAGAAAGAACGTCTATGTATAAAAAAAAGGAAAAATGTGTATATAAAAGAAAAAACAGTTTAAAAAAAGAAAGAAAGAACGTGTATATATAAAGAAAAACACTATCTAAAACAATGAATAATAGAAAGAAAACTTATAAGAAAAGAAACACAATATCAAAAAGAAAGTATGTGTCTTTCAAAGAAAAACAGTATTTGAAAGAAAGAAAGAAAGAAAGAAAGAAAGAAAGAAAGAAAGAAAGAATGTGAGGAGACGAAGAACCGGACATAAAAACAACAGTAACGAAAAAGATTTTTTCTTTTATAAAAAAATGTTAAAATTCCTTTAAAAAAAGGCAAAAAGATTTCCAATCAGTTTTGGATTGGGAAGATTTGGCCATTCAAATCAAATTCGTGTTGGAATTACATTTGCATCGGAGAGTGAATGTGACACCGACGGACAAAAGCTGTTGGATTAAGCGCCAAAAAGCTCATTTCATTGACATAAAATTAGTTAATCGTCTGCTTCGCACAATCTGGAATCACTTTTAGATGAACTTTTCCAAATGGTATCCCACTCGGGGCTAAACAATGGAGAACATTTTGTTGATTTTTCAACATAAAAATTACTGTCGTCTGCAATATTTATTTAAAAGAAAAATGTCGTTAACAACTTTTATTTTTCCTGAAACAAATTCAAGTAAATGTTTCAATGTGTTAGTGAAGTAAAGAAACAAAAGTCGGGTATCAAGAATTGAGAATGTTATTGAATTTTTT
Organism: Sepioteuthis lessoniana; assembly: GCA_963585895.1. Lineage (NCBI taxonomy): Eukaryota > Metazoa > Mollusca > Cephalopoda > Myopsida > Loliginidae > Sepioteuthis > Sepioteuthis lessoniana. The sequence continues at coordinate 23,908,646 of OY757926.1, forward strand.
TTATCGGTATCCAGAAGTTAATAGTTATTAATTCAACAAGATTTTGGTAGAGGTTTATCTATTTTTTTATTTATTTTTTATTTGTTTTTCTTTTTTTTTTTCTTTTTTTTTCACATTAAGTATCACCATTTTTATCTTAAGAGAGAAAATACAAAAAAGAAAAATATCTGGTACCAAAAATAAGTTTTAAAATTGTATAAAAAATTATTCCGTTCTGTCGGCGAAGCTCAGAATATACTAAAAGTAAGCACCCCCTTTCAAAAGGGTGACCTGTGTATGCCACTAAAGTACATCTGATGACTCGGCTCAAGTTCCGAATATCTGGGCAGTGTAGAGTACTCCTTTCTTACCATTTTACACTGAACTACCCGAAGTGGTAGTGTTTTATAACTTTTATTGAAATCATCCCAGTCAGCTGAGTTGGTAAAATACACCGACGGCAATTTCAGCAGAGTTGTAAGACCTCACAACGAGTGTCCTGATATGACACTAAACAATCTGATGGTAAAGCTTCAGTTCTGGAGTTCTCGGGAAGGTAGAGTACTCCTTCATTGCTTTTACCCACAGGCTCATTCAGACTCGGAGTGATAGCAGCTGATAGGGTCTCCTTAATTGATCTAATAGAACTGTTTGACATCTTGACCGTGTGAAAACAAATGGATTATGCTGAATTGAATTGTTAGTGATGCATAGCAATACTTGGACACGGCTAATTGCATTTCACATAGCACTAATACTCTGGGGAAAGATAGGACTCCAACTGTTCTCTCTCGCACTACGGGTACTAGGGCAGGCTGGCCTCTTCAACCTTGGTATGGCAACTGTTCTTGGAGAAGGAAAACTCTGAATTCAGACCAGTTAAAATCCGCTTAAAAATTGGCCTTGTATCACATCCTGTCCGTACAAAGGAGTTGGTAAATACATACATGGCAATACTTGGAACTATGTAACTGTGTGCAAATAAAACTATTTGTGTTGAATACTTGAAACCATTTAACCGTATACAAATGAATGAATAGTGGTGAATATAATAAATGTGAAGATTTTATGGTAGGTACAAAATATTGTTTTTAAAAGCGTATGCATAATGAAATATTTTGGAAACGATTTAGATATATTAAGATCCTAATTAATAATATAGTATTATAAGAATAATTAGTTGTAACACTATGTAGGTGGTCCGCCAAGCAGACGATTCCTTCGTCTGTTTTGGCGCGAAACCAGACAAAGGGTTTTGGACCCGCGATCTCGACGTGACCGAAAGTGGTAAGTGGTCGCCAGTTAGAGAGTGAGACAAAGGGACTGAGAAGTGGGAAATTGGCGAAGGGTGACGCAAGTGACCAGTCGGTACCGGACACCGGAGCGGAGAGACCAGTCGGCAGGAGATGGAGTCCAGCGACAGTGAGGAGGACCGGTCAAGATAGGTTGGCGTTCCTATTAGCGTTGTAGAATTTTCGCTAGAATCCACGCTAGCGTTAGTCTACATATGTACACAGGAAATGCAGTGTTGCATAACTCCCTTTCTGCACTTGAGTTAACCCCAAGCGTTTGTTCGTTTGTTCTTTTTTTTTTTTTTTCTCCTGTTCCCTCGATTGTATTTGATGTAGCGGTAAAGAAATGTGCGTTGCCCCTATCGGAACCACTAGTTGATCACCGGCCGTACAGAAGTGAAATGGTTCGAAGAAGTTGATATAATGTGTGGGCCGAAGGGGAACGTCACATAGTGTTAAATAGCAATAATTGAAACCATTTAATTGTGTAGAAACAATAGCAATATTTCGTTATGTACAAACGAATTAGCTTTAATTCATTTAAAAAATAAACTTATTTACACACTATCGATTTAGAAATCATTTAAATGTGTGTAAACAAATAACTGATATAAAATTGTTACTTTTTTATCAGTAATTGAATTTCACATAGCACTAATACTCTTTGGAAAGGTATGAATCCAATCATTCTCCCTCCAGCTACGGGTAAATAGTAGGACAGACTGAGTTCTTCAGCCTTGGTGAGGCAACTAGTCTAGGAGAAGGAAAACTCTGAATTCAAACCTGTTAAACTCCGCTTAAAAATTGACCTTGTGTCATATCCTGCCCGAGCAGAGGGGTTGGTATATAGAATCTACAAAATGTTTTGACAAATCATATATTTTTTATATACATGAATGAACAGGATGTGGTATTAGATAACCTACCATGATTGATATGACATAAAACAAAGACCAACAAACAAACACACAATCGAATTCTCTTCTGATTTACGAATACATTTCATACCAACTCACTAGCAAATCAAATGAATAGATAAATAAAAACACTTGGGGAGAAAATCTATCGAGCATACATTTCGCTTAAAAAAAGGTAATATTAACAGGATCTTGTCTGATTGGTGGTTTATTACAAAATGTATGACACATCATTGCGCAGGTAGGCTCTGCGCATAAATCCGGTTGAAATGTAAAAATAAAGACTAATAAAAAAAACTTTTTTTTTCAACCTCTCAGAAACCTTCCCCTTCAATTCCTTCTGGAACTGATTCTTTCCCCAGGAGAGCAATAAAAAGCGATAAACACAAACTTGAAAGCAGTTGCTGCTTCCCCCACCCCCAGTCCAGTAGATAGGACACACTTCGGCCGACAGAGTTTCCAACGGCGCGGATCGGGTCGGATGTGTCTTGTCACTAGCAAACGGTTATTCGGTCGATGCTGCCTGACGTTGGTGCCGGGGAGGTCCAGCATTCGCGTCACTCTCCTCGGAGGGGCAAGGTTTATTGCCTGGCGCATCTTTTTAGGGGAGTGCCGACGAGGCCCGAGGCATTTTGGGGAATGTCGGACGTGTCTGGGCAACGGCCCCTTGCCCAGACCCACCTTTAAAAAGACCTTGTGCCATACTCCCCAGTTTTGTGGAGCGCGTGACCCCACATCTCGGACAAGAGTTGAGACAACCGCTAACTTATCAACGAACACACATACCCACAAGGCGCTGAACCTACCAGAACTGGGTCACTTACACCAAGCATACTGAGCAACAAAAAAAAAGAACTCTGTATTTATCGAAGCGTCCCACGAACGCACAAATATGGCACAAGGCCGTTTTTAAGGTGGGCCCGGTCGCAGGGCCGAAGCCCACACGCGTCCGGCAAGGCCAAAAATACCTTCGGTCCCGTCGGCATTCCCCTTTTTGGGGCGCCTCAGGCGCCAGGCAATAAACCCAACCCCCCGAAGGGGGTATAAGCCTGGGGGGATGGCCCCCTGAGACCGGAGGAAATCTCCAGTGCCGAGGCACACCCGGCAGAACCGCCCAGAGGTTAGACGGCCTACTGAATGCAACCCAAGAACTGGAGAGGAAAGGCCACACACAAACGCCCAAAAAGAACTCACACCTACTCGCTTCCTGAATACACATCGAAGGGAGAAAGAATATCATTCCTTCATGGGACAACGAATTCTTCACCACGCAACCTTTTTCTTGCAATAAACAATTTTGATTCAAAAATTTTCCCCGTTACAATTTTCCAAGCAACTATTTGCTTGTCTATAACGGAAGTATCAATAAGGATTCCATCTAGGTATGAAAAAGCCCTAGACAGCTTGCCATGCCATTAAAATCAATAAATCAAAAATTATTTTCTTTTTTAATCAATTGAGAATTCATGGGGAATATGTCGAGAGCTCATGTGCGCTTTTTGGACCTGGTTTATTACCAAATATTTAGTTACTTTCATTGATTTTAGCTTATCCGAAACTTTTTCAATGCTGGTGATCAGATTCTTCTCTGCGTTGCGTTTTAAGGCTTCACAATCTACGATGGGCGTCTACTTGTGCCCTTTATTTCAAGTGTCGAGTCACCACCCTTAAAACACCTTTCGCGAATAGACTCGCTTTCATGCACCCTTAATTGATCCCGAGTTAACTCACTCTGAAACGTCCAAGCATTTCTATTCAAGCGCTGCGTGCGTTACTCTGTCAATTGAGCTTAAAACACGCCAACTGTATCCCCAACACCACGCCCTCAATGAGGTATCCTGGGTGAGACAATAAACTGCATCTGGATATCTGAGGGTTGTGGAGGACTTCTTTATTGTGATTACTCTCAGGTTCACTCTGACCCGGATTGGTAGTACTTGTTAGGGTCCCGTCAAATATATCTGTTTGAAAATTATTTGTATAAGATAAAATTACGAACGTGTTTACGCACGAGTATTGCTGTTGATTCTACACAGTTAAATATTTTCAATTATTGCTATCTAATACTAATAATTCTATTCAGTACTAATCCTTTGTTTGCGTATAGTGAAGTGGTTACAAGTATTGCTATTTAATCATTCGACACTATTTATTTACCAACAGTTAAATTGCGCCAAGTATTGTTATGTAATACCAATAATTCAATTTAGGGACACAGTTAAGAAGTTTTCAAGTATTTTTATTTAGCCCAAATAATTTTATTCAATATTACTCATTCACTTGCATACAGTTAAATGACTCCAAGTATTGCTATGTATAACTAACAATTCAACTAAACATCAGTCCTTTGTTTACACACAGTTAAATGATCAATAGTTCTATTTAAAAAAAATTCAGTCTAGTGTAAGTCAACAAAGTAAAATGGCTTCAAGTATTGCTATGTATCACTAACAATTCAATTAAACATCAGTCATTTGTTTACACACAGTTAAATGTCAAACAGTTCTATTTCAAACAATTCAATTTGGCATAAGTCATTTGTTTGCACTCGGTTTAAATGTCAAACTTCTATTTGAACTCTAGATAGGACCCTATCAGAGAGGACTTGGGAGCAATGGCATTGAAGGGATATTCCACACTCCTCGAAGCTCCAGAACTGGAGCCTCACCATCAGATTGTTTAGTGTCATATCCAGGACACTTGTTGGAAGGGGATGATGACGACGACAATGACTGGAGAGCATTGAGGATTTCGTGGATGCAGCAATTCAGGATATACAAAAAGAGCAAAAATAAAAAAGCGAAAAAAGGGGGCAAATATATGGACCTTGCCAGAGAGCAAGAAAAGATGTAGAACATTAAGGTGACCGTGATAATAGTTGTAGTTGGTGCCCTTGGGACGGTCCTCAAGGGCCTGGTAAAGATACTGGGGTAACAGTACTGAAGATCAAGTGAAGAGCCAAAACTTTTTAGACCACAGCACAGCCAAATTCAGCTAGGATATTTAGAAGAGTTCTGGAGATCTATGGAGACTTATTGTTCCAAAGACTCCAGTGAAAATCTACTAGTTACAACTGGTATGAAAAGTTGCAATGTGTAAGAAGTAATGATATTATTATCATTACTTTGTATTAATGTAACATATTGACCCTCGACCGAGCCGTCAATCAAGAGATGCACCTGTGTAAATAACAGCGAAACAGGTGCATCCGATCGAAGATATGGGAATATCACCTTGACCTGTGAACGTGTTTGAATTCGGTATGCGTACGCCCACTGGAAGCAGGTGGACATTAGACAATTATATAACCAGGTGCCACAGACAGTTCAAATCAGTCAGTCGGTTCGAGTTCCAGTTACAGTTGGAGTCAGTTGAGAACAAGATGACGGAGTGAGAATCAGCTCCAGACAGAGGGCTTGGGTCCTCAGTGAGCAGCCCAGCCAGAATGAGGAAGAAGTACTGCTATGGTCAGAAGAACTTTGGGTCAATATGTAGCAGTCTGTCCTCGTCTCCAACTCACTTCTCACACACAACCAACATCAACACTTTCGAATAAAGTGTGAGAGGTATATTTTTATAAAGAAGTGTGTTCGTTCGTTCATTGAAGTTCGTCATTATTATTGACTATGTTTCCGCATATATTTATATATATGTATATATATTGTGTAGTTGTATGTGGCTATACAACATAAATTCAAAAGAAGATAATAAATAGTCATCGGGTGGATTTTGCTGTTCCAGCAGGTCACACAGTAAAAATGAAATAAAACTAAAAGATAAACAAATACCTGAATCTGGTCAGAGGACTAAGAAAAGTACAATGAAGGTGACCGTGATATAAATTGTAATTAGTGCCCTTGTAAGGGTCCCCAAAGACCTAGAAAAGTAAGTGGGGGAATGGGAGTTTAGAGGAAGAAGAGAAACCACCCAGATCATAGTTGTATTTATATCAGCCAGAACACTTAGAAGTATCCGGAAGACCGGAGGAGATTTGCTGTCACTCGGACTCTAGTGAACCCCTCACCCCAAACTAGTATAGACTGAAAATAATTATAATGATAACTAACAATGCTTCACTCAAAAGTAAAACTAAATAAGTAAAGTTGGCGACCTTCGTCGAGGGGGACCCAAAGGCTCCCTTTTCAATAGCTACTACACTGAGCTATAGAGGAGGGCGCTACTCCATTCACTGGATTGCTACACTTTATCCAAACCTTATAATGCTGAGTGTTAAGTAAGGCGGTATCAAGTACCATTTTTTGAGTCTTTGGTATGACTTGACCTAGGAATGAACCCCGCTCTCCCGGACCATTGGCGAACACTCTACTCATTAAGCCAGTGGTCCAGTCAAAAGTGAATAAAAGAGATTACAAATATCAGAATTATTAGGAAAGACATTTCACTCACATCCTGATATTAATGCAGATCAACAAAGTCAACATTATTTTCAAGTTAGCAAAAAGCTAATGCTAAAAAAATGGCTGTAATCTCCGGACATCTTGTCCGGAGACAACAGCCATTCGACATTATGTAGGAAGAGATATTTAAAAAATGCATTAAATGTCAAACCATTTGTTGTGGATATTTAATATGCTACAAATCATGAAGAACTGAAAAAACTAACAAAACTTTATTGGGTGCCAAAAAACTTGCGACGATTTTATTTTCTGCCTTAGACGAATATCTAAGAGATTGAAAATCTATTACATACTTTTCCTTCTTCGTGAAAGGTGATAAAAATGGTCAAATACTTTATCACTAAGGACAAAAGGCAAAAGAATATAATAGTGAACATCTTTGTAAGTGATTGATTGGTGATATACCTCGTGCATAGGTCGACCTTTGATTTTGAAGTCACGTCTTATGCGTATACTTTGACTCCGGGGTGGGGTGCTCGTGGTTTAATGGTTAAAGCGATGGACTGCGAAATCGTAGTGAGTTCGTACTCCAGTCGCACTATTACGTTCACTGTCGGACAAATACTCTTCGGAAAGGTTTGAACCCCCTTATCCTCCCAGCTATGGGTTAAATAGTACCACTACTGTTCTAGGAGAATGGCTTTGGAATTAAATAACCAACAAAGGCTGATATGCCATTAAACAAAGAAACCAAACCAAACCTTTGACTCTTGATTTTAGAGCCACAAAAATATTAAGTATATGACCCCTGTATCAGTCGATCCTTGATTTTTGAAACCAATAACTTTTCACTATCACACACGGATCATATATATGTAGACACAAAATCCTTTATGTATTAGGGGTGTCTGCATGGAGTAATGGTTAAAGCGATGGACTGCGGAATCGTAGTACGCTAGTTCGTACTCCAGTCGCGCTATTACATTCACTTTCAGGCAAATACCCTTGGGAAAGGTATGAACCCCCTTATCCTCACAGCTATGGTTTAAATAGTACCACTACTGTTCTTCTAGGAGAATGGCTTTGGCATTAAATAACCTAAAAAGAGTTGATATGCCATTAAACAAAGAAACCAAACCAACCTTTATGTATTGGCTGAGTCATAAATAATTTCTATTTTAGTAAAATATAATTTATTCTAGAGTTATTCAACAATGAATTAATTTCAATCAATAGTATATTTGTGTTGTATTTTGACCTTTTGACCCGGCCAAAAATGCCATTCCAAGGTGATGCACCGGAAGGAGGTGTCACATTCTAATGGCAGTTATGAGAGGAAATCGCGTGGGAGAAAATTGGCTGATGAAATGGGACGAGGTAAAAAATTCCCATGGTACACTCATAGACTGATGCACCGGAAGAGAGTGACCTGTGAACTGCATGACAGTTATTTCCGCTTGATGACGATTAAACATTCGATTTCAAAGATCGATTGGGCGATTGAGTGGACGTTGAACTATTATATAACGCAGTCAAGACAACAGTGGAGTTGCTGTAGAGTTGGAGGCGGAGATAGACGAGGTGTGGTAGGGAAAGCCACATCCGGCTGAGAGGGCCCTCGGGAACCCCGATGGAGTTTGGGGACCAGAAAAGTTGCTGATAAGATGCAGTAAAGAAAGCCAGCACCCAGCAGAGTGGACTCCAGGGCCTCCGCTTGAGCATCAGGAGAACGAGAAAGACACAACGTTGACGGCCATAAGAGTGGGGGTCAAAATATGTCAGTTCTGTTCGGTCTCAGCTCCCTCTCACACGCAAACCTTGAGTAACCCTTTTCGAACCCTTGCAATAAAGTGAGAGGTACATATATTTATAAAGAAGTCTTCCTACGTCTGTTTATTTATTGCGTCTGTATGTATCCTGCATGAACATGTATATGACAATATAACATTTGCCATTATTTTAAATCACCTCTCGATATTTATCAAGTAGCTTGTTGATTGCTCTCAAGAAAAATTAAGCTAGTTTTCAGCTCATGAAGTTTTCCACAAACGTTTTCACCTGATCTTTTTGACAATTTTTTGTCATTCAGAGCACTTTGTTGAAAACAAAAAGTTGGAAATCACTTGGTGCTAGATCTGATGAATATGGTGGAAAGGATAGAAAAGACCCGCCTAAATCCAATATTTTTTCATGTAAGTTTCCCGCTAAATGTGGCTTTCAGTTATTATGGAAAAGCACCACGTTTCTCCTATTAAAGAGTGCGGAGTGTATTCTTTCACTTTCATGCACACGTTGCACCTGTTGAGAGATTTATGTCTGTATTGGGTGACTGGTTGCGGCTTAAAAAATCAAAATAAATAATACCATGGTGATCTCACCAAACATACAGTATAATTTTTCTTCCATGAAGCTGCGACTTAGTTGTAGGCTGCAAAAATCATTCTTGTTAATTTACTGCATTTTACATGGAACATAGTCATAAAAGACCCATTTTTCGTCACTTGTAATGACATTCTTGAGAAACGGCTCATTTCTTTGCCTTGAAAGAAGACTTGCTGCTATGGATACGCGATCTTCCTTATTCTTCTCACTAAGAACATGAGAAGCCGAAATATCCAGCTTGCTCTTTTTTCCTATCTTTTTTCAAGTTACGGCAAATTGTGGATTGGGATGTGCTGAGGTCAATTCTCGAGTACTCTTGCGCAGATTTCATTCCACCGATTCTCTTAAAGCGTCTCGATCGAGGTTCGATAAGCGTACTGGTCTGGGATGATTTCTCTGCCAAAATGAAATTTTGAAATACTGTTTCGGACTTAGCGGCCAGTAATGACACCTTAACAATAAACACTACAGATTTTCTTGTTTTTGTTGTGTCTTTGTTATTCTTTAATAATGATAGATTAAATTAAGATGCACTCTCTTTCAACACTGAAATAAAAATGACCAATGATCGCACTCTTTAACCGGGTAATTTCCGGTTGTCTATAAAACAATGGCAGTTTGAAATACGTTTAAAAAAACGGAAATTATTTATGACTTTGTATTTATCTCTGCCTCCCACCAGACAGGATTTGACACGAGGTCTTCTTATAGTAAGAGTTTTAGGGAAGGGAGGCTGGACTCAGCTGGTCATAGGCTCACTAGGTGAAATGTGAGCCAGATGACCGTACAGGGACTTGGACTCACATAGTGCAATGTGAGTCCAGCCTTCTCAAAGCTTTAAGTAGATCCGAAGGTCAAGTGCTATGTTGCGCTGTCAATAATTGTTCGCCTACCAGAAGGTTGCCCAGCCGAAGCTGAAGACCATACGGCGTCGAATCTTTCAGTGATCAGGCATGATCTTTCATTGATCAGGCATGAATGCCAGACAACCCAGAAAAAAGCCAGGTTCAGTGAGCACGAATGACTCAACCCAATATATGACTCGTGTATACTTCGACATTTGATTTTGAAGTCACAAAATGATTAATGTATATGACGCGTGTTTACGTCAACGTTGATTTTTAAAAAGAATGAAAAGTTTATATGATGACGTCATGTGTATTATTGACAACATTTTTTCGATGAGAACCAGGCACAGCAGCGCTGAGGGAAGACGTGTATGGACTGCAATGCTGACGATGTTGAAAAATGAACATTTGGTCACATTACATGAGAATATCTTGGTTAACCTATGAACTTTTTATCTGACCCTCGTATATGACTTATGTATTCGTCGACCTTTGGTTTTAAGATCACGAAATCATTAGAGTATTTGATCCGCGTATATATCGACCATTGATTTTAAGATCACGAAATCATTAGAGTATTTGATCCGCGTATATATCGACCATTGATTTTAAGATCACGAAATCATTAGAGTATTTGATCCGCGTATATATCAACCACTGATTTTAAGATCACGAAATCGTTAAAATATATGATCCGTATATATGTCGATCCTTGATTCTAAGATCACAAAATCATTAGAGTATATAATCGGTGTACATGTCGACCCTTGACTAAGATCATGAATTTATTAATGCATATGACCTATGTATACGTCGACTTTTGATTCAAAGACCAAGAAGTCGTTAATGTATTTGACCCGTATATACGTTGATCCTTGATTTTGAAGCTACGAAATCATTAATGTATGACGTCGGGTGTATCAATCGACCGTTGATTTTGTAGCCAAGAATTGATTAATGAGTGAGAGAATTCCCGTGGCCTAATGGCTAAAGTGCTGGCCTGCATCAGCGTAGTAAGCGAGTTCGAACTCCTGTCGCATAACTGCGTTCACTTTCGGACTAATACCCTTATGAAAAATATGAACCCCTTTACCCCCACCCCGGGGGCTATAAGTAAGAAATTAACCCTACTGTTCTTCTAAAAGGATCGGTTTGGCATTAAATAACTTTCGAAAGTTGATATTACTATTAAACAAAGAAACCGAACTATCATTAATAAATATGACTTGTGTATCAGTTGAGTATAATTTTTCAATCCAATGCAAAAAATTGGAGAAACAAAGCAACATACACGTGGATACATTTCGTTTTCTAGGTTGAGGTAGGGGGTCTGCTCTGGGAAAACAGTCCTAACATTAGTTTGTAGCGTATTAGTTTCAATTATAGGTTCCTCAAAGTTTTTTCTTACTTTGATATATTTTACAGGGATTACAATATGCCTCTACCCGCTAAATGTAAAATTTGCAAATATTTATAGAGTACAGCATTTAGATATAATTGATAAAGTATAAAATGAATTCTAATAAAACAACTGCTCCTTTAAAATTGCAAATCGCTCCCTAGTCGGCAGTACCGCAAATATCGAAGACTTTTGAGTTAAACTTATAATGTTAAAGTGGATATTAAGTGTGAAAACAGCATGAGATTTTTTTATTTTCCTCGTAAATTTTTGTCTCCTCCTATGATACTCTCAGCTTGTTTGGGCAACAACCTCGACAAAGACTGAAAAACGTGGTGAGTATTAAATCTACCAACTCTTACTATTTTTAGATATTTAGATGAAATATTGATTTTTTGGTAAATTTCCCAAATTTGGTACAATAGACGAACCAATAATTTAACTCTGTCAACACTAGCCTTCAAATTAGCATTAATAGTAAAAGGAAGAAATTAAATAATGATGAGCCAGTTCAGTTGATGGTTTTGCTTTGATTTGTTTTATGGCATATCAACCTTCACGGGATTTTTAATGCCAAAGCCATCTTTGTAGTTGAAGAGTATTGATAATATTCAACCCATAGCTGGAAAAGTAAGGGACTCAATTTTTTTCAAGGGTATCAGTCAAAAAGTAATGAAATTGTGGGACTAGAGTTCGAACTCGCCTACTAAAATTTGTCAGTCCATGATGTAAGCCACTTCACTACGTGTTCCCTCCACCCAATTGTCTTCTGATATCCAACAATCAGATTAGCGTACCGTAATGGTTATCGCCAAAGGAAACTGATTTAAACCAATAATTTAACTCTATCGATTCTACCCTTCAAATTAGCATTAATCGTAAAAGGAAGACGTTAAATAACGATGAGCCAGTTCAGTAGATAGGTTTGCTTTAGTTTGTTTTATGGCATATTAACCTTCGTGTGTTATTTAATGCCAAAGAGATCCTTGAACAAGAACAGCAGTGGGTGTATTTAAACCATAGCTGGAGAGATAAGATTTTTGTTTTAGGTTTCTTTGTTTAATGGCATATCAACCTTCACGGGTTATCTTTGTAGAAGAACAACAGTGGGACAATTTAATCCATACCTGGAAGGGATAAGGGGTTCATATCTTTTTCAAGGATATTTATCCGAAAGTGAACGTAATAACACGACTGGAGTTCGAATTTGCTAACTACAATGTCGCAATTCAGCATTGTAGTCACTAAATGACTTATATGAGTGACCACTTAAGAAACAGCAGGTACTCTAAGCAACCTGTCCGCCAGACTAAGTAATAACTTTGTAAATTACAAGAACTGGTAAAAACGCTATAAGAAATGAAAGATACGAAAAGAAAACTGTAAGATGGCGAACCAGGTCACTAATGCAGAATATTAAAACGGACACAACGTTTGGTTTGCCTTTCATGGCATATCAACCATTGTAAGTTATTTAAAGCCAAATCTTTTTGTATATATATATAAAGCAAGTTAGTTGGCTGACTATAGTCGGGGGCAACACAAAGGCTCCTTTATCAATAGCTACTATACCGTGGTGTAGGGGAGGATGCTACTACATTCCCTGGATATATATATATATATATATATATATATATATATATATATATTAATCACTTATAAATTATATACATTTATATGTACATGTATATATAATTTGTAAGCAATTAGTTTGTTGCTAATGTTTTTAAGCGTGCCACAGCTTCTTTTTTGTGTTCAGTTAAAAAGTATTAAGTACTGTTATTTATTGCTTGCACACAGTTAAATCGTTTCAAGTATTGCTATTTAACTCTAATAATTCTATTTAATATTAATCATTTTTGACAAACAATTTAATAGTTTCAAGTATTGCTATTTGTTGTTTGCACACAGTTAAATGGTTTCAAGATTTAACTATTTAACACTAATCATCATCATCATCATGTCGTTCTGCTAGCACGGATTTCCCTTTCTTTCACCACCTGTCTCTATAGTCCATCACTCCTGGCAGGTCTTCCCGGTTACATCCTGTATTGGGACAGACCTGCCGTAGATAATTTCTAGCTGGTCATCCAATCTTTGTTTGTCCATGTGAGGGGGTCCACAGGAGTGCATCGCTTATGAGTTCGTCCTTACGTCTCCAGCAGTGTCCCGCATGTTTGGTTCGTCTAATTTGGATGGTTTTCGTGATGGGTCGTAGGTGGCCATACAGTAGCTGTTTTGTGGGGCGTTCAATACAGCTCGTAGCATTTTTGTGTACTTGCCCTCAAGCTTTTTCTCCCTGCACTTAGTCCACATGGTGCATCCATGTAGCAGTATTGATACGGCTGCTGCTTGGAAAAAACTGAGCTTTATTTTATCGGACAGGTCTGACTTCCATATGACCGAAATCTATCGATAGCTGTCCATGCCTTTGCTAGTCGCATGTTGATGTCATTTTCAGTTGATGAGACGCCGCTTCCTAGGTAAGTGAACTTGGCTACTAGTTTCAGAGGACCACCATTTAATGTGGAGATGTCACCTCTTTGATTAAAGCACATGTATTCTATTTTGTCTGGGTTCGCATGGAGGCCTATGCCACCTGCTGCCCGTCCCAGACTATGGGGCAGGGACTCGCCAGGGCGGGTGTATTTGCCAGAAGTGCTATGTCATCGGCGTAGTACGTGACTGTAATAGTTTGTGCTGGGTATATTATGCTTCTTTTTTTTCCAGCGTGAAGCCGCTTTTTTTTTTTTTTTTTTTTTTTTTTCATTAAATCGTTAGACGTTCGAAGTACATAGTCTAGGCAGATAATAAACAGGTATGGGGCTGATGTATCACCTTGCAGCGCACCTGCAACAATGTTGAAGTAGCCTGTGTCTCCATCCGGTGAGTGAAATTTTGTTTTCGTGTTCTTATATAGCATCATTATGGCTGCGACAGTTTCTTTGGGGAGACCGTAGGCGAGAAGTATTTGCTCCATCTTCCCTCTGTGCATGGAGTCAAGTACTTTAGAGAAGTCTACAAATAATAGTGTTGCCTCGAGGGTTTTTGAACGAACACCGTCTAGAATTCTACGGATAGTCGAAATTTGTGATTTCGAGGATCGATTTCGCCGAAAGCCATTTTGGTTGTTCCTAAGTATCTTCTCTATTTTAGGTGCTATGTGATTGCATAGCAGAGCATTGTAGATCTTGGCCGCTATGAAAGTAAGGGTTATACCTCTGTAGTTCTTGGCTATTCTGAGGCCACCCTTCTTGGAGAAAGGGATGATGCATCCCTTTGTCCATCTGTCTATTGTGTTCTGGTTATATATGACGTTGCAGTATCGGAGCAGTAAGTCGTCGAATTTCCTTGTCTTCCGTAATTCTGGGAGTATTTCATCAACCCCTATAGCTTTCCTATTTTTAATTTTTCTTAATTCTAAGTCGAATTCTTGCGTAAACTATCCTAATAATTTTTGCGATAGGTTCATCCGTAACTTTCGGAGGTTTTCCAAGTAAATTCTCGAAATGTTGTTTCCACGGGTGTATTCATTCTTCTTGGCTGTCATCTTTCAATTTAGCTTTCGCAGTATTCTTCCTTCTACTCACTTCGTTTACTGTTTGCCATGCTGTCCTAGATTGTCTATCTTCAACCGAGTCCTAAATCTTATTGATCCGATATCGTATGTATTCTGTTAGTTTTTTTAAGTATGCGTTCGTTGGTTCATTTAGAGCCTTCTTAAGTTTCTGAGCGTTGATATTATTTGGGTTCTTCCTATTGCATAGGGATGTGATTTTCACGTTTGCACGCTTTTTTCTAACCGCTAATGTCTCTCATGGGACTCTAGGTTTAGCTATTTGTTTAGTTGGTATGCATTCTACTGCCGCTTCTATGTGGGCATTGACGAAGTTCTCATATTCGACATTCGGAATAGGTGTTTCTGATAGCTCCTGAAGTTCATCGAATTTGTTTCTTAGTGTTAACGTATATTTATCGCTAACACCTTTATTGTTAAGCAGGGACCAGTCATGATGTATGGTTGTGGTTGTTCGCGCCGCATTTTTTTTTTTTTTTTCGTAGGCTCAGTCGTATCTTAGCCGTGACAATTCGGTGATCAGATGACACACCCTCAAAAGAAGAATAAGCCTCACAATTCAATGCGCTATTATTCCATTTCTTATTAATGAGGATATAGTCAATCGGTACTTTAGCGTTATTTACGTAGGTGTACGTCCATAGTTTTTCCCTTTCTTTTCTGAAAGTTAGTATTAAGGCAAGTTAATCTATTTTCTAGTGTGAAATCTGTTAGATGTCCCCATTTCTGTTTAACGAGTTGTGTAAACGGAATTTGTTGTTAACTTTTTTACCTATTTGGGCATTCATGTCTCCACCGATGATGTTTCGGGATGCTACTAACAAGGAAGGATAGCTCGTTATAGAAGGCGATGAGGTCCGTTTCGTCACTTACATGGCCAGGGCTGTTGTGCTGGGGTTGCTATTAAACGTGGATTCATTTCGCATAAAATAACCCAACAAGGGCTGTCATGCTACAAGACCAACCAACCAAACAACCAATCACACTATGCAAGATACGAAATGTGTTGGTTTGTAGTGTTATCTCACAACGACTGTTAATTTCTTCTGATAGGCTATGATTATATTATTGAAAGAGTTTAAAATTTATGATGAATTTACCGTTTATTGGTTGGTAGGTGGCTCTTCCGTTGCACAGACACGGAATATACGTTTCTTCTGGAATGGTGAGTGTGTATTTTTGTCGGAGAAGGAGCACCAATGAAGACGAGCGGTTTGATTACCTATGTCTGTTTAAGGGGGGGGGGGTCACATCTTTTATTCGAAAGAGATTTTCTTTACTGTACGAAGTTACATTAAGTATTTTCTTGCGTTCTGTATTCTATTCATATTTAACAGCGCGTTTGGTTAAGACATCTTTAAAAAAAAAAAAAAAAAAAAAAAGAGAAAAAACAAATTGCATTATTTCACAATAACCAAATTACCCCAAACAATGTCCGCTGATACTTGCATGAAAAAAATGTTTGTAAGGAATCGGGAAAAAAAAGAAAAAAGAAAAAATATCATACAAAATATAATACAAGAAAAAAAATTATCAGAATAAAAATGGCAAATGCACAGGTGACATATGTGCATTGCCGTTTTTGTACTGATAATTCTTTTCTTTTTCTTTTTCTTTTTTTTTTTTTTTGCTTCATTATATTGTGTATGTTAATTTTTATTTTGTTCTTTTTTTTGTTGGCGATCCCTTCTGTGCATATATATATATATATATATATAGATGAACATATGTGTGTCCGCGTGCGTGTGTGTGTGTGTGTTTGAGTATACATATATATATATATACATACATACTTACATACATACTTACATAAATACATTGATGCATGTGCATATATATATATATATATATATGAATTTGTATATATATACACACACAATTATAAATGTACACACACAATTATAAATGTACATGCATGTATATATGTAAAGACATGTAAGTATATATATATATATATGTGTGTGTGTGTGTGTGTGTGCCTTCTATAAATTTCCACACTTGTTTTTATACAGGCATTTCAAATTGCCCTAGACTCTTGAAAATTCAGTATGTTATTGCTATACATCTTATGAGATGACTGGCCTATTTTTATAATTTCAGGTTCAAGTGAACAGCTACAGCAGCAATTGGAATACACCCTATTAAAACCTGATTATCACAGCTGGTGAATTTCATAAATGCAATCTGGACGTGAGGACACTTTAGAAGAACGATATGCAATAAAATTCTGTTTTAAACTTGGAAAAAAATGCCCGAAAAACGTATGGACTGCTTCAGACTGCTTTTCGACTATCTTGTATGAATCAAGCATCAGTTTTTGAGTGGCATAAGAGAATCAAGGAAGCCACAGAGTCTGTGAGGGATGATGAGAGGTGTGGGAGGAGTAAGGAAGTCAATACACCAAAGTTGATTGGCCAAAGGGTTAGGGTTAGGGTTACTATGTTGATGCTTTAAGGGAGTTCAGGAAGAGATTCCATTGGAAGAGGCCAGCACTCTTCAAATCGGGTCAGTGGCATTTCCGCCAGGACAATATACCAGTCCACAACTCCATCCTTGTCACAGACTATTTGACCAAGATGAGCATCAAGACAGTTCCTCACCGTCCCTATAGTCCATACCTTGCTCCCTGTGACTTTTTCTTATCCTCTCAGCTCAGAGGCTGTCGTTATGAGACAATTGAGGAGATGAAAGAGGCAGTGACGAAGGTCATTGACACGCTCACACAAGAGGACTTCCATGGGGCCTTCCATATATATATATATAATTAAACATGACTCATTATAAGTGATACTACATCATCTACTCTTTCCTCCGTCCTCTATTAACTTATAAGCCGCAACTTCGGGTATTTCATTTTTAAACTGTGCTTGTATTAAAAGTCAACTCAAAGGAGCGTAATTAGAATTGCCATAGAGCAATATTATCTCATAATTTCCATAAGGGTCGATTATGGAGGTGCCCGTGGTGTAAGGGTTATCGTCGTAAGAAATGGACACGGCGACACGAGTTCAAATCCTGGACTGATTGCATTTCACATAGCACTAATACTCTTGGGAAAGGTATAAATCCAATTATTCTCCCTCCAGCTATGGGTAAATAGTAGGACAGACTGGGTTCTTCAGCCTTGGTGAGGTAACTAGTCTAGGAGAAGGAAAACTCTGAATTCAAACCTGTTAAACTCCGCTTAAAAATTGACCTTGTGTCATATCCTGCCCGAGCGGCGGGGTTGGTAAATATGATAAGGGTCGATTGGTTTGATTTGATTTGGTTTGGTTTGGTTTGGTTTGGTTTAATTGCTTGTAGGTCATTTAATGCCAAATCCGCTTTAATTCATATATATTAGATCTATATGATTTGAAAATTGCTGAAAAACATAATCCAAATAGGTGAATTTATTATGAATTAAAGTCAACGTTGAACGTTTCGGTTTCAGTAACCATCATCAGGATTTGGATATCTAAATAGTTCACATAGCGATGGATGCTTGCTGAGATAACAGGAGCAAATGAAAAGTATACACCAAAAAAGTACAAACGTGCACATAGCGTTCATAATTCAAAAGTGTTAAGAATGTGTCTGGCACGTGGAAATATATTTGAAAATGTTGGATTCCCCAAAGAAACGAGACATCTTCTATCTTCATACTGTCGGATTTTGATCCATATTAACTTTCATATATATGATTTGTAAACATAAGTCAACAAAGTTAAATAGTTCCAAGTATTGTTATGTATCACGAACAATTCAATTAAACATCAGTCACTTGTTTGCACACAGTTAAATAATCAAACAGTTCTATTTCATACAATTCAATTTAGCATGTTATTTGTTTGCTCTCAGTTTAACTATCAAACAGTTCTTTTTTACCTATAGATAGGTGCTACCAGTCCGGGCTAGATTGGACCTGGGAGTGATGGCAATTAAGGGGTAGTCCACATTCCCCAAAGCTCCAGTGTTACTGGAGTCTCATCATCAGATTGTTTAGTGTTAAATCCAGGACACTCGTTGGGAGGGGGTGAGTTTTACCCTGTTGTATTCTCCAACCCAAGCTGACTGGACTGGATAAGGGAGATTAATAACTTTTGACTGCACCAGTTTTTTTATTCTTCGAATATATAACTAAAATATATTAGTTTATTTCGTATTTAGTTTTGATTTATCAATGAAAACTTCAGTAAGTACCGGAGAATATTTACAATTTCTTAGAAAATATATAGATATATAATAGGGATTGAATAATTGACACCAACTCTCTCTCTCTCTCTCTCTCTATATATATATATATATATATATATAAATTACCCCCATTATATATATATATATAATGAGGAGGTATTTTGGCTATCGCTGCTCCCTACTATCATTATTTCAGAATTTGTCGGTTTGAAGCAATCTATTTTTACCTAAAAATTTCCAAAGAAAGTAGAATCTCTGAAACAGACTCTCCCCACCCCAGTACAAATTTTTAATTAATGAATTGTCATAATATTAACTTTCGCCTACACATTAGATGACGGATTTGATTATCACCAGCTAAGGTGACCGGAAAAAAATGTCTGCTTTACGTCAAGGCTTATTGATGAATTCTGTTTATACAAAGAAAAGATGTCTTTCTCAGATAAAGACGAAAGAATTTTAGCCAAGAGCTATTGATTGGCCGACTGGATAATGTGATGACGTAGGATGAGTAGCCCCGCCCTGGTGAGGAATTATAGGAAGGACTTGAACCAATAAAATTACGAAGTATCGGCCGGAAAGCTAAATACGAAGAAGTAACCGGCAAATTTGGGATATCGCGGATTATTAGCAGAGGAGGTGATTGATTAGGATTTGCGTATTATCTTTTGGATGAAAATCAACAAATGGAACCTGAAAGGGTTGAAATTTTGATCGATTTTGACGGCATTTCAAGTTGGTTAAGGTTATTTTATACCTAGATTGCTTTGGTTTGGTTGCGTTTTATGGCATTTCAACCGTTGTAGGTTATTCAATGCCAAATTTTTTTTATACGTATATATTAAAAATATGTGATTTAGTTTGGTTGGATTTTATGACATATCAACTACTGTAGGTTATTCAATGCCAAATCTTTTTTATACATATATATCAAATATATTATTTCTAAACACATTTTGTTGAGAATATTTTTAAATGAGCCTGAGCTCAATTCTTTATTATTTGCACACAGTTAAATGGTTTCAGGCATTTCGATCTAACACGAATAACTCTATTAACAATTAATCATTTGTTTGTGCACATTTAAATGGATATTTAAATGGATATACATATGTGATTTGTAAGTGAATAGTTTGTTGGTAATTTTATTTCTAAATGAGTTACAACTAATTTGTTTGCAGACTAGTATTGCTATTGTTTCTACATAATTAAATAATTTCTAGTATTGCTATCTAACACTTATAATTCTATTCAAAATTAATCATTAGTTTGCACACAGTGAAGTGGTTACAAGTATTGCTATTTAACACTAATCATTCTATTCAATATTACTCATTCGTTTGCACACAGTTAAATGGATCCAAGTATTGTTTCAATTAAACATCAGTCTACATACCGTTAAATGATCAAACAGTTCTGTTTCTAGTAGTTCAATTTAGCATAAGTCATTTGTTTGCATACATTTTAAATGGTCAAACAGTTCTATTTGACTCATTGACAGAACCCTATAAGGTGCAACCACTCCAGGCCAGAGTCGACCTGGGACCAGTGACAATGAAGGGTACTCCACGTTCCCCAAAAGTTCTGCATTACTGAAACCTCGCCATCAGATCTTTTTAGTGTCATATCCAGGACACTTGTTGGAGGAGTCTTATTCCACTGCAAAGATGCAGTCGGTGTATTCTACAGCCCCAGCTGACACTGCTATTTATGCCAAGAGATTCATAGTTAAACCGGGTTAAAGTGGAGCAGGGAGTAATGGCAATGAAGGAGTTCTTTAGATCTGGAACTTCACTATCAGATGCAGTTTAGTGTCATACCCCACCACACCCCCTTTGTTTGCGGGGTGTCTCACCTCCTCTGCTGGATATTCAGTCTGTGTATTCTAATTTTTGCCGGTAAAAGGAGTTAGAATTTTTATCTAATCAGAGCGAACTTAGAAAATTGGGATTTCTTTTAAATTTTCAAACAGGCCACATTAAACAAGTGTTCGATTAAGGGTTTCTCTTTAAGGTATACATATCTTAAAGAAATATATAAATATCTCTCTCTCTCTCTCTCTCTCTCTCTCTCTCTCTCTCTCTCTCTCTCTCTCTCTCTCTCGAAACAATAGCAATACTCGTGTGCAAACAATTTAGTTCAAACTCATTTAAAAGAGAAATTACCGACAAACTAATCTCTAACATATCATGTATATCTATTCAAATGTATGCAAACAAATCATTGATGTTAAATTTTGACTGTTATATAGCAACACTGGAAACCATTTAACTGTGTGCAAATAAAAAAATGAGCTCCGACTCATTTAAAAATGTTATCAACAAAATGTGTTTAGAAATCATATTTATTTAACATATATGTATAAATAGGATTTGGCATTTAATAACCTACAATGGTTGATATGCCATAAAAGCCAACCAAATTCAACTAATTGAAAATAATAATGTCAACACAACTGGTCTCATGTCTAGGGGTAAGCAAGTCTCTTTATTAACTAAGACTCCTCGGAGTCTTGCCAGCAGATATTAGGTTGCTTACTGTAATGATTGTGGTCACCCGCCAAGTACTGAACGGGTTCATCGTTGCTTAACTTCGGTGATATGGCAGGAAAAAAGTGCTTTGAGCACCACTTGGCTATAACTCTGTAAAGGTTTAATGTTGTCGGTGGGCACTTTATGTGGTGTTATGATTAGCAGACCATTGTGAGTTCGAATCTCACTGGGGACCCTATACTTTTGGCCCAGTACCACATCTAAGCTAAGCTTAGTAAATAACTTACCGTAGCTCCACAGGCTACCCAAATCTAAAATCCCTGCTAAAAATCCGAAATCATTTATGATGTCAGCTACCGAAAGCAAAACCTGATATCAACAAAAATAACATTGCCAAATCGACAATGTGAGGAATTTTCCAGTACAAACACAGACCATTTTCGAGATATATTAATTAAGCAGACTGTCTCAAAAATAGTTTCTAACTGTTTAGCAGAATGGACTGTATTTGTAAGCTTCTCTTATCAGTATAATGATTTATTTCATTATTACATATAATTTCGTTATTACATATAATTAAAGAGAAATTTCTGATCGGCAGTTGAACAAGTACCAAATTCAACAAGTATATCACTCCTCCCCGCTATAATAACTCAACAGTCACTGACGGTGACGCTTAGAACGGCCACTGGCAAGCCTAAAGGCGAAAAGAATCAGTTACCATTTTTGGTCATAGCACCCCGACTAACGCTTTACCATAGCAGTCGACACCATAGTCCAGCCAAAATTGATGAAGTCCTATTTGTTGATCTTTTGTTACAGCACCCGACGGACATAGTCGCAGATGCCCAAGATCATGTAGCAGCGTTCCAGTTCCCGTTTCCTCCTTATTCACCAGCCTTTTCAGGACTAAACTACAAAAATCCATTACCAGCCTTTTTCTTTTTATTCCAAAAGCTGCCCGCGGATTACCTCTGGTCCTTTTACTAACAACCCTTTTCATGGTAGTAAGACTTACCAGCACCACGGGACACGACAGAGCAGCAGCCGATTCCAGCATCTCAACACGCTGACGTCCCCCGACTTGCAGCAGCCGATACCTGCATCCCAGCACACTGACGCCTCCAAACTTGCAGCTGCCGATTCCATCATCCCAGCACGCTGACGTCTCCAGACTCGCAGCAGCCGATTCCAGCATCTCAGCAAGCTGACGTTACCAGACACGCAGCAACATCCACTCCGGAAGCAAACAGACACGCTGGACAACTCAGGCTACACTCTGGTTCACAAGTAAACCAACTAACACTTCTCATGTACGATTCGCCCAGCATGGCATTTCAAATTTACCCTTTGTTTTTGTCATTTTTATGTAGTTTGTTTCACATCACACATTTTATAAAAAGTTTGCGGGATCAACATAGTCATCGGTCCCACAACAAATATAGTATATCGTCGATACTCATAACGTACATTTGATCAAGATTTTTTTTCACAGAAAGTAAATGACCGTGAAAGAAAGTGTTAAACTAAAGAAATACAAAGTAGTTATCACCGTAAATAGTCGTGCAGAACAGACACCTACTAACTTTCCTTCGTGTATAATACGCATTGACTTTTCAGAATTTGTTGCAGCTAAATTCAAGCTAAATTTGATATTTTGTTCAAGTTTTTATCCAGTTGGTGTCTATTAAAAATACGAATTCACATAATTTATACAATGTTTCGATAAAGACAAAATTTGCAGCGTGTTATAGGGATGGAATAATGGATTTAAAAAAAACAATAACATAAAAAAAATAATTAACTGCAAAAGTAACAGTTTCTCAAGAGGTATCTAACAAGAAGTGCAATCTGCGCATGTCTGAAAACTTGGGCTTCGAGGCGCCAAAGAGAAACTCGATCCCGGAAGTTTTTATCCACTCGACTTAGACGGACGCACCTTTTTCTGTCAGCGGCTTGTAGGGAGTGCACGTGCTTGTTACGTCCTGAATTTAGCAACGTGTTGTATCTCCTGCTCGTAGCAGCCTCTGATGATTCCATAATGTCCTTCACATACCTTGTGTGGGAGGAGCACGACTATTTCTACTTGTTCAGGAAAGCATACCACACCACAGAATAGTTGTAAACCCTTAAAACAAAATTTGAGTCTAAAGGTATTCTTGTCCTTTTCCCTTCCGTCCTTAATTCCTTTGCAGCTTCAAGAAACCAAAAAGAAGAAAACAAGTAGATGGGGTAAGAAAAAAAGGAGTCAGACGTAAACCTGAGAATTTCCCTAGAATATTAACCACATACCCGAAAAACTTTTATACACCCCATCGTATTTAAAACAAAGGCAAGGACTTGTACACTCGAAAATGTTAAGTTCCTAATAGAAGAGTATAAACAAACGCGCATTGAGGTGGGGTTTTCTCTGTAGTGGCATAAAACAAAAGTGTTTGTTTACACATCAGTTAGTTTCAACCAAATACATAACATCCTTCTGATAATGCTGTTCCGAATATAGCGACGCACGTGGCCGAAAAAAAAGTAATATTTACTTGTCGTGTAAGATACGTAACCATAGATTTTTAGGCTTAAAAATGTAGGGCGACGGGAGTGTATATTATAAACGTATATTTACGATACTACTTTTAATGTCACTAAATTTTAAATAAATTGAATGTTATTTTTCATCAAATGGCTCATAACCTTTTTATGGTACAGCATGGTTATCCGTTAAGATTAACAATCCCTCGAACTGTGTCAATGTGAATCTAACAAGGTACTCTAGTGTCGTGAAATATTACACATATATACACTTATGAATAATGACAATACATTCCTATTATTTAAGGAAGTAAGGTACTGTGGTTAGCAAAAGAAATTAGCCAAGAAAAGACCATTTTGTTTAATTTTTACGACGAAGCTTTAAATATAATTCGTTTGTCTCTCCGCTAAAGGCAAGTTCAACACACGGTCAGCCTTTTTAAAGTGGGGACCCATCCGCGCATGAATGCACGACTGAGAGCAGTGTCCCCAAAAAATTAATCCCGTCGGTATTTCCCCTTCGAGGCGCTATAGGCATCTGGTAATAAACCTGACCCTACTCCTTTTAGACAGAAGGATTGGTGCAGCATTGCGGAACCACTTCCTGAAGCCAAGCACATTTTTTTTTACTTCACCCGATAAAAATGCTTAGTTCATATATATGTGTGTGTGTGTGTGTGTGTGTGTGTGTGTGTGTGTGTGTGTGTGTGTAATGTGTGCGTGTATATATGTATGAAATAGGATAATTTTAAAAAAACATGATAAAAACTAAACATGTTGAATACTAGGTCACCTGAGAATCGATACCGTGAATCTCTTAGACGTGAATTTTTATATTCTTTCATACATGAATTGTGTAAGTGCACTGTCTTTTTGCGCATACAGCACTATAAATATTTAGATTATGTTGTATAGTGGCTCATACCACGTGACTTCCAGTATCTCGGTGGTATAAAAGACATCGTGTTTCTTAAGCACGGTGAGTACTGAAAGATCTCGGTCAGTAGTAAGACCAACTTTGGACGTAACACCAACAGTGCGAGACTTTATAATATTTGTTGGACTGTACCATTTCAGTGAATAAATAGTTGACTCTATTTCTCTGCGTAGCTCTTCCTTACTACGATACAACAGATTAAAAACGCTTTTAGCGCTAAAGTTTAATGATAATGGTATATATATATATATAAATATATATATATATAATCCAAGCTCTAAAAATGCCACTAATATATATATATATATATATATATATATATAAGTGGCATTTTTGGAGCTTGGATTTTTCAGGCTCAGCTGGAAAAGCTATTCTTTCGCGTCTATTTTGAAGCAATACAAATTCTCTCATAACAAGACATTTGTCATTGGCTTTGCTTGGATTCAACATCCTCTCTTGAACCATCCTGAATAATTATTTTAACTTGCTTTCATAGCTTTCTTATTTTCACGTGTAATGGTTCATAAGTAGCATATTTGACTAATGTCGGGTTTGGGAAACAAAGAAAAGAATCGTATTCTAAAACTAGACCAAACCAGACTGACTGACACCAACTCCCATTTTAAAAACCCTTTAGAGTTACGAACAATTTGAGAAAAAGGAAGTAACGAAAGAGAACTAGAGAAGGAAAAGGAAAAAGATTTTAAGAGAATAGGGAAGAGAGGTTTTAGAAAAAGATCCCGCGGACGACTTAAGTGGTCCCTAACAGACGACAGTGTTAGGGGAAGATGCACGCAAAGGTATAATTCTAAGAAAACCTTAGAACTGATAGATAAGTTTTTAAAATGCTATCAAGACTTTTCATTCAAAAATTCATAACTATACCACATCTTTTGGAACCAGTTGCTTGTTGAATGCTAATAATAATTTATGTATAAAAGACATTTTTTTGCAATTCAAACTTCTTTGTTACTTTTACTGTTTGCT
Organism: Sepioteuthis lessoniana; assembly: GCA_963585895.1. NCBI lineage: Eukaryota > Metazoa > Mollusca > Cephalopoda > Myopsida > Loliginidae > Sepioteuthis > Sepioteuthis lessoniana. Next base: position 23,934,516 of record OY757926.1, read on the forward strand.
TCTTTTATGGATGCTTCGTTTCACTTGAAAATTTTTTTCACTACCTTCCCACTCGGTAAGCATACCACCAATAACCTCCACGCGACCCAACAACACATGCCTTAAAATGTTGATTTAGATTAATTTTGATGAGTGTTCTTAATAATGTGCCATAAATAAAAAAAATAAAAATAACGTGGTTAGAAATTTTGGACCCATGAAAACCACTCCTAAAAAAATGAACAAAACCGTTCAAATTATATGATTTGGACGAATGAATTTCAGGCTGAAATTATAAGGATAATCTTTAAAATTCCAAATGTATTTTACACCCAGTTTTTTTAAGAATATATTCTTGTTTCTACTTAATTAAATTTTGAGTGTAAATAATTTTTCTCTGCTTAAATGTAAAGAAAATTTAAGGGAACCATCAAATATGTGTATTTACCCAGCCTCTCTGTCCGAGGTAGGATGCGGCACTATTTGGGGGGCGGTTTCAATGAAATTTTTCTTCTAGACGTGATACCTAACTGTATGCATCGAACTCTCTATACTAACAAATGTTTTGCAACATTGTTTTTACACTACAGAAGGTCTCATATGGCCTGTATGACTAATTGTTAAGCGTTTACGATAAGCAAAGTAAAAAGGTCATTAAATCTAGATTCCCAGACACGTTTTTAGCGCGAAAATTTCTCGCCAGACGCCAAAGGATGAGTCAATCCTAATTTTAGAAAGCAGATTATATTTACCAGATTTTCTTTTTCTAAATACTGGAATGCATAGTAAAAGTTTTAAAAGCGGTAAAATCACTGCTTATTTTTGGTTTTGTGGAATTAGTTTGTATAAATAATAGGTGCAACAAAGCAGATTGCTTCTCTTTTTTTCCTTTTTTTTTTTAAATCTGGGATTGGTGTATAGACCTGGGTCCGTGACGCTGATAGTCTCGGGTAGGGTGAAATATTTCCACTATGACAATAAGTTGTTGGCGACCGTTGTCGAGGGCGACCAGAAGGCTCCCTTTTCAATAACTTCTACACCTAGGTGTAGGGGAGGGCGCTACTCCTTTCACTGGGTTGCTCTACTTTACCCTTGATACGTGCCTTATAATTCTGAGTGTTAATCAAGGAGGTATCAAGTACCATTTTAAAAGTTTTTGGTTTGACGCGACCTGGGATTGAACCCAGGTCTCCCGGATCATTGGCGAACACTCTACCCACTAGCCGGTATAAATAAATTTGTTGGTAAAAAGAAATGAAATCTAGCGAACAAATTTTTTACATTTATTTTACTAAACTGTTCATGCAATAGTTTGTGTGTGATTTTTCGGACTGTTGTCTTCGTGTTTATGGTTTTTAGTTGTAACACAACGTTTTAGGCCGCTGTATCCTCTGGGCTTCCTAAGATGTCCCTTGTTTATCTGGGCATAGAAATGATTCAACCTGGGAAATTATTTTTAAAGTTTGACTGTTGATCAAACAAGGCGTTCAAGTAATATGAAGATGTTATTCAAATAATGACGTCATTATTTTTCCCGCCTAACAAGCCAAGAACCATCACAAGAAATTTCTCGGGAAGCGTTATGAGATGAATTCGAAACGTAAAATCCAATGGCATCTGTTATTCTTGATATTTTCAAAGTAATTTTCTTTAAAAACAATTTAGATTTGGCCTTTTCGATTATTGGCTCGCAGACTTTGTCCATTTCTATACTAGGTCTACTTAAGAGGTCAACATGGCCCAACATATGTGCCAGTTCTTTGAGACATCTTCTGTAGTGAATCTGAAAGGCAGAATCTGCATTAGTGAAGTGTACCAGCAAGGCGGTATGAGTTACATCCCTTAGACAATATTGTCTAAGTCTCGGACGGACGAGAGAGGAGGAAAGGGAACGCTGATAGAGTGAACGCGTCGAGGAAAAAAACAGGACAGCGGAGGAAAAAAGGCTGAAGAAGAAAAAAGGACTGTTTACTAAGTAGTTGATTTCACGTGGTTTTCTTGTTGTCAAGGAGGCATACCCTTCACCCTCTTTTGTGTATTATATTTTATCAAACAAAAAAAAATAATTTAAATTACATCATCTTTTCCAATGTCCTTCCCTGTCGATTTTTTAACTTTATCTACCCTTGTGGGATAAAGTTTGGAGAATAGAACTTTGACCATTGTTCATCATCATGCCGTGCCACCAGCGCAGATCTCCCTGACCCTCTCCCGCCACCCTTCTCTATCGTCTATCGCTCCCAGTAGGTCTTCGAGGCTACATACTGTATCGGCACAGAGCTATTGTATGTAGGTTCTGGTTGGCCTGCCTTTGATCGTCCTCGTGAAGGGGACCACAGGAGTATGTACTTTATGAATTCGTTCCTACTTCTCCAGCAGTGTCCCGCATGTCTGGTTTGTCTAACTTGGATAGTTTTCGTGATGGTTGGTAGGTAGCGGTACAGCTGTTGCTTTGTGGAGTGCTGCCTCATTATTGTGCAACTGCCGTCAAGCTTTTTCTCCATATTTTTTGTTAGCGTCCATGTACTTCATCCATACAACAGTATCGATACGACTGCTGTTTGGAAAAAACTGCGTTACATTTTATCAGTCAGATCTGATTTCCATATGACCGATAGCCTATCGTAGCTGTCCATGCCTTTGCTAGTCGCGTGTTGATGTCTGTCTCGGTTGATGAGAGGGTATTTTAGATTGATTAAAAGTCAGTTTGTATATTTTCGTTTGAATTTCCTCTCCACCCTTTCCGATAGTTATTCTTTTGCAGTCTGTGACCCCTTAATTTCTCAAGACTGCTGTTAGTTTTTCTAATGTAGCCAAGGACAGCTCTCTACTCCTCATAACTCCTTTAAAGACGTTCGATTTCTCATTTAGGTACACCTTGTATTTTGTGGCGTGATCTTCGGCTTGCCTCCGGTTATCCGCCTCCATGAACAAATTTCTGTTTCTGGTCTTTTCTGGCTGCTCCGATTGAGATCACCTTCTCTATTAAGAATAGAGATAATTTGGCTAGCCAGGTCTCTTCCAAAGATACAAGTTCTATGAATTTAGGGAATTCTGCAGCTTTATTTTCCGATAGAGAATCAGAAAGAAGAGCAATATTCTCAGCTGAAATGAAACCAAGAGAACCCACAACAAATATTCCAGCCATTCGATAAAAATATCGATGAAGAACCGCAAAACTCCAATCAAAATAAATACGGTAAAAAGAAAGTCGCTTAGATCTCTAATCCACCCACACACTTTTCAAATAGATAATTCTAGGAAACCCAAAAATCGAGTCCAGACTCAAACAATGGAAAAATAAAAACTGCGCCAACCAAATTTGAACTTTCCCAACAATCTAAGATGAATCATTCCCAACTATCATCGGGACGTGGACGTTTAAAGATATCAAATCTCTCAAGTCAAATCTCAGATTCCTCGATATCAAAAATTGAAACGAAAAACAAATTTAACTTTGGAGAAAGAATGCAAGCAGGAGAGCATAATTCAATAGAACGAAAACCAAAGAAAAATCATCAAAATCTATCAAATAAAAACAACACCAATAAAACAAAGACACATAGCACAACCCTTACTCAGGGGATATGTAGAGGAATTCAGGCCAATTACAAAAAAGCTTCGACAATTTTTGACCAGCCATAACACAAAACTAGTGTGCCTTTAGGAAACATTCCCCAAAGACAAAAACTAGCTCAACATTAAAAACTAACAAAATATAGTAGCATAAATAAAGATGGAAATAAAGCCTCTGAAGGTGTTTCGATCCGAATTGGGAAAGACATACCCCAACACTAAATCAACTGATACCAAACTCCGAGTGATTTCTGTCAATGCAACACTACACAAATCAATTAATATCTGTTCCATTTACATTCCACCATATGACCCATTAACAAAACTCATCATCATCATATCGTGCTGGCAGCACGGATATCCCTGACCCTCTCTCGCCACTCCTCCCTATCGTTCATCGCCCTAGGTAGGTCTTCAGGACAACAACCTGTATCCTCACATAGCTGCTGAATGTACGTTCGTGCTGGTCGTCCTGCTTTTGCGCGGCCGTGTGTGGGGATCCATAAGAGTACATCTCTTATGAGTTCATCTCTGCTTCTCCAGCAATGTCCTGCATGTCTGGTTCGCCTAACTTGAATAGTTTTCGTGAAAGGGGGCAGGTGGCCGTACAGTTGGTGTCTTGTGGGGTGTTGCTGCCAGGACTTGTTGAGGATTGCACGCAGCATTCTTGTGTAATTGCCGTCTAGTTTCTTCTCCAGCCGTTTTGTTAGCGTCCATGTAGTGCATCCATATAGCAGTATCGATGTGACCGCTGCCTGGAAGAAACTGCGTTTCATTTTATCGGTTAGGTCTGATTTCCATATAGTCGATAGCCTATTGATAGCTGTCCATGCTTTCGTTAACCTCGTTTCGATGTCTTTTTCGGTTGATTCGACGCTGCTTCCTAGGTACGTGAATTTGTCTACTAGTTTAAGAGGGGTTCCTTCTAGAGTGGAGATGTCCCCCGAAACTAAACTGATTAATAGAACAAATCTCTAAACCCTACTTATTAGTATGTGACCTTAACAGTCATAACACTATATGGGGGTGCCAGAAAATTAATTAAAAAAACTAAAGACCTTCAAAAAGTAATCAACAACAATAAACTGAATCATAAACAATAAATTACCAATAGCTGGGCTCCAACCAACCCATAGGCCTCTCAAGCTACATGGACGATAGATAGAAGGTTTATAAAAAATCTTTGCCGCTGCGACCACTTTACTATCTTACTCGAAAGTCGAGGGGAATCCTCGTGGTGTAATGGTTAAAACGATGGACTCCGGAATCGTTGTAAGCGAGTTCGAACTCCAGTCGCGATATTACGTTAACTTTCGGACAAATACCCTTGGGAAAGGTATGAAGCCCCTTATTCTCCTAGCTATGGGTTAAATAGTACCACTACCGTTCTTCAAGAAAGATGACTTTGGCATTAAATAACCTACAAAGGTTGATATGCTATTAATCAAAGAAACCAAACCAAAACCATCGAAAGTCCACAACCTCTTCACGATGATAGACTCACCCATTTGAAAATGGGAAAACTTCAAAACCCTCTGCAACCAAAAATTGATAAAAGACCCAAAGAAGACAAAACTTCGCTGAAATTAATCTCAATTGCAAAGGAAATCAAAACCTTCAACCTCAAATAGACACAACAAACTCTGGTTTAATGATGACTTCAAACTCCGAAACCAATTACAAACGTTTCACATAACTAGAACTAACTGAAGCCATCAATATCAGATCACACAACACAATATTCGGCCCAAATGATATCCATTACGAATAGTTAGAGTGTTCGCCAATGGCCCAGGAGACCTGGATTCAATCCCAGGTCGAGTCATACCAAAGACTAAAAAAATGGTACTTGATGCCTCCTTGCTTAACACTCAGCATTATGTGGTACGGTTCAAGGGTAAAGTGGGGCAATCCAGGGAAAGGAGTAGCGCCCTCCCCTACACCTTGGTGTAGTAATTATTAAAAAGAGAGCCTTCGAGTCTCTCTCAACTACGGTCGCCAACAACTTACAAATTCCTTAAACATGTACCAAGAAATCATTGGGCTACCTGTCAACTACTCTTAATGATATTTGGATAAATCGTAGATTCCCAGAGGCCTGAAAACTATCATCCCCAGACCCAGACCAGGAAAACACAGTTCGAATCCAGAAAACTACCGCCCAATAGCACGAACGAGCAGCGTTTGCAAAACCATAGAGCGCATGGTCAACAAAAGATTGATTTAGCCAGTTGAATCCAACAACATTATTACCAACTTCCAATGTGGCATCAGAAGCCAAAGATCTACAGTGTATCACATAGTCAGATTAGAAATTTCTATAAGAGAGGCAAATATCCAAAAACAATATCTCATAGCAGTTTTTTCGACCTAGGGAAGGCATAGGAAACTATCTGGAAATTGATATAATGAAGGACCAACACAACCGGAGATTGAGAAACGCATTGCTCAATTTCATTAAAAATTTTCTCTCTGATAGGAAATTCCGAATCTAAATCGGATTAACCCTGACAAATTTCCATTATCAAGAAGAGGGGGGGGTCTCTCAGGGAAATATACTGTTGAATTCTCTCTTCAACCTAAAATTAACATCATCAACCCTCTGATTGGTTTGGTTTAATTTGGTTTTGGTTTTATGGCAAACTATTGTAGGTCATTTAATGCCAAATCCTTTTTTATACATATATATTAAATATATATGTTTTCATTTGCTTGGGTTTTATGGCATATCAACCATTGCAGGTCATTTAATGCCAAATCCTTTTTTATACATATATATTAAATATATATGTTTGGGTTTGCTTGGGTTTTATGGCATATTAACTATTGTAGGTCATTTAATGCCAAATCCTTTTTTATACATATATATTAAATATATATGTTTTCATTTGCTTGGGTTTTATGGCATATCAACCATTGCAGGTCATTTAATGCCAAATCCTTTTTTATACATATATATTAAATATATATGTTTTCATTTGCTTGGGTTTTATGGCATATCAACCATTGCAGGTCATTTAATGCCAAATCCTTTTTTATACATATATATATCAAATATATATTTTTTGGTTTGCTTGGGTTTTATGGCATATCAATCATTGCAGGTTATTTAATGCCAAATCCTTTTTTATACATATATATCAAATAGATATGATTTGGTTTAGCTGGGTTTTGTGGCATATCAACCATTTCAGGTCATTTAATGCCGAATCCTTTTTACACATATATATTAAGTATATATGATTTGGTTTGGTTGGGTTTTATGGCATATAAACTATCGTAGGTCATTTAATGCCAAATCCTTTTTTATACATATATAATAAATATGTTTTGGTTTGGTTGGGTTTATGGCATATCAATTATTACAGGTCATCTAATGCCAAACCCTTTATATATATATATATATATATATATATATATATATATATATATATATATATATATATATATATATTAAACATTATATATATGCATATATTAAACATTATTTCATTTTGTGATAACATTTTCAAACGAGCCTGAGCTCATTTTTGCACACAATTAAATGTTTTCACCTATTTCTATCGAATACGAATACACACTTAAATGTAAAAACAGTTCTATCCCAAACAACTCAGTTTAGCATAAGTACACATTTTAAATGTGAAATCATTCTATTTGACCCATAGGTAGGGCTCTATCCGGTGCTACTACTCTGGGTCAGAGTGAACCTGGGAGCAATGGCAATGGAGGGTTACTCTGCATTCCCCAAATCGACAGTATTACTGGAGCCTCACCATCGGATTGCTTAGTATCATATCCAAGTGTACGAGAGGGCACTACTCTTTTCTCTGGATTCCTTCACCTACCCTTCATCTCTACCTTATAATGCTGAGCAGTAAGAAAGGAGGCATCAGTTACCATTTTTTGAGTCTTTGGTACGACTCGATCTACGAATGAACCCTGGTCTCCCAAATCATTGGCTAACACTCTATTATGCCAATGGGCCGGTATATATATATATATATAATCATAAATATACAAGTACATATATGTGTGTGTGTGTGTGTGTGTGTGTTGGCTGTCAACTCACGCACGAGCAAGACCATTTACTGTTTATTTTTTCATTTGCAAACACCCAAGAGGCTGTAAGCACGTAGATGACTTTTTGTAGCATATTCACCAAAATAGGACCAAGATATGAATATGTGAAATATACATAGGGAATTCCGAAATATACGCGAAACACTGACGACTCTCTTGGTTCAGGTACGAAACTTTTATTACCTTCTTTAAGTTTAGGTTTTCGACACGAGGAGAGAGAGACACAATTTTTGTATGCTGACTGTTCGGCCATCGTCAGCTCTCAACTCGCTGACTCAACCAATGCGCGTGCGCACCCCGCAGTCCACACGGCACTAGTCTCACCCAGGTCCGAAAAATCAACTCACTTCGTCTAAGTTCAAATCTCAACTCACTGCTTTTATTCAAAATCACTAAGAATCCCAGCCCATCGCTTCCGGGCATGACGTCATTCACATCCCCAGTTCTATTTTCTATATGGGGTTTTTATTGTGACATCTGTGATTGTCACATCCTCCCCGCGCGTGCGTGAACACCTGCGTTAATGTCTGCACCTACCCATGCACTAAGCCGAAAGGTTCTAAGCCTAACTAAACCGAAAGATAAGATATATAAAACGAAAACTGATAATATAAAAAAATCCTTCCGCAATTATATAACATTTTCAGTGCACTGAGACTTCTGAAGAATCTGCCACATAGCAGATATACATGAGAGTTGGTAGTATTTGGCACTGTATCTTTATGTTTTCTCAGAGAACTCACTGAACCATCTGTAGAGAAACACAATCTTCCACATAAACTACATGTTGGAACTTCTCAACTTTGGATGTTAATGGTCTCAAATTCATCCATCCCAATAACCCGTTTCATTTGTTGATGTTTAATCCGGTTGGACTCAAATTCTTCCACAGACCGCTGGATGGTGGCTCTCCAGATAGCTTCTCCCAGTCCTCCATGGGGATGGCAGTATTTTTCAAAGTGTCCTTAGGCAGTTCTTAAAGCTCGTTTTGGTTTTGCACGGACGGCGTTTGCCAGTTGAGATTTTCCCTGTAAAATAGTTTTTTTCGATATTCCACTATTATTAATGAGAACTAGATGACCAGACAAGCGAAGGCGAGATCCAAGGATCAAACTCTCAATACTAGGTAGGTGGCATCTTTCAAGTACTATATCTTGTGTAAAGAACAATCAATCTATCCTTAAAATCCTGAGAAAGCATACGTTCTGCAATACTCGCTCGCGAGTTCAGATGTACTCTATATATAATTGTACTATCTGAAGTTCGCCTTCCAGATGAAGGTAGTCGGAATGAGGTACGGTATATCATCTACTGGAAGGGTAAACCTCGTAAAGCAAAGCGAGTCAAGAGTTGGCTTTGCAATTAAATCTGAGTTAACCAGAGGCTGTATGAGTTTCCCCTGGGTGTGTCTGATCGAATTATGATGTCTGAAATCTTTGGTCCGTGGTCATCTTCTATCACTCCACCCCGATCAAAGGATTGCTCTAGGTAGCTTAGCAAACCGCAGGAGAGAGCACTTTAATGACCACTTGAATCGACCATTTGATGTTGATAACGGTTTCATAGACCAACACGATCAGCTCCCAATTAAGAGGGAGCGAGATAATCAACCAACTATTTATTAAGTTTTTAAGGACGTTTCAAAAATGAAGGATGGGAAGGCTCCTGGACGAGAAGTAATTAATGCTGAACTCCTTAAATGTGGTGGCAGTAGACTAAATGACAGGCTGCACGAAGTATCATTATACGCTTGGACTGAAGGTGAGCCTCAGGATTGGCGGGATGTGCTTCTCATTCCTTAGTTCAAGAAGGGTTCTAGAAGCCTATATGACATCTATATATATATATGTATATATTCATGCGTATATGTACATATATATATCATAAAATATATATTATATGAAGAAAATATGTATATAATATACTCATATGAAAACAGATACGTATATAATATATAAATCTATAATATCTATATGTATGAAATATATATAATGCATATTATATATATATATATATATATATATATATATATATATATATGTATTATATATATATATTATATATTATAAGACATATACGTATATGTATATAAACATACTAAAATCAATATATGTATAATAGAACATATATGTAATAGTATATATTTTAGATGTATATATATATATATATATATAACATGAAGGAATATATATATGCATTCAATATATATATATATATATATATATATATATATATATATATATATATATATATTACATAAAATGTTATATATATGATGTTTAAAAAATGCATACATTATATAAATAAACATACACAATGTATATCAAACATATATTTACATATATATATTCTGTATATGTTATATAGCCGGAATAAAGGACCATAACGCTTTTGTTTATAAAAATATATCTTTCTTCTTTATTGCCACGGAAAGGTCGAAATGGCTGTGAGAGAGAGAGAGAGAGAGAGAGAGAGAGAGAGAGAGAGAGAGAGAGAGAGACTGTGAGAGAGGTAACTGCTATCATTGACACTGCATTGGGGATAGACATTTAGTCTTACTTTTTCTTTGGTGGGAGGTTTGATACAGGACCGGTTCTCAGCCGGGCACCGCTCGACTCTCCTCTCCAGCTGACCTGCTTACGTGCTGGCTGCTTCCGAATCTGCATGCTGACAGCGAATCTCTTGTCATTATATAATATTCTCAACATCCACGGTTCTGAATTCATGTGATTTATTTCTGCTGTCCCTTTGTTTACACAGGTGCATATCCTTTTTAGAAATATATAGCTAACATGCTGTCAAAGGTCAATATGCAGCATATAATATTTATTATATCAAATGCGTATATATATATATAATATATGTAAAATGTATACATTATTATTATTATATATATATATATATACACTTTAAATATATAACCTATATGATGTATATATATATATATACCTTATATATATAAAATATAAAATATAAAATGTATATCTATAACATATATATATATATAACTTCTATAATATTATATATATAATATATATATTCTATGTATATATATATATAGGGTGACCAAAAAAAAAACAGAACCCATAAACTTTTTTATTACTTCTATAAAAATAAAGCAAAATAATTCTAATTCTTTTCCTTGGTAGATCAAGACATGTTAGTGAATACTATGGTCCCAATTTTTCACGCACAGAATCTACTTCATATCCTGAAAAAAAAGAAAAGGCTAGAATTAAATTCATGAATTTCAGTCAAAAATATATGGGTTCTGTTTTTTTTTTTTTTTTTTTTGCGGGGGCACCCTATATATAATATGCATATATACTTATATGGAAGTACATATGGATCTGAATCCGATAGTATGAAGAAAGTAGAAAATTGGAATAATCCAAATTAGATGAACTTATTTTGATGTAAAGCCAATGTTAAACGTTTCAGTTTTAATAACCTTCATCGGGACTTTGGTATCATTAGAATTGTCCCAAAAGCGACTGATGCTTGTTGAGATAACAGGACCAAATATACTTATATATATATATATATATATATATATATATATATATATATATATATATATTATCGCATATATTATATTAACATATTATATCATATTATATATGATATATAAATATGGTAGTGATTATAGTGGATGTATATAATGATGACTTTAAAGGATTTGTCCAAGAAATGAGGCTTTGTACAAAGTAGCTGGGACTTTCTTCTTTTTTGGGTAAGGTTTTTAATGTAAATTTTTTATGTTGAGATTATTATCGTTTCCAGTAGAAGTCGAGACGCAGATTACAATGGTAGATATTAAAATTATATAATTCACAGATTTTGTGCAGAAATGAGGCTTTAAAGTAGCTGTGACTAAATGCTATTTTGGGTAAATTTTGAGTAAATATTCCTTGTTCAAATTAATGTGATTTCTACAAGAATTTGTGATGCAGATTGCAATGGTAGCCATTAAAATTGAGTAAATCGAAGATTTCGTGGAGAAATAAGGCCTTAAAGTAGCTGCGACTTAATGATTTTTACTTCTTTTGAAAAGATAAGTCAACCCAGCCCGAATAATTTAGAATAGATTCTTAATTTCATTTCAGTACAAAAAAGTTTAATTTTACTCGTGGATGAAAATGAATCAGCCCTATTTTTATTTTTTAGCCCCCCATTTTCAAAATTTTTTGTCGTCACTTCCTTCTTATGCTGAATACATGAAAAATAACACTGTTTTCTTTTGTCAAGAAAACGGATATTATACTTTAATCCTAAACAATATGCAGAAATTGTTGAGAAGTGAAAGTTTTTTTCAGGCTTTTGTTGGGTACTGCATAAAAATTTATATCTAAAAACAATTTAATTCCATTTCTAAATATTTGAGACAAACATCGACCATTTCTTGTTTTTGTCTTGGTATCTTCCTTATGAATGGGCATGTCTTTAATCTCGTCTCTAAATAAACTTTGCGATGTCCAAGATTTTTCAAGGGAGGTAATTCAATCAATGTACTAAAGTTACTACCCTTGAACAACAAAATAACGTAATCATCTCCCGATAGAATTTTTACTTGACTGATGAAAATTTTTATTGATTACACAATGTTTTTTGGCTTTTAAAGGTAAAAATTATTCCAGAAAAATAGCTAGGTTAGCATCAATTATATTTTCCACCATTTACTCAATAGCGATTTTGTAACTTCAAAGGTTTATAAGAAATTTTTATTCCTCCAGCGACATTCTATGAATTTAATTGAACATCAGCCAAGCAAGAATAAATGAATAAATTTAATCAAATTTTCATAAAAATTAACTAAGATTTATTTCTCATGTAAAATTTATAAAAGTAATAAGCCAAAAGCAACCACTAGAGTAGAGGACAATTTCATCAAAGTCACCCACTGGCGTGACTTCACCAAATATTACTGCACAATTGAACCAATGTGATGCAAAAAATGTGTCAACTGTGAGGGAAAGACTCAGAATTGCTGTCAAGACACCACTGTTGAGGAAGTAAAACAATGTAACAAGGCTCCAGTTGGCCAAGGCGCACAAAGACTGAACAATAGAGTAGTGGAATCAAATCCTTTGAACAGAGAAATCAAAGTTCAAAATCTTTCGGTCAAATAAGAGGGTCTATGTACAGTGAAGAGTTGGTGAAAGATCTGTAATACCTTGTATCACACCAACCGTTAAGTATGGAGAAAACCCTGTTATAGTGGGGGGGATTGCAAACTCGAGGATTTGCACCAGCTAAAAGGCAAATTGTATCAGACCGGCTATCACAGCAAACTACGGCATCACTCGACCCCATCTGGAACGCGGTTTGTGGGTCAAACATTTGTACTCATGCAAGATAATGACCTAAAGCATACTAGTAAACTCAGCCACAGATACATAAATGTTGGGTATCACCTACCTTTTCAGCATAATGAGCTGTTCCATCTGCCATATATGGCAGTAGCGGAGATAAGTCTGAGAATAATTGCTGCGCGCATGGCGATGGATGAATGGTTATATATTGTACTGTTTAATGAGTCGGCAAATGTGGCGAGCTAGGTTCCCTTAGAATATATAGAAAAGCATGACCACTCCCTTCCCCTCCCCCAAAACTTCAAGGCCTTGTGCCTTCGCTGTAAACACAACGGAATAAAATAACTGCTGCGCGCATGGAAATGGATGAATGGTTATATATTGTACTGTTGAATGGGTCGGCGAATGTGGCTAGCTAGGTCCCCTTAGAATATATAGAAAAGCATGACCGCTCCCTTCCCCTCCCCCAAAACTTCAAGGCCTTGTGCTTTCGTTGTAAATACAATGAAATAAAATAAGCCTACAAGCCAGACCAGAAGAGCCGTTCCTATTGTTGAAGTATATATTTACTCAATCACTAATCCTATGTTCTTATTACTAACAGTCTCTCTCTTGTAAATAATCTTTCCTATAAATATAACTATTTTCCTCACATATCGTGGTTTGTCTTATTATTACTACTACTTGTGTTCACTAAACAGAACACAACAATAAAAACCAAAGAAGAACAACGTGTCTTGACCGGCGAAATCAGCGGATTTAAATCCCATTGAACTGGTGTAAGATGAACTGTTGAATCAGTAAGCAATCACTAATAATAATAATAATAATAATAAGGATCAAGAGTTATGCGCTTTTTTTTTGTTTTGTCTTGTTTTGTTACAATCCCTTGTGAGAGAGTCTCACAAAGGCAGTTAAAATAAATTTCTTAAACGATCATCACGTGTTTTTTGGTCGCTTCCTTTATCCAGACATAGCAGCACAAGTTAAACGACGTTGCCCAGATAAGAAATACGCTCGTGAATGATACATGGTATCAGAAGTCGGATTAAAAAATAATAATAATACTAACATTCTAAAAGGAACCCTAAAAAAGAATATATATATATATATATATATATATATGTGTGTGTGTGTGTGTGTGTGTGTGTGTGTGTTTAGACAACAACCCTAAGACAATTTTCACTTCACAGACGCTGGGCAACTGGTCAACGTGGCGTCAGAGGTTCCAACGCTTCAGAACAGCTTCGAAGCTAAGTGAAGAATCGACAGAAACCCAAGTGATTACATTAATATGTTGTATGGGAACAGAAGCTGAACAAATATACAAGTTGCTGTCTTTTAAGAAAAAGGAAGATGAAAAATTCCGACGTGATTTCAAGCAAATTTGATGCATATTTAAAAAATGTAATCCACGAACGCGCAAAATTTTACCTGAGAAGGCAAAAGGATGGTGAACCGATAAAGAAATTCATCAGAAGATTATATGAACTGGCAGAAAACTGATTTTTTTCAAAAAAATGACTAAATAAAAGACTGCTTTGTTATTGAACAAAAAAGTAAGGACTTATTTAAAAAAGCTACAACTGTGAGAAGACCTCGGTTTAGAAAAACCTATCGAAATAGCTCACAGCTACGAACTAATAAAACATCAAATAGAAGAAATGCTGGAGACGTCAGTTGATACGATAACAGAAAATAAAAGACAAAATACAAAACAGCCAGGATGGAAAAATTATCTACAAAAGCCAGGGAATACCTCAAAATGCAAAAAAGTGTAACAGATATCACAAGTTTGATAACTGTCCGGCAAATGGAAAAACCTACCGAAATTGTAATAGAATAAACCACTTCGCAATATGTTGCCGGTCGAGGTTGCAAAAAATTAACACCGGACAGATATCAACATCATTAGTTGTGAAACGTTTCGAAAATTAGAAAAAAAAAGACCGAACTTAAAACCAACACATGGTATTTACAAAAGTCCCGGTGGTTGATTAACATGTAAAGGAAAATTTAATAATGTTAATACGAGGCATAAAGATATGGCATATATCTTCAAGATACACATAGTAAAAGTAAAGTTGGCAACCGTAGTCGAGGATGAACTGAAGGTTCCCTTTCGATAGCTACTACACCAAGGTGTAGGGGAGGGCGCTACTCCTTTCCCAGAATTGACCCCACTTTACCCTTGATACGTAACTTACAATGCTGAGTGTTAAGCAAGGGGCATCAAATACCATTTTTCGAGTCTTTGGTATGACTCGACCTGGGATTGAACCCTGGTAGACGATTTATTATCTAGAAATACAGCCTATGAAATGGGACTGGTTACCATAGTATCTAACGTAAATGAAAACCTAGAAAAATTAACTGGTTGTATGAAACGTGACCCTGTAAACATTATGCTAAAAGACGATGCAGTACCATACTGCACAACAACTGCCAGGCATACGTGGTGCCTTCAATAAGTTTCCAGACTTTTTTGTATTGGCATTTAAAATTGTCGTAGACTCTTGAAAAATCAGTATGTTATTGCTATACATCTTATGAGATGACTGACCAATTTTTATGATTTCAGGTTCAAATGAACAACTACAGCAGGAATTGGAATACATCCTACTAAAGCCTGATTATCACAGCTGGTGAATTTCAAAAATGCACGTGAGGACACTTTAGAAGAACGATATGCAATAAAATTATGTTTTAAACTTGGAAAAAAATGCTACAGAAACGTATGGAATGCTTCAGACTGCTTTTGGAGCATCTTGCATGAATCGAGAATCAGTTTTTGAGTGGCATAAGAGATTAAAGGAAGCCACAGAGTCTGTGAGGGATGATGAGAGGTGTGGGAGGAGTAAGGAAGTCAGAACACCAGAGTTGATTGGCCAAAGGGTTACGGTTAGGGTTACTATATTGAGGTTTTAAGGGAGTTCAGCAAGAGATTCCAGGCCAGCACTCTTAAAATCGGGTCAGTGGCATTTCCACCAGGACAATGCACCAGTCCACAACCCCATCCTTGTCACAGACTATTTGACCTAGATGGCCATCAAGACAGTTCCTCACCCTCCCTATAGTCAAGACCTTGCTCTCTGTGACTTTTGGTTATTCCCTAAGCTCAGAGGCTGACGTTATGAGACAATTGAGGAGATGAAAGAGGCTGTGACAAAGGTCACTGACATGCTCACACAAGAGTACATCCATGGGGCCTTCCAGAAGTTGCTGGAACGGTGCAACAAGTGCATTGCAGCCGGAGGAGATTACTTCGAAGGGGACTAGAGTTTCATGTGTGTACTATCAATAAAAGTGTCCTAACGAAAAAAGTCTGGAAACGTATTTTATGATCCTTCCCAATTTTACCCAAAGTAAAAAAGAGCTTCGACGCTTAGAAGAAGACGAAATTACAGAGAAAGTTACCAGGTCAACTGATTAGTACTCACACATTGTTTCAGTAAAGAAACAAAACAGATGTTATGGTATGCGTATAAAGGGAACATTTAATGCTACCAAGCTTGGTGGCTATATCACCCAAGTTAAGGGGTTCGATGATTTTTTTTAACTGAATGCAGCCAGTGGATTCCACCAGATACCGTTAGATGAAAAAGGTCGGTTGCTCACGACCTTTACAACACCATTCAGGAGATTTTGTTTCAAGAGACAACCTTTCAAAATATGGGTGTCCTCGTGGTGTAATGGTTAAAGCGATGAACTGCGGAATCGTAGTACGCGAGTTCGTACTCCAGTCGCGCTATTACGTTCACTTTCGGGCAAATACCCTTGGGAAAGGTATGAACCCCCTAATCTCCCTCCAACTATGGATAAATAGTAGGACGGACTAGGTTCTTCAGCCTTGGTGAGGCAACTAGTCTAGGAGAAGGAAAAACTCTGAATTCAAACCTGTTAAACTCCGCTTAAAAAAAATTGACCTTGTGTCATATCCTCCCCGAGCGGAGGGGTTGGTAAATAGTACCTTTCAAAATATTCTCAGCTCCAGAATTTTTTCAACATAGAATTACGGAATAACAAGGTATTGAGGTAATAATAGACGGCATATTATATACCGTAGAACGATGGGTGAACATGATAGAAGACTTAAAGAAACGTTAAAATTAATAGGAAAATTAGGAATAGAATTAAGCCCAGAAAAATGTGACTTTAGGATTATTCGATATTTTGAGCGCATAGTTTTAGTCAAAGGGAGGCAACCCAGTAAGGAAAAAAATTGAAGGGATACTAAAGTTATTTGCCCCTGCCCTAGTGCCGGATTTAAGAAGGTTTTTTGTTTTGTTTTGCTTTGTTTTTCGTTTTTTGGAATGACACAATATTTAGGCAAATATGTGCTGAATTTAACAGAAGCATTACAACTAATGCTGGAACTTTTTTAAAAAATACACAGTTTGGGTCTGGAATGAGCCACAAAAAAGGCATTCCACAGAGTCAAATACACTAACACTAACATTAACCAATTATGATTTTGAAAAGCCTCTTACAATTAGTCTGGATGCAATTAGCTATAGACTTGGTTGCATCATTTTTCAAGAGAAAAAGATTGAGAGTAATAGCTTATGCCTCTCATACTCTGACACAAACAGAGAGAAATTATGTGCTTATATAAAAAGAATGTTTAGTGATCATATGGACCTGTGAAAGGTCTAACCAATATATCACATGTATCATAAATATTACATGTATCATAAACTTTACACTGAGCACTCAAATATGATGAATCCATTTAAGAATATCTATAGAATTTATTGATATTATTATAATAATAATAATAATAATAAACTCCTATGGGACTTTAACATACAAACAGATCACCTAATCCTGGCCAGAAGACCAGACCTCATAATAATCAACAAAAAAAAAGAAAATTTGTAATAATGTCGACTTTGCTGTCCCAGCGGACCACAGAATAAATCTGAAGGGAAGTGAAAAGAAAGGTAAGTACCTCGACCTTGCTTGAGAATTGAAAAAGCTGTGGAACATGAAAGTAACGATTGTGCCAATTGTGATTGGTGCATTAGGCACAATAACTAAAGGATTATTAAAAGGCCTGGAAGACTTGGAAATTGGCAGAGAGGTAGAGACTATCCAAACGACAGCATTGCTAAGAACAGCCAGAAATCTGAGATGAGTCCTGGAGACTTGAGGAGACTTGCTGTCACTTAAACTCCATTGTAAAATCATCAGTTAACACTGATGTGAAAAACTCTAAAGGTTGGACATATATATATATATATATATATATATATATATATATATATATATATATATATATATATATATACACACACGTGTGCAAAAATAGATTTAAAATATGAAGAAATTTTATTGAAATCGCAAGGGCCCTTTCATCAGAGATTTGTCAAGTAACAGCCTTCAGAAGTCATTTGACAAATATATATATTATTTATATATTTGTGAATAGATGCATACATATATATATTTATATATATATTTGGCCATACCTTTACCCTAATCTAAAAGAGGCAACAGATGGGGTTTATTTCATGGCACCTGAATTTTCGTATATTTCATTTTTTTTAGATATTCTTTATATTTTTATGTTTTCCATTTCAGCCGATAAAACGTCACATTGCCAACATAATTTACAATAATAAAACATACACTTATATGAACCAGCACCTGGGCTCCCACTCTTTATGTTAATTTTCATAAAGTGATATTCATATAAGATACAAATTTTATTGTGACCAAATAATAGATCATACCATCCTATACATGTAAACAATTCAACAAGAAAAATTGAAAATAAATACAATTAATCAAAATATAAATTAGACACATGCCAGAATCAATCATTCCATCAAAGAAACTGACAGTTTGAAATTTGATATTTTATTTTTCAAAAATATAAATTTTTAATTAGATAGAATAAAGAGAAGAAAATTAGCTAGCATATTCTAATGAGTGAAATAAAAATTGAACAATTTCAATTTTTTTCCAGAATCTATCTAAATTAACATTCAAACCTCAAATCTTTCACATGAAGCCAAAGTAGATGTGTCTTTCCCTCATAATTGTGTTATTTATGGGGTATAATAGATTTGGATGTGTTGGGAAAGATCATGAAGTTGATCTGACTGAATGACAGAAAACTCAACTTTTATTACCAGGTTTACAACTATTTTGTGATTAGGAATGTTTTTCCTGAACCAGTCAAAATAGCCGTGCTCTCAGTCAACGTGTCTGAGGAGTTTCTTTTTGGCACCAGTAAACCCATCTTTTCAGGTATGCGTAGATTGCCCTTCTTGTCTGAGGCCTCCAAGGAAGTTGTTATTTTTTGTATTATTTTATTTTGTGCTTATTGTATTTTTATGGGGTTTTATTTATAATTCAATTCCACATATTATTGGATGTTATTTCTCTAACATCCATATATCAGCGGACATTTATGATTTCTGCAAGTCATCTAAATATTTCTAAAAATAATCATAAGAAATTTGTTTAAAAAATGAAAGATAGACTCAATGGCTAGGAGATGTAATGGTCTTTGGATTTTCAATAAGTACAGGGCAGGACAGGGCAGGGTGAATTTTACATGACATTTAAATGGAAAATTTAACCCCAACCTCTCCCACTGCTGGCAAAAATTAGATTCTTCTATGCTTTATCAATAGTAATCAAAAGAAATTTTTCCAAAAAAATGGTTTTCACCATAATGCCACAAATCTAAACCCTCCCCAAATTCCTAAAGAATTCAGACTTTTTTTTTATTGCAATATACATTTATAAAGAGTCAGATCAGAAAGGGTATTGTTTTACTGTGTTTATGCACGGAATGAATTTCGCAGAAAAGCATGATGGTGCAAGAGTTTCATAACGCATACGCAACGAGCCTTCTTGGGGCACAGTTTTTTTCCTTTTTGGTCAGAGAGGTGAAGAGGTGAAGACACCGGGACAGAGAGGAGGGAGTCGCTATAACCTCAGGATGTAGAAGTTGCCAAAGTGAAAACATATTTTTTCTCCTGCTGCACTGGTTTTCATGTGAGTAGTCGTTCACCATATAATTTCTTATTTGTCCATTCAAGTCAATAGGGTAGCGGCTGTGGATTTGTTGTTCTCATGGTGATATCTATGTGCGTTTTCCATTCTAAAACATTAGGAGTATTTAGACATGTGAAGGTCCGACCCAAGTTTTCAAAGTCTAGGAGGAAGAACGCTAAATTACGCTCTGGACTTTAATTGTTTTCACTACTAGAAGGAAGAACTTTAAATTACTTGCTGTATTGTTGCCTCCCTTTTTTTTTAAATTTAATTCACTACATTTACTAATTTCTTTTTTGAAATGTCAATTTTTTAAATGAAGAAAAATAGATAAACATATCATCATAAAATACTAGGGAGCAAATTCTCAAAATATTACTTTCAGTCAGTGATATAAATTCTAAAATAAATGTAATGTCTGAATAAAATAAAACTGGGCCATCTTTTTTCTGTTAATAACTAACAAATCCAAACATTATGAATTTGGTGCAATAATAGAAAATAGTCATATAAAGATGCAACATTTTTTGTAAAATCAGTGATACATTAAGGCTTAGTTTTAAATATGGAATTAAAAATAAATGTTGATTGAATATGAACTTTAGAACCATGATTACTTATATTGCATTTTATATTACCACAGTGACACTTGAATTCATATTCATCCAGTTTTTAAAATTTCATTAAAAATAAAATGACAACAAATTACAATATATAGACTACAAAGTAAATTATAAACAAACATTGAAATGCGTTTTAAATGTGTTTAAGAGATGCCTTCAACTAGAAAATACTTAAGTAAAAAGTAAAGTTGGCGACCCCAGTCAAGGGTGACCCAAAGGCTCACTTTTCAATAGCTACTACACCAAGGTGTAGGAGAAGGCACTACTCCTTTCCCAGGATTGACCCATTTTACCCATGATCCGTACCTTATAAGGCTGAGTGTTAAGCAAGGAGGCATCAAGTACCATTTTTTGAGCCTTTGATATGACTCAATCTGGGACTGAACCCAGATCTCCCAGGCCATTGGCAAACACTCTAACCATTAAGCCAATGTCCAGTTCAAATACTTAGATAGTTGAAACTATAAAAAAAAATAAACAACTATGATGATAAACTGCTAAAAGTGCATTCAAACTGTTTGGTGTGCATCCCTCAAGAAGGTATCTGCAGTAAAAATCATTATGTCTAATTCAGAATCCCATTTCAAAGGATTTTTTCAACCAGAATGCATTGCAATTGCTACAATCACTCATGTTCAAGTGAATATTTCATAAACAACAACAACAACAATCTGTATATAGCAAGGGTGGGCAAACGTTTTGGTAGGAGGGCCGCATCACTAGTTTATAAATTATCAAAGGGTTGCATCTTTTAAAATCAAAAGAATTTAGTCTCGATTCAAGTGCAAGTGCTTATTTTTTATCTTTTTAGAGGTTTACGCAGACCACGTAGAACAGTGCAGTGAGCTTCCTGTAGCCCATGGGCTGCAGTTTGCCACCCATAGTGTATAGAAATTTTTAGGAAGTGCCCGTGGTGTAATGGTTATTGTTGTAGGAAATGGACACGGTGACACGAGTTCAAATCCTGGACAAGACTGATTACATTTCACATAGCACTAATACCCTTGGGAAAGGTATGAATCCAATTATTCTCCCTTCAGCTATGGGTAAATAGTAGAGCAGACTAGGTTCTTCAGCCTTGGTGAGGCAACTGTTCTAGGAGAAGGAAAACTCTGAATTCAAACCAGTTAAACTCCGCTTAAAAATTGACCTTGTGTCATATCCTGCCCGAGCGGTGGGGTTGGTAAATATGAGAGTGTGACAATATTGGTCAGTGGCGATGGTACATGAAGGGTTAACAGCAAAAAGTTGAGCGACCAAGTAAATTAGCCGAGAAGTGTGAAATTGGATATATTAAGATTATTGCCAAAAGTGCAAAATTGAAAATTCTGGGTTAAGAACTTTTAACAAAGCCCAGAAATGGGATTTGGAAAACGTTGACAGGTTGGAAGATTAAGCTATTTACAGACCCAGGCAGAAATTGAGGAGAAAGATAATTTTTGAATAATGATATGAAATTGATTCTTGATCCTGGGAAAAGTTAAAAATTAAGAACTTGTCAGTAAAAGGGATTCGGATACGATGTCATGTAAACACTGCAGTTTAAAAGATGGAACTGAGAAACTAACAAAGAAGTCTTTATTGGTGGCAAGGGGCCATCTGGTTATTGGAAAAACAATTCAACTGAGAGGTGAGATGTCTCCGAAATTTGCTTATCTGTGCAGAAATTACTTATCGGTGGAGAAAAAGAGATATTAATTAGTCTGGAATGAAGGCCAGCCCTTTCTCCTACGCAGATTTGAAAACCGTTCCCTCAAGGTTAACAGTTGAACATATTTGAGACTAAGGGGAGGAATCTCCAGTCTGACATCACAAGCAGTGAAATGAGAAACACTGAGCTGGTAGGAGAAAAGCTATCCTCCTGTAGTCCTCATCACGAGGGTAGTGAGAGGAACGACTTCGTGGAAGAAGTGAAAAAAGGGGGTGGACCCGTTTTAATAACGAAAATTTAAACGAAAACATAATGGATGTCTGACAGGTTGAAAACGACATTATGGAGATCACCCCTGCCTTGGTTAGAACCTACCCCAGAATATTGAGGATTATTATTTAAGCAAGCTGATTTTGAGCTCAGCAGTTAGTTGGAGTTGGACAGCAGAGCAGATCGGGATTGCACTTCGTGTTGCCAACTCATACCACCAGTCCGCCGCCAGGACAAATTGTCGCTAAGAAGAACCTAACCCTCGCCAAACCGATGCCTTCGACCATTCTAAGTCACACCCGCAGAATTATTGTAGAAGTTGAAGTTTATAAAACTTTTTATCAACTTTGCAAGAACTAGTGCGTTATTTTTTTTTTATTTTCAATATATACCCTGCAGTTTCCAGTCATCGCCTGCCAGCAGCCCTCTTCTTTTCAGACGTGGGTTATCACTGTCTTTCCATTTAAAAAGAATCACAATGTGGGGCAGGACGGTGTATGCTCACCTTCCTGAGAAGACCTTTCCACCTGTTTTTAACCACGCTGTAGCAGAGGATTGGAGGGTGGTGGATGAGCCCGTAGGCTGGCAGAGTTTTATAATAGTATATAGAAATGTTCAAGGAGATGAAACAAATAACTCTTAGAGTGTCTTGAAAGATAAAAGGTAGTACAAAAACATCCCTTTTCCTTGTCTATTAAAAAATATTTAACCAAATTTAAAAGTGTTCCGGTTTCATTGGATTTTTATTTATTTTGAAGAAGCAGTTAAAAATATCCAGCCCATGTACAAAGAAAATTAAGTAGTAATAAAATCCTTTTACATCTACAAGGTTTCTAATACAAAATATTTTCTGCAAAACATTTATTTCTTTTTGCCATTGCACTTAGTCTGCTTGAATTTCCTACTCTGAACACAGCTCGATATATTTAGATAAAAACAAAAATGAATCTCTATTGTAAATTACATACAGTGAATATGTAAAAATTGAATTTTTCCTTTTGTTCCAATGATATTTTGATAAATGTAAATACATTGTTCTATCTTGTTGCTAATTTATGGCTAAATAAACAATTGAGAACACTGAGTTCAGAAGTTTTGAATATTTTCTTTTTATACTAATAAATGATTTTATCCACAAAAATCTGCTTTTATATGAAGAAAAAAAATCAAATTAAAAAGGAATAACACAGCGAAATTATTTTTTCTTTTAATTTCATACAAATGGCATATCACCATTGCTCTGAGAAATGCTGTCCGTTGATTAATGTTTATTGATGTATCATTTACATACTTAAGATGAAGGCTGTTTTGTTATAGAGGATATAAAGTGGGGCTCACACACATATTTGCAAAATAAAAATTTTTCACAGATAAGCTGAAAACAATTGCAGAAAAAAGTGTGTGTATGTGTGCGTGTGTGTGTGTGTATATATAATATATATGGAAGAAAATAATGGATTGTAATCCAACAATTTGAAAAGAAAAATTGATAACAAGATATATATATATATATATATATATATAGGAATATAACTAGCAGTCACTGATAAGCATCCGTGCTTTTAAATATATATAAATAAGTAAAAAGTAAAGTTGATGACTGTAGGCAAGGGCGACCCGAAGGCTCCCTTTTCAATGGCTACTACACTGAGGTGGAGGGAAGGTGCTACTCCTTCCCACGGATTGCTCCACTTTACCCTTGATATGCACCTTATAATACTGAGTGTTAAGCAAGGAGATATCAAGTAACATTTTTTAAGTCTTTGTTATGACTAGACAAGAGACTGAACTCTGTTCTCCCAATGGTCTGGGAGACCAGGGTTCTACTCATTATTATTCAATCCAGTAAATCTGGAATAAGGAATAATTCCAATCAGGACAAATAAAATATTCAAAAATAGAATATTAAATTCAAATATTCCTGGTAAAGAGCTCAATGTAAATAAAATCAACAGAGCTAATAATTTAAAAAAAAATAAAACCTTATATATATTTCTTCATTATTATATAGGAAAAAATATATATACGTGGTGCATTCAATAAGTTTCTAGACTTTTTTGTATAGGCATTTAAAACTGTTGTAGACTCTTAAAAAATCAGTATGTTATTGCTATACATCTTATGAGATGACTGACCAATTTTTCTGATTTCAGCTTCAAATAAACAGCTACAGCAGGAATTGGAATACACCCTACTAAAGCCTGATTGTCACAGCTGGTGAATTTCAAAAATGCAATCTGACACTTTGGAAGAACGATATACAAAAAAAATTCTGCTTTAAACTTGGAAAAAATACGACAGAAATGTATAGAATGCTTCAGACTGCTTTTGGAGCATCTTGCAAGAATCAAGCATCAGTTTTTGAGTGGCATAAGAGATTCAACGAAGCCACAGAGTCTGTGAGGGATGATGAGAGGTGTGGGAGGAGTAAGGAAGTCAGAACACCAGAGTTGATTGGTCAAAGGGTTAGGGTTAGGGTTACTATGTTGAGGTTTTAAGGGAGTTCAGCAAGAGATTCGGTTGGAAGAGGCCAGCATTCTTAAAATCGGGTCAGTGGCATTTCCACCAGGACAATGCATCAGTCAACAACTCCATCCTTGTCACAGACTATTTGACCAAGATGGACATCAACACAGTTCCTCACCCTTCCTATAGTCCAGACCTTGTTCCCTGTGACTTTTGGTTATTCCCTAAGCTCAGAGGCTGTCGTTATGAGACAATTGAGGAGATGAAAGAGGCAGTGACGAAGGTCACTGACACACTCACACAAGAGGACTTCCATGGGGCCTACCAGAAGTTGCTGGAACAGTACAACAAGTGAATTGCAGCCGGAGGAGATAACTTTGAAGGGGACTAGTGTTTCATGTGTGTGCTATCAATAAAAGTGCCCATACGAAAAAAGTCTGAAAAATTATTTAATGATCCTCGTAAATATATAATTTAAAAATTTTAACATATGCAAAATTTGTATCATATGCAAAAATTTACCTAATTACTCCAAGCTTGTAACACATGGATATTAAAAATATGGTAGTGGAAGTTTACTTAGCCTCAACTATAGTAGTAAACCTAGAAAACAGTGAGTCAAAGCTTAGTAGGAGAGAGAAAGAAAGGTAGAAAAAAAAGGGTATAGAAACAAAGGGAGGAGAATTGTTACTCTATTATGAACCTGCAAAAAAAAGTGACAAAACAATTGCCGTTGGACTGTAACGAAGCAAGCAATATGAAATAGTTTATCAACATAATACCCATGCTTGGTATTTAAATTCAAAGTATGATTTTTTTTTCTCTTTTCTGGTTCAATTCAAACTACAAATAGTCAGCCTACAGTTCGGGAAAACACTCTTTTTCTCTGTGGCTTGTTTTGATAATTCTGTTCGCTGGTCCACAGAGAAATTCTAATTTTGTGTTGAATATCTTCCATAGTCATTGTTCTCTAAAATGTCATTCGAAACCTACACTCTTAGAGTAACCTGCAGTGAGCAACCTTTTTTTTTTCTTTTCTGCACAGAGAATACCTACTCTTGACTTCTCTACAACTTTTACTCCGTTTCTTTGGGATGGAATGATCTAACAGAAAACATCTCTAGATTTTCAACCCAGCTCAACATCCAAGCATTGGCTCAATGGTCAAAATGCTGCATGGACAACTGGTCACAAGACATGTTCTAGACTGCTTCCGGACTAAACTAAACTGACTAAAAAGAAGAAATGAGAAAAGGGGAAGAGGCTGTGAAATAAGCTGATGGCATTCGAGCAATTATTAACTATTGAATTTTCAAATTCCAAAAATATATACATATATTAGTAATAAGTAAGTAAAGTTGGTGACCGTAGTCGAGGTTCCCTTTTCAATGGCTACTACACAAAGGTGTAGGGGAGGGCGCTACACCTTTCCCTGGATTGTACCCTTGATACGTACCTTATATTGCTGAGTGTTAAGCAAGGAGGTATCAAGTACCATTTTAAAAGTCTTTGGTATGACATGACCTGGGATTGAACCCAGCTCTACCGGACCATTGGCGAACACTCTACCCATGTTGGTATCTATGACCCTAGTATGAAATCTAGGGTAACAGATACCATAATGTAATATATATATATATATACATATATAAAACACCTCTATCATTAGTATTGAGCACTATCTAATATTACTGCAAAATTTGGTCCACCATTGACTCACCAAGTGAGCTTTGGTTGGTTGATTGGTTGCTTGTTTTGTTTAACTGTGCATCAACCCTTTTCAGGTCATTTAACACTGAATTAAGTCAGTTTGATGAAAGATTTATGTTTTAAGATCTTCATATCTTCAAATATGCATAAGTACAGTTTTTTTGTTTACTCACAGCTAAATGTAAAAACAGTTCCATTTCAAACAATTCAGATTAGCATAAGTATAGTTTTTGTTAACACACATTTAAATGTCAAAACAGTTTTATTTCAAACAATTCAGTTTAGCATAAGTATAGTTTAAATGTCAAAATAGTTCTATTTCAAACAATTCAGTTTAGCATGAGTACATAGTTTAGTTCTATTTAACTCATAGATAGGACTATCAGGTGCAACCATTCTGAGCCAGAGTGGACTTGGGAGTGATGGCAATGAAGAAGTACTCTGCATTCCTCAAAGCTCCAGAATTACTGGGGCCTCACCATCAGATTGTTTAGTGTCATATATCAGGACACTCATTGGGGAAGTCTTATCCCTCTGCAGAGAGGCAGTCAGTGTATTCTGCAGCCCCAGCTGACTAAGCCAACCAAGGGAACTAGTGATAACCATTAGATATTACAATATATATATATATATATATATATATAAAGAAATCATTGTGTTAAGAGAATAATAATGATAGCATACTTCTTTCTCAACCATAGAATGCCCATATTTCCTGTGTAGGATTTGTCAGGTTGGGTAGGGCAATTAGTTGTGATAGCCGAGAGTAATTAATCACATTTGCTATTAGCAATCAGTCGTGAAGACAGGAAACTCAATTGCCGATTGAGGAACGGGAGCTATTTATGGTGCCTTGGGGCATCCCATAGTGCACAAGTGGGCTATTCCATTGCATGGAGCATGACTGGCTACTGGTAAGTGAGTGAAGGTATTTCATTATATAAACCAACTTCAGTTTAGCATTGTAAGAAGGACTGCACTGAGCTATGACCTGCTTTATTTTTGTCTGCCAGCTGGACGCTTTACGGAGGTATGTGTTATTGTTATTCTACATCCTGGTTGTCAGATCCTGGAAGAAAAATGCAATCAATTAGAAAAATAAATTCAACATTACAATAATAGCATGTTCAATGGCATAATTTTCTAAAATGAATAGAGTACATGATCATCAATAGCTTTTACGACTGAGCCTGCCATCTGTTCTTTTTTACTTCTTTTTTTAATGGGGAAAGCCTATACAACTTTAAGTGTAAGTAAGAAGATTTTTGACAAGATTAATGGCTCAATTTTCTCACTAAGGCAGCTCATTTACTGAGAGTAGTGTGTAAATATATCCATGACCTTATACAGAGATAATGATGCAACTCAAGCTGGTGGGAGTTTCCTGAATTCAAGTATATACTCTGCATCTGATTTACAGAACCTTAACTGATGAGATGGTAGAACAATATAAAATTACTGGTGCAATAAAGTCTCCCTCCCGATTAGTATTAGATACTATTTTATTTACTCATAGTGGCATTGTTTTAGAAAGTAAAGTGGAATTAAAAATACAGTTTCTTCTCAGGAATGAATTCAAAAACAAAATTGTGTGTGTTAGTTAACAAATTCAGATGTAACTTAAATAAGAAATATATATGTTAGGGTAGGTCGATTTTTAAACCACAACTAACCCTACCAGGAGAAATTTGCTAATTAACATAAAGAATAACTGGACAAAATATTTTTCTCTAAAAGTTTACTAATTTTTGCACAAATGCATTTAAATAGCAGCATAATTGAATATTCTGAATTTTGCTTGGTGTTAACTTAAAAATGTTATTTACAAAATATGCATTTATAAACTATATATATTTAATATATATGTATAAACAGGATTTGGTATTAAATAACTTACAAGGGTTGATATGCCATAAAACCCAACCAACCAAGCCAACCTATCTGAAATGCTATAAATGCCAGAAATATGCCCACAATGAAGACAACTGTTGAGGATAAGAAGCGTGTGAGAAATGTGGTCAACACAAACCTGACTACCATACAAATGAATGTGAATTTTCGCACAAATATTCAAACTGATGAGATGACCATCTGGTCCTTTCAAGATCTTATGAATGTTGGAGACAAGAAAAAAAAAACATGGTGCGATAGACAACAACTATGGAAGGCAGTAATTACTGGGGATACGGTTACAAGACTCAGCATTCCTATCTGAGGTCGCGGTAAATCACCTGAAGAAGGCCAGAGGTGAAATTTGGCCGAAACGTAGTGAAAGAAGAAACAACACAAAAAAAAAAAAATAAAACTACCAAGATGAGGACAAAAAGTCCGCAATAAATAAAAATTAATTCTCAATAAAAAGAAATTCTTGTAATAAAATATAAAAAAAATTCCTTATGAAGCATAGATGATGGTGGAAGCAGGGTGAAAGACCACTATTAATTCTCATGCAGAACAACAAAAGAAAACTCCACATGCCCAAGAAATACAAACAAATTATTAAAAAGTCATTCAGCTGGAACCAGGCAACTGGGAAAGCTTCATTAAAGAAATAAAAGTCTCATTTGACCACTTAAAATGATTGCATTAGACTTGAAAATAAATATATGAAAGTACAAAACAAAAATAGATGTAGTGTTATCTCACATCAAATAGGAATCTTATTCTAAAATCACAACTCCATTGAGTAGGGCAAAATTTAGAACACAAAGATCTCCAGTCCATCTTCCTTCACCCTTGAAAAAATACACAATTTCAACTAACATTAGAATGATATCTCCCATAAAAGATATTCCCTTAAAACAATATAAAACAAACTTTCCAAAAATAGAAACAAAAGAAAAACCTCAGAATAATATACCACAACAACAAAAACTTGTGGTACTATAGCTTCACGACACCTAGTTGGCCGCTGGTTTCGTGATTA
Organism: Sepioteuthis lessoniana; assembly: GCA_963585895.1. Lineage (NCBI taxonomy): Eukaryota > Metazoa > Mollusca > Cephalopoda > Myopsida > Loliginidae > Sepioteuthis > Sepioteuthis lessoniana. The sequence continues at coordinate 23,964,123 of OY757926.1, forward strand.
CCACATGTGTCGACTGGTCTTTCTCTGTTTCTTTCCACACCCACGTTGCTTTCAGATCCGAGGAAAGAGAAGATGGTTGAGGTCCAGTCGATGAAGGTTGGAATTCGTGTTGGAGAGATGAAAAAGTTGCCAAGCAAATTTAAAAAATGACGAAAATAAGGCGTTTGTTATAAACAGTAACAAACGTTTATTTACACAGTTGTTTAGATAATTTTTAGTCAAACACCACAAACTGGGAGTGAAAGTAGTTGACTGGCGGAGTTTTAACTGCAACTAGGCAGTGTCACAATGGCGAATGCAATGGCAACGGATTTGGTTCTTTAAGCGGCGAATTCCTGAACCAACTCAATTTTTCATTTTGGGTGTCCTCCATTTATGGGCCCGAATCCCGAATAATCAGTTTCTGATTGGTCAGCCAATGGGGACTGCCGACCAATGGCTATCATCGTAACAATCCCCCCGGTTTGCCCCTGATTGGTTTAGACAATCGGCCAATCAGCCACAGTCATCGGGAGGGGCCACAAGGAGCAGTCCCGTGGTTGGCTGACCAATGATTTAGTGATTCAAGGCCTTGTGCCAAACTTGGTAACACCAACCCAAATTGTCCGCTATTTTAAAAATACATCTTTTTGTTTAAAGTTTGAAATCCGATGGCTCTCTTGACAGCTCTTTGCAGTTGTGCGGATGTTTATTTTTTGGTGACAGATTTATAGGTCAACAAACCCTGATCGGATCTCAAACTTTTTCGTACTTAATCACTTGATATTTATTTTATACACGGTTCTCAAAAAATACTTGGACACCCAAAATGAATTTATTTTTAATAAAATACTTATTATCATGATTTAATAAAATTAATTAATTTCCTTTAATTAATTTCGCCAGCCAACTCCTTGACACTTAAATGAAAGTGTCATAAACTCACAAAGCAAAAAACTCAATCCAAAGATGTTGATAAACAAATATTACAAACTGAAAATAAAACAGATTCAACAAACTGGAAGAAATGGAAACAAGAGGCTTGTAAATCCTACTAAAACTAAAACAAAGAAAAAAATCACCTTCCAAATCCTCCATGGAAAACAAAATAATCCAATGGAATAAACAAGGAGTAAAGCCCAATTATGATGACCTATTTCTGCTATTGAATAACCTAAATCCTGCTATATCATGCCTCCGATAAGCTTTCTTCAAAGATAACAATACAAAAATTAAAACCAAGTTATGCAAATATATACACAATACTGGACTCAGGGTTTTCAGAAATGTATCCATCCTAGTTGGAAATAACATACATGGTGCATTCAATAAGTTTCTAGACTTTTTTTTGTATAAGCATTTAAAATTGTTGTAGACTCTTGAAAATTCAGTATGTTATTGCTATACATCTTATGAGATGACTGACCATTTTTTTATGATTTCAGGTTCAAATAAACAGCTACAACAGGAATTGGAATACACCCTACTAAAGCCTGATTGTCACAGCTAGTGAATTTCAAAAATGCAATCTGACACTTTAGAAGAACAATATGCAATAAAATTCGGTTTTAAACTTGGAAAAAATGCCATGCGATGAAAGCTAGATCTACTGCTATGACCAAGAGACAGAGTTCCCAGTGGAAGCATGCTGGCTCTCCCAGACCCAAGAAGGCCAGACAGAGCAAATCCACCCACAAACTTTTGATGATCCCTTTTTTTGATAGCACTGGCATGATCTACATGCACTGGGTTCCCACTGGACAGACAGTCAACAAGGAATACTATGTTGAGGTTTTAAGGGAGTTCAGCAAGAGATTCCATTGGAGGAGGCCAACACTCTTAAAATCGGGTCAGTGGCATTTCCACCAGGACAATGCACCAGTCAACAACTCCATCCTTATCACAGACTATTTGATCAAGATGAACATCAACACAGTTCCTCACCCTCCCTATAGTCCAGACCTTGTCCCCTGTGACTTTCGGTTATTCCCTAAGTTCAGAGGCTGTCGTTATGAGACAATTGACAAGATGAAAGTGGCTGTGACGAAGGTCATTGACACACTCACACAAGAAGACTTCCATTGGGCCTTCCAGAAGTTGTTGGAATGGTACAACAAGTGCATTGCAGCTGGAGGAGATTACTGCGAAGGAGACTAGAGTTTCATGTGTGTACTATCAATAGAAGTGCCCATACGAAAAAAGTCTGGAAACTTATTTAATGATCCTCATACCTCAAAGCAAAATGAATTAAAATACCAAACTACAAGCAATTGTTGTTAAAGCAACAGTGCACAGAGAGAATAATGTATGTTCACTCTACAATCCACCCAATAATGCTATTGATAAAACAAACTCCAAGCTCAACTGTCTAAACCTTTTATAATATCTGCAGGTTTAAACAACTACAACACTAAATGGGGAAATAAAGAAACAAACAGAAAAGGTATAATACTTGAAGAAGTAATAAATAGCAACATATTGTCTATATAATGATTGACCAACTGATAATTACTCTGCCAATTATCTAACAGTGTGTCAATCTTTGGTCCATCATCTACTATTTGTTAATTTTACATTTTTATACGAATTAAGAATATGACCCAACACTCTACATTCATCTTATCAATCATGTACACTCTACCCTCTTCTACAATAGCGTATATATCACACAATATAAACACAAAACATATAACTATTAAAAATAACCATCCCAACCACTGTTATATTTTGACCTTCGACTCGGCCCAAAAATACTATTCCAAGGTAATACACCGGAAGGAAGTGACACATTCCAACGGCCAGTAATCGAAAGAGATCGCGTGGGTGGATTAAGGCTTATGATATGGGACAAGGTGAAGGTCCCATTGTGCTATTACAGTCATGCACCGGAAGAGAGTAACCTCTGAACTGCATGACAGTTATTTCCGCTTGATGAACTAGTCAAGAATAAAGACTAAGACCCAGAAAATAATATTAACCAAGCTTTTTCATTCAGCAAAATACAAGTGGTATCGAAAACACTCGCGAAGGGCAATTCTAAATATGGCAGACTGCTGTAATCCAGAGACAGGGTGTGAACATTTTCAAGAATCCACCGTCATAAACTAATCTTATTTGCAACAGAACTAAACAGTATACTTATGCTAAACTGAATTGTTTAAAATAGAACCGTTTTTGACATTGAACCTGTGTACTTATGCTAAACTGAACTGTTTGAAATAGAACTATTTTGACATTTAACTGTGTGGAAACCAAAACTATACTTATACTAAACTGAATTGTTTGAAATAGGACTGTTTTTGACATTGAACCTGTCTACTTATGCTAAACTGAATTGTTTGGAATAGAAGTGTTTTCTGACATTTAAACTGTGCACTTATGTTAAACTGAATTGTTTGAAATAGAATTGTTTATATGTATAAAAATGGATTTGGCATTAAATAACCTACAATGGTTGATGTCCCATCAAACCAAATCATGCAGCAGTGATCATTTCCAATTATACTGGAAAATTTTGAAGCAAATGAAGATGGCCTCAGTTGTTGGAAAGTAAAAGGAGTAGACTGGGAAAAGAATCAAACCAAATATAAAAAAAGACTAATCCAGTGTATTAATACTATTGACTTAACAAATCATTTTACTGAAACTCTTCTTACCATAGCAAGAGAGTGCATACCAAAAAGACAAACAGCGGGTAAATGAAACAAACCAAGGTTGGAAAAAAATTGTCAGGATGCAATCAGACTTAGATGAGTAGCCATGCATAAATTCAAGAAAGAACCTACAGCATACAACTCAATTGAATTCAAACATCTCAGGGCCAAGGCATATAAAATAATAAAAGAAGCTAAGAAAGAATGTTAGAAAAAAATGAGTAAACAGTTTCAGTACCCACTTAAACACTAAATAGCCCAGTCGGCTAGGACTGTAGAATACACTGACTGGATCTCTGCAGAGGGGTAAGACTCCCCTTACAAGTGTTCTGGATATGACACTAAACCATCTAGTGGCCAGGTTCCATCCCTGGAGCTCAGGGGAATGTATAGTACCCCTTCACTGCCATTGCTGCCAGGTCCATTCTGACCCGGAATGGTAGCACCAAATAGGGTCCTATCTATGGGTCAAATAGAACTGTTTGGCTTTTAAACTGAGTGCAAGCAAATGACTTATACTAAATTGAATTGCTTGAAATAGAATTGTTTGTGGGTAAACAAATGACAGCTATTTAATTGAATTGTTAGTGATACATAACAATACTTGAAACTATTTAACTTTGACTTATGTTTACAAATCATATATATCTAAGGTATACATATAAACTGGATTTGGCATTAAATAACCTACAATGGTTGATATGCCATAAAACCAAACCAAACATGATTAATAGTGAGTATTAATTTTATTGCAGACTTTTGTCCTCATCTTGGTAGTTTTTTTTTTGGGGGGGGGGTTCTCACTACAAAAAACTCCCAAGATGAGGACAAAAGTCCACAATAAAATTAATACTCAGATTAAGAAGCCTCATCTCAAAAAGGACTCCCAATAAAGACAAGGATTAATAGTAAATAGAAATATTTGTGTTTGATAGAACTACTTGAAACCACTTAACTGTGAACAAAAGAATGAACTCAGGCTTGTTTTAAAATTTATCTACAAAATGAGTTTTCAAATCATATTTAATATATATGTAAAAAGAGGATTTGGCATTAAATAACCAACAATGGTTGATGTGCCATAAAACCCAACCAAACCAAACCAATCAAATATCAAAACAATTTGGCAAATGATTAAAAAAATTTCTAGCATGAATTAAACTACCCCTCCAAATCATCTCAAAGTAAATAACAAAATAACTAGAAAAGCAAAAATTGCAAACTTAACATCAAAAAAGAGGAAAATATAAACTAAATTTTTCATTAAATAATTCCTTATGTTATATTGTGTCTTTTTCCTTGACAGAACAGATGGAGTCCATTGAAAGATCCCACAACACAGTGATAAGGCATAACGAGATGCACTACAAATTCATTATACAGCCTCCACAAGAATGACTATAATGTCTTCTTAAGACCTTGAATGATATTTGGATAAATGGATAATTTTCCAAAATATGGAAACAAACGACAGTGATCCATTCAAACACCACACAAAGGATACAAAAAAAAAAAAAATTACAGACCTGTATCACTAATGAGGTGAATTTGCAAGACAATGGAATGCATAATAGATGAGACTGACCTGATTCCTTGAAAAACACAACCTCATAAAAAGAATATCAGTGTCGTTTCAGAAACCAAGGAAGCAGAGTTGATCACATGAGATCAGAAATTCAGAGAAGAAAGGCTAATATCAAAAACGAACTCTTAATAGTTGTATTCCTTCATCATAAGCAATAAACATTCACTATAACAAATACATATAAAATCATAGAATGAAAATTAATTTTTGTCAGAATTTCTGAGATAAAACTCTAACCAATCAAGTTTAGTTTGAAAATATTGTTACAATATAAAATTTTGCATGGTGGTGTATCAATTTTTGGTGTGCTATATATCCATAGTTTTGATTATAGAATTTCAATACTGTAGAGTTTGACAATAAATAATACTTAATAATATTCCTTTTTGATTTTATGATATTCCATAAGAAATTATGAAATCCTGGTATCTTTAATTTAGAAGAAAATCTATTCATAAAACATTGTTGGGGTGTGCTTATTTATAGGCAATACTCTATATTAGTGACATGATATTTTATTTAGAAGTAATACATTGAAAAGCAGTAGCATAAGGTGAAATTAAAAAATCAGATATATATATATATATGGAAAGAAAAGGAAAGTCATTTGGGATGAAGTCAAAATGATAGATAGAGAAGAACATATGTGAATATGACATCTTAAAGAAGCAGTGCCTATTTTGGGCTACAGTGACCTATTGAGTAGGCCAGGTATCGAGATGAATACAATATAGGAACCAATAATCCAAAAGGCTAGATAAAAAAATTAAAAAATTTCAATATGAGCTAAAGTTAAAGTGTTGCTAAAATAATAATTTCATAAATTTAGTTTCCTGCTGGCTGATCAATGAACTGTTTGCTTCAAATAGCCAATTGTAACAAATAATGATTCTATAAGCCCAAAGACCACAGAAAAAACAAATTTCACCCAAAGGATTGAAGATAATGTTAAACATAATATTTCAACATTAGATGAAAAAAATAAACAAACTTGCCATGGTACAGGAATTATTGCTATGATTCCCTCAAAAAAAGGTATGAAAAGTTAATGAGATAACAAAATCTAAAAGATTCCCCCATTAAGAGATATATCAATCAAACATTGTTGTTCACCTTATAGGATTTCATTAGTCAAAATTTTTCCTTAGAGAAATTTGAACAATTATGAAGGGTTCCTGATTCCATGAAGCGATGGAAAGTTTATACACACCAAATACTGTCAAGCACATGCTGGATGGCAAAACCAATGCAAGAGATTGAAGATATCCCTTTCTCGTGGAGGCATCACTTCAACTTTTGCTAAAGCCAATGGTTTCTGAAGACAAGATCGATGAAACAGATCTGAAGGGAATAGAAGAATTGTACAAAGACATAGTTTATTATTATATCAAGGAAATTGATGAAGCATTACTGAACAGAGATATGTTATGTATCAGGCAAATTAAATTGGAAAGTATTTAATACGTTTTCAATGTAAAATATTACTCTGTGGTTTCTTGTGAATTTATTTTTATATGTAATCAGTGTTTCAATATAGTGCAATCGACTGCAGAAGAATAAACTTAAAAAATAAATTCTCAAGAAACAGATAAAAAGAATTTTAGTTGTTTCTGAGGAGGTGGGCACTAAAAAACTTTCCAAAAATAAAGATTAAACCTTTTTATTCATAATTACAAATCATCATGATCTTCATCGCGTTAAGAATGGTTTTGATTAAAGTCAGATCAAGGTGTTGTATATAAAGATATTCAAACAAAATTCCTCTAGGTTTTAGTATTAGAAAAATTATTATATTTTTCTTTCTTGTATTATTTTTCTTACTATTTATGTTGTAAAGCTAAATACTATTTTCAAAAGGAAAGAAATTAAAGTAGAAAAATTGATTTTTATTTTTGTAGAGTCTGATTTTATCACATTTATTGAAACAATTTTATTTCTATTTAACAAACAACAAATAACTTATGAATAAATTCCTTATTTATATTAAATCAAAAATTCTTTAAAAAATAAATCAAACCTTTGAGCTAAAAATTCCTAAACCAAAATTAAATAGTGTTTATCATCTCTAATTTTATACAATAAATTCGGTTTCCTTATTGTTAAAACAAATTTTACATTTTACATAAAAATATAAGTTTTTCCCCAAGATGTTTGAATAAAACATTTTTACTCCTTAGAAACCGGAATTGAAAATTTGACTAAATTTGCATGAATCACAGTGGGATCGTCCCATGGAAATTAAGTTCCCCAATAAGAAACTTTTAATTTAATGCGTTGTCAATCAAATGACCAATGTGTTCTTTTTTTTTCTAAAGAACTACAGCCTCTTAAACATTTGCTACCTTTTGAGATAAAAGGTAGGGAGAATTTTTACTGACCTTCTTAAGTGTTTAAGAGGGAGCGTTTCTAAAAAGAAAAGAGAGACGTTAGTCATTTAGTTGACAACACATCAAAAGAAAAGGTTTCTTATTAGATAATTTTCAACCAGCCCTCTCCAACAGAAGCATTTTTTTTTCAAAAGAACCTTTTTTTTTTATCTACTCAGAAGATATTTCTGATAGCCTTGCAATATCTGTCGAAAAAGGACCGTTTTTATGTACCGAGAATTAATAGCTTTCCAAGATACAAACTGTTCTGCAAATCTTCATGATTGACCAAGACATTCACAGAGAACTTTGAAAATTTTGGTGAGTCCTTTGAAATTTTTAAGCTATTATCTCTTGTCTACATTTTTCTTTGTACGACTTTAAAAACGGGAACATGGATATTTTTGTTTATTAATGATTATTTTGTTTTTTGTTTTTTTGTATTTTATTTGTTTTACAATTACTATCTGTTCAGTAATGAACACAAAAAAGCAAAAGAACGGACGGCAATATTAAACCAAAAATAGTATATTTTTCTTTTTTTTAAGTACAGGACAGTTTCGTGAATAAAAGTGCTTTTTCAGTAGGGTTTCTTCATTTTATTTCACCTTTTTAAAATGATAAAATGGCGCTGCTAAGGGCGAAAGAACGGGAGGGTTATTTCAAAATGTTTAAGATTTTGCTTGTTCGCTTCTATAGTCGGCTTAAATTCAGAGTTTTGCACTTACACTTGGAATAACTTTCACCAATGATTATGAGATCTTTTCTTTTTTTCATATTCTTCGGACTTAACTATATTTTATGTTTATTCTAAAAATGAAAATTTTGGTCCGAAATTCACTGTTAAAAAACTTGATTTAGGAATTTTTTGTTTTTGAAGTTTTTTTTTTTTAATTAACTTGACCTGTAATTTTTTTTGACTTGAAGTTAATTTTATCGTCTCTAAAAGCAAATAAAGATGCTAATGATATCTTTGCGTATTACTGTGACGCCAAAAAATTCAAGTTCATCATTAAGTGTAATCTGTATTAGTTTTTTAACAAGTAATTTTTTTTTACCACAATTCTTTTACTGTATTGATAATTTTACACCTTTTTAGAATCAAAGAAAAATGCCATTTAAGAACTTTATCACATAAAAAGTTAACCTCAATATTTTAAGTTTGATATTTAGAATATTTCCACGACTTAGTTTTTACACTTATTTTTTATTAGTGATGAAAAGACTTAAAATAAAAAAAACGCCCACGTTTCAGCAGAAAAAAAAAAAAAAAAAAAACTGTGTGTGGGGACATTTTAATTATTTTTTCTGGTTGTTTATCATGTATTCACCAAAAAAAAAAAAAAAAAAATCTGATTTTTAGTTTTCGCTAAAATCAGGTGGGTTAAAGGGTAAAACTTTACCGAAAGATGTTGACCGAGTCATTTAACTCAAAACTGGCAATTTTTCTTGTACCAATAATTTTTGTTGGGGGAAGGAGTATCTGTGATGTCATTCCTTTTTTAATTGTCTTTTGGCGTCTTTCTGACCCTTAACTTGTCAGTAGCGAAGGAGGACGGCAAATAACCAGTCGTTTCTTTGAAATCCTAGATTCATCAGGAAGGTAGGACTTGAATTAAATTCGTCTAGTTTTTTTTTTCATGTTAATTTGGTGTTTAAAAATGTCTTCCAAGGAGTACGAACGTTTGTTTTTTGTTTTAATTATATTTTTGAGCAACAGTCGATATAAATTTAAAAAAAAAACTCGTTAAAAAAATTCCTCATCAGATTACTTGGCGCCTCTCTCTCTCTCTCTCTCTCTCTCTCTCTCTATATATATATATATATATATATATATATATATATATATATATATATATATATATATATATATATATGCACTTTTAAAGAATATTTTTGTATGAGTTTCAAAATTCTTTATTCTTTTGGGACATTTGTTCAAAGTGTCTGAGAGTGGAAAAAAAATAAAAGGGTTACTTTGTCTAAAATTCTGGCTGAACATCAATTTTAAAATATTTCAAGACTCAAAGTCGATATTAATACTCAATTCAAAATAACTTGTAATTTTTCTACTCTCATTTATTCAACAAAATAAAACTTATTTAATAAAAATTGATGAACATAAAACAAAATATTGTTGATATATCAAACTCAACGCTAAGTTGAGAAAAAAAAGTAATTGATTTAATCGTCCGACTGAGATACTTCATTCTTCAAAGTACATGGCATATCTTGCTTATCTCTTCACACTTTTTTTTTTCCATTATTATGGTGTAGTTGTCTGGAGAATTAATTGAGAAAATGTACACCAACCAAACATTTGTCTTATAAAAAACATTCCCTTCAACTAATATATTTTTTGCTAAATACACAATCTTGTCTTCTGAAATTCTGCCTCTTAATGTTGTACTACAAATCTGTTGCTGTCATATTTACCAACCCCTCCGCTCGGGCAGGATATGACACAAGGTCAATTTTTTAAGCGGAGTTTAACAGGTTTGAATTCAGAGTTTTCCTTCTCCTAGACTAGTTGCCTCACCAAGAACCTAGTCTGCCCTACTATTTACCCATAGCTGGAGGGAGAATAATTGGATTCATACCTTCCCCAAGGGTATTAGTGCTATGTGAAATGCAATCAGTCTCGTCCAGGATTTGAACTTCCTGCGACGATAACCATTACACCACTTGTTGCTGTACTTATATACTATGTCTAATACCCTTAGGAAAGATATGAATCCTCTTATCCTTATCAATGCTGTTCTTTTTAGAAGGATCGCTTTGGCAGGTTGATAGACCATTAAACAAAGACACCAATCATTATATGTGATATAATTAACCCTATCACAGTGCATAATGTAATTTATCAATTCAGTTTGCTGGGACTGTAGAATGCACCGATTGCATCTCTGCAGAGAGTTAAGATTCCCTACTAGAGTCCTGGATATGACACTAAACGGTATTTAATGGTGAGGCTGCAGTCCTGGAGCTTTAGAGAATGTAGAGTACCCCTTCATTGCTATTACTCCTAGGCCCACTCTGACCCAGAGTTTTTTTGCCTAGTCTGATTGCTCCTGAGCACACTTGTGCTGTTAAGAGCAGGACTGTTCAAAACAGTTTTGATTTGGTACACACTTTCTTAGTGAAAGTAAATGGTGATACTGTGCTGGTACATTGAGATCAGTTCAAATTTTTTTATAGGATTGACCATTTTTTTCTGGTGATTGTAGCTTTTTCTTCTTGTATACACATCCCTGGAAGCTATGATAGAGGTAAATGGAGTAAAAATGGAGTTCTTTATTTTGTCTTGATCAAATTAATTATCAAGGGTGTTCATTATTGCCCATGCTACATGTTCCTGTGTGTGAACTTTTTCTGCATAAATTGAGGGCAAATCCAGTCTTGTGTAAAGTTGAGTTAACTCATTCATCTTAGCAAAGTACTCTGCCTGACAATGTTAGTCTTCTTGTGAAGAGCAATGCCAAGATTTAGCAGAGAAATTGGATTGTATGAAGCAGTGACAGGGACCAAAATTAACAGTAAGTAGTCTGTCATTTTATGGTTGGGTTCTTGGAAAAGTTACTCCTTCAGTTAGATGGACAGACCAAACAAGATACTCTGTATCTGGCTTGGTCTCACCCTTCAACTGGAGAAGAACAAGTCTGAGTTGATAGAAAAGGTTGTGGTTGTGTCTAAGCTGGTGATAAAGAAACCTTTCCTAAAAAGGGAAGGCCATGGTGTGTCTTTTTGTACATCTCCTTTTGCCAACTTTGAGGGCTTACTCTCCTGTTTACAGTTCTTCACAGTCAAGAGAGATCACTGTTGAGATTTATTTGGGTTCCCTAGGGATCCTATGCTGGGTCAGGGAATCTTTTTTTTTCTCTCTTGAAAGCTTCTATTTGCAGCAATGTGGTACTGCTGATAGACAGGACAAAATTTACTGTGCTTATTTGGCATTGTGAGAATCATGATATGGATGATGATGCAAAAGACAAAATTCACAAAGGTGATTCTTTTTCAGCTCAGCTTTTAGGTATCAGCTTACTTGGGTGAATCAAAAGTTTTTACTATATTTTGATAACACAAGACACAATTTGGCATCTTTAGCTGAAGGTGATATACCACACAAGACTGAGATGCCAAGCTTGCCTGATACTTCCCAACTGCTCTTTGCTGGATTTTCCTTTTAATCTATGATTTTTAGGCCTGCCCATCTTTTCTATCATCAACGTTCTAGCAACCTGAGCAATATTTCTTCAAATATCTAGTTATTGTATTTAATCAACCGTACTTTCATCTTGTCCACCATAAAAGTTTTTGGTTGCTTCTGTGGTGAGTTCAAACTTGGCTATATAAGTTCCCAAATTCGGCTACATTACATGTTCAACTTTTTGGCTTTCAAATCATAGACAGTGAAGCAATGTAAAACTACCACACTGCTTCAGTCAATTGATATATGCTGTCTGCAAAATATTGCCAAACTTTAACTCAGCCTTGTAAAATGTACAAATATTTTAGAATTAAAGCAAATAACTATGCAATTGTTGTAGTGAACAATTATGAAATGACATTTATTAAATTCTTTTCTAACTACCTGTCATATATTCTCTTCAACAACTTCCAGATATCTAAATCAGATTATCATCTCAGGTTAAATCATTAATTGTAGACAGAAGCAATAAAAGTATGATGGAAAGAAAATGTCTGTTAAATTATTAATGACAATATTCCCTCTAAGAAATTCAGATAACTTACTGCTACTACTACTAAGGATAAAGAAGCTATAGAAAGAAAACCTAGTTAAAAATTAATAACGATTTCAATACTTCATCTAAGAAATTAAAAAAGAATACTACCACAACAAGGTATGTAGATGTGTATCTGATGTCATGGTTAGTTAGTTCATTCCTCATTAGGTTCTTAATATTTGTAGACTTGTTATGAATCTGGTTAATTTACAACTCAAGTGATGTGATAGCAGAAATGACTAATGTGTTTGATTCTCACTGAGTGCCAAATAAAACAGATCTATAAATAACTACTATTATTACTAGGTGTAAAAAAAACAAGAAAAACATTAATGCAGATGACAATGCTTCATTTAAAAAATTCTTAAACAAATATTACATCTATTACTACGAGATGTATATGAGCAACATGGAGGGGGGCTAGTAAAATATGAATAATAACAATGCAACATCGAAGTAATCTAGAGTATAACTTGAAATCCTTCAGATAAGGAACTATCTCTGGTAGCATTGTAAAGTACTGCTCCTGTTCTACAAGAAACTACGATAAAATCAATATTTTAAATTTTGTCAAAAAATCTGCTGTCATGTATGCTTTAAGCCCAAAGTCAATCGCGTTTAAAGCATCCCGTCTCCGTGAATTCTCCGAATTAGCCAATGTTCAACTAAGCAGCTTTCAAATCACATGAAATGAAGCAATGCACCAACTACCATGATGCTACCAACCACAATGGGTATCTGCTGTTGCTTGAATTGTTTCAGTCATGTAATATACATACTACAAACTAGAAAGTACAAAAATATTGTAAAACGTTTGACTTGCTCTTGTAAATAGGTACATATTTGTGGAATTTTTGAATAAGATTTCATCACATTAAAGTATTTTTTTTTTTTTTTTTTAGTGTTTGGTTTGGTTGTGTTTTATGGCATATCAACCCTGGTAGGTTATTTAATGCCATATCTTTTTTATACATAAATATGTATTATATATGATTTATTAGCAGATAGTTTTTAGTTAACATTATTTTTAAATGAACTCGTTTGTTTGCACACAGTTGAATGGTTTCAAGTATTGTTCTCAAGATGTTAGGATTAGGTACTTGTTTGCTATTGGTCTAGTGGGTAAAGTGTTCACTAATAGCCTGGGAGACCGGGTTTAAACCCAGGTTGAGTCGTACCAAAATCTCGAAAAATGGTATTTTATGCCTCCTTGCTTAACGCATAGCATTATAAGGTACGGATCATGGGTAAAGTGGAGCAATCCAAGGAATGGAGTAGAGAGACCTTCCTTACACATCAGTGTTGTAGCTAATGAAAAGGGAGCCTTCGGATCACCCTTGACTATGGTCACCTACTTGACTTGTTTTCTACAAGGACCATCATATAGGTGATATTGCTTGACATGACCAGCCGATTGATCAGATTGGGCTACTCCAACTGCTTATATAGCCTAGTATGGGCTAGAAGTGAAGTGTTGAAAGTCGCATGACCTCTTCAGTTGTCTAGTTACAAACTGCTCTTGTTGCTCTTGTTCTTGCTGTATTACTCCAAGTTGGCACTTGTTCAGGTGTTCCAGAAACTTTAATTGTTTTCAAGACATTCATAGATCATCTTTTTTTGTTTTTAGTGGACAATCTCAAATGCTCCTAATCTTCTTTTCCTTTCTGAATCAAATGCTCTCTGCATTTGAGTTTGGTTAAAACTCTCTGGTGTCATTTCCCCTTGTCAGTGGGGCTTAGAATATACGTATTTACCTACCCCTCCGCTCGAGCAGGATATGACACAAGGTCAATTTTTTTTAAAGCGAAGTTTAACAGGTTTTGAATTCAGAGTCTTCCTTCTCCTAGACTAGTTGCCTCACCAAGGCTGAAGAACCTAGTCTGCCCTACTATTTACCCATAACTGGAGGGAGAATAATTGGATTCATACCTTTCCCAAGGGTATTAGTGCTATATGAAATGCAATCAGTCTCGTCCAGGATTTGAACTCGTGTCGCCGTGTCCATTTCCTACGACGATAACCATTACACCACGGGGCTTATAATATACTTACTATATCCCACTGCCAAGGGATAAGACCTCACCAAATAGGGGTGTTCTCGGTAGGATGCTAAACTGTGTCTGATGGTTAGATTCCAGTTCTGGAGATCTGGGAAGTGTGAAGGACACTTTCATTGGCATTACTGTCTGATTCACTCCGACTCAAAATGTTAGTACCTGTTAGTCTTATCTTGGGGTCAAATAGATCTGTTTAAAAATTATTTCTATTCAATAGGACTGTGTGGGGAAAAAAAGTGCACAAAAATTATAAGTCTGAATGTAGAATGAATGCAATTCCTACCCATTTGGCATAAAATAACCCTAGACAGGTTGACATGCCTTAAAAAACCAATCAGATACCATTGAGCTATTCTGCTTGTAACACTTCCCAGATTTTTTTGTAATGTTTCAATTTCTACAAATAAATTGGATTGGAAACCGTAACGTAGTACTACTACTACTACTACTACTACATGATTGTTTATGTATTTTTTCAGTTGGAAGCATAAGTAACTTTTTTTACATTGAAGCCTAAAAATTGTAAGTTATAAAAGTTGGAGAAACTCATCATTTTTTTTTACATAAAAACTACTCCAATAGTAGTGTAGTATTTATTAGTAGTAAAATGACTGCTTTATTAAAGATGACCTTTTTTTTTATTTTGGTTTTGTTTTTAAGATGGACGGAAAGTAAGGGTTAATTTTACTATAGTAAAGTTGGCTACCTTAGTTGAGGGTAACTCAAAGGCTCCTTTTTTCAATAGCTACTACACCGAAGTCTAAGGGAAAGAGCTACTCCATTCCCGGGATTGCTCCACTTTACCCTTGATCCTCACTTTGTAGTGCTAAGCAAGCGGCATCAAGTACCTTTTTTTTTTTTTTTTTCGGTCTTTGGTATGACTCGATCTCAGATTGAACCCGGTCTCCCAGACCATTGGCGAACACAGTCCACCTTTGAAAATATTTTCGAAACAAATTTCTTATAAGTTAATCGATTGAAGAGAAAACGAAAAAAAAAAAATTTTTTTAATTCTCAAAAATGATGGATTGGTGTAAAACTGAATTTTAAACAGATCTTTTTTTCTTTTTTTTTCACTGGAGATTTTTTGAAATAGAACTGATTATTTGTATAAAAATGGATTTGGCGTTGAATAACCCTCAAAGGTTGATATGCCTTAAAACCCAAACAACCAACCAAATACTAGCAAAAATAAAAAAATATTATAATTATTATTATTATTCATTTATTTATTTTTTATTTTATTCATTTATTTATTTAATAATTTCTTTGATGAAGCATGAATGAATTGAAGCCTAAAAAACTTTGTTTTAAAAGAGAAACTCGTTTTTTTTTTAAAACATTAAAAACTTATGAGGGAAAAGTGTAGTATATGGCACTAGGCCGTTTGAATAGGCCATTGAATGAGACTCGAACACACTCGTGAAACATTGCTAATCTTGCTTACTAACAATTACACCAGCCGAGACACCATTTTAGGATTGATGTTGTATTAGTAGTAAAAGAATTTCTGTTTTCGTTTTAAGATGGACGGAAAGTAAGGTTTCACTTTACGAAAGTAGTTACATTGTAAACTGAACCCCCTTTGAAAATATTTTCGAAACCAATTTTTATTTAGTTTATCAATTAAAAACCCGATGCCAAAAATTAGGCAATAAATTACCTAATGAAAAACATGAGTTGGCCTAAAACTGAATTTTATTTATTTATTTACCGGAAATGAAATGAAAATTCATGTCGTTCGTTTTTATTTTAAGTTAGATATGTTTAAAAAATGTAAAGATTTAATTTTTTGATTCGTTGTTTTGTTGGAAATCTTTTTTTTATATGTAAGATTAATATGTTAATTTTTTAAACAATAAAAATGATATACGGAAATGACGTTTGATTCGACCTTGACACTTGATTAGTAAACTGAGTGATTTTCAGTGCAATCTACCAATAAAAATCTAAAGTAGAAATGATTAATTCGATGACCAAAAAGTGTTAAATCGAAAAGAACTAAGTTTAGTATATAGGTTTTAATGATGAGAAAGCTTTGATTATTTTAGCGTATTAATTTTCTTTATATGATAAGTTGATGCTAAGGGGAATTAAGTGTTGTATATAAAAAAGGGTATTTTGCCCAAATTTCATACTTACCTGGCACAGGAGTTAACGGTGATCAGCTAGGCCGTTCTCCCAGAGCGAGGCCCCTCCATTGCACTCCGGTTGGGTTGACCTTTGCGATCGCCCCAAATGTGGGCGACTCGGGTGCGCTATTTCTAAGTGTGGGGTCTGCGTCCGCGCTCACCCCGATAACTAAACTAAAAACAGATTACTCTTCCCTTAACTAATGTATGTGTAATATCATTTTATTGACTATCAACTAACGTCACATTTAATAAAAACCTGGCGACTGTTTCATACAAAACAAAAAAAAATGCTGGTAATTCTGTAGATATTTATTGCAAATGGTTATGCCAAAGTCTACAAGTCCTAAACTATAGACTCCATTTTTAAATTTACATAAAAGCAATTCAGATTTCAATTTTTACCTTGGAGCTTTATTTTAAATAGACTTATTTTTACTTTAATAATTATTCCATAAGATTACTATTGACACGCATTTGTATTTTGTTTTTTACCATTCAGTTAGATGAACAGTCCAGGTGAAATACTCTGTATCTTCATCCCAAACTTCATCTGAACCAATCATCATCATCATCATGTCGTGCCGCCAGCACGGATATCCTTGACCACCTCGAAGTTCTAAGCATGTAGTCTAGACAGATGATAAAGAGGTATGGAGCTAGCGTGTCTCCTTGTAGTACTCCTGCAACAATGTCGAAGTATTCCGTGTCTCCATCTGGTGAACGTACTTTCACTTTTGTGTTTCTGTAGAGGATCATTATTGCTGCTACGGTTTCTTTTGGTAGGCCGTATGCTAGTAGGATTAGTTCCATTTTCCCTCTGTGGATGGAATCGAAGGCCTTGGTAAAGTCGACAAATAGTAATGTCGCCTGAAGGTTTTTTGCTCAAACGCCTTCAAGGATTCTACGGATGGTCAATATTTGTGAGGTTGTGGATCTATTTCTCCGGAAGCCATTTTGGTTTTTCCTAAGGATGTTGTCTATTTTGGGTTCTATGCGGTTTCATAGTAGGGCATTGTAGATTTTGGCTGCTATGGATGTAAGTGATATCCCTCGGTAGTTCTTGGCTAATCCGAGGTCACCTTTTTTAGGGAAAGGAAGGATGCATCCCTTCATCCATCTTTCTATCCTATTTTGACTATAGACTGCGTTGCATTGCCGGAGCAGTATATGGTCGAATTGTCTAGTCTTCCACACTTCTGGGGGGATCTCGTCCAGCCCAGCAGCTTTCCTATTTTTAATTTTTTTAAGAACAGAGTCGAGTTCTTCTTTGGTGAAAGGCCCTAGTTTAATGTCTAATTGCTCACTGATAATTCTGGTGATCGGTTCATCCGTTATTTTCGGCAGGCTTCCTAGTAGATTTTTGAAATGCTGTTCCCACAGTTTTACTCTTTCTTGTTGGCTTGCAGCTTTCAATTTTGCTTTGGCTGTGCTCTTCCTTCGACTTGCTTCATTTATTGTTTGCCAGGCTATCCTGGATTGTCTATCTTCCACCGAGTCTCTAATCTTATCTATCTGATTTTGTATGTATTCTGCCTGTTCTTTTAGATATATTCCTGCTAATTGATATTGTGCCTTTTCTCTTCTCTAGTTTTCGGGCATTTGTGTTTGTTGGGTTCTTCCGATAGCTTTTGGAGGCAGTTTTCACGAGTGCACGTTTTTCTCTAACCTCTGACGTTTCCCAAGGGACTCTATATTTAGTTCTAGGTTTTGTTGGGATACACTTTGATGCCGCCTCTAGGTGTGCTTCAACAAAATTTTCATATTCGTCAAATCTACCACAAAATAAAACAATTCTTGCTGTATGAGCAACTACCTATCTACGATACAATTTGTCCTAAAGAGGAGACAAGACTTTCCAGTCACAGATCTATAGTCTCGCAGAAAGAAATGCTCAACTCAACAGATTGTCTGCCACATGATAAAACAAGTCTTGCTGTGTCAGCAACTAGCTATTTACGATATGACTTTACCCAAACCTTTCTTCTCTTTCATTGCCATTACTCTCTGGTCCTCTCTGTCTCAAAGTGGTAGTACCTGTCAGTCTCATCTTTGCTTAAATAGATCTGTTTAAAGATTATTGGTATTCAAAGGACTGTGGAAAAAAAACACACTCTTTAAGAAACTACACTAAACTTATGAGTTTGAATGTAGAATGAATGCAATTCCCTATCCATTAGGGATAAAATAATCCTAGATAGGTTACAGTTTCTACAAATTAGATTAAAAAAACATTACACATTACTAGCAAAAATTGGTTCAATCTGATAGTGAGCTTCCAATAATGCAGGAGCTTTGAGGAACACTGACCACTCCTTCATTGCTATCTTATTGAAATTATTTACGGAGTCGCTAACTAGGTGCCCAGTGATTGGATGAAAAACAGCCAATCACAGGCTACCTTTTTTTTAGATTTTCTCCAAACCTCTATGAGGGCGTTTCCTACGAACGCCCTTCTTCTTTTGCTTGTGTGATTCCTCTGAATCAAGATGTGCCTGCCCGTTCTCTCAGTCTTCTAGATGCCAATACATGCTTGTGAGGATTTTTCCAGCAACTGAAGCACAAGAAACAAGGCTCTATTTTCTTCAACCCAACCAAAAGGACACAGGAAATATAAACTGTTAAAAGGACGCCTTTTACGGAAAAGTTTCCCACAAACCAACTGTTTGCAAGGACAATATTTTCTTTCCCCTTTTTCTATGTAAATATATGCTTTTTTTAACATTTTAAACCGTATTGCGTTTCTTTCTTCTTGCCAATGTCACAATATTGTTACCATATAAAGTTGGGAAAATCCCAATACTTTGCAAACAGTTGGTAATAGCGTTTTACGCTAAGAAAGAACCAGTTGGAATAATTTAAAACGAAATAGAATTGTGTAAATCAATTTCAAAATGTGACATCGCTTGAGTAAAGACTATATGCATCTATATCATTTTGGTGTTTACTACTAGAATTGTAGGGGTTAAGTTTCGTCCATTCTTTTGTTTCTTCGTTCTTGATTTGTTCGCTTAGCATCATGAATGACTTTAAGCAGATTAAGGGTGTGAGAGCCTTACTTTTTAATAGGGATTCCTTTAAAAGGAAAATAACTTCTGCCATCGAATTAATGTCGGCAAAAACATTTATAAATAAGATTTGTTTTAAAAAACAAGAAAATCTTATAAATAAATGGTTGGCAGAAGTTGATGCAATCAACACAAAAATAAATGAAGCTTGCAAAAAAGCCGACATTGATTTTTAAAAAAAGCAGTATGTTGGAAGACAAACAGTTAGAGGCGGAGTTCGCTTACAATGTATTTGAAAGGCTCACAGGACTGGAAGAGAATATTTCTAGTTCCAATACCGAGGCCGTCCCAGTGCAATACCCACAAGTGCCACTCGCAGCCTCATGCATCTCAGCTCCGAAGTTGTAGTGTGTTAAATTCAGTGGAATACGAGCCGGTAAATTTGAGTTTAAAAATTTCCTGGTTCAATTTGAAAACTGTGTGGATGCCGTACACTCGAGGAAAGTTAAAGTGTCACTTTCAAAAAGTTTTTTAACTGGCTACGTGTCTCAATTAGTGTCTCATCTTTTGTTAGAAGATGAAAACTTTGAGGTGGTCATTGATTTATTGAAAAAGGAATTTTTTGGGTATTCCTTTCATTATTGACGAAATTTTTAAACAACTGCTGGGTAGTAGCCCTAAATATGACACAGAGTTTGTCAATATAAAAAGTTTTTTGTCAGAAATTAAAGCTGACCTATGTGAATTAAAAACCTTGTATAATTTGGATTTTTTTTTTAAGAGAACACTCCAGGTTATGAATTAATCAGCCATATAATTTTTTCAAAATTACCACCAACTCTTCAAAAAGAATTAATCCGGAAGGTTGTCAGTAACTACCCCAAAATCAATCAGATTTTTGATAGTTACGAGTTTATAAAAGCCTTAAAACAGGTTTTTAAAAAAATTTTAATTCCCACCAAACTAATTTTAAGTTGCGGGAAGGGAATTATGATAAGAACAATAATGCAAAGAAAAACGTTCCAACACTGGAAAACTTTGCAACAAAATCTAACCAAATTACTAGGCATTGTAGATTTTGCAGCATCAACGGGCACATCATGAACCATTGTTCAAAATACTCCTCCCTTGAATCGAGATGTTCTAGGTGTAGGGAGATGGGCTTGTGCCTTTTCTGCACAAGTGCTAGCCATAGAACTGAAGACTGCTATGGCAAAGCAAACAAATTACCTTGAAAATGTGCAATTTGCAAATCCCGAGGCCATGTTACCCCCCCTTTGTGATAAAGCAGAAGAGAGTGTAAACAGTTTAACTGCTTCCAACACTGGCACACAGGAGCAGCCAATATTTTACCGATAGTGGCAATTACTGTTTCTAAAGGGAAGCGAAAATACAAATTGAACTGTCTTTTTGATACAGGCAGTCAAAGAACTTATTTCTCAGGACAAGTTATAGAAAAATTAGGGTGTTATAAATCCTTCCTCACTCCAGTAGAATATGTCGTAAAAACCTTTTTAGGGTCTAAAACAAAAAAGTTAAAGCAAGTTGTAGTGGGGATTGGAGTAAATAAGGGTAATTCCTTGCCCCTACCTGTTCTTATCAATGAGGAATTCGATATGAACTTAAGATTTGATAACTTCAAATCTGTTAAGAATAATTTACTCAACTTGAATTATAAACTTGCTTTTCTGCACGAGAAAAATGATATTCATGCACATGGTCTTTTAGGCATCGATGGTGGACTGCATAAAGGGCTCTGCTTGGGAGTTTCCAACTGGCATTTCCCTGTTAGGCAACTGCCAACATTTTTTATATGAAAATCAAAGTACCCCTTAAACAGTTCAGAGCAAAGATTTTCAACGTAATTATCATGCCATAGTGTCCAAATTTTCTACATGCTCAGACACTAGGGTAAATTTTGTAATGAACCCGATAAAGAGTTACCCTGATCCTTTTGCTGAAATTTTTGTCGAAAGTCAAGTAGAAAGGAATTTAGAGAAAATGTTTGATGTAGATTCTCTGGGTATATCTTCGGAAGATGAGGTTATTTGTGACTATGATCAACATAAAATTATGGAATTTGAAAAATCCATTGAATTCAGAGATAATGCTTATCACGTTAAACTTCCCTGGCATGAGGACAAAATAAAGTCTGTGCCTTCCAATCACAGAGTTGCTCTTTCTGTTTTAAACAGAGTAGTTAACAAGCTCGAGCAACAAAAATTACTTTATGATTATGTTGGGGTATTCCATCAGCAGGAGCGGGAAGGTATCATCGAACGTTTTGAGGTAGCACCTGAGGATTTTTCAAAATATATTTGGATACCTCATAAGCCTATGTTCAAAATGGATGAGCAAACTACCACAAAGATTAGACCTGTTTTCAACTGCTCCCTGAAGACTAATGGGAAATATTCTTTAAATGAAGCAGCTTACCCAGGCATAAATTTAATGGGAGATATGTTAGACTTGTTGTTGCAGTTTAGATCTAATAAATATGTTATGTTAGCAGATATTCGTAAGGCTTTCCTTATGATTAAAATTGGCTCTATCGAGGACCGTAACAGGATTTGTTTTTTTTATGAAGGAAGGGAATAGGCTGGTTTGTTTTAGATATACCACACTTATTTTCGGATTTAATGCTAGCCCCTTAATTTTGAATTTTATAATAAAACACCATGCACGCATGTTTCCGGCTGATAACTGCACTGACATGTTAAAGAAAAATTTCTATGTGGCTAACCTAATTAAAACCGGTAACTCTGTTGAAATGTTTTCAGACCTATACACAACAGCTAATTATCATATGGAAAAGGGTCATCTTAACCTTAGATCGTGGAATACGAATTGTGAAAAACTTAAAACTTTAACGATAAAAGATCAGAAATTCATAGAACATGGTTGTCAACTCGAAAAGGTTTTAGGGTATAAATATTCCACACTAGAAGACACACTTCAGATTTTAGGGTCACCTATTGACCAGTCTGTTAACACTAAAAGAGGTATATTGGCCCAAACTGCAAGGGTTTTCGACCCACTATCTCTATGTTTACCTGTTACTATCAGGGGCAAAATGCTCTTGAGAGATTTATGGTCTCAAAAATTAGGCTGGGATGATATTGTGCCGAAAGAATTTCAGAATTTATGGTCTGCCTTATTGTGTGATCTTGCCAAACTGGATTCATTGCAGTTTCCTAGATTTGTAATTAGTGAAGATGGCCTCGCCGATTTTTATATATTTTGCGATGCCTCTAAAGGGGCTTATGGTTTTTCAGTTTATAGTGTGCAAAATAGCGAGTCCCACCGGTTATTTTCTGAAGCTAAGGTGGCTCCTATGAAGCCTAAAAGCTTACCTATGCTTGAATTGTTGGCTGTGTTTTTGGCTTTTAAGTGTTTACTGCCTCTGTTGAAAGCTTACTCCCGAATTAAGATCAGAGATGTAGTCATATCAGTGGATGCGCAGGTTGTGTTGTCATGGCTTTTGTCTGACAACATAAAACCAAAAATCAGTTTGTAAGAAACAGACTAAAAGACATAAAACAAATGATTGAGGAACTGAAAAAAAAATACATCTTTATCTGTAAAATTCAAATATGTTCGTACTAACCAAAACCCTGCCGACTTGCTCACAAGGGGAGTAACATTTGAAAAATTTCAACAGAGTCTAAGACGTTAGACCTTAGGACCTGAATGTTTCAGTAAAAATCCCATAGAATGGCCATCAAGTGAACTTCTTTGCCTAAGCTCAAAAAATAAATCCATTGTACAGTCTACTTCATTAAATTACACTGTAGCTAACATTGAACCTTAACCAGTGATACCCTTTGATAAATACTCGGATGTTAATAGGTTGATTAATATTACTACCAATATATTCAAAATCCGAAATAAACTAAAACATGTGGATCTGGATCCTAGTAGTTGTGCATTTATTTACTTAAGATAATGCAACAAGAAAGTTTTCCTACAGAACTTGCTTACCTTCAATCTCCGCAAGGTAAAGAAGTACCTGAATTATTAAAAATCTTAAACTTGTTCCTAGATGAAAAGGGGATAATAGAAGAAAGGTAGAATAGGAAAAATCACTACTTATGATTCATCATCATCATCATGTCGCGCCACCAGCACGGGTATCCCTGACACTCTCTCGCCACTTCTCCCTATCATTCATCGCCTCCGGCAGGTCTTCAGATTTACATCCTGTGTCCTCACATAGTTGCTGTATGTAAGTTCGTGCTGGTCGTCCTGCTTTTGCACATCCATATGTGGGGGTCCACAGGAGTACATCGCTTATGAGCTCGTCCTTGCTTCTCCAGCAGTGTCCCGCGTGTCTGGTTCGTCTAACTTGTATAGTTTTCGTGATGGGGGGCAAGTGTCCGTATAGTTGGTGTCTCGTGGGGTGTTGTCGCCAGGACTTAATCCTGTCTTATTGGCTAAGGATCATAATTTGACTGAACTTATAATTGTGGAATATCACAAAAGATGTAAACATCTGGGAATTCAGTCAACCTTAAACAAAATCCGCCTTTCAAGATTTTAGATACCCAGGGCGAGACAAGCTGTCTAAAAAGTAATTTCTAGGTCCGTCTTGTGCCAAAAATTTAATAATCTTGCATTCAAGTATCCTAAGGTTACTAACCTTCCAGGGCACCAGGTGAATCTCATCAAACCATTTTTACATACTAGGATTGACTATACTGGACATGTTTGGGTAAAAGATGACGAAGGTGTTAGTAAAATGTACATGCTTATATTTACTTGTCTCAATATTAGAGCAGTACGCATTGAGTTAGTTAAAGACATGAGCACTCGCTCATTTATTCTGGCCCTGATCAGATTTACTAATATACATGGAATCCCATCTCATATTTACAGTGATAATACCAGATCCTTTATAGCTGGTTGTAATCTTATAGAGGAAGTTTTTGCGTCCTCTGAATTCAATGAACACTTCCAAGTGTATAATATTAAGCACATTAGAATACCTTTATATGCTGCTTGGGTTGGGAGTACATGGGAACGTATGATCAGAACTATTAAATAATCGTTGTATAAAACAATTGGGCGTTCCCGTATTAGATATTTGATCTCCTTACTGTAATTTTGGATGTTCAGAGTGCCATAAACCAAAGACCTCACTTATAGATGTTCCTCGGATTCAGACCTTGAAGTAATAACTCCTGATTGTTTTCTTCATCCTAACGCTAATTTGGGACTTGTACTGAAATTGATGTTTGGAAATCTGATCTACCTTCAAGATTAAATGTAGTAAAATCCATTGAAGCTCGTGATTCTATGTTAACCAGATTCCGAGAGCTTTGGTATCAAAATTATCTGTTGAGCTTGAGAGAACAGTGCAAAGATTTACACAAGGTCAATTTTAACAATCGAATCAATGTTGATGATGTTGTTCTTGTTAAGAATCCTGCCAAGTCTAGACCATTTTAGCTGCTGGGAAGAGTTTTGGAATTAATTGTCGGTGATGACGAAAAGATTCGTTCTGTAAAAGTCAAGAGAGGTGACGGGTCCGTTCAGGTCCATTCTATCAAACTGCTGTATCCTCTAGAACTATCATTAACTCATGCCCACCATCCTAGAATAATTCCAGATTCAAAGGGAGTTGGTGATAGGAAAATTGATGTTGCAAAATCAAAAGTCTCCAATGATGTACCAGATACTAAGGGTGCATCTGTTGCAATAAAACAATGTCCTTAAAGGACTAAAAATTTAAAAAATAAAGACTCTCCCAATAATCCTTATGTATACTATTAAATTCAGTTTGTTTGAAACTTATGGCCTTTACATACCTTAGCTTATAGGGAACATGTTGTTAAACAAAGAAAACAAAGTGTTAATGATATTGTACTTAATAATCATACAGTACAATATCATTAACACTTTGTTGAATTTTTTTATAGTTCTATTAGTGCACCAAAATGAGAATTTCCTTCCATAGAAAAATAAATACTTCACAAACTTCTCTCAAACTTTGGAGTTCTTTGTTGAAAACAAATCTCCACCCCTTCTTCATTCTAATTTGAAGTCCTTTAAAAAAAATAAGGGAAAATCAGCTTTCATCATTGGCTATTTTTGCCTTTAAAAAGATCAAAAATTCAACCTTTCCTATGAACTTTCATCGTTGGCTATTTTTGCCTTAAAATTAAGTTTATACAAACTTTCAATTTTGGCTATTTCTACCTTAAAACAAAACAACATGCAGCTGTGTGAAAAAAAATTATGTTGTAATGATTTCATATTGCAATTTTTGGGGGGGAACAATGTTGAAATTATTTACAGAGTCGCTAACTAGGTGCCCAGTGATTGGATGAAAAACAGCCAATCACAGGCTATCTTTTTTTAGATTTTCTCCAAACCCCTATGAAGGCGTTTCCTACGAATGCCCTTCCTCTTTTGCTTGTGCGATTCCTCAGAATCAAGACGTGCCCGCCCATTCTCTCAGTCTTCGAGACGCCAATACATGCTTGTGAGGATTTTTCCAGCAACTGAAGCACAAGAAACAAGGCTCTATTTTCTTCAACCCAACCAAAAGGACACAGGAAATATAAACTGTTAAAAGGACGCCTTTTACGGAAAAGTTTCCCACAAACCAACTGTTTGCAAGGACAATATTTTCTTTCCTCTCTTTCTATGTAAAAATATGTTTTTTATAACATTTTAAACCGTATTGCGTTTCTTTCTTCTTGCCAATGTCACAATATTGTTACCATATAAAGTTGGGAAAATTCCAATACTTTGCAAACAGTTGGTAATAGCGTTTTACGCTAAGAAAGAACCAGTTGGAATAATTTAACACGAAATAGATTTGTGTAAATTAATTTCAAAATGTGACATCGCTTGAGTAAAGACTATATGCATCTATATCATTTTGGTGTTTACTACTAGAATTGTAGGGGTTAAGTTTCGTCCATTCTTTTGTTTCTTCGTTCATGATTTGTTCGCTTAGCATCATGAATCATCTGGACTCAAACTAAACTGAAATGTTTGAATTAGACCAAACTGAATAGCTTGAAATAGACATGTTTTTGATAATTTTACTGGGTACTCATGCTAAACTGAATTATTTCAAATGCAACTGATTATTTGTATAAAAATGGAATTAGGATTAAATAACCTACAAAGGTTGATATGCCATAAAAACCAAACAGCCAACTACTAGCGAAACAATAAGAAATATTAATATATCCTTGTTTTTCTTGTATATATATTTTTTCGGGTTTTTTTCTCCCATTCCCATCATATCATTGTACATAAACCATATTTTGTAAATAAAAATCATATACCACTTTCGGGTTTTAAGTAGGTCTTCTTCATAGAGCAAATGTGGTATTTTGGTAACTGCTGCGCGCATGATGAAGGATGAATGGTTATATATTGTACTGTTGAATGGGTCGGCAAATGTGGCTAGCTAGGTTCCCTTAGATTTCTCAGTTAAAGCATGACCGCTCCCTTCCCCCCCTCCAAACCTTAAGGCCTTGTGCCTTCTTTGTACATGTTACGAAGAAATAAAATAAGAAATATTGATATTATTACTATTATTTTATTTTATTTTTATTTTTTTGAGGAAGCATGAACTTGAAGCCTAAATACTTTGTTTTCAAAAGTTAGGGAAACTCATACTTTTCAAAACATTAAAAATTAATACGGTTGAAGTGTAGTATGTGGCACAAGGCCGTATAAATGGAGCGCTCATAGTCGAACTCATTCGTGAAAGGTTACTAATCTAGCTTGGTAAGCATTACACCACCCGAGGCACCCTTTTAGTATTTGTGTACTATTTGTAGTAACACGACTGCTCTATTAAAAAGCACTGTTTTTTGTTTGTTTGTTTGTTTGTTACGGTTTTTTTTTTGTTTGGGTTTTTGTTTCAAGAAACAAAATTACAAAAGTAATTACATTGTAAAGTGACCTCCTTTGAAAATATTTTTGAAACAAATTTTACAAAGTTTATCGATTGAAAGGTCAACGTTACAAATTAATTTAAAAAAAACTTTTTTTCTTCATGGTCAATGATGAGGTGGCCGAAAACTGAATTTTATTTATTTATTTACCGGAAATGAAATGAACATTCATGTCTTTCTATTTTATTTTGAGTTAGATATGTTTAAAAAATGTAAAGAATCAATTTTCCGATTGGTTATTTCGGAAATCATTTTATCTAAGGTTGAAAAATATTAACGTGTTAATATTTTTAAACAATAAAAATGATATACGGAAATGACGTTTGACTCAACCTTGACATTTGATTAGTAAACTGAGTGATTTTCAGTGCAATGTACCAATAAAAATCCAAAGTAGAAATGATTAATTGAATGACCAAAAAGTGTTAAATCGAAAAGAACTAAGTTTAGTATATAGGTTTTAATGATGAGAAAGCTTTGATTATTTTTTGCGTATTAATTTTCTTTATATGATGAGTTGATGCTAAGGGGAATTAAGTGTTGTATATAAAAAAGGGTATTTTGCCCCCGGCTTTTTAGCTGGGCCGTCTGGCATTCGTGCCGGATGGGTGCTCGAAACCAAGAGCAGACTCGGGGCCGAATAGGCCCCCAGCTTCGGCTGGGCAACCTTCGGGTGGGCGAGCTGCACTTTTGTCCCCTTTGTACGGCACTAGACCAAGCGTCTAGTTTAAGCCGTAAACTGGCATACGTGCCCGGACCCACATTTGGGTTCGTGAAACCGCTTGCCTCATCAGGCTCACATTGCACTAAGTGAGCCGATGAGCAGCACAGACAAGCAGGGTTCGAGTCTCGGCTCCTTCCCGACCTTCCCCTCCCCTTTATCCCCACTTTAATCGGCCTTCGGGCTTTTGACCTTGTGTCAAGTCGTGTCTGGTGGGAGGCAGCGACAAATATATGGCACAGAAGTTAACGGTGATCAGCTAGGCCGTTCTCCCAGAGCGAGGCCCCTCCATTGCACTCCGGTTGGGTTGACCTTTGCGATCGCCCCAAATGTGGGCGACTCGGGTGCGCTATTTCTAAGTGTGGGGTCTGCGTCCGCGCTCACCCCGATAAGCAAACTAAAAACAGATAGTATTTTCATACAAATCATCATCAGATCGTGCTGGCAGCACGGATATCCCTGACCCTCTCTCGCCACTCCTCCCTATCGTTCATCGCCCTAGGTAGGTCTTCAGGACAACAACCCGTATCCTCACATAGCTGCTGAATGTACGTTCGAGCTGGTCGTCCTGCTTTTGCGTGGCCATGTGTGGGGATCCATTAGAGTACATCTCTTATGAGTTCATCTCTGCTTCTCCAGCAGTGTCCTGCATGTCTGGTTCGTCTAACTTGGATAGTTTTCGTGATAGGGGGCAGGTGGCCGTACAGTTGGTGTCTTGTGGGGTGTTGCTGCCAGGTCTTCTTCAGGATTGCACGCAGCATTCCTGTGTAATTGCCATCTAGTTTCTTCTCCAGCCGTTTTGTTAGCGTCCATGTAGTGCATCCATATAGCAGTATCGATGTGACCGCTGCTGGAAGAAACTGCGTTTCATTTTATCGGTTAGGTCTGATTTCCATATAATTGATAGCTGTACATGCTTTCGTTAACCTCGTTTCGATGTCCTTTTCAGTTGATTCGACGCTGCTTCCTAGGTATGTGAATTTGTCTACTAGTTTAAGTGGGGTTTCTTCTAGAGTGGAGATGTCCCCCGTTTGGTTATAGCACATATATTCCGTTTTGTGTGCATTAACATGGAGGCCTATGCTTGCTGCTGCTCGTTCCAAACTATGCAGAAGTGTTTCGGCTTGGTCAGGTGTATTTGCCAGTAACGCTATGTCATCGGCGTCGGTAATTGTTGTTGCGGGGTATCTTCTGCTTCTTCTCTTCGTCAGTTCGAAGCCATTCTCTTTGATTTTGTCAATCGATGTTCTAAGTACGTAGTCTAGACAAATGATAAAGAGGTACGGGGCCAGCGTGTCCCCTTGTAGTACTCCTGCTACAATGTCAAAGTATTCTGTGTCTCCATCCAGTGATTCGTTTGTAATATCATTTTAGTCACCATGAGACTTAGTCGCATTTATTAAAAGCCAATAATTATTTACATGTTTTTTGGCAAATGGTTGCGCCAAAGCATCAGATTATATTTCCTTTACCTTACAAATAATATCATTTTAGTCACCATCACTCTCTGTTGAGATTTGTATAATAGAAAGTCACATCTAATAAAAGCCACACTGTTGCTTACTTATAAAAAGCCTATAATTCTTTACATATTTATCACAAATGATTGCACCAAAGCCTAAAATCCCTTAAGTATATAGAATACTTTCTTAAAAATTACTTTAAAGGAAACCAAGATTCGATTTCTATCGTAGACCTTTATTTAAAAAAAAGGGAACTTTTTTACTTGAATGATCATTCCATAAAATTCCAATGAGATACTTTTTTTCTTTTTCTTTTTTTTTTTTTACATTAAAGAAAGAAAGCAAATTTAGATTTTTATTTTATTCAATAATATTATCAAAGGAAAATTATTGAAACTTTACACTTGTTTCTCTATTAAAATAGATATTGTATTTTCCTTAATGTTGAATTCAAACAAGAAAATTCCTTCTCTCAGTATTTTCATTATGTAAAGTTATTTGCAAACGTTTTTCCTTAAAATGTAATTGGCACTGTTTTCATTTGCATGTTTTATTTTGTGGCAGAAAGAATTTCGAATTATTTAGTGCGAGAATTGTTTTGGCCATTGGAGTTATGAATTTATATATTTCGTCCAACTGATGCCATTCTGCCCGAGTCAGCTCCCTGGGCAAAATAAAAGGCTGTGTGTCGTTCCCTCGACCTCTTTTCTTCCTCACTTGCTAGCCGCAGGACAGACTAGCCTTAACAAGGAGAGCGCATTCTCTCTCTCTCTCTTACCCGGGCCGATTCCAGCAGCAGACAGATGGACATTTCAACACGAGAGAGCGCATTCAACATTGGGCCACTGCTTCTTTTAAGATACCATTCTTACACTTGTTACTCTTTTCTCCTAAAATCAACCAGACCACTGGCTGAATGCTAAATTCCTGCTCAACCCTTTTACAACTGTTTACTTCTTCCTGCAACTTAGAGCACAAGGGTTCTTCCTATTTACCCAACCCCTCCGCTCAGGTAGGATATGACACAAGGTCAATTTTTAAGCGGAGTTTAACAGGTTTGAATTCAGAGTTTTCCTTCTCCTAGACTAGTTGCATCACCAAGGCTGAAGAACCCAGTCTGTCCTACTATTTACCCATAGCTGGAGGGAGAATAATTGGATTCATACCTTTCCCAAGGGTATTAGTGCTATGTGAAATGCAATCAGTCTCGTCCAGGATTTGAACTCGTGTCGCCGTGTTCATTTCCTACGACGATAACCATTACACCACGAGCACAAGGGTTCTTTCATTCAGGCTGCCATTAAAGCATTGTTGAAACTTATCAATATTCCCGCCTTCATCATTTATTTTCTTCCTTGAAATATAACAAGAGGCAACAGAACTCGACCACCTCAACTGCCATTTTGTATAAATGGTAATATTACCATTATAAATGCTGACCCAAACGACATTATAAATGCTGACCCAAACGACATGAAAGGAAAGCAAGGCGATATTAAGAATTTTCAATTTGCCACCAACTAGCTTAGACGCATTCAACCCCACGAGGAAAGCAAGATGGCCAATAGACGGTAGACGACCATTGCCACCTCCCACTCCATCTATATATCACCAAGCTTACTACTATAAAAGTTTCGACACCCAAACGGGAAACAGACAACTTACCATATGGTACCAAAAAAATGGTACCACGGAAATTAACAACATACCTACATAAAATGACTATCTCTTCAATATAACTTATCAACAAAAAAAAAAAAAAAAATTTCAGATAATACTATCAATTAAAAAAGAAGCTATCCCCTCTGCCAAGCAAAGTCATATTACCCTTTCTTCTACCATTGGGAGAAAGAAAGTTACTACTACAGAGAGTGAAACACTCAACAAGCAAGCGAGGTAACAACAACAAAAAGAGAAAAATTTTGTATTTGCCTGAGTTTATTTTTCTCTCATTTTCAGAAAACTCGTTATTTCTTTTTATTTGTAATACAGGTCAGTGTCAATTTGTTTTACTTCCTTCCTGAAAAAATTTAGCACACACACACACACACACACACACACACATTTATCAAAAAACCAAAACAAAGAAAATTTTATTATATTGGCTTGTGTCTTGCTATTTTTTTGCTTAACACCATAAGTTTCAGTTTGTTGCCCCCTTATTCAGATGATGCAATATCGTGGTTCGCTCTGGTCGACGCCTTTTTCCAAGTGTTCGAAATTTCACCTAAGTGGCAATTAACTTTACTGCTTTGTGGTATGCCTCCTTCACTTGTTCAAACAGTAAGGGAAATTATAACTAGGCCACCTCCCAACCTTACTTATGAAATACTCAAGGGCAAAATACTTAAGAGAAATACTGCATCAGCAGAAAGTCATTTTCGTTCCCTGATGCAAGATGAACTCCTCGGAGATAGAAAACCTACAGAATTTCTTAGGTGTCTTCATGAACTTTCATATTCGGTTGTAGAGAATGCGCCATTAATTAAGAAACTTTTTTTTTCCCCCGATTACCTCTTGAAGTTCAAACAATTTTAACCCCTACTTTAGAGGTAAATTCGGTAGAACAGTTAGCGATAATGGCTGAAGAAATGTTGAAATTCTCTTCTAGACCTAGCCATTTTTCTTTGCTGGCACAAACAGTAGCGGCTACTGATACAAAAAGGGGTTTTGTCTTCATCTACGGCAGAATTATTGGCAAAGATAGACACTTTTAACACACCGGTTGGAAAATTTTGAGCTGGGAAGGCGACTTCCTCGTTTTTGTAAACGTAATAGGAGTACGTTTCGTATGAGGGAATCAAATGCCATTAAATTAAATGCCATGCTAATTTCAGAGATAGGGCTTATAAGAGCATAAAACCTTGTTCTTTCTGTTTGAGAAATGAATCACAGAGGACTTGAGCCTGTCATGTGCCTCCGGTGAACACTCACCAAATTATGTATTTTTTTGTGAAAGATCATGTGTCTAGCAAGTCATTCCTGGTCGACACAGGATCTTCATGATTCTATTTGGCCTTTACGTTCAGTTTTAAAAAAACCCAAAGAAGTCGTGCCTATCTCTGCACGCAGTCAATTTATTGACAATTGACACTTATGGTGAGGTTTCCCTGACTTTGAACCTCGGTCTTCACCGAAACGTCCGTTGGATTTTTATAATCGCAGATTTGCACTACCTGATTTTAGGTGCTAATTTCTTAGACTACTTTAATCTACTAGTTGTTGTTTGGAGACAAAAACTCGTAGATAATTTTACTACTCTGTCTGCACCTGCACGTTCTACCCCTAATGCTTTATTCAGTCCTAAATTTTTTATTGCCTCGGCCGGTAACCAATTTCATAGTCTTCTGTCACCCAGATTTAGTGGACCCTACATTTAATTCCATTAAAGTGATACATTCAATGGTCTATCATATCACCACAAGTGGACTCCGTTTTCTCTCGGCCACGTCGGCTTGCCCCTGATCGACTCAGTAAAGCTGAGGCCGAATTTGACCACATGCTACAGCTCGGTTTAATCCGCCCTTCTAAGAGTCCATGGGCATCTCCTCTTCATTCAGTTAGGAAAAGTGAAGCTGATTTTCGCCCTATTGGGGATTATCGGCGTTTAAATTCAGTCACTGTCTCAGATAGATACTCAATCCCGAACATTCAAGACTTTTCAGGAAATCTACCTGTTTGCACTATATTTTCTAAAATTGACCCCATTCGGGCATATCGCCAAATACCTGTGAACCCAGCTGCAATAACTACACCCTTTGGAAATTTTGAATTCCTTTTCATGCTATTTGGTCTTTGGAATGCAGCCAGTACTTTTCAAAGATTTATTGACAAGGTTGTTCGGGGATTGAATTTCTTCTTCGTTTATGTTGATGATTTGCTGGTCGCTAGCGACACCGAGGAAAACCATGTAAAACATCTCTCTCAGCTTTTTGAATGATTCGGTGTGTTCCATGTGCACATAAATGCTGACAAATGGGTGTTCGGTCAGAACTCCCTTGAATTTTGGGGTCATTTAATTGACTCAAATGGGATTCAACCGCTTTCTACGATGGTTGAAGCCATCCAAAAAATCTTACCTCCTCCTACTTCTTTACATCAGTTGTGTTACTTTCTTGGCATGGTGAATTTTTATAGAAGGTTCATACCTAACTGTGCAGACAAGCCTCTGACTGCTTTGTTGAAGGCACAAAAGAAAAAAAAAATGCTGAAATAGTATTAACTGAAGATGGATTATCTTCTTTTGAATTGGTCAAGAAGGATTAAGTTCCATTTCTTCCTTGGCCCACCCTGTCCCAGACGCACTCTTATCTTTGACAGTGGACGCATCTGATTCTGCCATTGGTTCTATTCTTCAGCAGGGTGTTAAAGGAACAACTAAGCCTTTAGCATTTTTCTCTTGCCAGCTTAAACTTGCCGAACGCCAGTACAGAACATTCAATCGCAAGCTTCTGGCAATATACTTGTCTGTTTGTCATTTTCAACATCAGCTTGACGGTAGACATTTTGTGATTGAAACTGACCACAAACCTCTCACTTTTGCTTTGTCATCAAAACTGACAAACACTCACCCCGCACTTTTTGTCACTTGGACTACATTTCTCAATTCACCAGTGACATTAGACATATACCTGGGACCGAAAATGTCCCAGCTGATGCACTTTCTCATCTGCTAGTTTCTTCTATATTGACACCTAGCTTAATCAATTTGACTGCTATGGCGCAGGATCAACCAGCTTTGGATTCGTTGGATTTGACTTCTGACGAATATTCCTGCTGTAAATTTTCTCTGGTACCACTTCGTGTTTTGGAAGGTACTATTCTATGCGATACAGCTACTGGTGTTCGTAGGCCTCTTGTACCCGAGCAACATCGACGTTCAGTGTTCAATACCTTGAATTCACTGTCACATTCAGGTGTCGCAGTTTCTAAACCACTGCCATAGTGAGGACAATTGGGCATGTCTGCCAGGCCCGCTTTATAATTCAAGCCAAAAAGGAGCAGTGTGTTCCATACAAGCCACCAGGTGAGTGAGTTGTTCAAGAAGCCTGAACCTGGCCCCCAATTCCAATGCGAGTGAAAATCCTCCAAGCCGGTCCACAATACAGTTCCTTTTGAGACCAAGAAAGATCACTGGATCTAGGGAGGTTGCAAAGGGCCTTATGGCATTCTTGGACAAATGATTCTTCGCCGTCTTGGCTTATGTTGACCTTTGGGTCTGACTTGAGGCGAGGAAAGTTATCGCTCGCCTTTTATCTCCACACTGTGTCCATCAGCAAGGATCAACCCGATTAAGCAATTCTTTCAATAAACCAGTGGTTCTCCTGATCAGGAATACCTAGACCCCATTACATAGATGTTGACAACAGACCTGTCTATGGACCATTGGCCTTCGGCCTCCCCAAAGTAATTTGGAGAGGGATCATTGAAGTGCCTGCAGATGATTCTTAGGCAGAGTAAGTACAGTCAAATGGTAAATGATCAAGGGTAAGATGTACATGGTGCACACCTCCACCCTGCTCTTTAAGAACAACCCCACCTTGGCTTGTACTTCCGACAATTTTGCTCCAGTTGGAGACTGGGCCCAAACCACACTCCGAAGATGCAGATGGGTCCATCACCCCAGTTTAAAGGCCCTCCTGGCACCTAGCCACAACATTTCGCTCTTATCAAAGTTGATCTTGGCCCCTGCTCTCTGCTTGTACCTCGCAACTGCGTTCTTCACTGCCTTCATGTGCAGACGTCAGGACACAAAGGCAGTGATATCATCAGCGTACACTGATACCTTTGTCAAAAGAGGGCCTGCAAAAGGAATGCCACGCAAGGCCGGACTTGCTTGTTCATCCCTAAGCCTACAGAGCAAGAGCTCCAAAGCAAGGACATAGCGGATAGGAGACGGGGCAACTCTGCCAGACCACCCGCTCAATTACAAAAGCCTCAGAGTGTTTCCTGTTCACTTGCACCACTGCCTGCAGGTTGTGGTACATCCTGCTAATCCATTTGCGGAACTCCAGTTTGAATCTGGCAGTCTCCAAAACAGTCACTTAGAACCGATGGTCAATCTCATCGAAGGCCTTGGATTGATCCAAATCAATCAGTACGGCTTTGGTGCCATCTTCTAACCCCCTCTAGGACCTCGTACACCAAATGTAAGTTGTCTTGGATTGACCTTCCCTTCACAGTGTAGTTCTGTTCAGTCCGATCAAATCACTAATGACACACTGCAAACAGTTTGCTAAGACCTGGGCTGAAATCTTGTGTTAAGCAGAGTAATGAGCCTATAGTCATCTAGGTCCTCCCAAACATGCCTGCCACCTTTCTTCACCATATGATCACGCCCTTAGTAACTGGGCTAACCAGTGGTTGAACATGTCCATAAGAATAGGCGCAGCCTCAAGTACGCTTTGTAGGGTAAATCATCTAGTCCAGGTGAATTCCCTATCCATTACAGATAAAATAATTCTAGATAGGTTGACATGCTTTAAAAACAATGGAATCCTATTGAACTGTTCTGGTTGAAACACTCACCAGAATTGTGTGTGTGTGTGTGTGTGTGTGTGTGTGTGTGTGTGTGTGTGTGTGTGTGTGTGTGTGTGTGTGTTAGGTTACAGTTTCTACAAATTAGATTGAAAAACATTACACATTACTACAAGCAAAAATTGGTCCAGCCGGCTGGGGCTTTATAATACACCAACTGCATTTCTGCAGAGGGGTAAGACCTCCTCAGCGAGTATCCTGAGACTAAACAATCGGATGGTGAGGTTCGAGTAATGCTGGAGCTTTGGGGAACACGAAACACCACTTCATTGCCAGATCCACTCTGGCCCAGAGTGATAACACCTGATAGGACCCTATATAAGGGTCAAATAGAACTAAACTGTCTATTTATGCTAAACTAAATTACTTGAAATAGAACTGTTTTGACATTTCTCCCTGTGTAAACAAAAACTAAACTCATACTAAACTGAATTGTTTGAATTAGAACTGTTTGACGAAACTGAATAGCTTGAAATAGAAATGTTAACTGTGTACTCATGCTAAACTGAATTGGCATTAAATAACCAACCTAGGTTGATATGCCATAAAACCCAAACAACCAACTACTAGCATAACAATAAATATTATTATTCTTTTTTTTTTCTTTTTTTTTAATGTATTTAGGCTTCAAGTTCATGCTCCCTCAAAAAAATAAAAAGTAAATAATGTTTAAAAAGTTAAGGAAACTCATATTTTGTCAAAAAATTAAAACCTAATACGGTAGAAGTGTAGTATGTGGCACAAGGCTGTATGAATGGGGCACTTCAATGAGACTCGAACTCATTCGTAAAAGGTTGTTATTCTCGCTTGCTAACGATTACAACCAGGGCAACCTTTAAAAATAAGTTTTCGTTTTTGTTTTAAGATGGACGAAAAGTAAGGGTTCACTTTACGAAAGTAGTTACATTGTAAACTGAACCCCCTAGGAAAATAATATTCGAAACAAATTTTTACTGAGTTTATCAATTGAAAACACAGTGTCAAAAATTAATTAAAAAAAAAAGATTCTTAAATGATGAATCGGCCTAAAACAGAATTTTATTTATTTATTTATCGGAAATGAAATGAAAATTCATGTCGTTCGATTTTATTTTAAGTTAGATATGTTTAAAAAGATTTACCGAATCGATTTTTCTGTTCATTATTTTGTTGGAAATCATTTTTTGTATAAGATAGAAAAATATCAAGGTATAATTTTTTTTTTAACCCTTTGCCAAAAATTAGGGAAAAAATTTCCCCATTTAAAAATCATGAGTTCGCCTAAAACTGAATTTTATTTATTTATTTATTTATTTATTTACCGGAAATGAAATGAAAAATCATGTCGTTCGTTTTTATTTTAAGTTAGATATGTTTAAAAAATGTAAAGATTTAATTTTTTGATTCGTTATTTTGTTGGAAATCTTTTTTTTTTTTTATGTAAGATTAATGTGTTGATATTTTTAAACAATAAAAATGATATACGGAAATGACGTTTGATTCAACCTTGACATTTGATTAGTAAACTGAGTGATTTTCAGTGCAATCTACCAATAAAAATCCAAAGTAGAAATGATTAATTGAATGACCAAAAAGTGTTAAATCGAAAAGAACTAAGTTTAGTATATAGGTTTTAATGATGAGAAAGCTTTGATTATTTTAGCGTATTAATTTTCTTTATATGATAAGTTGA
The DNA here is from genome assembly GCA_963585895.1 of Sepioteuthis lessoniana. Lineage (NCBI taxonomy): Eukaryota > Metazoa > Mollusca > Cephalopoda > Myopsida > Loliginidae > Sepioteuthis > Sepioteuthis lessoniana. The sequence goes on from OY757926.1 coordinate 24,001,960, forward strand.
TGCTAAGGGGAATTAAGTGTTGTATATAAAAAAGGGTATTTTGCCCAAATTTCATACTTACCTGGCACAGGAGTTAACGGTGATCAGCTAGGCCGTTCTCCCAGAGCGAGGCCCCTCCATTGCACTCCGGTTGGGTTGACCTTTGCGATCGCCCCAAATGTGGGCGACTCGGGTGCGCTATTTCTAAGTGTGGGGTCTGCGTCCGCGCTCACCCCGATAACTAAACTAAAAACAGATTGTATTTTCATACAAATATTCGTTTGTAATACCATTTTAGTCACCGTGACTCTTTATTGAGGCTTGTGTAATAGAAAGTAACATCTGTTCAAAGCCAATAATTATTGCAAATGGTTGCACCAAAGCCGACAATCCCTAAAGTATAGAATACTTTTTTAAAAATTACGGAAACCAAGGCTCTGTTTTTATTTGGGAAAAAAAAAGAATTTTTTTTATTTTACATAAGTTGCTTTATTAAAGTAAAGATTGTTATTTGTTTTCATTAATGTTGAAATTCCTTCTCTCATATTTTCAGTGTGTAAAATGATTTCGAAAGCTATTTTCTTAAAAATATATCTGGCACTTTTAATTTGCCTGTTTTATTGTAATTATTTGCTAATGTTATGACATTAATGTTATGAGTATTTCAGTAGCTTCCCTTCAAATAACATATTTTTCCTAAATACTTACCTTTTCTAAAATTCTTCCTTTTAATACATATTTGTCTGGTGCCCTACATAAACCTGAGTACAGCACAAGGCCTTTTTTATTGTAGATACCAGACACTTGACTGGAGCCCACACAAGCTTAGTAGTTCTTAAAATGCCTTGGTTTTTGTCAACATCCCCTTTCAAAAGGAGGCCTCAGGTGCTAGGCAATAAACCTAGCCTTGCTAAAGACCAGTCAGAACCTGTGGAGATGGACCACTGAACCTTGTGAAGTTTTTGGTCTTGTCCATACAAAAGAAATGTTAGGCAACCCTCTGACCATACTGCATACTCAAACAGGGTCAGTCAATTGAGGTCAGTAGGTTATTCCATCTCTTAATATGTTGTACTATAAATCTGTTGCTGTACTTATACAATGTCTATTACGATGTCTATTACCCCTGGGAAAGGTATGAAATCCCTTAACCTACCACCCCCAGCTATGGGTTAAATAGTATCAGTGCCGTTTTACAGGGATAGCTTTAGCATCAAAAATAGCCCATGAAGGTTGATATGCCATTAAGCAAAGACATCAGTCATTATTTACTATGTGAGTAACAATAGTCTGCAATGTTTTCAAAGTCAAATATATGATTGCTAATTTTAAAGAAGTTTTTTATGCCAAATTCAAACTCTTTTTTTTTAATCAGATCAAATTTTTAAGATACAAGTACTTATTTGAAATGCATAGAACACTATAACTGTTTATTGAATTCAACAAAAAAATAATGTTAAATTTGTGGCTGATATATTCACAAAAAGCTCACGTTGTGCCATAGTAAACTGAAAAATATACAAAAGAAGCTATTCATGGATGAAAGGTCTTTTTAGGGACTTCCTCTTCTGCTCAGCAGCCTCCACATTCTGTTTCCAGCACTTGTAGTTGTCAGCAAGAAAGTTTACATCTCACCAACCTTGGTAGCACTCTTCCATAATGCAAATATCTTTGGTGAAAGTGCTCACCCTGCTTTTGTCTCATATTTTCACAGTTCTTTGGAAAATACTCCAAGTGTGACCTAAGTAAGTGCAGTTTGACTGACATTCATGCCCTGAGTTGGCGGAAACTCTTCAGTAGCTTTTCAATTTCTTTCTCATATTCTGCACTCTGGTTTCTCTAGGAAGTTTGTAACTACTGACTTCAGTAACTGCCAGTCGGACAGTTCAGTTTCACTCAGTGCTTTGTCAAACAATTGGTCCTTCATGAGTTCTCTGATTTGAGGACCATCAAATATATCAGTTTGCCCAGTCAGCTGGGGCTGTAGAATACACTGACTGCACCTCTGCAGAGGGGTAAGACCCCCCCCCCTAACGAGTGTCCTGGATATGACACTAAACAATCTGATGGTGAGGTTCCAGCAGTGCTGGAGCTTTGGGGAATGCGGAGTACCCCCTCATTGCCATTGCTCCCAGGTCCACTCTGGCCCGGAGTGGTAGCACCTGATAGGGCCCTATCTATGGATTAAATAGAACTAACAGCATACTTATGCTAAACTGAATTGTTTGAGTAAACTGAATAGCTTGAAATAGAAACGTTTTTGACAATTAAACCGTACTTACACTTAAACTGCGTGCTTATGCTTAAATGAATTATTTCAAATAGAACTGTTTTTCGACATTAAAATTGTATTTACACTTAACTAAATTATTACATATAACTGCTTAAATAGTTAGAAATGGAAATGTTTTTGACAATTAAACTGTACTTATGCTAAAATGAACTGTTTTCAATAGAATAGATTATTTACATAAAAATGGATTTGGCGTTAAATAACCTTCAGAGGTTGATATGCCATAAAACCAAACAAACCAAACCAAACCAAATATACCAGTCTTGAGTTTCTCCATGCTTATTCATAGGAACTTCTGAGAGGAAAGCAAACCAGCTGCCTTACTTGTCCTTTGCCTTCAGGAAGCTCTTCATTACTTGTAACCTGATATGTAAGGGTGGAATCAGTGTTTTGTTAGGTTCAAGGAGAGAGTGAGACTGAAAGTTATGTGAGCCAAGTTTTGACCCTTGTCTTAATGGCCACTCTTGTCTGACAGAATCAGCCCAACTGTCCCAGAGACACAGAAAACAAAAATACTTTGTATAGCCACCTTGGAGCCCTACAAGCTTTCCAACCATCTTCTCCACAGATCAACCATTTGTACTTCTTGTAGTTAACAGCGGACAGCGAATGATCCATGCTGTTGTTTCTTTCTTTCATTTGTGCTGAATGCCCAATAGGGAGAAGCGAAAAACTATTCCCTTCATGAAGAACTGCTAAAAGACTTCGGCTGGATGAATAAAAAAAATCTCTATTCCATAGCATCATACGCTAAGCCCATTGATTTGATCAATCCAGTAATGTTGTTGCAATAAACGAATGATGACTTATCTTGGAATGCAAAAAACTCTCTAAATTCTCTCGTTGTTCCGGATGCCCGCAGATGTTTCTCTTTGAGACATGAAATCAGCAGCAGAACAGATTCCTTTAAAGCATTAAGGTCTTGTGTCAAGTCATTGAGTTCTGCGTGTGTTGAGGATACTGGCTGGTTGTCCTTTTCTGGCTTGTATGTGTCATGCCAACTACAGCAGTCGTGTCACAATATTCAGAATCAGAGCTATATTCCATGGCTCAGGAACAGGTAAATCTTGGCCATGAAAGATTGGTCTTATAGCTGAAAGAAAATAGGGGTGTTTGTTCTTGTGATTTATTCTTTTTAGAATGCATCATCATGTTGCACCGCCAGCACAGATCTCCCTGACCCTCTCCCACCTCCTTTCTCTATCGTCTTCAAGACTACATCTTGTATTGGTACAGAGCTGTTGTATGTAGGTTTGAGCTGGTCGTCCTGCTTTTGCTCGTCCATGTGAAGGGGTCCACAAGAGTATGTCGCTTATGAGTTCGTCCCTACTTCTCAGCAGTGTCCTGCATGTCTGCTTCATCTAACTTGGATAGTTCTCATGATGAGTGGTAGGTGGCCATACAGCTGCTGCTTTGTGAGGTGCTACCTCCAGGACATGTTCAATATTGCTCGCAGCATTCTTGTATAATTGCTGTCAAGCTTTTTCTATATACATTTAGTTTGCATCCATGTAGTGCATCCATATAGCAGTATCGACACAACCGTTGGAAAAAAAACTGTTTTGTTTTATTGGTCAGGTCTGACTTCCATATGACCAATAGCCTATCAATAGCTCTCCATGCCTTTGCTAGTTGCATGTTGATGTCTGTCTCGGTTGATGAGACACTGCTGCCTAGGTAGGTGAACTTGTCCACTAGTTTCAGAGAACTAATATTTAGTGTGGAGATGTTGCCTCTTTGATTAAAGCACATATATTCCATCTTGTCTGCATTGACATGGAAGCCTATACCAGCAGCTACTCATTCCAGACTATGTAGACTATGTTCCCTCTGTGTATAGAGTTGAATTCCTAGGACAATTCAGAAAATAATATTGTTGCCTCTAGGTTTTTGCACGTAAACCTTCTAGAATTCTACGGATAGTCAAAATTTGTGATGTTGTGGATCGATTTCTCTGAAAGCTATTTTGGTTCTTTCTAAGTATCTTCTCAATTTTGCTTTCTATGCAGTTGAGCGTTGTATATCTTTGCCACTATAGATGTAAGGGTTATACCTCAGTAGTTCTTGACTTATCCAAGGTCGCCCTTCTTAAGGAAGGGGAGGATGCATCCCTTTGTTCATCTGTCTATTGTGTTTTGATTATATACAGCATTATAGTGTCAGAGCAGTATGTCGTCAAATTCCCTGGTTTTTTATGCTTCTGGGGGTATTTTTTCAAGCCCTGCTGCCTTTCTATTTTTTTATTTTTCTGAGTACTGAGTCGAGTTCTTCTTGCGTAAACTGTCCTAGTTTGATGTCTAATTGCTTACTAATAATTCTCGTCATTGGTTTATGTGTAACTTTCGGAGGGTTTCTCATGTTTGTCATTTGGTGTATGTGTTTCTGATTTGTATCTTAGTGTTAACATATATTTATCTCTCATATTCCTATTAGTAAGCAGGAAGCAGTCATAGTGTACAGTGGTCGTTGCTCAGACCACATTTCTTTGTAGGCTCAGTCGTATCTTTGCTGTGACAATTCAGTGATCGGAGGACACACCCTCGAAAGAGGAATATGTCGAGCTATTCAATGCACTATTATTCCATTTCTTATAATCTATCTGTGCTTTAGTAATATTCGCGTAGGTGTAGATCCATAGATTTCCCTCCCTTTTCTGAAATTTTGTATTGAGGCATGTTAATCTATTTTCTAGTGTGAAATCTGTTAGAAATTCCCCATTTATGTTTGATAAGTTGTGTAAGCTGAATCTGTAGTTTGTTTTTACCAATTTGGGCGTTCATGTCTCCACCAATGACGAGAACGTTGTGTTTCAGGATGCTATGAACAAGTGATGATAGCTCATTATTGAAAGCGATGGGGCCAGTTTCTCTACTGACATGGGTAAGGATGTAACAGGAGATGATGGTTGTGCTGGGGTTGCCATCAAAAGTAGCTACCATCATCCTTGGTTGTATTTGCTCGATGCTATTTAGTGTTTTTAGGGCTTGTGATCCTATAATATACCTACACCTCTTATCATAGCATAAACAGTTTTCCATGCAGATGCAGTGGCTAACATCCATCCATTGCCAGTATCGTGATATTTAATATCCTCCCTATGAGTGTACCTGTGTTTTTTGTATGCATATTATGTCTATATCATGATCTATTGTTGATTCTGTCAGCTCCGGTAGTTGTCCTATTTTATTTAAAGTTCTAACGTTGAATGTCACTATTTGTATTGTGTATTTGTATTCTCGTAATTTTTCCTTTAGTTTGAGCTCTGTAGCTAATTTTTTGAACACTGAGGCCAGTGCTCCAACCTTAGGAGAATGCCTCTCCCTTTACCCACACAAAGAGCAATGCATTTTGGACAGCTGGTTTGAGTGTGGGTCATGGTAACCTTTCAATGCCTGTTTTTATTCTCATAGAAACCACCCTTATAGACGAGCAGCAGTAGTTCACCAATCAAACTATTTGTTCCTGGCCTACTTAAAATCCAAAGTAATCACAATGTGTCTTTTTTACTAAGTCAGTGATTTTTGCTTGACAGTTAGGAAGAACCACATTCCTGCAGGTGTAACAGAACCTGGTCATACATATTTATTTTGAAAAGAATTATATTATAAATTAAATTTAATTTATAATAACAGAGTGTTTCAGGTGTATTCTGACATCTGCGATCCATTCTTACAGACATACAAACGTCGAGCTAAAAAGAGAAAAAAATAAGTCAGCAGTCACCTCGTTGTTGGCACTTGACACAATACATTAAAATCATTTTAAGTTGAAGGATAACCCCGACTCCTAGGTATGTATGTGTTAGCGAGTAGGGTATTACACGTGCTATACTAAACATCAGGCACCCACAATCAGCTGTGACAAGTAGTATCCACTGGCTTTTGAGTAAGTGTTATTAGTGTGTACAATTTGCTGTGAAGTATTCAAACACACATTAAGAACCTGACCTGACCAAACACAGTAAACCATATCTTTGAATTCAACATAAAATGGCATAAAATATATCACTTGATGAATGTTTGACCTTTGGGGGGAAAAAAAATTATTTAATGCAGGCTAGTGTAATTCATCTGCTCAGTCAGCTGTGGCTATAGAACATACCGACTGCATATCTGCAGAGGGTAAGACCCCTACCTGCATATGACTGTACTGGATTTGACACTAAACTGCATTTGATGATGAGGATGCAATCATGGAATTTGGGAGAATGTAGAGTAACCCTTCATTGCTAATACTCCAAGGTCCACTCTGACCCAGAATGGTAGCACCTGGTAGGGTTCCACCTATAGGTGAAATAGAACAGTTTGACCCTTTAACTGTGTGCAAACAAATGAAGTAGAATTAGGAATGGTAGATAGCAGTACTTGAAACTATGTAACTGTAAACAACAACAATTAATTGTGTAAAAAAAAAATGATAGTTTTTTAAATGAAATTACCAAGAAACTATTCACTTAGAAATCATGTGTATATCCATTTAAGTGGATGCCAACAAATGAACTCTGGTTTGTTAAATATAGTACTTAAGGATTATTGGTTTATGAATTATATGTATTTGATATATGTCTGACGTAGAACCCAGCTACCGGCCGCTGTATCTCATCTCTCTGTTTTGGCCGAAATAAGATCACACAGGCTGCCTTTGTTGAGCTGAAGGAACCACCACTATTCGCTACGTTGTGAATTTTTTTATCCAAACAAGGGTGCTCTGTTCCCTTAGAACAGTCAAATTGCGGGAGTTGATTAGGCTGGGCTCTACGCCAAAAGGAATCGCTCTTTACAAAGAAAATATTTGATGTTGCAACCACAAGGACACAAAAAGAAACAAAGAACACTTTCGATTCCTGTATGATAGAACCTTCTTAAGGCTATTGTCTTTATCTTGCCACAAAAGAAATTACACAAATGCGTAGAGTACAAAAAAGTCTTATGAGATTCCCTCATTCGATCGGGAGTCACAGATAGAGATCAGTGGAATCAGTCTGATCTATTCAGACGATATAAGAGCGACAACTACGGATCTTCGATACAGACACATTGACTTAGTAGTTTGCTTTCTCGTCTTGGTTATTATCAGGATTCGCAAAGATTTTATTTCCGTCTCTTGGTTCTGATCGGACCAGCAAGATTTCACATGTCGTTTTCGCAGCATTCAGTGTCTCTGTCTGACAATGGAAAAATGTCTGTCTTCCCTGTTGACTGCCCAAAAATGTCTGTCTTTGACCTCCGAAAAATGTCTGTCCCTGATGACCAAAAAATGTTAGTCTCTCTCTCCAACCGCTGCTTCGGACTGACTGCTTATATCGAGTAAGGCGGAGAAAAGACCATTTTTGGCCCCACCCATGGATTATATGTAAATCTTTTTGACCACCATGCATTTTCGTCTAATCTCTGAATCTCTGCAGGAGACTGCTTCTCAAGTGGTACAAAAAATGAATTTGGATTCCCTGTAGAGTTTTCCGCAGCCATCATTCGCTTAAGTCTGCTAAACCTACTTACCTTGTCTCTGACTTTAGGTCTGGATTTCGACCTCAGACCACCCAAAATCCTATTCACCATTTATCGTAAGCTTTAATTAACGAACCTATCCATCAACCACCCTGAACCATCACCTCACTTAACTAACAAACTCAACTCCAGAAATGTTATTCCAAAAGGAAAAAAAAAAAAAAAACGAAATTCCTTTTCTTTCTCTGTATTAAAAAAAACAAAAACTTATTTCTGGAGTTCCCCTTCTATCCATCTAATTTGTAAATTATTCCAATCCCTTAGAACTTTTAACTTTGCTAAAATTAATCAAACAAGCTCTAACTCAACTAAAGGAAGTCACTACAAGTAAAGAGATATCCAATGAAATAATCAAAGGAACAACATTCACAAAATCTGCTGCTCAAGCACATACCACTCCTCCCAAAAATCCATCTCCTATAGATCTCCAATCAGATAGACTAAAAAACATGACCCCCAAAAAGCTGAAACTGCACAAACAAAAAGCAGTGGCTCTCATTGACTAATTTGGAAAAATAAATATGGACACAAAAGTGAACAATGAAAGACCAAGAAGCACATCCAAACTGGCTTCAGCTAAACTTGAAAGAGGCTGGCTCAACATCAAGAAGAAAATCACCTAAAAGAATTAAACAAGGCAATGCTCAGTGATCAATAAAATCCCCAAATAGATCCTATAGGATCTATAGAAAATATGCATATTGAAACTGACAACATAGTTGCCAGCCTCAATCTAAAAGATATAAAGTATATCTGCTTAAAAAAAATGCAATACTTGAAACCATTTAACGGTATGCAAACAAATGGGCTCTAGCTTTGTAGTAGTAATGCTACTGATACGTGGAAAGCAGAAGAAAAGGACGCAAGAGGTGTGACTTGTTTTATGGAGGAGAACGTGATAAGCCCATGTGAAGTGGCGAGATTTAATGAGCTCATAAGAAACTAAGTTTGAGGTGGGGAAAAAAGCAGTATTTTGCCTATGTCTGATTGGTGAACATCCATCAGTTCATTTTACGTGTTAAATAATTTGACTACCCTTCAATAGGTTGATTCCACTTCGACTAGACTTCTAAAACTGAGAAGAGCGTGTTTACCCAAAAATTCAAGCTGAAGTATATGCACATGTCCTGTGATACTAACCAATTTCAAAAATAGCCAAAGTCTGGCACAAGGCCGATTACAGAATAACAGAAAATTTCCTCAGCTCTTCAGGACTCTTCTTAGTATTCTCACTGATCTCAACAATGCTGTTGTGTAGAGGGTCTCAATCCTTCCATTGATCTTCAGTTTCTTTTATTGGTTCTTTGGAATCACTGTTACATTTATGTACCAGAGTTGGGGGGGGGTTGTTTTGTTTTTTTTTCCCCAGTTCTCTAGCAAAGTCCTGATATTGGCGGCTGTCCATTAGATCCGATGATGACGTTTGCGTTCTGCATCTCCTCTATGAACACGGAGGTGGCTCTGCAGCCCCAGCCTGGAAGCACATAGTCTTGAACAGTGGGGGCACTGGAAGTCAGTTGTTGTGATGACTGCCAAGACTGCTCTGTGGTGTCTCTCTCTGGCAGCTGGGAGTTTCTGGCATCGAGCTTCTTTGAAGTTGGCAACAGCTTTGTGGACCAAGCCTTGCCATTTTAGTCTGTCCATAGTATATTCCTCCAGGTCTCCTGGTTTGATGTCGCACCACTGGAGATTAGCTTTGACGTTGTCTTTATACCACAGTTTTGGTCGACCTTGGTTTCTTTTGCCAGCCTTGCACTCCCCTTACATCAGGGCTCTTGACATCCGACATTCCTCTATTCGAATCACATGTCCAACCCATCAAAGTTAGGCCTTGATGATGGTGGCCTCTACGCTGGTGAACTTAGCTTGATCAAGGACCTCCAGATTGGTGATGAGGTCCTGCTACCTGATTCCCAGGATGGAGCAGAGCTCCAGTTTCTTGATATGCCTGCGATACAGTGTCCACGTCTCGCAACCATAGAAAAGGGAGGGAAGAACCACGGCATTGTAGAGCTTCAATTTCGTAGATAGGCAGATGTTGTGTTCACTGAGCACTTGATTGCGGAGACTGCCCAGCGCCTGACTTGCCTTGCTGATTCTAGTGTCAATTTCTCTGTCCAAGGAGCCATTACAGGATATGGTGCTCCCCCAGATATTTGAAATGTTCTACGTTGGCTAGTGGTGTGTTGTCAATGCTGATGCTTGGGGGAGGGGGATGGGAGTATGGTGCAGGTTGGTGGAGCACCTCCGTCTTTCCGAGACTGATTGTCTGGCCGAAAAGCTTGGATGCCTCAGAGAAGTGGTCCAGCATTCGGTGCGGGTCTTGTTCTGTGTGTGCCACCAGTGTGCAGTCGTCGGCAAAGAGAACCTCTTGGAAGAAAGTTTGCAGGCTCCTCGTCTTTGCTGTGAGTCGACACAGGTCGAAGAGGGAGCCATCCAAGCGGTAACGAATGTAGACCCCCCCTCTTCAGATCTTGGACAGCATACAGGTGAAATAGATGTTGAAGAGGACCAGGGCTAGTATGCAGCCCTGCTTCACGCCGTTGCTGATCATGAAAGCATCCGTCACATTGCCATTGGAGAGGACCTGTCCAATCATGCCGTCATGGAAGAGCCTGATCATCGACACCAACTTTGGAGGACATCTGATGTGCTCAAGGACTGTCCAAAGTGCCTCCCTGTTGATGGTGTCAAAAGCCTTAGTCAGGTCGATGAATACTGAGTAGAGGGACTTGTTCTGTTCAATGCACTTCTCTTGAAGTTGTCTCACACCAAATATCATGTCTACAGTGCTCTTGCCAGGCCTGAAGCCGCACTGTGCCTCAGGGAGGGTCTGTTCGGAGACTGTGATGAGTCTGTTAAGGATGACTTGCGCAAAGATCTTTCCAGCGACTGAGAAGAGGGAAATGCACCTGTAGTTCCTGCAGTCCGACCAACTTCCTTATTCTTATAGAGAGAGAGACAATCAAGGTGTCGTGGAAATCGTCTGGCATCATCTCCTCCTCCCAGATAGCGAGCAGGACATCGTGGAAGGCCCCAAGGGCGTCGGGGCCCACTGCCTTGTAGATCTCAGTAGGGACGCCATCCTTTCCCGATACTCTGCCGGAGATTGTCTGGTGGATCGCCTTCTTGATCTCCCCAATGGTAGGGGGTTTTGCAAGCGAAGCTTGTACAGGCTGTTGGGGGATCTGATTCAGGGCGTTTGAGTAAACTGATGAGGGCCGATTCAGCAGAGTGCTGAAGTGCTCCTGCCAGCACTTGCTGAGACCCTCTTGGTCTTTGATGAGTGTCTTCCTGTCTGACGACAGTAGTGGGGCGCTGCCAGAGGCAGAGGGGCCAAAAACGTTTTTCAGTTAGCTGAAAATTTTCTTGGCATTGTGAGTGTCAGCGTAGTGTTGGATTTCAGCTGCTTTGTCGTGCCACCACTGGTCCTGCATTGCTCGGAGATCAGTCTGGATTTTAGCCTGGAGGGCCTTAAACTTCTCGTGCTTGGAGACGGAGGACGGGTCATTCAGCCACTCTATGTAAGACTTGTTCTTGGCATGATGGCTTCTTTGATCTTTTCGTCATTCTCATTGAACCAGTCTTCATGGGTTCTGGTCTTCGCTCCAAGGACTTCCTTCGCCATCTCACTGACTGTTTCTTTGAAAGAGGTCCATTTCTTGGTGCTGCCTTTGGTGGTCACATGATCTTGGAACTTCTCATCTAGCACTTGCTGGAATTGTGCCCGGTAGTATGGGTCCTTTAGCCTGGTGACATAGTAGGCGGCCCTGACAATCTTGGGTCGGTTTCCGTGGGCCGGTGCAATGTGCAGTGCCATTACAGCCCTGACCAGTCTGTGGTCAGTCCAGCACTCAGCGCCCCTCACAGCACGGGTCACACAGACGTCCCTGATGTCTCGTTGGCCGACAATGATGAAGTCTATCAATAGCGAGTGTTTCAACCTCAGGTGCATCCAGGTGGTCTTGTACTTGTCTGCCATTGTGAACTAGGTGTTGGTGATGCAGAGGCTGTGCTCTGCACACTTGCTGAGAAGGAGCAGGCCGTTTTCATTGATCTTGCCTACTCCGTGTCTGCCCAGAATGCCTTCCCAGCTGCTGTAGTCCCTTCCCACCCTCGCATTAAAGTCTCCAATCAAGGATAACTAGTTTGTCACTCGGTGGGGTTGACCTAATGTCTTGGTCAAACTGTTCATAAAATTGCTCCTTGGCATCATCTGGGCTTGTAAGTGTAGGAGTGTAAGCGCTAATAATTGTGAGGTATTTGATCCTGCTGAGAGGGATGCGCAGTTTCACGAGGGGCTCGTTGATTCCCACTGGTAGCACAGGCATGCTCCTCAGCAAAGCTGTTCTGATGGCAAACCCAACATCATGAATCCGGTCCTCTATTTGAAGCTTTCCTTTCCAGAAGGTGTAGCCACCTCCCCTTTCTCTCAGGGATCCCTCATCCTCAATCCGGGTCTTGCTGAGTGCGGCTATATCTACACGTTAACGCTGGAGTTCCCTTACAACAAGCGCTGTTCATCATATTTACCAACCCCTCCGCTCGGGCAGGATATGACACAGTCAATTTTTAAGCGGAGTTTAACAGGTTTGAATTCAGAGTTTTCCTTCTCCTAGACTAGTTGCCAACAAGCACTGTTCATCTTTCAGGTCTTCAAATGATAGCTCAATTCAGTAAGGTTCGGACATTCCATGCCGGCAGGATAATCCTTTTGTGTTTTCTTTGCATTGTTGTTCGACCGCTATGAGGATGAGTCCGTCAACCATGGTAAGCTGACCAGACACTAGTAGGGCAAGAATTTGTCTGGGGTGCCTTTTCTAACCCCCTCCCTCCTGCGAGGGTGGGCAGTGCTGTCCTAAAGAGGCTGCTCAGTCACTCACAGGTGCTACCGAGTTCTTGGATTCTGGAAAAAGAGCAACCACTTGCCTATGTACTGCCTATGTGCAGGTTTGTGACTACAACTGCCAGTGCTCGCCTACAAGAGCTATAAAACTGGATTGATAATGGGTGGTTAGTTCCTTACCCAGAAGATAAATTGGGGCCCCCGAAGGGTCTGATCCCATTGATGGCAGTCATCCAGTAGAGTAAACAAAAAGTAAGGCCAGTGCTCGACTATCGGGAGTTAAATGATCACATGGATCCATTTCCGGCTCATGTGGGCATATGCACTGAAAAGTTGAGAGAATGATGGTGAGCAGGATCGAATGTATCAGTGTTAGACCTTCGCAAGGCATACCTTCAAGTAGGTGTGCACCAATCACTGGATAGGATGACAAAATTGAAGACGCCCCTCTCAACACCATGATTAAAGACGTTCTCACCAGAGTGCACAAAGAAGAACCGGCACAGGGCAGATGGTGCATCGAGGGCCAAGCCCTTAGTGTAAAGGTCGACGCAAGCATGTCGCTTGTATATGATGGGGCTGTAGTAGAGGATGTTTGTTGGTTACGTCCAGAAAGGGACTCCCAACATATTAACCTTGCGGAACTCAATGCCATTATTAAAGGAATAAACTTGGCAATCCTCTGGAAGACAACCACCATGCATTTGTTCACTGATTCTGCTTGTGTCCATAAGTGGATTTCAGACACCCTGTGTTAACACCTCCATAGGCCAACCCCCGACTATCCCAAAGTCGTTAAACCAAACTTCTCATGTCCAGTGATTCATCTAGTGTTTTTTTTTTTTTTTTTTTTTTTTTTTTTTCTCATTTCCAACTAGGGGCATTACACATTTCATTACATATACGCAAAGCACAACCGAGAGGGTGGGAGAAAAAGAACAAACAAACACAGACTTGAGTCAGCTTCAAACGCAAGAAAGGGAAGTCTGTGTGACAATTTTGTGCAGCTTTTCGTGCATTTGTAGACTATTGCTGGCGTGTATTTTGGGCAAAACTTTTACAAAGCCACTGGGAATGCTAACTCATCTTTGACTGTCTTCTCTCACTGCCTCCTTCTACTGACCATCCTTCCCTTGGACTGCTATCTCAAGCCGACCATTGCCCAGTCGGCTGGGGCTGTAGAATACACCAACTGCACCTCTGCAGAGGGGTAAGACCCCCCAACGAGTATCCTGGATATGACACTAAACAATCTGATGGTGAGGTTCCAGTGATGCTGGAGTTTTGGGGAATGCGGAGTACCCCTTCATTGCCATTACTCCCAGGTCCACTCTGGACCGGAGTGGTAGCACCTGATAAGGGTCCTATCTATGGGTTAAATAGAACTAAACCGTGCTTCTTTCACTATACTGATTTTTCCATTTAAACTGTGGATTTATGCTAAACTGAATTGTTTAAAATAGAACTGTTTTGACATTGGAACTGCGTACTAGTGCTGAATTGATTTGCTCAAAATTGAACTGTTTTTGACGTCTAAACTGTGTACTTCTGCTGAACTGAATTATCTGAAATAAAACTGTTGACATTTAATTCTGTGTATTGCCCAGTCGGCTGGGGCTGTAGAATACTCTGACTGCACCTCTGCAGAGGGGTAAGACCCCCCCCTCTAACAAGTGTCCTGGATATGACACTAAACAATCTGATGGTGAGGTTCCGGCAGTGCTGGAGCTTTGGGGAATGCGGAGTACCCCTTCATTGCCATTGCTCCCAGGTCCACTCTGGACCGGAGTGGTAGCACCTGATAGGGCCCTATCTATAGGTTAAATAGAACTGCATACTTATGCTAAACTGAATTGTTTGAGTAAACTGAATAACTTGTAATAGAAATGTTTTTGACAATTAAACCATACTTACATTTAAACTGCGTGCTTATGCTTAACTGAATTATTTCAAATAGAACTGTATTAAACATTAAACATTAAAACTGTATTTACACTTAACTGAATGAGATCTCGTCCTCAGTCCTTTGTGTAGGTTTCGTGCAAAAACAGACAAAGAGATCATCTGAATGGCGCCAACAGAAACGGAAACTAATTGCTACACATTGTGTCTTAACCCTTACCACAAAGACCAGAGTAAGAGCCAAAGCCGCAAGCGAGATGCTTGTTCGACGGCGTCTTGACACAATTATAAAACTGGTGAAAGAACACGCTGTTGATGACTGTGTCTTTGGTCAAGTCTAGCTAAAATAAGGCATATCAATTGACTAGAGTGCCTCAGAGGTGGCTCGATGCAATTAAAAGGAAGACTGGGCCTGTGCAACCTGCCTGCACTGCGTCCTTGAGCTCAGCTGGGCTTGACCAGATCAAGATTGTCTGTGGCCCCACTTGATTTGCCATCTGGCACCATCTTCCTCAACAAGACGCGACGAGTGTAATCAACCAACTGAAGGCGCTCTTCTATGAGCGGGGCCGGCCGACATATATACTGACAGATAATGACACTGTGTTTCGGACCAGCCAGTTTAAGACCTTCCTCGATGAGTGGAGAGTTCGACTTTGATTCCGCTGTGCAAACGTCCCCTCTGGTAACAGCATCATTGAGCGATGTCACAGAACTGTAAAAAGGATTGCCACCAGAAAACGGTGTACTATACCAGAAGCAGTATATTGGTACAACATCACACCAAAGACTGACACAGAATGCCGCGCCATGTGAAAGATGTGTGACCCATAGTGGGACCAAGCCAGCCGACAGTCTGTTTTGACTTGTCTTCAGAAAATGCAAGTGAAAGATTTATAACCATTAGAGAGAGACCGTGTGAACAAGCACACAGCGCAAACGACCACCTCCCGAATGTTTCGTGTGTGATCATAGGATCAGGGGTTTGTGTAGTAATAATGCCACAAACAATCTTACCTCGAAGAAACAAGGTGTGCTCTCTCTGCTACCAACATGCGGAAACCAGAAGAAAAGGGCACAAGAGGTATGACTTGTTTTATGGAGGAGAACGTGATAAGGCCACGTGAAGTGGTGAGATTTAATGAGCATATAAGAAAGTTTGAGGTGGGAAAAAAGCAGTATTTTGCTTATGTCTGATTAGTGAACATCCATCAGTTTATTTTGCGTGTCAAATAATTTGACGACCTCCCAATAGGTTGATTCCACTTCGACTAGACTTCTAAAACCATCAAGAAGCTTGTATAAGATTTAACCTACAAACTATTCACTTAGAAATCATATGTGCCTGTATAAAGAGGATTTGGCATTAAATAACCTACAAGGTTTGATATGCAACTAAAAACCAAATATAATTTATTGACTCCAACTCAACACATTCGTTCCTATAACAAAAATCCTCTTCCAGAAGTATCTATCAAGTAAAATACTCCAGAATACAAAAATACCACCCTGTCAACTGGGGGTTGTGCAGTATGCTGACTGCACCTCTTTAGAAGAGTAAGAGTCCCACCCCAACTATATCCAATGGTGAGGCTCCATTCCTGGAGTTTGGGTAAATGTGGTGTACCCTTTCATTGCCATTACTCCCAGGCCCACTCTGATCCAAATTAGTAATAATGGTTAGAGTCCTCTTTATGCGTCAAACGTTCAATCTTAGTTGTTTGGGGAAATTCTATATGTGCACCCATTGAAGTTGACCTGGAAAAAAAATTTGTCATAATTTTATTTTGTGATTTGAACCCAGTGTAGAATGATCACTCATTTCTGGAACAGTTGGCATTGGAAAAGTCAAGTAATTAGACAGGTTGAATTATTTTCATATTTTTTACTCCTGGAGGGATTTTACTTCATTTTTTTTTTTCTTTAGAGGTGTGTTCAAAGGAGGAGCTTTCAAACATGTGAGCAGAACTTCATTGTTTTGTTGTTGGGTCACTTGAAGATTCTTGATATCTATGTTTCTTGAGTTCATATAGGAACATTTTCCTTTTAATTCTTTAATTCTTTCTTATTACTTCATGTTTCTCAAATTTTCCTATCACCCAATCAAGTGTCCAAGATTCACACACACACACACACACACACACACACATTTTCTTGTCCTACATCTAGTCCTTATTCATTTATCTTTGACTCACCCTTTACTCCTACCCAGCCCACACCATCCCTGCTTTCCAGTTTTTTTACCCTCACACATTATGTCTTTCTTCTTAGTGAGTAGTGCCTGTTTTGTTTTTAGCTCTTACTCTAGAAAATAGATGGATAAATGTCTAATACATCTGCAATATAGGGATTTCAATATTAAACTGATTATTGGGACAAGGCAAAGAGTTAGGGGCTTACCTCACCTTTGCCACAGGTTGACCTGGTATTGCAGCACCTCCAGGAATCAGCCAAGTCTCCTAGCAGCGAGACAAAATTAAAACCAAAATCAGACTTTTCCCTTCCCAAATTCTTTTCATTTGGAAGCATCCTACCTTTAAAATTTAGTGATATTAGATGCATATTTCTTTTATTTGGAAGCATCCTACCTTTAAAATTTAGTGATATTAGATGCATATTTCTTTTATTTGGAAGCATCCTACCTTTAAAATTTAGTGATATTAGATGCATATTTCTTTTATTTGGAAGCATCCTACCTTTAAAATTTAGTAATATTAGATGCATATTTCTTTTATTGAGCTCTCTGAACTTAATGTGTGAAAGACCCTAAAATTTTCAGGATAAGCATTTCTTTCCTTATTTTTTTACTCAGTTTCATAAGTGACCGTTGTTGGCATAAGATCATTTTCATTTGATATAAATAATGTAAGGCTTGACTAAAATTAGAATGCCCTCTCCCCACCCTTCTCTAAAAATGGTACATTATACCTTTAAATTGTTTTCAGAATAAAAAAGAAACTTTTTATTCTCCTAATGAGTAGTGTTCGCCAATGGTCCGAGTGACCAGGTTTTAATCCCAGGTCGAGTCATACGAACGACTCAAAAAATGGTACTTGATGCCACTATGCTAAACACTCAGCCTTATAAAGCAAGGATCAAGTGTAAAGTGGAGCAATCCAAGGAAAGGAGTAGCCCCCTCCCATACATCGTGGTGTGGTAGCTCTTGAAAAGGAGCCTTTGGGTCTCCCTCGACTAAGGTTGTGATCTTTACTTATATTTGCATAAAAGTGCTTATTGTCACTAGGCACCCATGCACTTAAAGGTTGCTTCATTTTATTTTACTTTATTATTTGACCAGAGAGAGACCAGTGTAGTATGTAGCACAAGGCCGTATGAATGGAGCACTCAGAGTCGAACTCATGAAAGATTACTAATCTAACTTAACTATTACACCACCCGAGTCGCCCTTTGAGTATTAGTAGTAACATCAGTGATTTATTAAAAATAACCGTTTTCGTTTTGTTTTCATTTTTTCGTCTTAAGATGGACGATAAATAAGGGTTCACTTTACGAAAGTAGTTACATTGTTAACTGAAAATATTTTCGAGACAAATTTTTACTTAGTTTATCGATTGAAAACCCGATGCCAAAAATTAATAATTAATTGATAAATTAAGTAATTAGTTTAAAAAAAATTTTTTTCCTTAATGGAAAATGATGAGTTGGCCTAAAACTGAATTTTATGTATTTATTTATTTACCGGAAATGAAATGAAATGAAAATTTATGTCTTTCTATTTTATTTTTAGTTAGATTATGTTTTAAAAATATAAAGAATCAATTTTTCTGTTCAGTATTTTATTGGAAATGATTTTTTTTCCTAAGGTGGGAAAATATTAACGTAACACATTTTTTAAACAATAAAAATGATTCGTTGTTTTGTTGGAAATCTTTTTTTTATATGTAAGATTAATATGTTAATTTTTTAAACAATAAAAATGATATACGGAAATGACGTTTGATTCGACCTTGACACTTGATTAGTAAACTGAGTGATTTTCAGTGCAATCTACCAATAAAAATCCAAAGTAGAAATGATTAATTCAATGCCCAGAAAGTGTTAAATAAAAAAGAACTAAGTTTAGTATATAGGTTTTAATGATGAGAAAGCTTTGATTATTTTAGCGTATTAATTTTCTTTATATGATAAGTTGATGATAAGGGGAATTAAGTGTTATATATAAATAAGAGTATTTTGCCCCAAATTTCATACTTACCTGGCTTTTGGCCAGTGTATTTTTATCCTTCGGTCTCAGGGGGCCTTCCCCCCAGGCTTTTACCTCCCTCGGGAGGGTTGGGTTTATCACCCGGCGCCCCTAATAAGGGGAATGCCGACGGGGCCGAGGGCATTTTTGGAACCTGCCGGATGCGCGTGGGCTACGGCCCTGCACCCGGACCCACCATAAAAAGGCCTTGTGCCATACTTGCCCGTTCGGTGGGGCGAGCAACAAATATCCATACTTACCTGGCCTTTTGGCCAGCGAATTTTTATCCTTCGGTCTCAGGGGGCCTTCCCCCCAGGCTTTTACCTCCTTCGGGAGGGTTGGGTTTATCGCCCGGCGCGTGAGGCGCCCCTAATAAGGGGAATGCCGACGGGACCGAGGGCATTTATGGAACCTGCCGGATGCGCGTGGGCTACGGCCCTGCACCGGACCCACCATAAAAAGGCCTTTTGCCATACTTGCCCGTTAGGTGGGGCGACCAACAAATACCATACTTACCTGGCACAGGAGTTAACGGTGATCAGCTAGGCCGTTCTTCCAGAGGAAGACCCCTCCATTGCACTCCAGTTGGGTTGACCTTTGCGATCGCTCCAAATGTGGGCGACTCAGGTGCGCTATTTCTAAGTGTGGGATCTGCGTCCGCGCTCACCCCGATAAGCAAAATAAAAACAGATAATCTTTTCTTTAACTTGGAAGTATTTGATTGTAATTTTATTTTAGCGAACGTGACTAGTATAAAAGGACGTAACTCTTAATAAAAAAAATCTTAGTGGCTGATTAATGAAAAAGTCTATAATCCTTTACAAATTTATTGTAGATGGTTATGCCAAAGCCTCCAAGTCCTTAAGGATAGAATACATTTTTAAAATTTCATCTAAAAAAAAAAGCATCGTTCAGTGTTTACCATAAACCTCTATTTAAATAAAAAAAATAAATACACTTTTTACTTCAATGATTACTCCATAAAATTACTATTGACATGCATTATTTTTTTTATTTTTTTTTACCCTTCAGTTAGATGGACCGACCAGGAGAGATACTCTGTATCTGGTTTGGTCCCAAACTCCATCTGAACCAATAATGTACCACACAATAAAACAATTCTTGCTGTACGAACTTGCTCAGACCTTTGTCTTATAGTCTCGCAGAAAGAGTTGCTTAACTGAACAGATTGTGTTTTTTATTTCCAAAATTACAATTTGGGAGGCCCCAAGTTTTGAAGGGGAGGGAAGAAGTGATGGTCTATGAGAACTAAGGTCCCCTAGCTAGCCACATTCACTGATCCTTCCAACAATACAATTGGTCATTTATTCTTCACCAAGTGTGCTACAACCACCAAAATACCACATTTACTCTATGAGAAAAGTCTTACTTAAAAACACCAGATGAAAAATGAATTTTATTTACAATGGATGGTTTATATACAATTTATAAAAGTGATGGGAATGGGAGAAAAACACTGAAAAAAAAAAGTAAAAAAAATAGAACAAAATAAAAACCCGCTTGGTTTCCCTCCCATCTCCTATCTATAAAAAGGAGGCATACTTCTGGGGAAGGGAAACTAAACTAAAGAGGCAAAATAAACATAGGGTAAGGTGTGGTGTGGGTAGTTTCTGCAGGGATGATAATATAAATATGAATTCCAAGATCTTCGGAAAAATGGGATGGGATCAAGGGTTAAGGGTCAGTAAAGAATGGGGGTGGAGAAGATTTTGGAGACTAATGATGGGGACAATAACTCACAAGATACTGCTAACTAGGAAAAAAAGGGGGGAAACAAACTACTTACCCAAGGTGGGGGTCCCGATTGACCCGATCCATAGTCGCCATGGGTAGGAAGAGAAGGGAGGATGACCCCAATGTTGCCACCTTTTTTATGACCAGGTTTACTGCATGCACCCACCTTTAGTTGAATGTTATATGATTGAAAGGTTTTCTATCGCATCTGATTTTGGCCCTAAGCTGATGCCTAGATAACAAAATCAGATCATGATGAGAAAAATTTGCATCGTCATACAATTCTTTCTTTTGCATTGTCCAAATCACCATTCTAGCCACAACAAGGATCACGAGAAACACCACATGCTTCTCACCTTGAAGCTGAGGCAAAACATTGTCCATGACGTAACCAACATTGAACAGCACAAGTTGCTCGGGTTTGATGCCAGCTATCCACTCTCCGACATGATCCCAAATTGGGTGAACTCACAGTAGTAGAAGGCATGCTCAGCCGTTTCTTCCTGGCCACTGCTGCAGCAAGGACAATTGGGCATGTCTGCAATTCAAGCCAAAAAGGGGCTACATGTTCTGTGCAAGCCACCAAGTGAATGAGAACTCAGAATTGTTCAAGAAGCCCAAATCTGGTACCTAATTCCAGTGTGAGTGAACCTCCTCCATTGACCAGCCGAGCTGATCCACAAGAGGATCCAAAGCAGAGCTCACAACTAGTTCTCAATACTGTTCCTTTCAAGTCCGACTAGGGTCACTGGACCCAGGAAGGATGCGGCATTCTTGGGCAAATGGTGTTTTGCCCCTCGGCTTACATCGGACTTGAGGCGAGGAAAGGTGTTTCTCGCCTTTCGCTGCCACACTGCATCCGTCAACAAGGATCAGCCCAGGTAAGCCAGTATTTCAGTGAACCAATGGTTCTCCCGATCAGGCATACCTAGACCCCCGTTGCTCAGACATTGACAACAGACCTGTCTACGAACCATCAGTTTTTCACCTCCCCAAAGTAATTTGAAAAGATTGTTGAAGTGCCAACCGACGGCTCCTGGGCAGAGGAAGTATGGACAAATGGTAAAGGTTCAAGGGGTAGATGTACACGCCGCACACCTCCGCCCTGACCTTTAAGGACAACCGCCTTTGAAGCCAGGTACCCACCGGGACATTTGCCTTAACTTGTACCTCCGACCAATTTCATTCCAGTTGGATGCCTGGTCTGAAACACGCCCCGAAGATGCAAACGGGTCCAGGCAGGGAACACCACTCTTCCAAGCACCTAACCGCAAACCTTCGCTCTTATCAAAGTTGATCTTGGCCGACTAAGGTCACTGGACCCAGGAAGGATGCGAATGGCCTTTTGGCATTCTTAGGTAAATGGTGTTTCGCCCCTCGGCTTACGTCGGACTTAAGGCGAGGAAAGGTGTTTTTCGCCTTTCACCGCCAAACTGCATCTGTTAACAAGGATCAGCCCAGGTAAGCCAGGTTAGCCAGTCTTTCAGTGAACCAGTGGTTCTCCTGATCAGGCATACCTGGACCCCTGCACCTAACCGCAAACCTTTGCTCTTATCAAAGTTGATCTTGGCCCCTGCTATCTGCTCGTACCTCGCAACTGCCTTCTTCACAGCCATTATGTCTAAATGGTGGGACACAAAGATTGTGATATAATCGGTGTACGAGGATACCTTTGTCAAAAGAGGACCCACAAAATGAATACTGCGCAGGGTCGAACTTGCTTTCTCATCCCTAAGCAGAGGCTCCAAAATGAGGACATAGAGAAGAGGAGACAGGAGGTAATCCTGCTGGACCGATCACTCAATTGCAAACACTCCTGAGCGCTTCCTGTTCACTTGCACCACCGTCTGTGTATTGTGGTACATCATACTAATCTATTTGTGGAACTCCAGTTTGAATCCAGTGGTCTCCAAAACAGCCGCCAAGAATCAATGATCAACCCTGTCAAAGGCCTTGGACTGATCTAAATTGATCGGCACAGCTTTGATGCCATCTTTTAACCCCTCTATGATCTCACACACCAAATGCAAGTTGTCTTGGATTAATCTTCCCTTTACAGCAAAGTTCTGCTCAGGTCCGATCAGATCGCTAATGACAAGCTGCATTTGGTTTGCTAAGACCTGTGCCAAAAACTTTGTGTTAAGCAGTTAGGGCCTGTAATCATTTTGCTCATCCCAAACATGTCTGCCACCTTTCTTCAGCAATGTGATCCCACCCTTGGTTAAGCTACTAGGGATGGCTCCCTGGACAAACCAATGGTTGAACACATCTGTCAGGATAGGCACAAGCCTGTGCGGTAGCCTCAAGTACATTTTGTCGGGTAAAACATCAAGTCCGGGCGATTTGTTGAGGCTGACCTGCTTCCCATTCAGTAACCAAACCTTCGCAGCTTCAGCCTCCCGAAGGCAGAGAAAGTCAGCCAAATAGCTATGAAACTCCTGAACTAGGAGGTCAGGACAGTGAGCAAAGCAATGACAGAAGTTTGTCCTTCTCCCTTCTACCACCATCATCTGCTGGTTTTCGTAAGCAATGCTATGAGAGACAGCCTGAAAACCCTCTCTATCCCTGCAGATGTTGAGGAAATATTCACTGTGTGCTGTCTCATCAGTTACTCTTATGGGTAAAACCTCCTCCATGCTTCCATACCTACTGAGGTAAGCCACAAGGACATCTCCATTCATTGATACTGGGACATTGCACACAGTGACTCTGATCCTTCTCTTTCCCTTGTATTCTGGTTGAAGCTGGAAGAATTTTGTTGCTATGTTACTCCCAGCCAGTTTAACTGCTAACTCCTCTGAGGACAGCAAGACATCGCGGGGGGGGGGGCGAAGCTTCGGCTGCAGAAGTACTGGTTTGGGATTCCTGCTGTCTTTAGGAGCTCCCCAAAAGTTTCTTTTTTGATCCCGGCTAGTCTGATGTTATTTGAAAAAGGCCGTTTCAATGAAAAACAGAAAGTGGATTGTAGAAGAGAGAAAAAGAACTGTGGAAAATTGGCAAAAAGAAATTTTGGTCTGGCTGGCACCTGGATTACTCAATGAACAAACTTACCAATGTTACATGTGGAGGTGAAAAACAAGATCAAAAGGAGCTGTCCAAAGCAAAGTGTCAACTGAACAGATTGTCTGCCACATGATGAAACAAGTCTTGCTGTGTCAGCAACTACCTATCTATGATATGACCTTGCCCAAACCTTTGTCCTCTTTCATTGCCATTACTCTCGGGTCCACTTTGACTCAAAGTGGAAGTACTTGTTAATATCATCTTTGGGTTAAATAGATCTGTTTAAAAATTATTGGTATTCAAAGGACTGTGAAAGAAAACACACTCTTAAACAACTACACAAAACTTATAAGTTTGAATGTAGAATGAATGCAATTCCCTAACTATTAGGGATAAAATAATCCTAGATAGGTTGAGATGCCTTTAAACCAATGGAATCCCATTTTTATCTCTGTGTTAGGTTACAGTTTCTACAAATTAGCTTGAAAAACATTACACATTACTACAAGCAAACATTGGCCCAGTCTGCTAGGGCTTTAGAATACGCCAACTGCATCTCTGCAGAGGGATAAGAAACCACCCACCCACCTAGCGAGTGTCCTAGATATGAGACTAAACAATCTGATAGTGAGGTTCCAGTTATGTTAGAGTTTTGGGGAACACCGACCCCTCCCCCTTCGTTGTCATCTCTCCCAAGTCCACTCTGGCCGGTAGTGGTAAAACCAGATAGGGTCAAATAGAACTAAACTGTGTATTTATGCTAAACTGAATTACTTGAAATAGAACTGTTTTGACATTTTTACCTGTGTGGACAAAAACTAAACTGAAATGTTTGAATTAGAACTGTTTGACGAAACTGAATAGCTTGAAATAGACATGTTTTTGATAATTTAACTGTGTATTCATGCTAAACTGAATTGTTTTAAATAGAACTGATTATTTGTATAAAAATGGAATTGGGATTAAGTAACCTACATAGGTTGATATGCTGTGAAACCCAAACAACCAACTACTAGCCAAACTATAAGAAATATTATCGTTATTCCTTTTATTTATTTATTTTATTCAACTTATTTTTATTTTTTTGAGGAAGCATGAATTTGATGCCTAAATACTTTGTATTAAAAGTTAGAGAAACTCATTTTTTTTTTTAAACATTAAAACCTTATACGGTAAAAGTGTAGTACGTGGCACAAGGCCGTATGAATGGGGCACTGAATGAGACTCGAACTCAGGCGTGAAAGGTTGCTAATCTAGCTTGCTAATCATTATTACACCATCCAAGACACCCTTAGAGTATTAATGTAGTATTAGTAGTAACACGAGTGCTTTATTAAAAATAACCGTTTTTGTTTTAAGATGGACGGAAAGTGAGGGTTCACTTAACGAAAGTACATAGTCACATTGTTAACTGAACCGCCTTTGAAAATATTTTCAAAACAAATTTTTACTAAGTGTATCGTTTGAAAACACAATGTCAAAAATAAATGAAATTTTTTTAATGAAAAATAATGAAAACAGATTTTTATTTATTTACCGGAAATGAAATGAAAATTCATGTCGTTCGTTTTTATTTTGAGTTAGATATGTTTAAAAAATGTAAAGAATCAATTTTCCGATTGGTTATTTCGGAAATCATTTTATCTAAGGTTGAAAAATATTAACGTGTTAATATTTTTAAACAATAAAAATGATATACGGAAATGACGTTTGACTCAACCTTGACATTTGATTAGTAAACTGAGTGATTTTCAGTGCAATGTACCAATAAAAATCCAAAGTAGAAATGATTAATTGAATGACCAAAAAGTGTTAAATCGAAAAGAACTAAGTTTAGTATATAGGTTTTAATGATGAGAAAGCTTTGATTATTTTAGCGTATTAATTTTCTTTATATGATAAGTTGATGCTAAGGGGAATTAAGTGTTGTATATAAAAAAGGGTATTTTGCCCAAATTTCATACTTACCTGGCACAGGAGTTAACGGTGATCAGCTAGGCCGTTCTCCCAGAGCGAGGCCCCTCCATTGCACTCCGGTTGGGTTGACCTTTGCGATCGCCCCAAATGTGGGCGACTCGGGTGCGCTATTTCTAAGTGTGGGGTCTGCGTCCGCGCTCACCCCGATAACTAAACTAAAAACAGATTGTAGTTTCATACAAATATTCGTTTGTAATACCATTTTAGTCACCGTGACTCTTTATTGAGGCTTGTGTAATAGAAAGTAACATCTGTTCAAAGCCAATAATTATTGCAAATGGTTGCACCAAAGCCGACAATCCCTAAAGTATAGAATACTTTTTTAAAAATTTCGGAAACCAAGGCTCTGTTTTTATTTGGGAAAAAAAAAGAATTTTTTTTATTTTACATAAGTTGCTTTATTAAAGTAAAGATTGTTATTTGTTTTCATTAATGTTGAAATTCCTTCTCTCATATTTTCAGTGTGTAAAATGATTTCGAAAGCTATTTTCTTAAAAATATATCTGGCACTTTTAATTTGCCTGTTTTATTGTAATTGTTTGCTAATGTTATGACATTGACATTTTTATTATGTAGGAAATATTTTTGGTCAAGTGATTAAGAACCTATACACTCAAATACAACTGAATTATAATGAATCAGGAAGGGGAGTAAATAAAAATAAATAAATAAAAAAATAAACAAGATTTTCAATATCTATAGAAAATTTATGTAAAACAGACATATGAAAAACTTAGCTAAAGATTTTTTTCTTTTTGCAAAATAGTAATCTTATTATTTTCCTTAGCACAAAAATTATCTATTTCAAGAGCTTCCCTTCAAGAGATTTATATTTTTGCTAAATACTTTTGTTTTCTAAAATTCCACCTTTTAATAGGTATTTGTCTGGTACCCCACATACACCTGAGTACATTACAAGGCCTTTTTTTTATTGTAGATACCAGGCATTGGACAGGAGCCCATATGCTTGATAGTTCTAAAAATGCCTTGGCCTTTGTCAACATTCCATTTCAAAAGGAGACCTCAGGTGCCAGGCAATGAGCCTAGCCTAGCCAAAGGCATGTCAGAACCTGTGGAGATGGACCCCTGAACCTTGTGAAGTTTTTGGTCTTGCCCATGCAAAGGGAATGCAGGGCAATCCTCTAACCATACTGCATACTCAAATAGGGTCAGTCAATTGAGGTCAGTAGGTTATTCTATCTCTTAATATGTTGTACTACAAATCTGTTGCTGTACTTATATACAATGTCTATTACAATGTCTATTACCCTTGGGAAAGGTATGAAATCCCTTAACCCACCACCCCCAGCTATGGGTTAAATAGTATCAGTGCTGTTTTACAGGGATAGCTTTAGCATTAAAAATAGCCCATGAAGGTTGATATGCCATTAAGCAAAGACATCAGTCATTATTTACTATGTGAATAACAATAGTCTGCAATGTTTTCAAGGTCAAATATATATGATAGCTGATTTTAAAGCAGTTTTTTTTAATTTTTTTTATCCCGAATCCAAACTCATTTTCTTTTTAATCAGATCAAATTTTTAAGATACTAGCACTTACTTGAAATGCATAGAACGATATAACTCTGTTTATTTAATTCAACAAGAAAATAATGTTAAATTTATGGCTCATTATTAAGTTCTCGAAATGTTGTTTCCATAGTTGTATTGAGTCTTTTTGGCTGGTAGCTCTCAGTTTGGCTTTTGCAATGCTCTTCCTTCTGCTCACTTCGTTAGCCTCGCTATCCTAGATCGTCTATCTTCAACTGAGTCTCTAATCTTATTGATCTGATTTTGTATGTTTTCTATTAGTTCTTTTAGGTATATGTTAGCCAATTCATTTTAAGCCTTTTTTAAGTTTCAGGTCATTGATATTGGTTGGGTTCCTCCTATTGCATTTGGAAGCAGTTTTTACATCTACATGCTTTGTTCTAACTGCTAATGTCTCCCATGGGACTTTAGGTTTAGCTCTTTCTTTAGTTGGTATGCATTTTGTTGCAGCTTCTAGGTGGGCATTGACAAAATTCTCATATTTGTCATTTGGAGTATGTGTTTCTGACTTCTCCTGTAGTACATTGAATTTGTTTCTTAGTGTTAACATATATTTATCTCTAATATCTCTGTTATTAAGCAGGGACCATAAGATGGTCATAGCGTATGGTGATTGTTGCTAGGGCCACATTCCTTCGTAGGCTCAGTTGTATCTTTGCCGTGACAATTTGGTGATTAGAGGACACACCCTCAAAAGAGGAATATGCCTCACAATTTAATGCACTATTATTCCATTTCTTATTTATAAAGGCATAGTCTATCTGTGCTTTAGTATTATTAGCATAGGTCCATAGTTTTCCCTCCCTTTTCTGAAATTTGGTATTGAGGCATGTTAATGTTTTTCTAGGGTTAAATCTGTTAGATATTCCCCATTTCTGTTTGACAAGTTGTGTAAGGTGAATTTGTGGTTTACGTTTTTACCAGTTTGTGTATTCATGTCTCCACCAATGACGAGAACGTTGTGTTTCAGGATGCTACGAACAAGTAAGGATAGCTCATTAAAGGTGATGAGGTCAGTTTCTTCACTATCATTGGTAGGGCTGTAACAGGAGATGATGGTTGCACTGGGGTTGCCGTCAAAAGTAGCTACCATCATCCTCGGTTGTATTTGCTCGATGCTATTTAGTGATTTTAGGGCCCATGTTCCTATATCATACTTACACCTCCTATCATGGCATTAAGAGTTTTTCCATGCAGATGCGGTGGCTAACATCCATCCATTGCATGTATCGTGATATTTAATATCCTCCCTATGAGTGTACCTGTGTTTTTTGTATGCATATTATGTCTATGTTATGATCATAAGTGACTGCTGTTGGCATAAGATCATTTTCATTTCATATAAATAATTTAAGGTTTGACTAAAATTAGAATGCCCTCTCCCCACCCTTCACTGAAAATGGTACATTATACCTTTAAATTGTTTTCATATTGAAAAAGAAACTTTATTGTTCTTCTATATTTGCATAAAGGTGCGTATTGTAACTAGGCTCCGATGCACTTTAAGGTACCTTCATTTCATTTCATAATTATTATTTGACCAGTGAGAGACCAGCTAATAGTCATGCAGGGGCCAGTTCAGCTTGAGAACTTAGATGAAGAGGAGCTATCATCAATCACCCAGAGAGGAGAGTGCCATTCAGCAGATGTGATCATAGATGGTAAGATAACTGTAGAAGTAACTTTATCTTTGTTCTAACTTATTTATTGTCTGCTAACAACCAAAGTAATAAATAAAATGAGAACTTAACTACCAAGACCTAAAGGTGTTTGAGTTGTTGTGATTTTTATTGTTCCTCCCACAAAAATGACAATCACTAGAATTAATTTTTATTTATAGCGGACTTTTTTTCTCATCTTGGTAGTTTTTGTGTTGTTTCTTCTTTCACTACGTTTCGGCCAAATTTCACCTCTGGCCTTCTTCTGGTGATTAACCGCGACCTCGGATAGAAATGCTGAGTCTTGTAACCGTATCCCCAGTAATTACTGCCTTCCATAGTTGTTGTCTATCGTACCACGTTTTTTGACCAAGTAAACCTCTGGCCAGCTTGGGTAGGATTTGAAACCGCTATCTTCTGACAATGCTCACCTGGAACCGTAGAGACTCAACGCCTCTATCCGCTGCGCCACGGGCCCCGGAAGGCGATCAAGGATGGATTTTTTGGTCTTATAAATCCTTATCTGGTCTTCCAGAGTCGGGTCCGTACCGAATTTTCTGTACTTGTCTTTAATTGGAATCATTTTGAGATGAGGCTTCTTAATCTGAGAATTAATTTTTATTTATTGTGGACTTTTTTCCTCATCTTGGTAGTTTTTGTGTTGTTTCTTCTTTCACTACGTTTCGGCCAAATTTCACCTCTGGCCTTCTTCAGGTGATTTACTGCGACCTCGGATAGGAATGCTGAGTCTTGTAACCGTATCCCCAGTAATTACTGCCTTCCATAGTTGTTGTCTATCGCACCACGTTTTTCAGAGGTGAAATTTGGCCGAAACGTAGTGAAAGAAGAAACAACACAAAAACTACCAAGATGAGGAAAAAAGTCCGCAATAAATAAAAATTAATTCTCAGATTAAGAAGCCTCATCTCAAAATGATTCCAATTAAAGACAAGTGTCAATCACTAGTTTAGGAAGATTAAGCTGTTTATTCAATTGTAATAAGATGTTAAGAAAATAAGTTGTTGGGGTGGGGGGTGCAGATGTTTTTGAAAGGTGGACAATTTTCTTTGTGTGAGCATTCTTTTGATTTTGTTGTAAGGGTAGATAGGGATGTTGTTTGGATTCAATGATTAGAAATGACTGAAGGTAAAATTAAAACCAGTAACCAGATTGACCATTCACAGAGACTTGTTGGGTGTTTTGCCAGATATTTTCTCACAAATTCTGGTGGCTCATTATTGAAAAGCAAATGATGTAAACGACGCAGACAAAAGAACATTCAAAACAAAGCAATACAAACAAAAATGAATTTATATATCAACAAGTACATGAAAAGGAAACATTACAAAACATTATGAATATTCTAATATAGTTTGTTGGATATTCTGTGTGTGTGTGTGTGACTAACACAAATATTTTGGTGAAAGACTAAATATTAAGTGTCCTGTAGACTATAAATGTATTTTAGAAAAATGTGTTTACTCCCATGTTGGTCATTTGTTTCTTTCAGGAATTGACAAAATGTCTGAGGTTGTGTTCCATATTAGAACAAGTCCAGCTGAAAAGGCAGAACAGGAAAGAAAAATGTTGCAGAGTATATACACACCCATGTTACATGTATTGAGCTGCGTGTCACTAGCTGGCAAAGCCAAGCTGTCTCTGGAAGTCAAAATGTAAGAGAATGAGTTATTGGAAAACGAAAGTATATATAGCTAATCCTTGCCATGTGATAGCCAGGCTCCAAACACACTGTTTATTTTGCACAGGACAAAATCAAAGGTGCGGACGTAGTTGGGAGCATAAATCACGTGATTTGCTGTATGTATGCTTCAATTTCTACAAACAAATTGGATTGAAAAAAAATTAACACCCTGCTACTGCTACAATATCATTATTTATTTATTTAAAGAAGGGGATGGTGCATGAATAACTTTTTTAAAATTCTTTTTTGTACATTTAGGCCTAAATATTGTAAGTTTTAAAAGATGGAGAAACTTGTACTTTAGATGGACAAAAGATAAGTATGATTGTAGTGTAGTATTAGTAATAACATAACTGTTTTTATTTTGTTTTGATGGGTTCTTTTTAAAGCTGGACAGAAAGTAAGAGTTCATTTTACTCCCCTACTGACATTGTAAATTAAACCTCCTTTGAAAATATTTTCAAAATGAATTTCTAATTAGTTTATCCATTGAAAAGAAAATGCCAAAAATCAACTTTAAGTTTGTTTTTGTTGGTTTTTTTTTTTTTTTTTTTTTTTTTTCTTTATGAAAAATGAATTGGCCTAAAACTGAATTTATGAAACATATATATTATTTTATTTATTTATTTTTTTAAGAATCAGTTTTTGATTCCTTATTCTTTATTTAATTTTTTTCTAATTTAATTTTTTATTTAAATTTTTTTTCAAGTTGGAAAAATGTCAACACGTTAAATGTTTTCAACTATAGGTCCACCCTGTCAGCTGGGGCTGTAGAATACGGTGACTGCACCTCTGTAGAGGGGTAACCCCCCCCCCCAACAAGGCTACCTGTTGGTCGTGGGTGGCCACCCATAATGCTTGAGGACGGGGTCCTGGTGGCTGAGCAGTGCATGTCATGACAGCTAAAGAGGCCATGCGACTTGCAACACTCCACTTTGGCCCTTACTGGGCTAGACGGGTGGTCGGAGAGGCCCGATCCGATCAATCGGCTGGTCATGTCAGCCCTCTTTCAGATCTTCAAAAATCTGAACTAGAGGGCGATGGCTGTAGGGTCAATCATGCTGAGGAAAGACCTATTCTCCTTTCTGCCCCTGGATAAATAATTATCTTGGGAATGAAAACCCAGTGACAAAATTAAAACTGTCTATCACCAGTATGAGTATACTGGCTATGTAGCCCTGATGTTACTAGGCGAATGGGTTTTCCCCTAGACACATCCCCATATGGGGCTCCATGGTGGGTGGGGAGCATAGCCAATGAAACTTATGAAACTTCTTTATGGATATCGATAATACAACCCAAACAAAAACCAAAAAAAACTTAAACGACCTTACATAGAGTCAGATAACTCTGACGAGGAAAAAATACAGCCTGAACCTCCGTTCCCAAAATTCATCATATTAGAGTTGCTGGAAGATACCCCGTTAACAAAATTATCACCATTCCTCATACCGAAGATAATATCCACAACAGTTAAAAATTTAAGAAATGGAACAATAATGATTGAAACTGAAAATAAAAAACACACAAACTTTCTACTAAATATGAAAATATTCCATAACTTAAAAATTAAAACATACCCACATAAAACCCTAAACTCCTCTAAAGGAGTTATAAGAAATAAAGAACTCTCCCAGTGTTCAAGGGAAGAAATATAAGCTGAATTAAAAAACCAAGGCATAACTGGTATAAAAAGAATTACCATCAAAAAAGAAAACCAAACAATACAAACAAACACTTATATATTAACCTTCAACTCACCTACAACTCCCAAAGAAATAAAAATTGGCTACATTAATGAAAAAATTGAGCGGTATATCCCAAACCCACTCCGATGTTTTAAATGCCAAAAATTCGGCCATCATGGGAGTGTATGCAATGGACACACTATATGTGGTAAATGTGGAGAGAGAGAACCAAACCATACCACCATCGACTGCAATCTCAACAACAGATGTGCCAACTGCGGTGAAGACTATCCATCCTATACCAGATCATGCCCAGTCTGGAAAAAAGAAAAAGAAATTCTAACTATAAAACATACGAAAAACACTCCCTATCCAGAAGTCTGAAAAATAGTTGAAGGCTACATAAAAAAACAAAACCTATTCCGAAAACAACCCAAAATCAGAGAGTAAAAAAGGAGAAAACTACCTAAAACTAATCTCGAAACTACTTCAACTGGGACCGCAAGACTAGCCAAAATTTATACAAGAAATAAAACCCATACTCTTAAAACTCTCCTCCAACAGTACAAACCCTAATCCTATGACTGAACATAAACCGGGAAAAACATCAAAATATATTGAAACAAATCCCTCTAACCAACCTCCAAAAGAAGAAATAAGAACCATCTCTCCAAACAAAAACCCTAATAAAAACCAACCAAACCCCAAAAACCTAAGTAAAGAATTTATTTTAAGTAGTCCAAATACACAGAATAGAACCACATCCCTCACCAAAACAGAACATAACCAAATGGAAAGCAAGACCATAACAAAACCTTTAAACAAAACCTACCTTATAGAAAATGCAAACCAAAAAGAACCATCAAACCAAAAAAGGACCAAATCAAGCCAACGATCTACCTCCAAAAACAGAACTAAAAACAAAATAAAATCATCCCCAGGAAAAATGAAACCATCTGAAAATTACAAGAATATAAACGAAAGTACCCCCCCCCCAACCCTTGGATAGGATGGAGACCGAAGACACTATACCCACCAACCACAACCAGCCCACAAACCAAACATGACACACAAAACACCCCCCCACAAGGAATTACAATGGGACCCAAACAAACTTACAAAATAAATAAAATCATACAGTGGAACATCAGAGGCATAAAAGCCAACCTTGACGAATTAACACTGATCATTAAAAACTCACACCCATGTGTTATATGCCTCCAAGAAACCTTTTTAAAAGAAAATGACCAACTAAATATAAGGCAACACACTATATATAATCAAATAAACAAACACACAAGAAGAGCATCAGGAGGTACATCCATTATCATAAACAATACACTACTGCAAAGTCAAATAAACTTAAAACCAAACCTACAGGCAATAGCAGTGTCAGTAACTCTACACAAAACAATCAGCATATGCTCACTATACATACCCCCAATAACAATATAATTGAACTAGAACGCGAAAATTTAATACAACAACTCCCCAAACCTTTCATACTCATGGGAGATTTCAATAGCCATAACCAAATATGGGGCAGTAGAGATACAAATGAAAGAGGCCACAAAACAAAACTTTATGAATAAAAACAACCTCTGCCTTCTAAATAATAAATCCCCCACCTACCTTGATCCTGCAACCGGTACACACTCAGTAATAGATCAGACCCTAAGCGACCCTACGATTTATCTAGACTATGATTGGAAAACCAATGAGGATAACTGCGGAAGTGACCACTATCCGATGATACTAGAGAGACTTGAACCCGAGCCAGAAGAAAAAATACCTTGCTGGAACCTACAAAAGGCCAAATGGGAACATTTCAAAAGACTTTGCCATGACAGCCTAAATCCAAAAGCCCACATAAACCAAGAAGACCACAACACTTATTTCACTAAAACACTCCTAACTATCGCAGAGAAATGCATACGAAGATCCTCCACTCAACCGAAATTCAACAAACCATAGTATAATAATGAGTGCAAAAAAGCAAAAAGAGAGCACCATGCCGCACTCAGAAAATTCAAGACAAGCCCAACAAAAGAGAACCTTGAATTCTTTAAAAATTGCAGAGCCAGAGCACAAAGAACAATCAAAGAAGCAAAACAAGAAACATAGAAAAACTTCGCATCAAAAATAGATGCCAACACAAAAACCAAAACAGTGTGGAATATGATTAAAAAGATATCGGGTAAGAATAACAGCACCCCCCTGAAACACCTTGTGAAAAAAAGATCAAACAAAAGCAACAAGCAAAAAAGACGTAACAAACCTACTAGCAGAAACCTTCTCCCCAAACTCTTCATCCAGAAACCTTAATAAAAAATTCCAAAGTAACAAATTAAAAGAAGAAAGAAGAAAAATAAACTTTCACTCCAATAATACAGAAAGCTACAACCAACCATTTACCATGACAGAACTAAAAACCTCTTTAAGAAAATCCCATAATACTACTCCTGGACTAGATGAGATTCCATATGAATTCTTAAAACAACTACCAAAAATTTCACTCCAATATTTACTCCAAATCTTCAACAACATTGGCACAGTGGGAACATCCCTAATTCCTGGAAACAAGCCACTATAATACCAATACCAAAATCTGCAAAAAATACTACAAATCCATCAAATTACCTACCAACAGCTTTAACTAGTTGTATCTATAAAACTCTTGAACGAATGATTAACAACAGACTAACATGGTTTCTCGAGAAAAATAAATTAATCACAAACCTTCAGACAGGCTTTAGAAAAGCAAGAAGCACAATCGATCATCTTATCCACTTGGAAACCCTCATAAGAGAGGCCTTTGCCAAAAAAGAACATATGATAGCCTTATTTTTTGACCTAGAAAAGGCCTATGACACCATGTGGAAATATGGCATTACCAAAGACTTGGGAAATATGGGATTGAAGGGCAAACTTCCAATTTTTATTAAAAACTTCTTAAATAAGAGAAAATTTCAAGTACGGATCAGCACAACTCTCTCAGAACTACAAGAACAAGAAATGGGAGTGCCACAAGGTAGCATCCTATCTGTGACCTTATTCAATATAAAAATAAATAACATTGTGAAATGCTTAAACTTTGGAGTCGAAGGTTCACTATATGTAGATGACTTCCTGATCTGTTGCAAATCCAAATATATCAGAACAATAGAACGGCAGCTCCAACAATGTCTAAATAAAATAAACAACTGGACTATTAAAAATTGTTTCAAATTCTCCAAAAACAAAACACAATGTATACATTTCTGCAACCTCCACAAAATGCATAACGACCATGTCCTTAAACTAAATTCAACTGAAATCCCTATTGTCAAAGAACACAAATTTCTAGGAATTATCTTTGACAAAAAATGAACATTTAAACCCCACATCAATCACTTCAGATCAAAGTGCAATAAAGCAATCCAACTCCTTAGAGTAATAGCACACACAGACTGGGGTGCAGATTTAAAAAAAACTACTAAAACTCTACCAAGCATTAATAAGATCCAAACTTGACTATGGCGCATTCATCTATGGATCAGCTAGAAAATCTTATTTAAAACAATTTAAATCAACAATAAGTGATACGCAGAAGTGACGTTGATTTTAATCTTGACAATTAATTAGTAAACTGAGTGATTTTCAGTGCAACCTACCTATAAAAATCCAAAGTAGAAATAATTCATTCAATGACCAGAAAGTGTTAAATAAGGAAGAGCTAAGTTAAGTATATAGGTTTTTATGATGAGAAATCTTTGATTATTTTTGTGTATTAATTTTCTTTGTATGATTGGTTGGTGATAAGGGGAAGTAAGTGTTGTATATAAAGAAGCGTGTTTTTGCCAAATTTCATACTTACCTGGCTTTAGCTAGGCCATCTGGCATTCGTGCCAGACGGGGTATTGAAACCAACGGCAGATTCGAGTCGAAAAGGCCCCTGGCTTCGGCTGGGCCACCTTGGGGTGGGCGAGCTGCATCATGGACACCTTTTTCCCCCTTGTATAGCACTGGACCTTGCTATCTAGTTTAAGCTATAATCAAGCATACTTGCCTGGACCCAAATTTGGGTCCAAGACCAGCTAGGCTCATCAGGCCCACATTGCACTAAGTGGGTCGATGACTAGCATAGACCAGCTGGGCTCCAGCCTTGGCTTGTGCCCAACCTTCCTCTCCCCTAATCCCCAATTTAAACCGACCTTCAGGTCATTGACCTTGTGTCGAGTCCTGTCTGGTGGAAGGCAGTAACAAATAACTCATACTTACCTGGCACAGGAGTTAACGGTGATTAGCTAGGCTATTCTCTCAGAGCGAGGCCCTTCCATTGCGATTGCCCCAATTGTGGACAACTCGGATGCGTTATTTCTAAGTGTGGGATCTGTGTCCACACTCACCCAATAATCAAAGTCGGAACAGATTATTTTTCCTTTAGCAGGATATATTCGATTTGTGATATCATTTTAGCGACCATTATAGACATCTAATAAAAATGTGTTTTCCAGTGTCTGAAAACAAGCCGGACCTAACCTAGGGCGGTGGGGATCCTAGCCTAATGGGGCAAAACACAATACAAGGTTTGGTGTGGTGTGGGCAAATTACAGAGAATATGAGTTATGTACATGTGAACTTTCAAGATCTTCGAAAAAAAGCGCTCTGGGTACAGGTTGAGGTACAAAAATAATGGGGATGGGGAAGATCTTGAGAACTAACGACTAGATGACCGGGACGATGACTGACAACATACTGCTAACTAGGCTTCAAGGGAAAAAATAATGCCTACTTACTCAGGATGGGGTCCCAAACGACCTGTACCGTAGACGCCATGGGCTGGCAGAGGAGGGAAGGATGACTCCAACATTGCCCCTTTTCTTACAACCAGGCTCACTGCATTCACCCACCTTTTTTTTAATGTTATGCAAGCCAAGTGTTTTCTATCACATCTGATTTTGACCCTAAGCTGATGCCTAAAATACAAAACCAGATCACGGCACTCGCGGACAAACAGTGCTTTGCCCAAAGGCTTACGTCGACCTTCAGCCTTTGGATCTGACTTGAGGCGAGGAAAAGTCCGACTTGCCTTTAGTCTCCACACTGCGTCCCCCGTCAAGGATCGGTTCAAGTATGCAAGTCATTCAGCAAGCCAGTGACTCTCCAGATCAGGCATACCTAGAATCCCGTTGCATGTATGTAGGACACAGACCTGTCTACGGACCATCGGCCTTGCACCTCCCCCGAGCAATCTGGAGAGGGATCGTTGAAGCGCCAGCCGATGTGCCTTAGGCAGAGGAAGTACAGCGAATCGGTAAAGGATCAAAGGGAAGACGTACACAGCGGACACCTCCACCCTACCCTTTAAGGACAACCTCCTTGAAAGCCTGTTAGCTAACTGCAGACTGACCCTAACAAGTTTATGGTCAGTCCGCACTATCAAGTGGAGCGTGGGACAACTAACGAAATCGATGTCAGCTCGTTTAACTAACACTCTGTCCGAGTAGGAACCTACTTTGGCAGAGGGCGAGCTATCTAGCCATGTCCACATCTCCCGCCCTGGGTGATCCAGACGAAACCTGTCGACCAAGTCATGGGCCGACAAGGCTGCTTTCACACCTTCCCAACCTACTAGCTCCCCGCCCGCCCTAATCTATCTTGGAATCAAGGATCACATTCCAATCACCCATTAACACTTGCCACTTTGTATCGTCCAGGAACACTGTCAACCGATGAAAAAAGGAAACCCTCTTCACAATGATATTGGGCGCATAAATCGCAACCAGACATAACTTGAAACTTTTAATGGCAACATCGGCCACAACCAGTCGGCCCCATCACCTGCAAAACAACGTCAACATCAGCATCAAGGCTGCGTCCAACTAGCAAAGAGACCCCAATGCTGGTGTGGCTGCCATATGCTGAGAAAACGTTAAAATCGCTCTCCAGCACACGACAGTCTGCACCTTAAGTGAAGTGGGCTTCTTGCATTGCAGCGACATCTACACCAAGGTTCTTGAGTTTACCAAGCAGGTGCGCACACTTGTTTGGATCCCTCAGTCCCCTCACATTCAAAGTGGGAAGGTTTAAAGCCATCAGACCCACTTACCTTACTCACTGGCGACTACAGGCCGGAAATCCGCAGGTAGCTGGTGCCGTGCTCAGTGGTAACTCGGTCATCCCTGCTGATTCCTCCGACATCCAGTGGGAACCGCACTTTTAGGGACCTGTAAAAACAGGGGTGAACCAAAATGGCAACCGTCCCTGAACAAAAAGGTAAACATTTTTATAAGGAGGAGTGCTCCAACTCCACCCACTTTATGCCCATGTCAGTCTGACAGACCATATTCAGGAACTTCCAGACGCCTCTGGTACGGTCGCCAGCTGTCGGACAAAAGTGGTCACCATGGGTGCACTCCTAAAATTAACTGGGTTGGAAACATTCATATTTTTGATTTTTTTCCAGGTTCATCAGCGGCTTTCGAAGCTGGAAGTCCCCAACTGCTTCCAGCTCTACTGAGCACAAAGCTGCTGCTTTCCTGATTTGTTCAATGTTGAAGTCCGTATGTTTCGCCTCCTGCTGGCTTGGTTTTCTTGGAGCAGAAGGGTCAGGTGAAGCAGGAAATAATTTTTGAGTGGAAAATGAAGAGGGGCTAAGTGAGGGAAGGGATGAGGTACGAGCAAGGCTTGTTGGTTGAGTTCTTTCAGCTGATTGTGATCTTGGGAGGGGGATTTGGTATGGACGGCGCTGTTTGGGAAAGAGTTCTTGGGCAAAAGTCTGTTTTGGGGGGTCAGGTTTTTGTTGGAGGGAGAGACCCTCCATTTGTTGGGGAGATTGCGGAGGTTGTAGAACTTGTTCACGGAGAGGTGGTTGCTACAGTGGAGCTGGAGGTTGAATCTAAGATGAGATTGTCCTGAACACATCTTTTTGGAGGCTCCTTCCCCGCTTTCCCTTCTCCTCTTTAAGTTGACTGATGTTTCCATTGGTTCCTGGTCTTTTGTGGTCCTTGTCTTCTTTTTTGAAGAAGTTTTTGGTGTTGCTGGTGATGATTCTAGGGTTGGAGCTGGTTCCGACGTTGGTTGTGGAGTTTCTGATGATGCTGCTTGTTTTGTTACTGGACCTGCTTTTGGTTTTTTTACCAGTGAGGTGGCAGCTGGACTTGATTCCCCAGATTTTGGGGACTTTTTCTTCCTCCGGGTCACTTCAGTCCAGCCTTCGTGGTCATTTGTTTTGGCTTGGACCTAACCTGGACCCTGTTCTTCTGCCTCCTTGTTTGGTTGCTTGCTGATGATGGTGGCTGTTGTGGCTGCCATGGTAGCTGCGTTGGTATCTTTTTGTTGGTTTTTTTGGGGGGGCAAAATTTGGCAATATAGCCTATCTGTTTGCACCCCCAACAATGTGGACGTCTCCCTTCTACCACCACCATCATTTGCCGGTCCCCAGTGACTAAGGTCTTGGGGATGGCCTGAAAGCCATCCCTTGTCAGGCACAGCCTGAACGTATAGTCCCCGTAAGCTGTAATTAGGGAAAAAATCTTCTATGCCGCCATAAGAACTTTTCCATTCAGCTGCATGGACACGTTACATATGGTGACTTTGATTCGTCTTTTGTCACGGTATTCTGGCTGAAGCCGGAAGTACTTCGTTGCGATGTTTTTTTGTGGCCAGCATCTTAGCAATTTCTTCCGATGGTAGTAGGACATCCCAGGTAGCAAAACTCCTTCGATAGAAATACTTACCTGGGATGCCTGCAGTTTTAATGATCTCTTCAAATGTCTTTTTTTTTTTTGAGTCCTGTCAGTCTCCTGGTCTTTAAGTCTGTTTTGACAAACGACAGTCTTAGGTTCGATGGCTTGAACCAGTTCTGGAATTGGTAATATTTCATTCTCTTTAAAATATTTGGCCAATTTATTAACTCTGTTGTTCTCATGGTCTCTTGGTGTTTTTTTTTTTTTTTGTAACTGTGAAGACCAGGAGACTGACGTTTCCGGTGGTCTTTGTGCTGGTCGGATAGAGCTGGCTGATGAAAATGATAAGTCTTAAGGCTTTGGGGAGGGTTCTATTTCATTGAATATGTCTGTTGGTGAATTTGTCGTTTGTGAGATAGGCGTCGATTCCTCCATAGTTGCGTTTTAAAAGCAACTAGGAGGAAAAATGTCCGGATGTAGTTTTAAGAATGGACGTGTCACAAGCAATGCAAAAATGGCGGTTGTTTTTTGTTTTTAAATAAAACACAAAAAAGTCGAATCGAGGTTTGACCCTCCTCAAAAACAAACAACAATAACAATTGTTTGAGGGGGGTCACAAAGCAATAACAGTAATAACAATTTTAACAATGATAATAGCAATAACTCTGTAACAAAATTCACTTACTTTTCTAAAGTTAAAAATACACACATCCAAGAAAGAAAAGCTTCTAGTCTGCTTTATTTCCATCTTCATATAAAAATGGAAGACACAAGGCCTTGAAGTTTTTTTTTTGGTGGGGGGAGCAGTCTTGCTGTTCTATATATTCTAAGGGGACCTAGCTAGCCACATTCACCAACCCATTCAACAGTACAATATATAACCATTCATCCATCGCCATGCGCACAGCAACCACCAAAATATCACATTTGCTCTATGAAAAAGGCCTACTTAAAACCCCGAGTGCGCTGTATGATTTTATTTACAATTTATGATTTATTTACAATGAAAGTATATGATGGGGATGGG
The DNA here is from genome assembly GCA_963585895.1 of Sepioteuthis lessoniana. Taxonomy (NCBI): domain Eukaryota; kingdom Metazoa; phylum Mollusca; class Cephalopoda; order Myopsida; family Loliginidae; genus Sepioteuthis; species Sepioteuthis lessoniana. The sequence continues at coordinate 24,042,724 of OY757926.1, forward strand.
AGAAAAAAAGACGAAACCAAGAAAAAAGATTTTCCCCCATTGGGTTGACCCCCCCCCCGTCTACAAAATGGAGGTTGACTATTTTCTGGTGTCCGAAAACAAGTTGGACCTACCCTCGGGGGGAGAGGGAACCTAGTCTAATGGGGCAAAACACAATACAGGGTTGGGTGCAGTGTGGGCAGTTACTGTTTGAATTGCTTCCTCAATAAATTGCCAAAGCTCTTTAGTTTGGTTGCCAGGCGAATGGACAAAGGTGGTCACCATGGCTGCACCCCTAAATAGATATGGGTTTGTGATGTCTTTGTTGTCAATTGTGCTTAAGGTTTTTTAGCGGTTTTAGTGTTTTCTTCAGGATGTGATCGATGTTGGGGGATCTAAAATGTCCTGGCAGAAATGGAAGCTGTTTAGGGCGCGCCGGACTTCATTGGATGCCAATCTGGCTCTGTTTGGTGGGTGATTTTGCTGGCGGTGTGGAGTCTCTGCCCACCGAATGGGGCCGTGAAAGTAATTTGGGGGTTGAGATTGGTGATAGAGTTGTTGGTGTTGGGGAAAGAGGGAAATCCATGAGATGGGCTAACGTATTTTTTGATTGTTGTTGGGGAGGAATGATTTGGGCGGGTTGTATTTTTCTATGCCCTTTATATTCGGGTTATAGCCGGTAGTATTTTGATGAGATATTACTCCTGGCCAGTTTTTTTTACAAAGTCTTCTGTCGGCAGCAGGACATCCCAGGTAGCGAAGCTCCTTCTGCAAAAATACCTAGCTGGGATTCCTGTTGCCTTTAGTAACTCTTCAAAGGTCTCCTTTTTTATTCCCGCCAATCTCCTTGTTTTTAGGTCTGTTATTATAAATGAAATAGTTTTTGGTTGGACTATTTCAACCAACTCAGGTATTGGCAAAATCCTGTTTCCAACAAAGAACTTTGCATATTTTGCCCTTTGATTAACATAGTCTTCTGGGGACTTTTTTTTTGTGTCAGCCGGGAGATTGGCATATCCGGCATTTTCTGTGCTGGTGGTATTGTACTAGCCATGAGCAATGATACTTGTGAAGATGAAGGCAATGAAGGCCATTTTACTTTGTTTGTATTTTTTTTGGGCTCAAGCCATCGAATAAATCCGATTGTGAAGGCAGTGTCTCCTCCATAGCTACTTGGAAGCGAGCTAGGAGGAGAGTGGTTCGAATGAGACAACGATGAATTTGTATATGCGGTGTAAATATAGCGAGGGGAAAAAAATGTGGCGGTCTTTTGTTTTTGTTTTTGTTTTTTTTTTTAAATTTCCTAAAAATGAATCAAGGTTTGACCCTCCTCACGAACAAACAACAATAAGAAGTGTTTGAGGGGGGTCACGAAGTTATAACAATAAACTTTAACAATTTAACAGTAAAATTTCAACAGTAACCAAAACAATGTTTTCAACAACAATAAGCAAAAATACTCACTGGTCACTCACAAAAATACAAAGCAACAGCAAAATGCATCGATGGTGATCCAACTGAAGCTTTTATTCTGCTTTATTTCCTTGAAATACAAGGAAGGCAGAAGGCCTTAAGGTTTGGGGGAAGGGGAAGGGAGCGGTCTTTCATTTAACTATATATTCTAAGGGAACCTAGCTAGCCACATTTGCCAACCCATTCAACAGTACAATATATAACCACACATCCATCGCCATGCGTGCTGCAACCACCAAAATACATTTGCTCTATGAAAAAGACCTACTTAAAAGCCCGGATGTAATGTATGATTTTATATACAATTTATGATTTATTTACAATGAACTTTGTATGATGGGAATGGGAGAAAAACCCCCAAATGTACAAAAGGCAAAAAAGAAGGAAAAATTCCCCGTTTGGTTGCCCTCCCATCCCCCCGTCTATGAAAATGGAGGCCGACTATTTTCCGGTGTCCGAAAACACCAAAAACAAGCCAAACGTACCCTAGGTTGGAGAGGGATCCTAGACTAATGGGGCAAGAAAATACAGGGTTGGGCGCGGTATGGGCAATTAAAGACAGATGGTATGAATTACATACATGAGAAATTCCAAGATCTTCAGCAAAAGCGGACTGGAATGAGGGTTGAGGTAGAAAATTAATGGGGGTGGGAAAGATCTTGGAAACTAACTACTGGATAACGGGGACGGTGACTCATGACATACTGCTAACTAGGCTTCAAGGGGAAAAAATAAATGTTCCTACTTAACCGGGGTGGGGCCCCGAAGGACCTGTACCGTAGGCGCCATGAGCCAGCAGAGGAGGGAAGGATGACTCCAACATTGCCCCCTTTCTTACGACCAGGCTCGCTGCATTCACCCACCTTTTGTGGAATGTTATGTGATCAGAGCGTTTTCTATCGCAATGAGAAAAGTTTGCATCGTTTTACAATCCCTTGTTTCGCGTCGTCCAAATCACCATTCAGGCTACAGCTAGTATCGTGAGAAACACCACACGCTTCTCACCCTGATACGGAGGAAGAACGTTGTCTACGATGTAATCAACGTCGAGCAGCACAAGCTGCTTGGGTTCGATGCGAGCCGTCCACTCCCCGACGTGATCCCAAAACGGGTGAACTCGCTCGCAGTAGTAGAAGGCGTGCTCAGCCGTTTCTTCTAATCCACTGCTGCAGCAAGGACAATCAGGCATGTCCGCCAGGCCCGCTTTGTAGATCAAGCCGAGAAGGGGTAACGCATTCCGTACGAGTCGCCAGGTTAGCGAGAACTCGGAGTTGTTCAAGAAGCTCGATCCTGGCGCCCAATTCCAGTGAGAGCGGATCTCCTCCGCCGTCCAGCCTCGCCGCTCGCTAAGAGGATCAGAAGCGGAACCCACCACTAACTCCCGATATAGCTCTTTCCGAGGCCGTAAAAGGTCACTGGACCCAAGAAAGTTACGAAGGGCCTTTCGGCACTCGCGGACAAACAGTGCTTCGCTCACAGGCTTACGTCGACCTTCAGCCTTTGGGTCTGACTTGAGGCGAGGAAAAGTCCGACTCGCCTTTCGTCTCCACACCGAGTCTCCTGTCAAGGACCGGCCGAGGTATGCAAGTCTTTCAGCAAGCCAGTGGCTCTCCAGATCAGGCATACCCAGACCCCCATTGCATGTACGTTGGATACAGACCTGCCTACGGACCATCGGCCTTGCACCTCCCCAGAGCAATCTGGAAAGAGATTGTTGCAGTGCCAATCGGTAAAGGATTAGAGGGAAGACATACGTGGTGCACGCCTCCGCCCTGCCCTTTAAGGACAACCTCCTTGAAAGCCAGATTCGCACCTGAGCATTCACCTTGGTTTGTACTTCCGACCAATTTCGCTCCAGTTGGAGGTCGGGCCCGAACCACACCCCGAGGATGCGGATGGGTCCGTCACTCCAGCGGAAGGGCCCTGGAAGAGTATTGCTACCCCTCCAAGCACCAAGCCGCAAACCTTCGCTTTTGTCAAAATTGACCTTGGCTCCTGCGATCCGCTCGTACTCGACAACCGCCTCTTTCACAGCCTTTATATCCAGACGGCGGGACACAATGACTGTGATGTCATCAGCGAACGCGGAAACCCTTGCCGAAAGAGGGCCAGCAAAGGGGACACCGCGTAGGGACGGACTTGTCCTCTCATCCCCAAGCCTGCGCAGGAGGGGCTCCAAAGCGAGGACATAGAGAAGAGGAGACAGGGGGCAGCCCTGCCGGACCGAATGCTCGATCGCGAATACCCTCGAACGCCTTCCGTTCACCTGCACCACTGCCCGAGGGTTATGGTACTTCATGCTAATCCATCTGCAGAACTCCGGTTGGAATCCGGCAGTCTCCAAAACAGACGCCAAGAACCGATGGTCAACCCTATCGAAGGCCTTGGACTGATCTAAACTGATCAGCGCGGCTTCCGTGTCCTCTTCTATCCCCTCTAGGACCTCGCGGATCAAGTGCAGATTGTCCTGGATCGATCTTCCCTTCACAGCAAAGGTCTGTTCGGGGCCGATCAGATCACTGATGACAAGCTGTAAACGATTCGCTAAGAAACGGGCAAAAATCTTTAACTCTGTGTTAAGCAGAGATATGGGCCTGTAGTCATCTAAACCCTCCCAAACATGCCTGCCACCTTTCTTCAAGTACACTTCATAGGGCAAACCATCTAGTCCTGGCGACTTGTTGAGGCCGACCTGCTTCAACGCATCACGGACTTCGCATTCAGTAACCACACCCTCGCAGCTAGCCGCTTCAGCCGCCCCAAGGCGGGGGAAGTCGGTAAGATAGCTACGAAATTCCCGGATCAGGAGATCAGGGCAACGGGCAAAGCAATCCCGAAAGTGCGTCCGAAAGGCATCACGAATCTCACGACTCGAATGCAGCAGTCGCGTTCAATTTCACGGCTTCGTAGAGAGCTCTATTTAACCTAGATCTAACTACATGTCCCTTGTAGCACTCGCTATTCTCACGCTCACGGTCCCTCCTAGCTAGTTCTACACCTAGGGAGTCCCCCCCAGCCACCGCCCGGGACAGTGTATCGTCTATAGACTTCGCCTCCTTGGCCTTATCTAGGTTGAGTTGTTGGCCGTATTTGGTGGCGAAGTCTCTAATTCTATATTAGAGAGAAACCCACCACCTATTGCCGGTAACCGCCCCCACTAACGCCCGCTGAATTAGGGATTCCAGCCGGTCCCGGAAGTCCCGTATCTCCAGTAAGGAGGTATTGAACTTCCAGTAGCCGGCTAGACTAGGCCTATTGGCTAACTGCAGACTGACCCTAACAAGCTTATGGTCAGTCCACGCTATCAGGTGGAACGTGGGACAACTAACGAAATCAATGTCAGCTCGTCTAACTAACACTCTGTCCAAGTAGGAACCTACTTTGGCAGAGGGCGAGCTATCTAGCCACGTCCACATCTCCCGCCCTGGGTGATCACGACGAAACCTGTCGACGAGACCGTGACGAGTCACAAAGCCGACAAGGCTGCTATCACACCTTCCGGCACTACTAGCTCCCTGACCGACCTTATCTATCTTGGGATCAAGGATCGCATTCCAATCACCCATTAAGACTAGCCGCTTCGTATCGTCCAGGAACGGCGCCAACCGACGAAAAAAGGAAACCCTCTCCACAGCAATATTGGGCGCATAAACCGCAACCAGACGGAACTTGAAACTTTTCACGGCAACATCGACCACAACCAGCCAGGCCTCGTCACCTGCAAAAACAACGTCAACATCAGCATCAAGGCTGCGTCCAACTAGCAAGGAGACCCCAGCGCTAACACGGCTGCCGTATGCTGAGAAAACGTTAGTCGCTTTCCAGCACCCGACAGTCAGCGTTGCAAGTGAAGTGGGTTTCCTGCACTGCAGCAACATCTACACAGAGGTTCTTTAGTTCACCAAGCAAGCGCGCACACTTGCTTGAACCCCTCAGTCCCCTCACATTCAAACTGGCAACGTTTAAAGACATCAATCCCACTTACCTTAGTCAGTGTCGACTATGGGCCGGAAATCCCCAAGGGTGAGGATGCCAACGGCCTGTCTCAGAGAGCTGGTGCCGAGCTCAGTGTTTATTCGGCCATCCCTAGACACTCCGCGGACATCCAGCGGGAGCCGTACTTTTAGTGCTCTATAGAAGGAGGGGTGAACTAAAATAGGGACCCTCCCTGAGCAAAAAGGCAAGCATCTTTTCAAGGAAGAGTGCTCCAATTCCGCCAACTTTACACCCGTGTCGGTCTGGCGGACTGTATCCAAGAACTTCCATACGCCCTTGGTACGGTCACCAGCCGAACGGATGAAAGTGGTCACCATGGCTGCACCCTTAAAATTAAATGGATTGTTTACTTTTTTTTTCTCAACTTTGTCCAGTTGCAGTAACGGTTTTAACATCTTTTTAAGTTGATGGTCCGTTACTGCTTCTGCACCAACGGCGCATAAATGTTTTGCTTTCAGTTGCTGATCTTTCTCTGTATCGGCACTGTTTGCCGCCTCTTTTTCATGTTGGGCTGATGTGGTCTGGGGGTTTGTTGGAATGGGAGTCCGTTCCGGAAAGTGTTCCGGGGAAGAGATCAGACTCAGGGATGGTAATGAGAGTGACCTGGGTCATTTTTGGGGGGATGGTCTTTCGAGCGATTGTGCTTTCCTTATATGCACAATTTGATGTCTACGAAAAGGGGATGAAATGGGGGTGTTTCTGTTGGTAGGAGAGGTTGTGGTGATTGTGGTGATGGTAATGGGGGTTGTAAATATTGTGGGGGTTGTGGCGACTCGGGGGCGGGGCATTCTGAGGAATGCAATGTTGAGGAGGGAACATTGGCAGAAGTGGTAGGGGAGGTGGTGGTAAGGAGAGTGGCGGAAGAGGAGCCATGAGTGGTACTTGCATTGGAACTTGTTGGGGAAGAGGCTGCTTTTGGGGGTATGCATTTGAAGGCCCTTCTAATAGGTCTTCGGTGCTGGAAGGTCCTGCACACACTTTTTTGGCAGCCCCCTCCCCGCTGTCTCTTCTTCTTTTCAGATTTGTAGACGTTTCCATGCTTTCATGGTCTTCCTTGCTTTTCTTCTTTTTCTTTTTTGCCAATGTGGGTGATCCTGGTGTTGTTGATGTTGCTGTTGTCTTTGTTGTTGGGGTCTGTGGCCCTTTCTTCGTTGTTGGCGTTGTAGCTTTTTCTTGTGTTGTTGCTGCTGTTGGTTCAGGCGTTTTGGTTTGGTTTTGGTTTGGTTTTGAGGTGGGGATGCCATTAAACTCTTTTCCCCTTGTTTGGGGGAACCCCTCCTCTTCCGTGTCACCTCGGACCAGCCCTCTTTGTCATTTGTTTTGGGCTGGCCCTGACTCGGGTCCTGAGCCTCGGCTGTCTTACTGCTGGTGGTGGTGGCTGTTGAAACTGTTGTTGTTGTTGCTGTCGCTGCTGCTGCTGTTGCAGCATTCTCAGGTTTCTCGGAGCAGAACTTCGAGATGTGGCCAATTTGTTTGCAGGACCAACACCTCGGTCTCCGCCCCTCCACCATCACTATCATCTGTCTGTCCCCGCTGATTAGAATCTCGGGGATGGCTTTGAAGCCATCCCTCGTCAGGTACATCCGGAAGGCATAATCCCCGTAGGCTGTCCCGGCCGGGGATCTGAGGAGTTTATACTCCTCCACTTGGCCGTAGGAGCTTAAATAGGCCGCAAACACCTCCCCAGTAAAGGAGGCCGGGATGTTGCAGATGGTGACGTTGAGCCTACGGGTGCCCCTATATTCCGGCTGCAGCCTGAAGCACCTGGTCGTTATGTTATTGGCTGCCAGCTTCGCAGCCTGGTCTTCCGTCGGAAGGAGGACATCCCACGTCGCAAAACTCTTGCGACAGAAGTACTGGCATGGGATGCCCGCCTTCCTCAATAACTCCTCGAATGTCTCCTTCTTCAGCCCCACCAACCTTTTGGTTTTGAGATCCAAAACGACCAGCGAGAGGATCCGAGGTGTCAATTTTTTTTCCAACTCAGGGATGGGCAGAATCTCGTTGGCTTTGAAGTACTTCGCGTACTTCTCCACCCTATCCCTTTCATAGTCGGCAGGTCCCCTCTGCTGGCCCTTCCAAGGTGTGGGGCTCTTTTGGGCTGGCTGTATTGGACTGTCTTGTGTGGCATCCAGTATTGTTCTTTGAGAATCAGCGGGGACCGGCAGCGATGGCCAATTTGCTCCTATTAAGCTCTCTTGTGAGGATTCTTGCGAGGGTTCGGTTTTGTCATCCTTTTTTTGGGAGGTAGAACCCTCCATGACTGCAGTATGGTTTGCAGCCAGGAGGGTAAAACTAAAGCCCCCACCTGTTGCAAGTGTGGAGGAGGTGGGGGGGTTCTACTGTTCAACAAAAGAGTGAAATTTATAAAATTAGACAACCCGCCATAAAAACTACTAAAAGATTAGAACTAGTAGATACCCCTGCTAAATTAAAAAAAAACACTCAAAATAAATCTAGTCCGACCACAAGAAAAATAAACGCCGGATAATTAAAACAAGTGTCAAACTAAGTTAAACTAAAAATTGTCGCAAGTAACTACTTCTCAAATTCTTTTTCTAAAAAATTGTCACAAGTAACTACTTCTCAGGTAAGCTTGCAAAAAAAATAAAGTCCGACGAAAAACAAGTCTTACCGAGATAACTAAGTTATAACAAGTAATGCACGTGGTCCAAGTTATAACACACGTAATGACGGCTGGGGTTAACCCCACTTAGAACACTCCTCTGCACGAAGAACACTCCTCCCTTTCAGCCGTTACTGTGCGTATTTGTATGTTAGTGAGCTCTCGCACTAATTTGCATATGTGCACATTACCTCTCACTGGTTCGGGATCTCCCCTCGTCAAATATGCTCGCGGCAGCCATATCGGTTTCCCTTCGACAAGCCAGTTTTTTTTTGTTCTAAGTAGCCAGCCATTTTTGGTTTTGGCTGCTTGCGAAAAGGTTGTGTTTTTTTTCAGGCGCTACGAATGGATTTTACCATCTTCTCCCGGCTGGTCTGAATAGTCCTGACCTGATTGGATCATTAAGATAAGTTTTTTTTCTCCCACCTTTTTTTTACTTCATTTCTTCCCTTTTTTGCATCTCTACACCCCCCCTTTTTTCTTCAACCCGGCCCATCATTTATGGCCGGCCGGTCGGACGGCTCGGCCATAAAGGCCCTATTTCCCCCCAGTAAGGGTGACCCCCCCCACATTGTCCAAAAAAAAGAAATCGAAATCACCCTCCTCCATAAATGACCCTCCCCCTGACGAAAATTCTGTGCCACTATCTCCCCCTAAAAATACCCCTCCACCTGAAAAAGAAAGAAAATCACCCTCCCCTCATAAAAATGCCCCTCCTTCGGACCAAAATGAAAGCAGTAATAAAAAGAGTTCCCCTTTGAAGGAGGGCTCACCCCCCCCAAGAAAAATGACCAGAAAGAAGGCGGTGAAAACATCTGGAAAGCCCCGCCGAAAATCCAGGTCGATGTCGCAGACTTACTCCAGAGGGCAAGGGCCATATCCAGCCAAGTGCAGGAGCATGGCCTTATGTTCAATTTGGAGGAGGTGAGACTTGACCAAAAGAAAAGAACGGTGTCTGTCTTTGTCGTGGACAAACGCTCAAGAAAGATCGTTAAGCCCGTCAAAGACATGGTGTTGCGTCAGTTATCCAGCCTGGGCGTAAAGGTGCAAGCTATAATAGCCGGCTCCTCTTACGCTTTCTGGGATATACTGTTACCATCTGAAGAAGAAGCCGTCGCCCTAACACGGAAAACTTTGGAAAATAAAGAATATTTTTTTTGGACGGAATATATGGGGCGTCAGCGGACCACGGCCTCAGTATACGAGGTTCCCAGCTTCCTGAGAGACGCAAATTTAGCCGCATTTATGCTAAATTTCGGTGACATCGTCTCGGCAACCCATGACAGAATGCGTGGGGAGTGGAGGTTCGACCTAATGTTAGATGCTAAGACCTTCTTCTCCGTTCCCAACTGGTTGGATGTGGAAGGGCGCAGGCTTCTAGTTATCGTCTCTGGACGTAAACCTGCCTGCTGGCACTGTGGCGAGATTGGTCACCTCTCTGCAGTTTGCCCGGGGAAGAAGGCCCCGAAGAAGCCCGACCAGAATGCCGGCACCCCCCCCCCCCACCTGTTGTAACAAACAACGAGAAAAGGAGGCTCCCGTAGTCTCGCCTACTTCAGCGGCAACCAAAGGCCCCACTCCCCCTACGTCATCTACGGTTAGTTCCGAAGAGGCGGGGGGCGAGTGGCTGACCGTGGGAAAAAGTGGGAGGAAGATCCAACCAGCGGATCCTCATTCCTGAAAGTCAACCCAGGTGGGCACCAACAGTTCCCCCACCTCTAAATCATATGCAGAATGCATTAAATCCCCCAGTTCCAAAAAATTCCCGCCCAAAACTCCTCCCAAACAGTCCACTCCTCCCTTGGTCAGGTCTTTCAGTCCAGGCTGGGAGAAGTTTGAACAGCTGTTGGAGTTCAAGAAGCGGCTGGACCTACAGAGGAAGTCGACCCCCCCCCAACCAGGACCCTCTCAATCCACCCCTTCATCACCCAAGCAACCCAGAACATTAAGACCTCCATCCACACCTCCACCAAAGTTCATGCCTCCCCCAAACCTAACATCATTGAAACCCCATCAGAAGAAGGGACCCACCCACCCCTCCGCTGCCGTTGGAGACGCCACCTACCAAGCCGTCACCGCCACCAGTAGCAGCAACAACAAAAACTTTGCCCTCCTCATCTCCGAAGAAACGGCAGCGGAGCTCATCCATCGATAGTTCGGGGGATGAGGTCCCTAAACATCAGAAAAAAGAAAGGAGAGGGGAGAAGAAACTGTATCACTCTGGTCTAAAGATTTGCCGGGTGGATGAGGCGGTCCCGGACCGTCATCATAAGGTCCAGCCGCAACTCATCAAAGACTTGAGGGTCCTCCACAATTTCAAGGAGGTGAACGGTAAAAATGTGGAGGACCCTCTAAACTTCCCACAGGCTTGGATCACCTCAGTCAATCGTAAGGGCCGGGGGTCTGAGGGAGTGATGAGAATGTTAGCAGAAGCAAATGAGGCCCTCGGCCCTATTTCATTCATCAAAGATGACAATCATTCATGTAAGGGACTCATTGGGAGGGTCCCTGTTGTGTTACACCCTTCCTTGTATAGGGCCGTAAAATTAACTTTCCCGCGAGACATTGGGGGTCTCGCTCATGACGGAGCTATCACTAATGAGATGGCCACAGGATCCATGAGCCAGACCGTTGGGGTCTTGACCCCTGTCATGTTTAGTCCAGGCACCCAACCCCTGTAAATGTTTAATGATGGATTTAAGGTTGGCTAGTCTAAATGGCCGCGGCCTGAGGGCGGGTTCTAGAAGATCCCACTTGTTTTTATACCTCCAGCGTCGCGGCATTGATATATGTTGTTTGCAGGAGACTCGCTTTGACTCCAACTTCCATGAAGATATTCTGTCAAAGGACTATTTGTCCTTCTCAGCCTATATTGATGGTCGTTCCAGAGGCGTCACCTGGCTGATAAGTAGACGTCTGGACGCTACATGTGCTCTTGTTCTTTCAGATCCAGCGGGCAGACTTTGCGTGGTGGACGTTACCACAAAGGATAAGGCGTTTCGGTTGATTGGGGTTTATGGACCTAACGCTTGTAGTGAGCTCCCTGCGTTTTTCCGGCGCATCGAGCCGTACGTTATTCCGTCGAAGCAGGTAATTTTAGTGGAGATTGGAACGCCGTCCTTGATCCCAATTTAGATAGAGGGGCCATTAGTACGGCTACTAACACCTTGGATGCCAGATATTTTCGCGAGTTTGTACAGCGACTTGATCTCGTTGACAAATTTCGCGAAAGGCATCCAAATAAGCTAGCTTGGACTTGGACCGGTAGGGGCGCCTCGGCCCAGCTTTATAGCTATTTGGACCGAGTGTTAGTTAGGCGAGTCGACCTAGACTATTTAGGTGGTCCAAGTTTTAATGCCTATAAAGATTCCGACCACAAATTTTTATGTGTGTCGATTAGGTTAGATAAGGCTAGATGTAGGATGTCTGGTTGCTGGAAGTTTAACTCTTCCCTTTTGGCGGAGGCTGACTTCCGGAACCAGCTAGAACTAATGATAAAGCGGGAACTGACGGGGGCTGTTATGGGAAATAGGTGGTGGGCTAACCTTAAGGATAGCATTAGATCCTTTGCTGCCGACTATGGTAGGAGACTCAAGTCAGCCAGGGTAGCGGAGCAAAGAGCGATTAAGGATAAGCTAGATAGGGCGGTTTTGGCGGGAGATAGTGGGCTAGTTAACGTAGCTAAGGCCGAGCTGGCCTCCTTGCAAATTAAGGAGTACCAAGCTCTGGTAATTAGAGCTAGGTTAAAAAGAATGTCGTGCTAGGTGACGAATATGACCCAGGAACTACGGGCTGAGGAATTGAGGTATGCATCAGATCGGCATATTGCCAGTGTCACATCGCCGGATGGGCAATGTCGAACTACAAACGAAGCCATCTGTGGGGAGTTCTGGCAGTATTTCCTGAAGCTTTTCACCAGGGAGCTCGGACTGAGTTCCTCTCAGTTCGACACCTATCTTGCCGACTTCCCTCGCCTTTCGGCGACTGAAGCGGCTGGGTGTGAGGGGCGCATAAAGGAGGAGGAGACTCGGGATACACTGAAGTCGGTCGGGCTGGATAAATCTCCCGGAATTGATAGTCTGCCCTACGAAGTGTACTTGAGGCTGTCGCACATGTTTGTCCCCTTACTGGCAACCACCTATGACAACTGGATGAGGCAGGGTACTATACCCGGACGCTTCACCAGGGGCATAGTGAAGTTGCTTCGTAAGAACAAACATGGTGGGGATGGGATAAGTAACTTTCGCCCTTTAACAATGTTAAACACGGACTTAAAGATTTTGGCAAAGATCCTAGCAAACCGCCTAGTCTAATTTGCCCCGAACAGACTTGTGCTGTGAAGGGTAGGACTATCCAGGACAGTCTTCATCTGGTCCGCACGATCGTAGAAAAAGTCGACGGAAATGCCGCGCTGATCAATTTAGATCAGTCCAAGGCCTTTGATAGGGTTGACCATGCTTTTCTGGAGGCTGTCTTGTCTGCGGCCGGTTTCGGGGTGGATTTTCGCACCTGGATACGTCTCCTTTATGCGTCCCCCGGAGTCTTGGTGGAGGTTAACGGGGTAAGGTCGGAGCCCTTCAATCTGACTCGATCGATTCGTCAGGGTTACCCGTTATCGCCAATGCTCTATATCCTTGCGCGAGAGCCTTTTCAGCGCAAGCTAAAGGCGAACCCGGTCCTACGCGGCCTCACACTACCTGGCGCCACTGAGGTAGCCAGGTACACTGCATACGCTGACGACGTCAGCGTGCTTGTAACGAGCAGTGCCGAGGTGGAGGAGGTGAGCAAAGAAATCGGGAGGTACGAAGCTGTGACAGGGGCCATGATTAACCGCGATAAGTCTGTCGGCTTGCGGTTGGGCTCGTGGAAAGGCTGTGCTCTTCCCGGCCCATTCATTTGGAAAGACGGTCCGTGCAAGATACTCAGCGTCTGGTTCGGGCCTGATCTTCAATTGGAGAAAAATTGGTCGGAAGTACTAGAATAGGTCGTAGCTGCAACGGAGTTGTGGCTACGTAGGCGTCTCTCCCTTAAGGGACGGGCAGAGGTGTGCTGTTCGCACATTTACTCCCTAGCCGTTTACCGACTTTCAGTGCTTCCTATCCCGGCCACCATCCTATTCAGGCTGGAAAGGATTCTCTTCCAGTTTCTCTGGGCTGAGAGACATCCTTTGGTGCGGCGGGAGATCTGTTTCCTTCACCCTTTCGAAGGCGGTCTAGGTGTGCCTAACGTCGAGGCACAGCGCCATACTTTGCGTCTTACTTTCCTAGACCGGATGTGTTCACGAGATACGGCGGCGGGAAGCGTCTGGAAAGAAGACGCTAAACAATCTTTCCCATCGCTAAGAAGTGTGCATTTCGCTGACGGGGAGGCCCATCGGTTGCCTAGACGCGAATGTCCCTTCTATCGCGAGTGCCGGCATGCTTTTAGATTTCTCTCTCGGCTGCAGACAGGTCTCTCTGACAGCCGGCCGTTGTCGAGTAGGGCATTATATCGATGTTTAGTTAGGGGGCCGCTAGCGACGGTCTGATTGGCGAGCTCGGTGTGACGGAGGCGGAGGGTCACTTACTGTGGCCTTGGGCCCCAGGATGAGGTGTCTCAATAGACCCTGATGTCATTTTTTAAACACCAAATTAAAGTCAAAATCCGGTCTGAGAGAAAGAGACTCTCTTCACTGGAGTTTGGCGAGAGGTGGGTGACTGTTGCGCGCTTGTGTCGCGTGGTAGGAGCCAACCTTATTTTCAACTTGGACATCCCAGGGACTTAAGGATTTTGGGTTACTGGAAAGACATGACCACCCAGCCCAGGTAAGTTAGATTTTAGGCCATTTTTGATTTAGTTTGTTCCCTTTTCGGTTAACTTAGCTAGAGTATGCGAGGTCATTGGGCCCCCTTTTTTTGTCCCCTTTCTTTTGTTTTACTCCCCTTCCCTTCCCCTCTGTTAGATGACAGGAATTGGAGTTCTCCAGGAGTGCGACGGGGTGTTCATGTTATTTTGTGTATTTATTGTTTTCTTATGTTATTATTTATCAATTATTTACCAATTATTTATTTATTCTCCGTAGACACTATTTTCGACTGGTTAACTCCTCTTTCTGCCATGTTTTAGTACGTGGGGGGGGACCCCATACTAACCTTCATAATGTATATATGTTTTGTTCATTTTTCGTTTTAGGGGACTTGTAAATATATGTATATAGTTTTCTTTGAACCTTTTATCTGTTCCCCTTCCCCCTCACACTGTAAATATGGGATTAGGTTTAGAAGTCCATGGAGTATTAGTGTAGTTTTGGTGATTGTTGTTTTGGTGAATGCAGTTTGATTGGGATATGTGTTATTGAGGTATTTTGGTGCTATCATCTTGGAGATATGTATCGGTCAGTGAATGAGTCTAGTTAAGTTAGAGATTAGGATAGTGTTGACCGGCCTTCCCCCACCCCATTTTTAGGCCTTGTGCCAAATTTGTACATTGTTACAATAAATATTCCCTTCGACAAGCCAGTTTTTTTTTTCTAAGTAGCCAGCCATTTTTGGTTTTGGCTGCTTGCGAAAAGGTTGTTTTTTTCAGGCGCTACGAATGGATTTTACCATCTTTACCTTTTTTTTACTTCATTTCTTCCCTTTTTTCATCTTTACACCCCTTTTTTCTTCCACCCGGCCCATTATTTATGGTCGGCTGGTTGGACGGCTCGACCATTAAGGCCCTATTTCCCCCCAGTAAGGATGACCCCCCCCCACATAGTCCAAAAAGAAGAAATCCAAATCACCCTCCTCCATAAATGACCCTCCACCTGACGAAAATTCGGTGCCACTATCTCCCCCTAAAAATACCCCTCCACCTGAAAAAGAAAGAAAATCACCCTCCCCTCATAAAAATACCCCTCCTCCGGACCAAAATGAAAACAATAAAGAGTTCCCTTTTGAAGGAGGGCTCACCCCCATCGAAAAATGACCAGAAAGAAGGCGGTGAAAACATCTGGAAAGCCCCGCCGAAAATCCAGGTCGATGTCGCAGACTTACTCCAGAGGGCAAGGGCCATATCCAGCCAGGTGCAGGAGCATGGCCTTATGTTCAATTTAGAAGAAGTAAGACTTGACCAAAAGAAAAGAACGGTGTCTGTCTTTGTCGTGGACAAACGCTCAAGAAAGATCGTTAAGCCCGTCAAAGACATGGTGTTGCGTCATTTATCCAGCCTAGGCGTAAAGGTTCAAGCTATTATAGCGGGCTCCTCTTACGCTTTTTGGGATATACTGTTGCCGACTGAAGAAGAAGCCGTCGCCCTAACACGGAAAACTTTGGAAAATAAAAAATATTTTTTCCGAACGGAATATATTGGGGCGTCGGCGGACCACGGCCTCAGTATACGAGGTTCCCAGCTTCCTGAGAGACGCGAATTTAGCCGCATTTATGCTAAATTTCGGTGACATCGTCTCGGCAACCCATGACGGAATGCGTGGGGAGTGGAGGTTCGACCTAATGTTAGATGCTAAGACCTTCTTCTCCGTTCCCAACTGGTTGGATGTGGAAGGGCGCAGGCTTCCAGTTATCATCTCTGGACGTAAACCTGCCTGCTGGCACTGTGGCGAGATTGGTCACCTCTCTGCAGTTTGCCCGGGGAAGAAGGCCCCGAAGAAGCCCGACCAGAATGTCGGCACCCCCCTCCTGTTGTAACAAACAACGAGAAAAAGGAGGCTCCCGTAGTCTCTCGCCCACTTCAGCGGCAACCAAAGGCCCCACTCCCCCTATGTCATCTACGGTTAGTTCCGAAGAGGCGGGGGGCGAGTGGCTGACCGTGAGAAAAGGTGGGAGGCTTTTCGCTACTTCCTCTGAGGGAAGTAGGACATCCCAGGTAGCAAAGCTTCTACAGCGGAAATACTTACCTGGGATGTTTGCTGTTTTTAAAAGGTCTTCGAACGTTTCTTTTTTTAACCCTGCTAGTCTCTTGGTGTTAATGTCTGTGACTACGAAGGACAGGGTCTTTGGCTCGACCGCCTCGACTAATTCGGTTATTGGGAGTATTTCCCCGTCTTTGAAGTACTGTTCATATTTTTTGACCCTGTCTCTTGCGTAGTCACTAGGGGATTTTTTATTCACGCAATGTTAAGACCAAGAGACAGCTGTTTCTTTTTGTTTTTGGGCCGGTGGTATTGTATTTGCCGATGAAGAGAGGTCGAATGGAGCTTCTTCCGGCATTGGGGAGGGTTGCGTTTGGAATATGTCAGTCGGTGATTGTATAATATCCGGTGTTGATTTCATATTGTTGGGCTCCCCCATAGTTGTGAAAACACAACTTGAGGGAGATTAAACGGTTATGATGTGTAAAAAATCAAGCGAGACGATTTAAGATAAACAGAACAATGAATATTTTGAAAAATGGCGGTCGTTTAACAAAAAAATCGAGTTGCGTTTGATCCTCCTCACAAACAAAAAACAATAGTTTGAGGGGGGTCACAAAGCTGTTTCAACAATAACAAAATGCAATAACAATAATTTTAACAATAAAAAACTTACTTTTCAGAAGTGAAAACTCAAACAAAAATCAAACGAAAAAATTCGCTGGCTAGTCTGTTTATTTCCTGTTGATTACAGGAAGGCACAAGGCCTTAAGTTTTGGGGGGGAAAGGGGAAGGGTGCGGTCTTGCATTAACTATGTTTTTACTAAGGGGACCTAGCTAGCCACATTCGCCGACCCATTCAACAATACAATATATAGTCATTCATCCGTCACCATGCGCGCTGCTACCACCAAAATACCACATTTTCTCTATGAAGAAAGACCCACTTAAAACCCCGGAGATGATGCATGATTTTATTTACAAATTGTGATTTTTACAAATGAATTCATATGATGCGGATGGGAGAAAAACCCCGAAATATATACAACAACAAAGGAACAAAGGAAAAATCCCCCGTTTGGTTGCCCTCCCATCACCCCGTCTATAAAATTGGAGGCCGACTGTTTTCCAGGGCGAAAGAACCGGAAACAAGTCGGGCCTGCCCTGGGTGGGACTGGGATCCTAATCTATAGGGGAGAAAAGAAATAAAGGGTCGGGCGCGGTATGGGTCGATATAAACCGGTAATATGATTTTTATACATATGAATGTTCAAGATCTTCAGTAAAAACAGACTGGGATACGGCTTGAGGTACAAAAATAATGGGGATGGGGAAGATCTTGAATACTAATAACTAGATGTCGGGGACAATGACTGACAACATACTGCTAACTAGGTTGCAAGGGAAAAACATTGCCTACTTACCGGGGGTGGTGTCCCGAAGGACCCGTACCGTAGACGCTATGGGCCAGCGGAGGAGGGAAGGATGACTCCAACGTTGCCCCCTTTTTTACGATCAGGCTCGCTGCATTCACCCACCTTCTGTTGAATGTTATGCGATCCAAGCGTTTTCTATCGCATCTGATTTTGACCCTTAGCTGATGCCGAAAATACAAAACCAGATTGCGATGAGAAAAGTTTGCATCGTCATACAATCCCTTGTTTCACGTAATCCAAATCACCATTCGAGCTACAGCCAGGATTGCGAGAAACACCACACGCTTCTCACTCTGAAACGGAGGAAGAACGTTGTCCACGACGTAACCAACGTCGAGCAGCATGAGCTGCTTGGGTTCGATGCGAGCCATCCACTCCCCGACGTGATCCCAAAACGGGCGAACTCGCTCGCAATAGTAGAAGGCGTGCTCAGCCGTTTCTTCTAATCCACTGCCGCAGCGAGGACAATCAGGCATGTCTGCTAGGCCCGCTTTGTAGTTCAAGCCGAGAAGGGGTAACGCATTCCGTATAAGTCGCCAGGTGAGCGAGAACTCGGAGTTGTTCAAGAAGCTCGATCCTGGTGCCCAATTCCAGTGAGAGCGGATCTCCTTCGCCGTCCAGCCTCGCCGCTCGCTAAGAGGATCAGAAGCGGAACCCACCACTAACTCCCGATATAGCTCTTTCCGAGGCCGTGAAAGGTCACTGGATCCAAGAAGGTTACGAAGGGCCTTTCGGCACTCGCTAAAAAACAGTGCTTCGCCCAAAGGCCTACGTCGACCTTCAGTCTTTGGGTCTGACTTGAGGCGAGGAAAAGTCCGACTCGCCTTTCGTCTCCACACCGAGTCTCCTGTCAAGGACCGGCCGAGGTATGCAAGTCTTTCAGCAAGCCAGTGGCTCTCCAGATCAGGCATACCCAGACCCCCATTGCGTGTACGTTGGATACAGACTTGCCTACGGACCATCGGCCTTGCACCTCCCCAGAGCAATCTGGAAAGAGATTGTTGCAGTGCCAACCGACGTGCCTTAGGCAGAGGAAGTACAGCCAATCGGTAAAGGATCAAGGGGAAGACGTACGCGGAGCACGCCTCAGCCCTGCCCTTTAAGGACAACCTCCTTGAAAGCCAGATTCCCACCTGAGCATTCACCTTGGTTTGTACTTCCGACCAATTTCGCTCCAGTTGGAGGTCGGGCCCGAACCACACCCCGAGGATGTGGATGGGTCCGTCACTCCAGTGGAGGGGCCCTGGAAGAGTATTGCTACCCCTCCAAGCACCGAGCCGCAAACCTTCGCTTTTGTCAAAATTGACCTTGGCTCCTGTGATCCCCTCATACTCGACAACTGCCTCTTTCACAGCCTTTATATCCAGACGGCGGGACACAATGACTGTGATGTCATCAGCGAACGCGGAAACCCTTGCCGCAAGGCTGCTAACAAAAGGTATACCGCGCAGGGACGGACTTGTCCTCTCATCCCTAAGCCTGCGCAGGAGGGGCTCCAACGCAAGAATATAGAGAAGAGGAGACAGGGGGCAGCCCTGCCGGACCGAACGCTCGAACGCCTTCTGTTCACCTGCACCACTGCCTGAGGGTTGTGGTACATCATGCTAATCCATCTGCGGAACTCCGGTTTGAATCCGGCAGTCTCCAAAACAGACGCCAAGAACCAATGGTCAACCCTATCGAAGGCCTTGGACTGATCTAAACTGACCAGCGCGGCTTCTGTGTCATCTTCTATCCCCTCTAGGACCTGGCGAATCAAGTGCAGATTGTCCTGGATCGATCTTCCCTTCACAGAAAGGTCTGTTCAGGGCCGATCAGATCACTGATGACACGCTGTAAACGATTCGCCAAGACCCGGGCCAAAATCTTTAACTCTGTGTTAAGCAGAGTTATGGGCCTGTAGTCATCTAAACCCTCCCAAACATGCCTGCCACCTTTCTTCAGCAATGTGATAACGCCCTTGGTAATGCTACCAGGGATGGCTCCCTGGCCGAACCAATGGTTGAACATATCCGTCAGAATAGGGACAAACATGTGCGACATTCTCAAGTACACTTCGTAGGGCAAACAATCTAGTCCCAGCGACTTGTTGAGGCCGACCTGCTTCAACGCATCACAGACTTCGCATTCAGTAACCACGCTCTCACTGCTAGCCGCTTCAGCCAACCGAAGGCGGGGGAAGTCGGCAAGATAGCTACAAAACTCCCTGATCGGGAGATCAGGGCAGCGGGCAAAGCGATCCCGAAAGTGCGCCCGAAAGGCATCACGCATCTCAAGACTCGAATGCAGCAGTCGCCCGTCCGCGGTCTTGACAGACGCAATGTACTGATCGGGGAACCTTTGCACTTCTTCTTCACGCACAGTCGCGTTCGATTTCACAGCTTCGTAGAGAACTCTATTTAACCTTGATCTAACTACGTGTCCCTTGTAGCGCTCGCTATTCTCACGCTCAAGGTCCCTCTTAGCTAGTTCTACACCTAGGGAGAACCCCCAACCACAGCCCGGGAAGGTCTATCTATAGACTTCGCCTCCTTGGCCTTATCTAGCTTGAGCTGTTGACCGTATTTGGTGGCGAAGTCTCTAATCCTATATTTGAGAGAAGCCCACCACCTATTCCCGGTAACCGCCCCCACTAACGCCCGCTAAATTAGGGATTCTAGCCGGTCCCGGAAGTCCCGTATCTCCAGTAAGGAGGTATTGAACTTCCAGTAGCCGGCCAGACTAGGCCTATTTGCTAACCGCAGACTGACCCTAAGAAGCCTATGGTCTGTCCATGCTATCAGATGGAACGTGGGACAACTAACGAAATCAATGTCAGCTCGTCTAACTAACACTCTGTCCAAGTAGGAACCTACTTTGGCAGAGGGCGAGCTATCTAGCCACGTCCACATCTCCCGCCCTGGGTGATCACGACGAAACCTGTCGACGAGACCGTGACGAGTCACGAAGCCGACAAGGCTGCTATCACACCTTCCTGCATGACTAGCTCCCCGACCGACCTTATCTACCTTGGGATCAAGGATCGCATTCCAATCACCCATTAAGACTAGCCGCTTCGTATCGTCCAGGAACGGTGCCAACCGACGAAAAAAGGAAACCCTCTCCGCAGCGATATTGGACGCATAAACCGCAACCAGACGAAACTTGAAACTTTTCACGGCAACATCGGCCACAACCAGCCAGCCCCCATCACCTGCAAAAACAACGTCAACATCAGCATCAAGGCTGCGTCCAACTAGCAAGGAGACCCCAGCGCTGACGTGGCTGCCGTATGCTGAGAAAACGTTAAAGTCGTTTTCCAGCACCCGACAGTCAGCATCGCAAGAGAAGTGGGTCTCCTGCACTGCAGCAACATCTACGCAGAGGTTCTTTAGTTCACCAAGCAAGCGCGCACACTTGCTTGAATCCCTCAGTCCCCTCAAATTCAAACTGGCAACGTTTAAAGCCATCAATCCGACTTACCTTACTCATCGTCGACTATGGGCCGGAAATCCTTGGGTGTGAGGATGCCGACAGCCTGAAGCAGGGAACCGGTGCCGAGTTCAGTTGTTACTCGGTTGTCCCTGGTGATTCCGCAGACATTTATTGGGAACTTCAGCTTTAGGGCCCTGTAAAGAGACGGGTGAACCAAAATAGGGACCCTACCCGAACAATATGTCATACATTTTTTTAGGGAGGAGTGCTTTATGCCCGTATCAGTCTGATAGACCGTACTCATGAACTTCCACACGCCCTTGGTACGGTCGCCAGCTGACCGGACAAAAGTGGTCACCATGGCTGCACTCCTGAAATTCGCGGGGTTTGATACATTTAAGTTTTTTACTTTTTCTAAGCTGAGCAACGGCTTTAGTGCCTTCCGGAGCTGGAAGTCCCCAACTGCCTCCAGCTCCGCAGAGCACAAAGCCGCTGCCCGCTGTATCTGTCCGATTGATAGCTCTTCTTGGCAACTGGTTTTCTTTTTCCCAGCAGGAGGGTTGGTTTTTCTTTTTGGGGAAATGATAGCCGGGAAAAGTTCTTGTGATGAAAAGTCTGCAGGGCTGAGTGAGGGAAGGGATGGGGTTCGAGCTAGGCCCGAGGGTTGTGCCTTTCGGCAGACTGAGATCTGGGGAGGGGGATTTTATATGGGTGGTGATATTTCTTAAAAAAATGTTCATGTTGGGGTGAAAGAGGTGAAATAGGGTCCATTTGTTGGGGAGGAGATTGCAGTGTTATTTATGGAGGTGGAAACAGTGCTGGAGGTAGTGAAGGTAGTGGTGATGGTAATGGTGGAGATGGGAGAGGTAACTGTGGTTGAGAGGAGGGGCCTGCCTCAGGGTGAGTTTTTTCCGGGCACATTTTCTTTGTTCCCCCTTCCCCACTATCCCTTCTCCTCTTCAGATTCGTTGTCGTTTCCATGTCTTCAGTGTTTTTCTTTTTCTTTTTAGTCACTTTGGGTGATGGAGCTGCTAGTGTCTTGGGGGTTGCTGGTTTCCTTTGGGTTGTTGGTTTTTTTGGCGTTGCTGCCGGTGATTCTGTTGTTGTTCTAGATGCTGCTGCTGATACCGTTGGTTCTGTTGATGTTGTGGCTGCTGCTGCCGGTGATTCTGTTGTTGTTGTTGTTGTTGCTGCTGCTGCTTGTGTTGGGGCCTTGGTTTGTTTTTGAGGAGGGGATGTAATTGGACTTTTTTCCCCCTGTTTAGGGGATCCCCTCCTCTTTTTAGTCACTTCAGTCCAGCCCTCCTGGTTGTTTTTGGGCTGGACCTGACCCGGGCCCTTGGCCTCCACTTCTTTGTTGATGGTGATGGTGGTAGCCGCTGCGTCTTTTGTTGTCGGTGTTGACGCCTTATCTTTATTTTCAGGTCGCTGGGGGCAAAACTTAGCGATATGTCCGACTTGTTTGCACCCCCAGCACCTGGGGCGTCTTCCTTCCACCATCACCATCATCTGCCGATCCCTGCAAATCAGAGTTTTAGGGATGGCTTTGAAGCCATCCCTTGTCAGGCACAGCCGGAGGGCATAATCCCCGTAGGCTGTCCCGGCCGGGGATCTGAGGAGGTTAAACTCCTCGACGTGGCCATAGGCACTTAGATACGCTGCGAGGACCTCCCCAGTGATGATGGCCGGGACATTACAGACCGTGACGCGGAGCCTACGGGTGCCTTTGTACTCCGGCTGTAGCCTGAAGTGCTTCGTTATTATGTCCGATTCTGCCGTTTTGGCAGCTTGTTTTTCTGTGGGAAGGAGGACATCCCATGTCGCAAAACTTTTACGGCAAAAGTATTGACATGGGATGCCTGCCTTCCTCAACGGCTCCTCAAAGACTTCTTTAGTCAGCCCCACCAGCCTTTTTGTTTTAAGGTCGGAAACGACCAGCGAGAGGACTCTTGGTGTAATTTTATCCGCGATTTCTGGGATGGGCAGTATTTCATTGCCTTTGAAGTACTTTGGCAAATCTGCCCACCCGGTCTTTCTCGTATTCTTCCGGTCCTCTCTGCTGGTCTTTCCAGGCTGTGGGGCTTTTTTGGGCCGGCTGTCTTGGGAAACTTCGGTTTCTTGTATATCGTCGGGGATCGGCAGCGAAGGCCAATTTGATCCAACTTAAGCTTGTCCCAGTGGTAGGGGTTGTCGTTTCCCCCTCCATGGCTGAGGTAGAATTAGCAGCCAGGAGGGTAAAAGAACTAAACCTCCAACTGCTGCAAGTATGGAGGGGGGGTTCTACTGTTTTAACTGAAGAAAAGACGCAAAATAATCAAGCACGAAAACAGTGAAAAAATACCACAAAAACACGTAGAACCCCTGAAAATAAAAAACGACAAAACCAGCAAATAAAAAGCAAAGGCAAATAACAAAGTCCGACGACAAAAACACAAGTCGGATAACAGGTAATAAAAACAAGAGATTTGACAAGCGTCACAAATAAAGAATTCTCGGTAAGACTTTAAAAAAAAAAAAACAAAGTCTTACCGAGATAACCAATTTAACTTAATCCAAGTAACGAAGGTAATAACAAGATAGACTGATTTTTGCTTTTTCAAAAAAATTCGGCGGTTTGTCTGCCCTGGTATTAGTAGCTACTGCTATATATGGCAGATGGACTAGTTAATTGTGTGGAAAAAGGTGGGTCATACCCAACAGTCATAAAACCCAGACAACCTACTACTTGCAAAACAATAAGAAATAATTAATCCTTTTCCTTTATTTTTTTCATGTTATTTTTTATTTTTCTTAGGGAGCATGAACTTGTTGTGACCCGCCGATAAACATAAACAAATTAAATCCCTCAAACCCTTAAAAACACTACAACCGGAAATGATAAAACCTTCCATAACCCTGACCTGCCGTTACGGCTAAAAAAGGGAATAAATTACATTTTACAACATTAATAGAGCTCGTCTTTCAAAAGTAACTCTATTAAAATAAAGTTGATTATCTTCTATAGCCTATCTCAGGCTAAAGAAGGACTATATTTCCACTTCTATTTTTTATAGATGAACTTTCTGTCTACACAGCCCTTATAGTGTGACATAGCTATCATCCTGTATCAACAAGGTCCTTAAGCAGTCCAGCGGCTAGCACGCTTTTTCCTTTTTGAGTGAGCTCCTTATCTTTTGACCGCGTTGCTTTGCTATCTTTGCTTTGTCTTTGTTTTTTGCATGTCTTGAATGCATTGATTGTTTTGATTACATTAACTGTCTTGATTGCTTGTTTTTGAATACTGTCATTGTACTGTTTAAATGTAAATTGCATGTTGTGGTTCAGTATTTGAGTTACTGCCTACTTTTTTTTGTCTGGCAACTGGACGCTAGTTGCTCCCCACTCCCTTTACCTAGCTCCAGTTGCTGGGCAGCATTACTGCCCTCTGTTTTCTGGTCGCGAAGGTTTACTTTACTTTCCATGCATAAGCTCACAGCCAGTAGACCCACCCACCTCTTTTCTTTTTCTTAGTTCGTAATTTTATTTTTTCCTACTTAGTTAGGCTCCCCATATAGAACCCAGTGACATTCAGTTACTGCCTCTTTTTGAGGTTCAGTCCCCTTCCTTTTTTTTTTTTTTTGCCAAGTCAGACCCCCCCATCCCCCTCTTTTCTTTTTCTTAGTTAGTATTTTATTTTGCATTTAGTTAGACCGCTCATTTAGTCACTATACCCAGAAGCCACATTGACCCTCCTGATTGCTACTTTTGCAATTATGGAGGGTTCTTCTCCTTTTTCACACCCAACACATGCTTATGACCCAGCTTCGGCCACACAAGAAACCGTTTTCATTGAATATGAAGCCCTACCGAAGCAGACAAAAGAAGACCAAGCAACCAGTCTTATTGGATCCAACTGACCGTCTTACCACTCTCCTCACAATCACAATCAGAAAGCCCAATCCAGCCAGGACAAGGAACAAGACCAACAAACCCAGTAACATCACCATGGAAGATCCAGCAGAGACATCCTGAAGAATACGAAAATGATCGGGTGGGCAAATACACCAATTATTTCAAAGGCAACAAAATCTTGCCCATCCCAGAGATCCTACAGAAACTGGAGCCCAGGATCGTCTCACTGGTTGTGACTGACTTGAAGACAAGGCGGCTGGTTGGACTTAAAAAGGAGGGGTTTGAGGACCTACTTCGAAAAGCAGGCGTCTCATGCCAGTATTTCTGCCGAAGAGGCTTTGCAATGTGGGACGTCCTGCTACCCTCCAGAGAATAAGCCGCCAAGCTCGCCTCGAACCACATAACGACCAAATTCTTGAAACTGCGACCAGAATACTTAGGAACCCATAGGATTCAGGTCACAGTATGTAACGTCCCGGCATATATCACTGGAAAAGTGCTGGCTGTTTTCCTTAGCACCTACAGACGAGTGGAGGAGAAAATTCTACCCAGGTCAGCTGCCGGGACAGTTACGGAGACTATGTGTTCCAGTTATGTTTAACTCGAGAGCATTTTCAGAACATCCCCGAAATCATCATAAGCAGAGAGAAGCAGATGATGGTGGTTGTGGAAGGAAGACGTCCACGCTGTTCGAGCTGCAAGCAGTTAGGCCATATAGCCAAATTGTGCCCCAAAAAGGATCAGCAAAATGCTGCAGGTACCGCAGCTTCTACAGTTACCACAACCAACACAGTCACCACAGCCACCATCAACAGTGAACCTTCGACAGACAAAGAGCCAGGTCAGGCCCAGTCAATAAAAGCCGAAGAAGGCTAGACTGAAGTGACCCGAAAAAAGAGAAAGTCCCCGAAGAAAGGAGAAGACAAACCTGCAACTGCCTCTCCTGTGAAGAATGTGGAACCGACTTCCACACCGGCTTTCATACCAACCTCTGTAACAGAGCCCATACTGTAGCACTATGTGGGTGGGCCGCCAAAGCCGACGAGTCTGTTTTGGCGCGAAACCAGACAAAGGATTCTTGGACATGAAATCTCGCCATATCCGGAAGTGGTAAGGGGACGCGAATGGGAGTTGACGACGCGACCCGGCAGAGAGGCAGTTGGCGCTGGACAGCAGAGAGGCGAGCAGCAGAGGGTTGGCGTGGAACCACGGACAGGGGCAGTCAACACCGGACTCCAGAGACAGTAGGAGACAAGATAGGGTCCAGTGAAGAAGATCGACTCAAGATGTCTGCATTCGAGGTGCTTGTGTAATTTTCGCTAGTAACCCACGCTAGCGATAGTCTGCACATGCATGTAGTGTTGCATACCTTCCTCTGCTCTTGGTTAACCCCAAGCTTTGTTCGTGTTTGTTCGTCTGTTTTGTTTTCTCCTGTCTCCCTCGATCGTATTCTTGTGTGGTGGTAAGAAATGTGCGTTACCCCCTCGAACCACTAGTTGATCACCGGCCGGCGTAAGAAGTGATATGGTTAGAAGAAAGTTAACATGTGTGGGGGCGAGAGGGTGTAACGTTACAAATGGTGCCGTTGACCAGAGAAAAAAAAACCTGATGAAAAAAAATTGGAATTGATCAGGGAGCGGGGTGTTTAGAGGCTGACAGACGAACGGTGTGTGTGTGTATGTTTAACCCCTTAACTGCTGATAATTTTTGTTGTATTTTTGTTAGACAGGAGAAGAATTTCTTCCCTTACCCTATTTTCACACTTAACTTGACCGGTAGAATTCAAATGCTTTTTTTTTCCTTCTTCATAGCAGTTTCACATAGTAATTATTATACTTAAGTGTTAGGACCAGTGGCTTAAGAAAGAAAGTTAGTCCGTTCTGGGAAGTTTTATAGTAATTTTTTTTATGCTGGAAAGGTGATAAGTCACCGATTTAAAAAAAAAAAAAAAAAAAAAAAAAAATTTTTTTTGCTGTAAGGTTCACTAAAAGAAAAAAATTGTGGTATTTCAAAACCCCAGAGAAAGGGAAGATGAAACGAAAAATAAGAGAGAGAGTGAGATTTCTAAGCTAGGTTAAAATCGACTGGTCAAAGTCGGATCATCCGAGTGCATAGGGTAGAGGGTGGAGGAAAGCTTCTACTACAAAAACAAAAAAAAAATGGAAAATATAAAAAAATTAAAAAAATAAAAATGGCGGAAAAATTTGAACAAAGAAAAAGAAGGAAGAACAGATAAAGTCAAAAAAAAAAAAAGGAAAGAAAAAGAGAGAACGAAAAGTAGAAAGAAAGAAAGATTGCTAGGGAATTTTTGTCACTGCATCCATGCTTGTCTCAGTTAAAAAAAAAAGAAAAAGAATAAGTAAACTTTGGATTTTAGGAAGAAAAGAAGGTTTTTGTTTTTTGTGGATTTAAAAAAAAAACGGCTGGAAGCAAACGCTATCCCCTCCCACACCACCCCCGGTAGAGGTAAAAATTCAAGTGGACAGGAGAGAAGGAAAGAAAGATGCAAAGAGAAATGGTGGAAGTGGGCAGAGATCTCAAGGGAAGAGAGGCAAAGGTTAGAAGGTGGATGCTTGACAGATTCCTTCAGAACAATTTTATTTTATATATTTGTCAATTGTAGTTATTTTATTTTTATTTGTCTGTGAATTGTTTATAATTAATTTTTTTTGTTGTTTAATTTGTGTGGATTTTTTTTTTTTTGCTATCCTTTGTTTTTTTTTTGTTTGTTTGTTTGTTTTTTTTCGTTTTTTTTGTTATACTTTGCCTTGTTTTTTGTTAATTTTGGGGTATTGAGCTTACCTTGTCATTTGCTTGTTGTTTATTGTTATTTGTTTATTTTTTTTTAAATTTATTTTTTTTTTTTTTTACCTTCATGGATTTTCTGGGTTTATTTTTTTTGTAAGTTTAATTGCTCTTGGCACTTCTTCACTTCGTCTGATCGTGTTCCTCCTGGGGGGTTGGTTGCACGGGGGCCCCGTTTTGCGGACTGGTATCGAGGGGTAGTAAGTTATACAAATGATGATTTGGGAAAGCGAGTGGCCTGATTGACATAGAATTGATGATCATGGTACCGAGGAAACGGTTGACGATGGGTTGGGAAGACGATACCTGGGTGCAGGGCGGTGTCCGGTTGCTCTTCCTCCCTGGCTGGTCATGGCTGGACGATCTGGGAGATGGTGTCAATTGCTTGTTTTTTTTCTTATCTTTTGAAAATCCATGGGGATTGATGGCTGGCTGGAAGTCAGTTACAGTGAACTTTCAGTAACTCTGAGAGACTTGTTTTGTTTGTTGCAGGGGGCAGTGAAGGCCCCCAGGTTGGGAGGTGAATTCCACAGTGCTTTCTGGAACATTATTCCTGTTACGACACCGATCGAACTGCGGAGATTACTGATGCTCCCACGTCGTAAGGAAAGGGGGGAGACAAGTCCAAAAATACTCCTGAATTGTTGGGTAGGGGTGGTTAAAATTCCCCTGTGTTCTGATGGGTTGGAGAATGGGGTGAAATGTTCGAAAATTGAATAACGTTGGAGGTGAATGGAAAAGTCCTCTTGAAATCGTTGGGTATGGGTGGTTAAAATTCCCCTGTGTTTTGTTGGGTGGGGGCGGGGCGAATTGAAAGAAAATTGAATAATGTTGGAGGTGAATCGAAAAGTCCTATTAGAATGAAGAATAGGGATGAGTCAGGAGACCCCAGAATTGTTCACAGGAAAGCAAGGTAGAAGAGCTGAATCCAGCAATATTTTTTTTTTATTTTTTTTTTTTATGTGTATGATGATATGGTGTTGTTATATTATTTATTGTTTTTTTAGGGGACGACCGAACCCCTTTAAAATTTTGTAATTTCGGTTGTTACTTCCTGTAAATGTTCTTGTTTTTTTGCTTGTTGTTAAATTGTGTTGTAATTTATTGTGAATAAATGACAAGGGCAAGAGAGGGAGGTGTGTAGCACTATGTGGGTGGGCCGCCAAAGCAGACGAGTCTGTTTTGGCGCGAAACCAGACAAAGGATTCTTGGACATGAAATCTCGCCGTATCCGGAAGTGGTAAGGGGACGCGAATGGGAGTTGACGACGCGACCCAGCAGAGAGGCAGTTGGCGCTGGACAGCAGAGAGGCGAGCAGCAGAGGGTTGGCGTGGAACCACGGACAGGGGCAGTCAACACCGGACTCCAGAGACAGTAGGAGACAAGATAGGGTCCAGTGAAGAAGATCGACTCAAGATGTCTGCATTCGAGGTGCTTGTGTAATTTTCGCTAGTAACCCATGCTAGCGATAGTCTGCACATGCATGTAGTGTTGCATACCTTCCTCTGCTCTTGGTTAACCCCAAGCTTTGTTCGTGTTTGTTCGTCTGTTTTGTTTTCTCCTGTCTCCCTCGATCGTATTCTTGTGTGGTGGCAAGAAATGTGCGTTACCCCCTCGAACCACTAGTTGATCACCGGCCGGCGTAAGAAGTGACATGGTTAGAAGAAAGTTAACGTGTGTGGGGGCGAGAGTGTGTAACGTTACAATACCAGCCCATATAACAGTACACCCAGTACTCCCTGCAACCAAGGCTTTGGCAAAAAAAAAAACCTAAAGCGAAAACCACAATAGAAACACCAATGGAGACATCGACAAACCTAAAGAGAAGGAGAAACAGTGGAGAAGGGGCCTCCAAAAAAATATGCTCTGGGCCATCCCATCTGAAGGATCCCTTAGAAGGCCCCCCTCCAATGCTTTTCCTCAGAGTCAACCTCTATGCCAGCGGGCTTTAACACAGCCACCACTTCCAACACTTCCCCCACAACATGCACCCCCCCTAAAAAACAATCTCAACAACCCCCACAACAAATAGAACCATCCCAATCTCACCATGAACTGTTGCATCATTCTCCCCAACCACCAGAAACCTGTCCCCATCAAATCTTGCACAAGCCAAGATCACATTCCCATGAGCGAGATCCACCCAAAGACCTCTCATGAACTATATCACTCCTATCGCTCAGTCCATCCTTCTTTTCCTCTCCGGAATTGTTTCCTGAAACCAAACCTGAACCAGCGACACCAGCAACATCAGATCATCCGTCATCCCCAAAGAAGTTGAGCCAGCGACAGACCAAGGCGGCCAATCAAACCAACCAAAACTTCAGCAGCGAACAGTGTAGGAAGACAATGGCTCTGTGCACAGTCAGGCTGGAATCGGTTGGCGATTCATTTATTTTCCTTAGAACTAACGTGAAGGTAACCCGTTCCAACTTTCTGTTATAAACTTATTGAGACTCAAACTCATTTGTTAAAGGTTGCTAATCTAGCTTGTTAACCATTACACCACCTGTGACACCCTTTTAGTATTAGTGTAGTATTAGTAGTAACACAACTGCTTTATAAAAAAATTTGGTTTTTTGTTTTTGTTTTGTTTTGTTTTGTTTCGTTTTATTTTTTGTTTTAAGATTGATAGAAAGTAAGTGTTCACTTTACGATAGTTACATTGTCAACTGGAACCCCCTTTGAAAATATTTTTAAAATATTTTTTTAAAAATTTTACTATGTTTATCGATTTAAAAAAATATTTTTCTTAATAAAAAATGAACCTAGAACTGAATTTTATTTATTTATTTACCGGAAATGAAAGGAACATTCATGTCTCTCTATTTTATTTTAAGTTATATATGTTTAAAAAATGTAAAGAATCAATTTTTCTGTTTGTTATTTTATTGGAAATGATTTTTTTTCCTAAGGTGGGAAAATATTAACGTAATACATTTTTTAAACAATAAAAATGATATATGGAAATGACGTTTGATTCGACCTTGACACTTGATTAGTAAACTGAGTGATTTTCCGTGCACTCTACCTATAAAAACCCAAAGTAGAAATGATTAATTCAATGCCCAGAAAGTGTTAAATAAAAAAGAACTAAGTTTAGTATATAGGTTTTAATGATGAGAAAGCTTTGATTATTTTAGCATATTAATTTTCTTTATATGATGAGTTGATGCTAAGGGGAATTAAGTGTTGTATATAAATAAGAGTATTTTGCCCGAAAATTTCATACTTACCTGGCTTTTGGCCAGCGTATTTTTATCCTTCGGTCTCAGGGGGCCTTCCCCCCAGGCTTTTACCTCCCTCGGGAGGGTTGGGTTTATCACCCGGCGCCCCTAATAAGGGGAATGCCGATGGGGCCGAGGGCATTTTTGGAACCTGCCGGATGCGCGTGGGCTACAGCCCTGCACCTGGACCCACCATAAAAAGGCCTTGTGCCATACTTGCCCGTTCGGTGGGGCAAGCAACAAATATCCATACTTACCCGGCCTTTTGGCCAGCGAATTTTTATCCTTCGGTCTCAGGGGGCCTTCCCCCCAGGCTTTTACCTCCTTCGGGAGGGTTGGGTTTATCGCCCGGCGCCTGAGGCGCCCCTAATAAAGGGAATGCCAATGGGGCCGAGGGCATTTATGGAACCTGCCGGATGCGCGTGGGCTACGGCCCTGCACCCAGACCCACCATAAAAAGGCCTTTTGCCATACTTGCCCGTTCGGTGGGGCGACCAACAAATACCATACTTACCTGGCACAGGAGTTAACGGTGATCAGCTAGGCCGTTCTCCCAGAGCCAAGCCCCTCCATTCCACTCCGGTTGGGTTGACCTTTGCGATTGCCCCAAATGTGGGCGACTCGGGTGCGCTATTTCTAAGTGTGGCGACTGTGTCCGCGCTCACTCCGATAATCAAACTAAAAACAAATTGTCTTTCCAGTAACTAAGATGTATTTGATGTGTAATATCATTTTGTAGACAATGTAGAATACACTGACTGCATCTCTACAGAGGGGTAAGACCCCCCACCAATGAGTTCCCTGGATATGACATTTAACAATATGATGGTGAGGTTCTGTGATATCTTTTTGAATCAGTGTCTGAACTAGAAAGCTGTGGAACTTACCATTTAAAATTACACACTAAAGCCTCCTAAAAACATACCCAGCTACATCGTAAATTTGGATTTAGTGTCATTCTCTTCATGTTAAATTTTACTTTAAATTCTTTTATATCACATATTTAATTCTCTTTTAATTACTTTTATATTGCAAATTTTATTCTTTTGAATTCTTTTATATTTACTGTTGATTTTTTTTTTTTTTTTTTTGATTGCAAAACAATAATTATGAATCAAGATAATCTAATTCTTTTTACTTTAAGTTATTTTTCAGATGCCTAACTATCTGAATATTTGCTTTTAAAAAAGGAATCTCTAATTAGTAGTTCTACTCCAAAGATGATTATGGACATTCATGTTCCATTGTTTTATTGTCTAGTCATTTATTTCTTGATTTCGATTCTGAAATTGAAAAATATTTTTGAAGATATCTATTTCTTTAAAACTTTGAATTTTATTTTAATGATAATTATACCATATTTTATTACAATTTTCTCATGAAATTTGAAAAAATGAAATTTCCTGAAAGTAGAAAAGGAATGAAGGAAAATCCAGGGCCTTAAGCTATGATTTCACAGGTGTCTATTTAATCTTTAGTCTATATAAATTTCATCCATTCTAATGCAATAGAAATTTTATAAAAGTTATTTAAATCCCCATGATGAAAACGAGATATTCCAAGCATAAAGATAAATACATATTATGTTAGTATAGCATTTATTTTAAGGCTAACAGCAACAAATAAATGAATTAATACTTTGTTTAATTCTAACAATTTATTAACCAACACGTGAAACAAAACAATAACAATATACAGTCCTTCGTGTGTATAAAGTTAACTTTAAGGGACTCACCAGCATGCTGAAGATGTCTGGTATCTTAGGGTTGTCTCTCTCAGAGCTTTTAATGTCACTGCCTCACTTGAACGCCTGGTGGAATCTAACTGCTTTTAGGATTTTGTGCCAAGACTTCTGGGCTCATCACATGATTAGTATATCCAATCACAGAGAGCCTCTCCCTCACTCACTCCATTCACAGGAATTACCATTTTACTGGCCCAACAGATACAACCAATAAGTTTGTGTTAAAAAAGAAAAAAAATTGTCAACTTTAATCAGATGTTTCTCTCTATCTAAAAATTGATTCTTTTTTTAATGTATTGAAAATGTTGATGACTAAAGTATCAACATTTCCAGAAATACATCTATTATAATTCTCCTTGTTTGTTTACATGTTATGCTTATCAACATACCCTTCCCACAGCCAAGTGGGATATCCCCCTTCAATCAACTGGGATATTTTTAAACATTGAAGCCTACCTTGTTTCTTGGCCTAATGTTACTGATAAAAAAAACACCTTGTAGCTATAAATTAATGGTTGTTTATTACATTGTCTTCATTACTATATATTTAATAATTATTACTATAGCAGGACCTGGGTAAATTGCGTTGATTAAAAAAAAAATCAGACAAAGATCTTTAAATGAGAAAATATATTTTATTGAATATAAATCTATGGTTTGAATGAAAGAAAAAGTTCAAGATCTCTTATAATGGATGTTACCTGCCTTACGTGGAGGTGAAGAAAAACAAGGGCTTGTGGTTAACGAAAGTGGTTATGTAAGTCAATGGCGTAAACACTTGGTGACTGCTTTTGGTCAAGTATCAACCTAGCATCGTAATAGAAGGAATGAACTAATGGAAGAAAGAAAGGAGTGACTGAAGGACAGAAGAGAAAAGAAAAACAGAAGGAAGAAACGTAGACAAACATCTCAGTCTACTTTTCTCCTGATAGACTACAATCCTATTGTTACTGTTGAATTGTTTGGGGTGAGGGGTCTACTATAGATGTTGATATTTTTCATACGCCCCCACCAACGTACGAGTGTGGCACAAGGCCGTTTTTTAGGTGGGTCCGGTCGCAGGGCTGAAGCTCAGATGTGTCCGGCGGTTCCAAAAATGCCTCGGGCCCCGTCGGCATTCCCCTTTTTGGGGCGCTTCAGGCACCAGGCGATAAACCTAACCCCTCTGAGGAGGGTTAAAGCCTGGGGGGATGGACCCCTGAGGCCAGAGGTATCTCCAATGCAGAGTCACGCCCCATCCGTAGAATAGCCAATCAAAGATGACTAAAGTAGAAGCAATAGATTAGCCAATCAGGTGATCAAGTCACATATAAACAATAGCAAATTAACTGTCTAGACTTAATGCAGCCTTGTTACTTAGGAGTATTTTGTATCACTCAACCAAAAACATGATGGCTACCCGAATACCAACAGGTTATGGGCCCAAAGCAGCAAAATTTTTTCTTTGATGGCGATGAATCCAAGTATGAGTTGTGGGAAGTGAAGATCCTTGGATATCTAAGAATTCAGCATTTACATCAAATTATACTAATACCAACATACCAGAGGGGTTATATTGACTTCATAGAAAAGAACCCAACTGTCTTCGCTGAACTCATCCAGTATTTGGATGATAAAAGTCTGTCATTAGTAATAAGAGATGCACAAGACCATAGAAGAAAAGCCTTAACAATTTTAAAGGAACATTATTTTTCAAAAGGAAAGCTGAAAGTTATTTCCCTCTATACAGGGCTAACTTCTTTGAGAAGACTGGAATCAGCCTATTACAGACTATATAATAAGGATAGGACTGTTCAAAACAGTTTTGATTTGATAAACACATTTTTTGTGAAAGTCATTGGTGATACTGTGCTGATCTATTTAGATTAATTCAAAGCTTTTGATAATGTTGACCCTTGTCAAGACTGATAGCATTTCACATAGCACTAATACCCTTGGGAAAGGTGTGAATCCAAATATTCTCCTTCCAGCTATGGGTAAATAGTAGGGCAGACTGGGTTTTTCACCCTTGGTGAGGCAATTAGTTTAGGAGAAGGAAAAGTCTGAATTCAAACCTGTTAAACTCCGCTTAAAAATTGACCTCGTCTCATATCCTGCCCAAGTGGAGGGGTTGGTAAATATGATAATGTTGACCCTTGTTTTCTGGAGATTGTGGCTGGATTTAAGCCAAACTTTCTCAGCTGTCTCCTATTCTTGTATGTGCATCTATTGGGGCTATGATGGAGGTGAATGAAGTAAAGCTGGAACATTTCATCTTATCCATACTAAAGAGGTTTTATGATCGATCCATAACAAATGTGTTTAATTTTTTTCTCTTTCCCTGGAAAAAAAACATTTGTGACG
This sequence comes from Sepioteuthis lessoniana, assembly GCA_963585895.1. Classification (NCBI taxonomy): domain Eukaryota; kingdom Metazoa; phylum Mollusca; class Cephalopoda; order Myopsida; family Loliginidae; genus Sepioteuthis; species Sepioteuthis lessoniana. The sequence continues at coordinate 24,077,489 of OY757926.1, forward strand.
CTTTTGCCCAAAAATTCTAATTTACCTCCCATCACCCTTCTGGCATTTTTTCTTCTCTCTTAGAAGTAATTAAAGTTGGTCTGTTAATTCTTTTCCAGGTTTCAGCATTTATTATTTTTAAGTCTGAATCTGTGTCTAATTGAATTTTGACTTTTTTATTATTTAGTTGAACATTTATATATTTTCTTTTTATTATCTTGACTGCTTTTTGTTTAATGGACCAAATTGTTATTTTTCATTTTACTTTTGGGCTTTTTTCTGCAATGGGAAAATTTATGTCCTTTGTTCCCACAATTTTTACACTCTTTGTTTTTTAAAAGGAGAATTTTTAAATAAGTTTAATTTGCTACAATCAAAGCAGGGATTAATTTTAAATGAAGTTTCTTTTGTCCTACCTTTTGGCTTATTCTGGATTGCATGAATATGAGAAATATCTTGTTCCTTAATTTTTGCTGTGTCTGCCCTTAAATTTAAAATACGTTGACTCTCATCCGCAAGTGTTATTTTTTGGTCTTGTTCTAATTTTGTTAGCTATCTCGATCTTATTTCTGCATCTCTGGGTGCTGTCAGACCCTGAATAAAAATTAAGCATTTAAACATCTGGTGTTATTTTGCTCAATCTAAATTTTTCACATTCTCCGTTGATTATACTGGCAAAAGTCATGTAATTTTCATTTTCTTTCTTTGTAAGATTCAAACACTGCCATTATGTGTTGAAAAGTGAACACCCACATATTTTTCTTAATATTTGTTTTGTTTCCTGAAATTAAGTTTCTCTAGGATATCTTGGGAGTATAAAATTTGCATACTTTTCATGTTTCACCGTGCCGAACCTACCCAGTAATAATCACAACTTTTTTGCATCCGACCATGTTACAGTCTTTTTGCAATATTTCATCATACCTCTGAAAGAATGCTCCAAATGTTACTTCTTCATCTGGTTTGTATACAAATTCACCAACTGAGTTGATTACGGAATCCTAAGAAAAGATATTAGAACTGCCTGGATTATTTTATGCACTTTTGGTAAGTGCACGATGATACTTATGGCAGCAATCACTTTCCAATTCTTCTAAATAACATAAAACCTGGGGCGGGGGGATACCACATTGGAAATTAGACAAAGCTAATTGGGAAAAATTTGAAGAAAAATGCAAAGAAAAACTAACGCATAAAGAACCAAACAATGACACTATAGAATATTTCACTGAAACGCTGAACTCCATAGCAATAGATGGTATCCCCAAGAATTGCAACACCAAATAAGCAAAACAGACCCAGGTTTAACAACAAATGCTGGGAAGCAATCAGATGGCAAAAAGCAGCATTAAAAAAATTCCAAAAAGAACCAACAACATCCAATCTGCAGAGATAAAAGCAGCAAAAAAAAACAAAAAAAAAATGTTGGCAAAATTACATCAAATTAAACTGCTCAACTGCACCAAAGGTAATCTGGGAAATGATCAGGAAAATTGCAGGCAAACAACCAACAATACCAATAAAGCATTTCTCAAAAGATAACTCTGTAATAACTGATAAAAAACTGTAACAGAACTGTTAGCAGAAACTTTCTCTAAAACCCATCAAAACAAAATGGCAAAAAAGAATTTATAACCATTAAAGAGATACAGAAGAACATAAACTAAACTTCAAATCAAAAAATATCGAAGAGTATAATAATTTATTGACACTAAGAGAATTAAGACTCCATAGAAAAATCACATAATTTTGCTGTTGGCCTGGGCGAAATCCATTACAAATTTCTAAAAAAAAAAAAAACTTCGGGAAAAATCTCTAAAATTTCTCTTGAAAATACTGAACAAGATATGGACAGAGGGAAAAATCCCAGATTTATGTAGACAAACCAAAATGGTACCAATCCCCAAGCTAAAAAAAAGACAGCTCATATCCACAAAACTAGACCTATCTCCTTAACCAGTTGCTTATGCAAAACAATGGAAAGAATAATAAACAATAGGTTGACATGGTATTTGGAATCGAACAAACTTATATCCAACTTACAATGCGGATTCCGCAGCAAGAGGGGCACTATAGACCATCTAATACACCTAAAATCAAACATCAGAGAAGCCTTCATTAAAAAAGAACACCTCACAGCTATATTCTTTGACCTGGAAAAAGCCAATGATACCACATGGAAGTACGGAGTAATGAAGGAACTGCATGAACTAGGTATAAAGGGCAAATTACCACAATTTATCGAGGGATTCTTATCTAATAACCCTGTTCAATATAAAGATAAATAATATAACCAAGGATTTGCCACCTGGAATCAATGGGTCACTATATGTGGATGACCTCATGATATATTGCAAATCGAAATATATGCACACAATCGAACGGAAATTGTAACTAGGACTAAAGAAAATCAGCAGATGGGCAATAGTAAATGGCTTCAAGTTCTCTGAAACTAAAACAAAATGTGTCAATTTTTGTCTCCCCCCCCAAAAAAAAAATTGCACAATGACCCCTGTGTGAAACTCGATGGTGTAGAAATCCCAGTTGTAGATGAGTATAAATTTCTGAGGATAATATTTGACAAGAAACTGACCTTCATTCCACACTTAAAATATCTAAAAATTAAATACAATAAAACATTGCAGCTGCTGCATGTAGTGGCCGACAAAGAATGGGGAGCTAACTGACATACGCTATTATTATTATATAGATCATTAATTAGATCTAAATTGGACTATAGCAGTATCATATACCAATCAGCTAGAAAGAGCTACTTGAAAACCCTCGACCCAATCTATCATGGAGGCTTAAGGCTAGTACTTGGAGCCTTTAGAACATCCCCAGCTGAGAGCCTATATGCAGAAGCTAATGAAGCTCCTGCAAATATTAGAAGCTGCTAACTAGCCCTCCAGTACTACATCAAATTAAAGTCATGTCCAACAAATCCAGCATACCATAAAGTTTTTCATCCCAAGTACAGAGAGCTATTCCAAAAGAATGAAAAAGCCATAAAACCCTTTGGCCTCCAGATGGAAACAATCATTGGAGAAGCAGAAGTAGACCTGACTGAAATCCATAAAACAATCATACCAGATATTCTACCTTGGACTATAAGGACTCCAAACATAATCTTAACACTTCATAAGTTCCACAAAAATAAAACCCATCCACTAATTTTCCAAGTGGAAGTAGAAAAAGTTGAGAAATATCCTAAACACTTGCACATCTTCACGGATGGATAAAATAACAGGATGTGATACAATACATAAAAGAAAATTTTTTTAAAAAACATCTCCTAAATGATACCTCTATATTCAGTGCAGAAGCTTGTGCAATCAATATGGCTCTTGACCTCATCTCAGAATCAAGAAATAAGAAATTCATCATCTTTTCAGATTCACTATCAGTGTTAGAATCACTAAAAAACCGAAAATTTGATCACCCATTAATAATAAGAATACTTTGTAAATTGAAGAATTTATCAAATGACAATGATATAGAGATATGCTGGGTCCCAAGTCATACTGGCATCAGTGGAAATGACCAAGTGGATAAAGCAGCTAGGTCTACCATAAACTTAACCACTGAAAAGAAATTTAAAATACCACATACAAAGTTTAAAATGAAAATAAATAGATAAATACTACAGCAAAGACATCAACGCTGGAACAATAATGAAAATGATGAATTATTAGAAATTAAACCCACCCTGGGGGAATGGAAGCAAAGCTTTAAAAAAACCGAAAAGAGGAAATTACATTGTCCAGACTCCAGATAGGTCATACAAGGATAACACACTCTTATTTACTCAAAGGAAAACAACAACCCTGCGGACTTTCTCGAAACCTATGTATGGCACTAGACCTTGGTGTCTAGTTCAAGCCATAACCCCGCATACGTGCCCAGACCCACATTTGGGTTAGTGAAACTGCTTGTCTCATCAGGCTCACATTGCACCAAGTGAGCCGATGAGGAGCATAGACCAGCAGGGTTCGAGCCTCGGCTTGTTCCCGACCTCCCCCCCTTTATTTTATTTCGTTGTAATAATACAACGGAGGCACAAGGCCTTGAGGTTTTGGGGGGAGGGGAAGGAAGCGGTCATGCTTTTCTATATATTCTAAGGGGACCTAGCTAGCCACATTCGCCGACCCATTCAACAGTACAATATATAACCACTCATCCCTTCTCCTCCCCTTTATCCCCACTTTATTGGGCCTTCGGGCTTTTGACCATGTGTCAAGTCGTGTCTGGTGGGAGGCAGCGACAAATAAACAGACCAAATACACCGTGAGGCACATTCTCATCGAATGTACCGACCTAGCCCATATAAGAAAAACCTTCTATCGTGCAAACAATATGAAGGAACTCTTCCAAAACACTAAAATAATGTGATATCATTTCTAAAAGCAGTGAAATTATACACAAAAATCTAAAAAAATTTACAATAAGACCAAATTACTTCTATAAACCCTTTCTTTACTAGATATATTCTAACAAACTGATCTCCTTACCCAATCTGTTTCACCGTTTGTTTGTTTTTGTTTTTGTTTTTTGTTTGTGTTTTTTTATGATCCTGATTCCCTACAAATAAACTCCGAATGAAAAACAAATAACCGACTAATTATCTAAAGTTTATCATTAATTCCTAAGACCTCTCTTTTGAAGCTCTTTTCACATTTATTTTCCTTAACTTGATTCGGCATTAAATGACCGATGAGGTTGATATTCCGTAAAACAAACAAACCAACAAATTCTTTTCTAACTACCTGTCATACATTCTCTTCAACAACTTCCAGATATCTAAATCAGATTATTATCTCTGGTTAAATCATTAATTGTCAACAGAAGCAATAAAAGTATAATGGAAAGAAAATACCTGTTAGATTATTAATGACAATATTCCCTCTAAGAAATTCAGATAACTTACTGCTACTACTACTACTACTACTACTAATACTACTACTACTACTTGGGATAAAGAAGTAAGAGAAAGAAACTCTAGTTAAAAATTAATAACGATTTCAATACTTCATCAAAGAAATTCAAAAAGTACAACTACGACGAGGTGTGTAGATGTTAATATGGTGTCACGGTTAGTAAGTTCATTCCTCATTAGGTTCTTAATATTTGTAGACTTGTTATGAATCTGGTTAATTTACATCTTAAGTGATGTGATAGCTGACAATGATTAATGTGTTTAATTCTCACTGAGTGCCAAATAAAGCAAAGATCAATAAATAACTACTATTATTGCAAGGTGTAGACTCAAAAATGGTACTTGATGCTGCCTTGCTTAACACTCAGCATTATAAGACATGGATCAAGAGTAAAGTGGAGCAATCCAGGGAATGGAGTAGCGCCCCCCTCACACCTCTATGTAGTAGCTATTGAAAAAGGACGACGGTCGCCGACAACTATTTGATGTATTTATTTTATTTTTTTAGGGAGCATGAATAAATTGAAGCCGAATTACTCTTTATTAAAAGTTAGAGAAACTCTTTTTTTCGTTTTTTTAACATTAAAAACTTATAATGTAAAAGTGTAGTGTGTGGCACAAGGCCGTATAAATGGGGCACTTCAATGAGACTCGAACACACTCGTGAAACGTTGCTAATATAGCTTGCTGACCATTATACCACCGGAGACAACACAACTCGTTTATCAAAAATAACCCGTTTTGTTTTACTTTCATTTTTGTTTAAAGATGGACGGAAAGTGAGGGTTCACTTTCCGAAATTAGTTGCCTTGTAAGTTGAACAGCCTTTGAAAATATTTTCGAAAACAATTTTTGCTAAGTTTATCGATTGAAAACACGACGCAAAAAATTATATATAAAAAAAAATTATTTATGAAAAATGATGAATTGGCCTAAAACTGAATTCGATTTATTTATTTACCGGAAATGAAAGGAAAATTCATGTCTTTCTATTTTATTTTTAGTTAGATTATGTTTTTAAAATGTTAAGAATCATTCGTTATTTTGTTAGAAATCTTTTTTTTTTTTAATCTGAGGTAGAAAAATATTAACGTGTTAAATTTTTTAAACAATAAAAATGATATACGGAAATGACGTTTGATTCGACCTTGACTTTTGATTAGTAAACTGAGTGATTTTCAGTGCAATGTACCAATAAAAATCTAAAGTAGAAATGATTAATTCGATGACCAAAAAGTGTTAAATCGAAAAGAACTAAGTTTAGTATATAGGTTTTAATGATGAGAAAGCTTTGATTATTTTAGCGTATTAATTTTCTTTATATGATCAGTTGATGCTAAGGGGAATTAAGTGTTGTATATAAAAAAGGGTATTTTGCCCAAATTTCAAACTTACCTTGGTTTTTTGGCCAGCGTATTTTTATCCTTCGGTCTCAGGGGGCCTTCCCCCCAGGCTTTTACCTCCCTCGGGAGGGTTGGGTTTATCGCCCGGCGCCTGAGGCGCCCCTAATAAGGGGAATGCCGACGGGGCCGGAGGCATTTTTGGAACCTGCCGGATGCGCGTGGGCTACGGCCCTGCACCCGGACCCACCATAAAAAGGCCTTTTGCCATACTTGCCCGTTCGGTGGGGCGACCAACAAATACCATACTTACCTGGCACAGGAGTTAACGGTGATCAGCTAGGCCGTTCTCCCAGAGCGAAGCCCCTCCATTGCACTCCGGTTGGGTTGACCTTTGCGATCGCCCCAAATGTGGGCGACTCGGGTGCGCTATTTCTAAGTGTGGGGTCTGCGTCCGCGCTCACCCCGATAAGCAAACTAAAATCAGATCGTATTTCTTTACAAATATTCGTTTGTAATATCATTTTAGTCACCATGACTATTTATTGAGGCTTGTGTAATAGAAAGTAACATCCGCCCAACCCTTTATTTCTTTTCTCCCCTATAGATTGGGATCCCAGGTCCGACTTGTTTCCGGTTCTTTCGCCCCGGAAAACAGTCGTCCTCCAAATTTTATAGACGGGGGGATGGGAGGGCAACCAAACGGGGGATTTTTTCTTTGTTTCTTTGTTTTTGTATATATTTTGGGGGTTTTCTCCCATCCCCATCATATAAATTCATTTGTAAAAATCACAAGTTGTAAATAAAATCATGCATCACTTTCGGGGTTTTAAGTAGGTCTTTCTTCATAGAGCAAATGTGGTATTTTGGTGGTAGCAGCGCGCATGGCGACGGATGAATGACTATATATTGTATTGATGAATGGGTCGGCGAATGTGGCTAGCTAGGTCCCCTTAGTAAAAACATAGTTAATGCAAGACCGCACCCTTCCCCCCAAAACTTAAGGTCTTGTGCCTTCCTGTAATCAACATGAAATAAAGACTCGGGTGCGCTATTTCTAAGTGTGGGGTCTGTGTCCGTGCTCACCCCGATAAGCAAACTAAAAACAGAATAGTCTTCGCTTTACTAACATATGTGTAATATCATTTTATTGACTATCAGCTAACGTTATTTCTAATAAAAACGTGCTGGCTGTTTCAGACAAAACAAAAAAATTCTGGTAATTCTGTAGATATTTATTGCAAATGGTTATGCCTAAGTCCTAAAGTATAGACTACTTTTTTAAATTTACATAAAAGCAAATCAGATTGCAATTTTTACCTTGGAGCTTTATTTTAAAAAAAAAAAGTTTTTACTTAAATGATCATTCCATAAAATTTTAATGGGACATAGATTTTTTTTTTATTTATTAATATTATTATTACATGAAAAAAAAAAAAAAACAGATTTAGATTTTTACTTTATTCAATAATATTCTCAAAGGAAAATTATTGACTGTTTACATTTCTATATTAAAGTAAAGATTGTGTTTTCATTAATGTTGAATTTAAGCACTGATATTCCTTCTCTCATTATTTTCATTATGTAGAATTTTTTTAAAACAATTTTCTTTAAAATGTAATTTGCATCTTAAGAACCCTTCGCAGCAAGGCAAATTGTGGTCTACCCTGTTACATTAAGAAGAAAGGAAAATACAGGAATGTGAACAAGAATATTGGAGAGTTCCAAAAACTTTAATGACAGCCAGAAAGATGACGCTTGTACTGCGAGTCGTACAAATGGAAGAAAAACAGTTGCGAATTTTAGAGCAGGTATTAAGCATTCAAACTGAAGTTTCGAGGTCCAGTTGACAAAGGACTAGTCTCTAAAAGAATCAATGGCCCATGGTTGAATGTGTTCTCCTTGTATTGAATGTTAGTCTGTTTTGCTGCTAGAATGAGTAAGGAAGAGAGTCGGTCTGTCCTGCTCGAAAAATATGTGACGAAGAGGCTGAGAAAGTGTTTGTGCGGCCTTTTATACTACCCGGGGAAAATCATCATTGGACAAAAATATGAAATCAAAACTTCAACAGCCAAAGTAATTCTAAATAATAATTTGAAATTCTTTCTTTCTGCTACATTCAAATACAATATCTCAGGTAATATGATTAAGGAAAAGAAAAAAAAAAAACGAGATTTTTTTTTATATTTATAAAGAATTTATGTAAAACCTATATAAAAAACTTTAGTTAAATAATTTTTTTAATTTTTTTTTTCTAAACTAGTAATATTATTTTCCCGGCACCAAAATTATCTAATAGACCATTTGAAGAGCTCCTCTTCAACTAATAAATTTTTGTTAAATACACGATCTCATCTTTTAAAATTCTGCCTTTTAATAGGTGTTTGTCTCATTCCCCACGTACACCCGAGTACAGCATAAGGCCTTTTTCATTGTGGGAACCATGCTCTGGACTGGAGTCCACACCTGCCCAACAGTTCCAAAAATGCCTCGGGCCTCATCGGCTTTCCCTTAAAACAAAGGAGGCCTCAGGTGCCAGTTGATAAACCTTGCTTCACCAATGGCAAGTATGAATCTGTGAGAGCAGGCATTTGAAGCGCATGGAGTGTTTGGTCTCACCCACTCAAAGCAAATGCTGGGGATCCCTTACCAATCCAAACCACATCTGACTGAACTGCATACCTACTCTTATACTCTATATAGGCAAACAGGCTGAAAACTTTGACGCTGATGGCAAGATGGATCCAAGTAATATACTAAAATCATCAGAAGTTTTTGCCAGCCCTATCAAACTTATTGAAGGTAATGGAATTACTGGCCCTTCTGAACAAATTGGAGATTCTGAAACTGACCCTTCAAGTTGAAAACACAAAAAGAAAATTCCTGCTCATTTCAAAGAATATGCATGGCAAGAAATCTTTGTAAGAGGAGAAAGTGTTGTAGTATTATGTAAATTATTTAGTCTTTCTTTTACTTAGCTGTTATTGTGAATGGGATTTGGGGGGGATATATATATATATATATATATATATATATATATAATCCACTCAAATGGTAAGTAGTAATTGTGGCAAAATGTCTACATCTCTACTATCAGGAGTACTGCAAAATCTTATAGCGGCTGACTATTAGAATTGCTAAATCTTATTCCAGCCAACAGTTTTTCATCTATCCCTATTGGGCATTCAGAACAAATGAAAGAAATTCACAACATCATGTATCATTTGCTTACTACTGTTAACTACTTGGAGGTGCCTGTGGTGTAATGGTTATCATCGTAGGAAATGGACACGGAGAGACGAGTTCAAATCCTGGACAAGAACGATTGCATTTTCACATAGCACTAATACCCTTGGGAAAGGTATGAATCCAATTATTCTCCCTCCAGCTATGGGTAAATAGTATGGCAGACTAGGTTCTTCAGCCTTGGTGAGGCAACTAGTCTAGGAGAAGGAAAACTCTGAATTCAAACCTGTTAAACTCCGCTTAAAAATTGACCTTGTGTCATATCCTGCCCGAGCAGAGGGGTTGGGTAAATATGGTTAACTACTTGGAGCACAAATGTTGATCTGAGCAGATCTTATGGTGGTTGGACTGGTCGTAGGGCTCCAAGGTGGCTATACCAAGTATCCTTGTCTTCTGTGTCTCTGGGACAGCTGGCCTGATGACCAACATTCTGTCAGACAAAAGTGGCCATTAAGACAAGGGTTAAAACCTGGCTCACATAACTTTGTCTCTCCCTCTCCTTGAACCTAACAAAATACTGATTCCACCATTACATATCAAGTTACAAGTAATGAAGAACTTTGTGAAGGCAATGGACAGGGAAGTCAGTGGGTTTGCTTTCCTCTCAGAGAAGTTCCCACAAATAAGCATGGAGAAACTCAAGACCAGTATATTTGATGGTCCTCAAATCAGAGAACTCACGAAGGACCAAATGTTTGACAAAGCACTGAGTGAAGCTGAACTGTCCGCCTGGCAGTCCTTGAAGTCAGTAGTTACAAACTTCCTGGAGAACCAACAGAGTGTGGAATACGAGAAGGAAATTGAAAAGCTACTGAAGAGTTTCCGCAAATTCGGGGCATGAATTCCAGTAAAACCACACTTTCTGCCATCACACTTAGACTATTTTCCAGAGCTCTGGGAAAATTTGAGACAAAAGCAGGGTGAGCACCTTCACCAAAGATATTTGCATTATGGAAGAGTGCTATTACGTTCACTTTCGGGCAAATACCCTTGGGAAAGGTATGAACCCCCTTATTCTCCCTCCAGCTATGGGTAAATAGTAGGACGGACTAGGTTCTTCAGCCTTGGTGAGGCAACTAGTCTAGGAGAAGGAAAACTCTGAATTCAAACCTGTTAAACTCCGCTTAAAAAATTGACCTTGTGTCATATCCTGCCCGAGCGGAGGGGTTGGTAAATAGTACCAAGGCTGGTGAGATGTAAACTTTCTTGCTGACAACTGCAAGTGCTTGAAACAGAATGTGGAGGCTGCTGAGCAGAAGTGGAAGTCCCTGAAAAACTTTTCATCCATGAATAGCTTCTTTTGTGTATTTTTCAGTTTACTATGGCACAACATGAGCTTTCTGTGATTACATTAGCCATAAATTTGACATTGTTTATTTAATTCAACAAAAAAATAGTTATAATATTGTTCTATGCATTTCAAGTGCTTGTATCTTAAAAATTTGATCTGATTAGAAAAAATGAGTTTCGATTCGGGATAAAAAAAAAAAAAAAAAAAAAACTGCTTTAAAATCAGCTATCATATATTTGGCCTTGAAAACATCGCAGGCTATTGTTATATTATGCTCTGCGATATTGTTAGTCACATGGTAAATAATGATTGATGTATTTGCTTAATGGCATTCAACCTTTGTGGGCTATTTAATGCCTTGGCTAGCCTTGTAGAACAGTACTGATACTATTTAACCCATAAGGATAAAAAGGTTAATCCCTTTTCCATACATCAATACAGTAAGAGATTTATAGTACAACATATTAAGAGGCAGAATAACCTACTCCAAACCTCATTTGATTGGCCAAATGCAGCCTGTTTGCCTACATCAAGTATAGGAGTTTTCCTCACTTAGAGCTTTGAAAGGTGCAACTTCTTGCAAATTTATGGTTGTTTCCACCTCACTGGGTAGTTTTGTGTGGGCATACTGGGGATTTGCACAATGTAAAGTAGTCTGAGTTATTGGGGCATCAAACTCGCTTTTGTGAGTCTGATTTTTAACTTAAACTGGACCTAGGACCAGCCATGATTGAATAGATTTTCCCAAGGTTGCTTTTCTGCTAAAATTAAATAGCCTCTCATGTAGTGTGGTATTGGTACCATTACAAAGTAATTTTGTACAATTTGTTGTGAAGTATTCAAGCATCTTATTAACCTGACCAAACACAGGGAATGGCAATCATATATCACTTGATAAACTTTTTCACCTTTGGGAAAGAAAATTCTTAACTCGGAGCAGTGTAATTTATCAGCTCACTTGGCTGTGGCTATAGAATACACCGACTGCATTTCTGCAGAGAGTAAGACTCCCCCATCCCCCAAACAAGTATCATGGATTTGACACTAAACTGCATTTGATGGTGAGGATGCAGTCATGGAGCTTGCAGGAATGTAGAGTACACCTTCATTCTTATTCTGACGTTGTGAATCCAGCCCTGGCCGATGCGTCTAGTTCCGTTGGGAATTTTCGCCGACATTCAATTCCTCAGCTCTGCCTGCCAATCCGAGATAACTCCTACCATTCCCCACGCTGTGTCTTTTGATTCAAATGGCAGTGTTCTAGCTAACTCAGATCGTTCCCAATTTTGGCTGGAATCCATGCCGAAATAAAATTGTTGTTGGGAGAGAGATTGTACCTGTTGCAGTTCACAAAGGCACAAGAAGAAGGAAAACAACGCTTTCAAATTTCTCCCAGCTATCGTCTTTATCAATGATGTACGTATTTACAAAATGTGTAGAATACAATGGGGAAGAAAGAAAAGAAAAAGGTCTTACAAACTTATTCGTTTGTTCGGAAATGTGACAGATAAACAGGTGTAAGGGAGGCAATTATTGCCCTTGGGTTTCTTAGCAGAAAAAAATAATCGGTTGTCTCCGCTTTTACTTCGAACTCCCGGTTCTAGACTAAACTTGGCATGGAGTCGAAGTTCTAAGATGGGTGCTGCACTGAGCCCCTCCCTGCCTCTGTTCTTCCGTCTGCCTCGACTTGATCTGAAATGGTCTATCGGCATCGTGCCTTGTTTATATAAATTGGGGGTGGAGTTTCAATGATCCCTGGGCATGCGTTTGAAGATATACTTAAGACTTAAACTTCGATACCCCCCTACTGATCCCAAGCAGATGGTCAATACTTAAGATGGGATAAATCCACTTACCTCGTCTCAATATTTAGCCAAATCTAATTCTTGCTTCGACCACGCACACTTTATTACTATTTCCACCATAAGATCAACTTAAGTTGGCTACACCCTTAGATTTAAACTTAATCCTTGCCTTTGACAACGCAGACTTTATTACTATCTCCACCATCAGATCCACTTAAGTTGGCTATATCTTCCTTCACTTTTCCAAACCATATGGACTCTAACACCATCTCCACTATAAGATCCACTTGAAGTTTTCTTTTTTTATTTTTAGTTCATTTCCAGTATGAACTCCAGTTCACCCCTTAGTTTGCACAAACTTCATTACTGTTTTCTTTTATATTATCGCAAGATTCACTTTAAAGAACCTCAGGACATCGGTCAAAAGTTTAATAAATAAATAAATAAAATAGGATAGGAGATAAAATAAGAAGAAGAGAGAAAGAAAAAAAAAGAATTTTCCTTAATTATTTCCCTAGAATCGTTAATTAATCAACCAATCTGGGGGGGGTTCTCGCTGTCACATATTACTCCCAGGTCCACTCTGATCCGGAGTGGTAGCACCTAATAGTATCCCACCTATAGGTCAAATAGAACTGTTTGACCCTTTAACTGTGTGCAAACAAACGAGTAATGTTGAATAGGAATACTTGAAACTCTTTAACTGTGTGCAAAAATTGAAGTATTAATATTACGTAGCAACACTTGGAACCCTTTGCTTTTAAAAAGGAATGATATGTTGAATTGGAACATTGTAACTACTTCAATATGCAAACAAATGACTAATTGAATATAATTATTCGTAGAAGATAGCAATACTTGAAGTAAGAAAAAAGTTCTTTGTTGTTGGGTGGGGGTCAACAATAAAGTCCAATACTTACTGGCCAAGTAATCTTTCTTCTCTTCATCCGTCTGTCTCACTACATGGACAAACTGTCTTCACCCTGATCTGTCAAAGTTTTTCCATTTATTGAGGCTAAAGCCTACCCATCTGGGAACTTAGCAACATAATGCTCTTCCTCTGTTGGATTGTTTAGGTGGCGGGGAACCTTGTTAATGTGTTTCAGCCATCTGTAAATTGCTAACAAATTTATAGACTTGCTTAGCAGCAGTAGATTGGCCAATCAGATGACTAAAGCATATATGAACAACAGCAAGCTACAAGCGTAGACTTAACGTGTTCCAGCCTCGTTACTTAGAAGGTGTACTTTTTGTATCGCACAACTGAAAACAAAATGGCTACCTTAATTCCTACATCCTCTCCTGTAAGTCGTCTGTTTCTGGTTCAATTCTGAGTTTCTTTCTGACAGACAACACATGACATGACCCTTATCATTTTTCGTTGTGGGTTAGTGTGATGACTGCTACACTCTCCCTTGATCTCTTGATCACACATAATGCACAGCAGAGGTGGCCATTTGGTCCAGTTACTCCTTTAAAGTGGGACATGCATCACAGTCTCTGCCTCTGAATCGTCCAATGAGCTAGCGGTTACAATTTCAGTGGGACCACTAGTGCCATCTCTTAATAACTCGTCACCAGATCACTTTCATCGGTTGCTGAATGGCCTGTCTCCAAATCAGAGTGGGGATTGAATATGTGATGTGGGATTCGATTGACCTGGACAGATTGCTGACTGATCACACCAGTCACTCGCTCACACTTGAATGTGGTGGTACATCAACTGCCTGGGGGGTTTTCATCCAGACTGGATCCCAACACAGCATATGGCCTGCAAACCTCCTTGTTATCAGGTGACTGCACAACATCAATTTTCTTTGCCCAAACCCAGTACATGTAGATGGCATATACAGGTACAGTGTACTCTATGATGCTATTCCATTTCTTGGTTGGTGCTTCATCGTTCATCCAGATCCTCAGACATCAATGGAACCCTACCCTGAAGTCAAGCTGATCAATGCAAAGTGCGGCACATACTGGGGCCTCCGGGAATTGCACAATTCCAGCTTGTGATGAGGACACCGCCCAATGCCTTGATAGCGTCATATCCAAGCAGTAAGTCAATGCTCAGAATGTCTTTCTGCATCACCAACACATTGACTTGAGCAGATGCACCAGAGTGAGTATGAATCCTCCCTGACCCTACCCCACAGCATGCCTGTGTCTCACTATTTATGTCTGAGTAGTAAAGCGTTTGTATGCTGTGCAAGGGTCTATCGCAAAGGCCTTGTACAGTGCAGACTTGGTCAGCCCAACATCAACCTTTTCATTGTCGCTTAACTGCTGGTAAACATCCTGCATGCCTCCCGTAAGTCACAGGGGAATAACTAGCTTGACCCCATGTAAGTGACAAGTCAGCTTGACCCAATCCACCACTGACATGGAGCTGTTGAACTCGGATATGAGTTGGAGGTTTAACGTGACATCTGCCATTATGTGTTGACGATGTTAATATTTCCATAATCTCCAGTATCTCTCTTGTCATTTTCACAACAAAAAAAAACATCAATAGTGACAGAAAAAAAAGCAAATGGCTGCTGGACAATTCACTGGTTAAAATTCTACTTGGCTGCACATTAAACATTGAACTAGCTTGAAGTAAGAAAAAATTCTTTGTTGAGTGGGGTCAACTATCAAGTTTGACACTTACCAGCTGAGTAATATTTCTTCACTTTATCCATTCATCTGTCTGTCTGTCTGTCTGTCTTGCTACTTGGACAAACTGCTTCTGCCCAGATCTGCCAAAGTTTTTCCATTTATTGAGGCCAAAGCCTACCCATCCAGGCACTTAACAACATAATGCAATTATGCTCTTCCTCTCCCATAAGTCATCTGTTTCTGGTTCAACTCCGAGTCTCTCTCTGACTGACGACACACGGTATGACCTTTATCCTTTTTCATCACGGATTAGCATGATAGTTGCT
Source organism: Sepioteuthis lessoniana (assembly GCA_963585895.1). Lineage (NCBI taxonomy): Eukaryota > Metazoa > Mollusca > Cephalopoda > Myopsida > Loliginidae > Sepioteuthis > Sepioteuthis lessoniana. The sequence continues at coordinate 24,093,010 of OY757926.1, forward strand.
ACAATACCTGAAACCATGTAACTGTAAACAACACCTGATAGGGTTCCACCTATAGGTCAAATAGAACTTTTTGACCCTTTAACTGTGTGCAAACAAATACGTAATGTTGAATAGAATTATTAGTTTTGAATAGCAATACTTGGAACCCTTTACCTGTGGAAAAAGAAATGATGTGCAATATTCAAAAATTCAGATAAGAAATGATGTGTTGAATAGGAACACTTTTGTAACCACTTCAGTGTGCAAACAAATAACTGCTTAAGTAGAATTAGCAGTGGTAGGTGGTTGGTTGGTTGGTTTCTTTATTTAATGGCATATCAACCTCTGTAGGTTATTTAATGCCAAAGCTATTCTCATAGAAGAACAGTTGTGGTACTATTTAACCCATAGCTGGGAGGATAAGGGGGTTCATACCTTTCCCAAGAGTATTTGCCCGAAAGTGAACGTAATAGCGCGACTAGAGTATGAACTCGCTTACTACGATTCCGCAGTCCATTGCTTTAAGCATTACACCACAAGGACACCCCCTAGTGGTAGATAGCAATACTTGAAACCATGTAACTGTAAACAACAGTAATTAATTGTGCAAAGAAATGATTTTTTTTAGAAAGGGAATTGCATTACTATTCACTTAAATGGATATGCATACATGATTTTTAACTGTATGCAAACAAATGACTTATGTTAATTGTTAGGTTTAGATAGCAAAACTGGAAACCATTTAACTTGACGCCAACAAATGAGCTCTGGCTTGTTAAAGATATTACTTAAAAACTATCTGTTTACAAAGCATATGTATCTGATATATGTGCAAAGAGTATTTGGCATTAAATGACTGACAAGAATTGATATGCTATAAAACCCAATAAAGAGAGATGATAAAATTTTCAAAACAAACACCTACATTATGACTTTTGATTTGTCAACGATCCCACGGAAAGTAAAATTGGCTAGACAATGGAACAATTTATTCCCAAGCCCCTCCAGTGATATAAATGTCAAAAGCAGAGACATCACAAGGATAAATGTGACAAGGTATGTTTGTAGAAAATGTGGAGAAAAAGACCCTGACCACTTGACAGAGGAATGCAAGAGAACTCACAGATGTGCAAACTGTGGTGAAGACCACTTAGTATATGCAAAAAATGGAAACGAGAAAAAGAAATCCTCTCTGTAAAATACACCAGGAGCATATATTTCCTAAAATCACAGATAGTTGACGCTACAAAGATAAAACATATTCTCAAGTACTATCCTCAGTAACTAGTACAGAACCGACAAGCAAATACCAAAATCTTGTCTAAAAACTGCTACAGCTTTGATCAGGGGGACTGGCCAAATTTATCATAAATATAAGAGCAGAACTCTTGGAATCAAAAGTGAAAACAAAAGATGAAAGGGAAAGGTTATCAATATACTGTCCACTCAATCCCCCAACCCGGTACACCATAAGACAAAAACGCAATAACAAAAAGCTGCCTACTAACTTCACTGAACACCCAAGGAAAATAGTCCTGACTTAAATACCATCAAAGAAAGATCCAGGAAAATATATCTCTGGTTAAACAAACTGAACAACAAAAAATAAAATTGAACCTGACACAGAACAGATTCGAGGGACTAGAAGTAATTGACATAGCAGACCAAAAATCTGAAAACAATAAACCAAACAAAAACTGCTCAAAGATAAAATAAACTGAGACTGATCAACCATGGTTCAAAAAATAATCCAGTGAAATTATCACAAGTTAAAAACAAATATCAAGGAATTGCTTCTATTAACACAAAAATGTCCTGTCTCCAGGAAACCTTCCTCAAACAAGATGACAACATCAATATCAAGAATTGTTATCTGCTTAATTATATCCATGACTCTGGATGCAGGACTTCAGGAGGAGCATCAGTTCTGATCAAAAATAATTTACCATACAGCAAAGTAAACATAAAAGCAAATATCCAAACAGTTGCTTTGAAGGCCACACTGCATAAAGCGGTGAATATATGTTCAATGTCTACTCCACCAAATGATGACATAAATGAAAATGAATTAAAGAAGCTAGTTGGTCCATTGCCCAAACCATCGGAGGTCCTCGGACGCTCTCAGGATGGCACTAGACCTTGGTGTCTAGTTCAAGCCATAACCCGGCATACGTGCCCGGACCACATTTGGGTTTGTGAAACTGCTTGCCTCATCAGGCTCACATTGCACCAAGTGAGCTGATGAGCAGCACAGACCAGCAGGGTTTGAGTCTCGACTCGTTCCCGACCTTCCCTCCCCCTTATCCCCACTTTAATCGGCCTTCGGTCTTTTGACCTTGTGTCAAGTCGTGTCTGGTGGGAGGCAGCGACAAATATGTGGTCCATTGCCCAAACCTTTCATCTTATTAAAGGATATTAATGGTCACAATAACCTATGGGGGTGCAAAGATTCCAACTAAAAGGGCAAAATTCTAGAAAAGATCATCAATGAAAATATGTGCCTACTTAACAATGGTGCACAAATATGTCAACCCATCAAGCAGAAATCGCTCGGCCATTAATTTAACTATATGCGACCCCACAGTCTATTTGGACTTTACTTGGAAGGTCACTTGATGTCACTTGTAGTAGTGATCATTCCCCAATCTTTATCAAAAACACAGAATCCAGCATTGAAGAAACACCCTGCTGAAAATTAAACAAGGCTTACTGGGAAATATTTAAAGAAAAATGTAAAAAATAAACTGACTCATATAGAGATAAATCACAACATTTTCCTAAAATTCATCTTGTCAAAATGGCAAACCAAAATTTATAACGGTCAAACAAGACACAGAAAAGTACCAATTAAACTTTCAATCAAAAAGGTAGTTTTCCAGATATTTGGAGACAAACCACCGTAATACCAATTCCAAAACTAGGAAAAGACAACGCAGATCCACAAAATTATAGACCAATTCCATTGACCAGTTGTTTATGCAAAATAATGGAGAGAATGATAAATGATGGATTGGTTTGGTATCTGGAATCCAATGGCCTTATTTCCAATCGACAATGTGGATTCTGTAATAAAAGAAGTACAACAGACCAATCTTTATTCACCACTTGAAATATTTGAAGGCTAAACGCTGTAGAACATTACAACTCTTATGTGGGGAGCAGATCGAAGCACGCTACTGAAATTGTATGGTTCACTGATTAGATCAAAACTAGATCATGGTAATTTTATGTATCAATTGGCAAGAAAGACCTATGTAAAAATACTTAATCCAATCTACCATGGAGGCCTGAGATTAATTCTTGGAGCTTTCAAAACATCTCCAGTTGAGTCTGTATGTAGAGGCTAATGAAGCACCAGCAAACTTCAGAAGCAATAAATTGTATTTCTCCAGTATTATGTTAAATTAAAATCATATCAATCTAATCCTACATATGATGGTGCATTCCATCCAAAATATAGGGAACTATTCCAAAGGAGTGAAAAGACTTTAAATTTTTTGGCCTTTGGAACAAAAGAAGCAAGAATAAATTTATATAATATGATCATACCAAAAATCCTACCTTGGATCATAAGGACTTTAAAAGTAATTCTAACTCTTCACAAACTCCATAAAACTAAGACTCATCCTCTAATTTTCCACAAAGAACTAGAGAAAATTAAAAATAGATATCCTAGACATTCACACATCTTTACGGATGGATCTTGGCAGGAGAAAACAACTGGTTGTGCTGCAATATACAAAAAAACAAAAAAAACCCCTAACAATACCTTCATATTCAATGCAGAAGTGTTCACATTAGATATGATGCTTGATCTGATTCAAAAGTAAAAAAAATAAGATTCATTATTTTTTCTGATTCTTCATCAGTGTTAACATCATTACAAAACAAGAAACTTGACAACCCACTTATAATAAAACTCCTATGTAAATTATAAAAAATATCAGATAACGAAATATTTCTATGTTAGATTCCCAGTCTCACAGGAATTAGTGGAAATGAGTGAGTTGATAAAGCAATTAGATTTGCCTTACGTATGGTTCCTGAAAAAAACTTTAAAATTCCATATACAAACTTAAAAATCAAAATAAACAAATACATATAACTGCAAAGGCAGCATCAATGGAGCAACAGTACATGTAACAAGTTCCTAGAAATCAAGCCAATATTAGAAGGGAAGCAAAGCTTCGGAAAAAGCCAAAAAGAATAAGTAGTATTATCCAGACTACACGTAAGTCCCACAAAAACTATACATTCCTACTAGCTTAAAGAAGAACAACCAATGTGCCATGCATGCCAGACTGTATACACAATAAAACGTGTTCTTCTTTAATGCATCAATCTGGCCCCTAAAAGAAAAATATTTTACCATGCAAGCTGTATGAAAGACCTATTTAAAAAATGAAAGTTGATGCTATAATGTCCTTCCTAAAAGCAGTGGGCCTATATATATGGAAAACTTTAAAGACTTGACCGATAAGAATATAAACAATTCTCAGAGTATATAAAAACAAATGAGTATCTGAAAAATACAGAATAAAATGATCCACACAAAAATGTTCACCAAAGATATGAAGACCTTGAAATATACAAACTTTCATCAAAATGACTTGTTTCAACATTAAATTACACAAAAAGGATTGATATACCATAAAACAAAACAACTTATCTCTCCATTAATATGTCTGAATATTTGCTTTTAAAAAAGGAATCTCTGTTTAATAGTTCTACTCCCAAGATGATTATGGACATTCATGTTCCATTGTTTTATTGTCTAGTCATTTGATCCTTGATCTCAATTTCGAAATTGAAAAAACTTTTTGAAGATATCTATTTCTTTAAAACTTTGAATTTTGTTTTAATGATAATAATCGTATATCTTATCGGAACTTTCTCATGAAATCCTATAAAAAATAAAATTTCCCAAAAGTGGAAATGGAATAAAGGAAAATTTGAGACCTTCAGCTGTGATTTTTACAAGTGTCTTTTTAGTCTTTATTCTATATAAATTTGAGTTTTAAATATGGCACCCAACGTTGGACAGTGCCACAAAGTCTCTCCTTTATTACAAATGGAGGTGCCTACAGCAGTATAAATTGGTGAAGAAGTCTGGGTGAAACTACCTAATACAGTGTACAATGCAATGGTAAACAAGAATTGTGATTAGTGTACAATCACCAAATTCATAGTTTTGTTTTGTTTTGTTTTATGGCATATCAACCTTTGTAGGTTATTTAACGCCCCAAATTCATAGTGGATGGGATGCAATGACATCATAGTGGATGGGATGCAATGACATGCTCTGGAGATAAGGTTCATGATCCATTCATCTGATGGATATACAAACCTTGAAAATTTCAGATGGAAATCTTTCATCATCAATCCTAAGATCCTAAAGAGAGAGACACACGAAGCATGAACACATGTAAAGGTGGTCTTGAAGATGTATCGGAGATTCTTTTTTTTTTTTTTTTTTTTTTTTTTTAATGAAAAAAGTTCTAAATCATTTATAATGGATGTTACCTACAGTGATCCAATAGACTTTTTGTAGTATATAGATGTGTGTGTGGGCATATCTGTGTGGTTGCAAATTGATCATAGATGTAGATATGTGTATGTGGGCCTAGATATATCCCCACAAGTTTGTGTGTAAGCATATGTTGTGGTTGTATGTATATGTGTATATGCATATCACAAGACACAAGTAGGCCTAGGTACATATGTATGTGTATTTGGCCCTTGATATATTTGCATGGACATAAGCATACATTGAGTATGTGTGTTTGGGGAGGGGACTGTACATATTTTATGCAGCACCCACTCATTCACTTCTCCCAATCTAAGTGGAGATGGTCAAATATGGTTGAGAAAACTGCCTAAGCTGAAACCTGAAAGTTCAGTTTTATTGTCATTTTTTTGTCCTGGTTACTTACAGTCTGGTAATGTTTTTATGTCAAGTCCATGGGTTGCCTACGTCTAGAAGTAGAGAAAGATTTACTTCTCTATATATACAGGTGCAGTCTGTTGGTTTGAGAGATCTAACTGGGACAATGTAAGAGACATTTGGATCCATGTCATGTTAAGTCAGAAAACTTAGCTGTAGCAAGTTAAAATTTGCTCTCTGTTGGATTCTCTATGGTCTAAGAAGTATGCAAAATCGTCATTCCTACAATACCAGGCCCTTCCAGTAAAAATTGGCCATGGGGTAAGTACTCATCATGTTATGGTTATAAATCAACAAATTATAATAACTCTATTAAACCTTACTATGGTAGTAAAAACTATTATAAAAAAGACCACAAAGCTTATCAATGTAAAAATAAAAAGAGAAAGGATTTTTGTCAGAATGTAAAAATTTAAGACCAAACATATTTTTGCTTTTGGATATGTTACCATTTTGGATAAAAAAAATAATTTGTCGGTTGACTGTCAGGCTACAGAACATTAATAATGGACAAATCAAAATTTATTAATTTTGATCCTAATTTTGAACCAGAAAATAACTTTGTTGAACTGGCCAATGGTAGTTGAGCAAATAATATTGTACTGAAAAGAGCAGATGATTGTATTTATTTACAAGAGAGTAATGGATATATTTGAATGCATTTGAAAAAATTCTTTTTTATATTCCAACTTTTAAACAAAATATTTTCTCAGTATAAGCCACCACAAAAATAGGTGCACATATAAGTTTTGATTGTGAAAATTCAAAATTAATCTACTCTAATGGAGCACTATTCAATATGAAAAAGATGTTGTATACCCATAAAGAGACCTACAATAACACTTGTTTATAAAAATATATCTCTTCTTTATCGTCACAAAAGGGTCAAAATGGCTGCAAGTAAGAGAGAGACAGAGAAACCAAGATCGATGAAGAACAGGAACAGTGGCTAAGGCGGCTTCTGCTCTGACTGCCTACCTGTCTTGTGGGGGTTGAAACTGTGGGCCAAGACTGCAAAATTCTGCTGTCCCCTTGTTTACACAGGTGCATATACTGTTTAGAGATCCACAACTAACATGCTGTCAAATGTCAGTTTGCAACAGAGGGAACATTTGTTTTATTTAAAAAATATAATTTCAAAAATTGCCAGTTATGACTTACATACTTGGCATAAAATATTAGGCCACTGTAATGAGTCAGATATTAAAGAGTTACCGAAATCAGTTTAGAGGATGAAAATAAAACTGACCCCATAATATATCTGTAACTGTGAAACATATATTCTAGGCAAAATGACTGAAAATAAAAGTAAAACCCTAGACCAAAAGGCAACGGAAATCCTGTTGCGTGTATACTGTGACTTGGCAGGTCCTATCCAACCCCCAGAAAAAGAAAATTATGAATATGTACTCAATTTTATTGATAATTATGCGGCCATGTTGTTATATTTTTTGAGGATTAAATCTAAATCTTAACTCACTACAAAAAATATTTAGTGGACATCTCTTATGGCAATATAAAGTGTTTACAAACTGATAACGAGTTAGATGAGTTGATCTGTGAATTTTAGGTGGCCCAAGCTTCCATGGTTTAGCTTCTTCAGGCCATAGGTTGGCTGACCACTGTAAATTCAAGAAGGAATTTATCTTGCCACTGACAATTGCGGAAGATTTAATTTACATAACCTGGCAATATAAAAGGACACTGAAATCTATATGAGAGTGAACCCTCTAATCAAGAGATTGTATAGAAACTAGTATAGTTAAGGCTAAACTTTAAGGAATGGCAATGAATATCGTCGCATAAGAACTTTGTAATGCTTGTATATCAACATATCACTAAATAAATGAGACTTGAACATGTACAAAAATGTAAGAAATTTTGATCCTATTGACGGCACTTTTTCATTTGGGAATTTTGGTCTGAGCTTGATTCCAATTTGGTTGGCCTGAAGAAATCAAAGTGGCTGGGTGTATTCAAAAAGTGTTGAAGAAGGTTGGAATGGACAAAACTCCAGGCGCCAATGGTATTTCCTACAAAGTACACTTGAGGCTTTTTTGCCTATAACAATTGGATGAGGCAGGGGTCTAGTCTCCTGCAATTTCGAACATTGAAGACTTTGGCAAAGGTTTTGACAAACCGTTTTTGACTGTCTTGCCCTGTCTGATTGCTCCTGAGCACACTTGTGCTGTAAAGGGCAGGACTGTTCAAAACAGTTTTGATTTGGTACGCACTTTCTTAGTGAAAGTCAATGATGATACCACGCTGATCCATTCAAAGCTTTTGATAGGGTTGACCATTTATTTCCTGGAGATTGTGGCTAGATACAAACCGGACTTTCACTGCTGTATGCTTCTCTTGTATACACGTCCCTTGGGGCTATTTCATCTTGTCTTGATCAAATTATCAAGGGTGTTCATTTTTGTCTATGCTACATGTTCCTGTGTGTGAACTTTTGCTGCATAAATTGAGGATGAATCCAGTCCTGTGTGGAGTTAAACAAGCTCATTTATTTCAGCTAAGTACTCTGCCTGACAATGTTAGTCTACTTGTGAAGAGCAATACCAAGATTGAGAAAACAAAGAAATTGGATTGTATGAAATAGTGACAGGGACGAAAATTGACTGTAAGAAGTTTGTCAGTTTATGGTTGGGTTCATGGAAGAGTTACCCTTCAGTTAGATGGACAGACCAGGTGTTGCATTGTCATCTGCTGATTCATGCAGAAATACACATATATATACTGGATAAATACTGACACAATGATAAACGACGCATCAAGGACGCAAGAAGGAAAACGCAGGAATGAAGGACGCATGAAGCATTCTTTAACAACATATTTACCTCTCACTTTATTTGTAAGGGTTCGAAAGGTTAGCATGTGAGAGGATGCTGGAGACCGAACGTAAACTTCATATTTTGACCCCACTGTTATGACCGTCACGTTGTGTCTTTATTGTTCTCCTGATGTTGGGGTCTACTCCATCGGGGCTTTCCGAGGGCCCCCTCAGTCTGGTGTGGCCTTCCCTACCACATCTGGTCTCTAACCCTCTGGGAGTCTGCTGGCAACTGCATCGGGGGTTTCCGAGGACCCCCTCGGTCGGGTGTGGCCTTCCTTACCACATCTGGTCTCTACTGTCTGGAATTCTACTGACAACTACTTTGGGACCCAAACTCAACTGAGTTAAATAATAACTCAATGCCTACACGATCGCCTACTGGATCTTTGAAATCGAATGTTTAATCGTCATCAAGCGGAAATAACTGTCATGCAGTTCAGAGGTTACTCTCTTCCGGTGCATGACTGTAATGGCACAATGAGACCTTCACCTTGTCCCATATCATAAGCCTTAATCCGCCCACGCGATCTCTTTCGATTACTGGCCATTGGAATGTGTCACTTCCTTCCGGTGTATCACCTAGGAATAGCATTTTTGGGGCTGGGTCGAAGGTCAAAATATAACACAGGCAAGATACTCCGTATCTGGCTTGGTCCCAAACTTCAATTGAACCAATAATCTGCCACACAATAAAACAATTCTTGCTGTATGAGCAACTACCTATCTACGATACGACCTTGCCCAAACCTTTGTCCTGGAGAGTAGACAAGACTTTCTAGTCACAGATCTATAGTCTCACAGAAAGAGATGCTCAACTGAACAGATTGTCTGCCACATGATAAAACTAGTCTTGCTGTGTCAGCAACTACCGATCTATGATATGACCCTGCCCAAACCTTTGTCCTCTTGCATTGCATTAGAGACCAGATGTGGTAAGGAAGGCCACACCCGACCGAGGGGGTCCTCGGAAACCCCCGATGCAGTTGCCAGCAGACTCCCAGAGGGTTAGAGACCAGATGTGGTAGGGAAGGCCACTCTGACTCAAAGTGGAAGTACCTGTTCATATCATCTTTGGGTAAATTAGATCTGTTTAAAAATTATTGGTATTGAAAGGACTGTGGAAAAAAATAAAAGCTCTTAAACAACTACACAAACCTTATGAGTTTGAATGTAGAATGAATGCAATTCCCTATTCATTAGGGATCAAATAATCCTAGATAGGTTGACATGCCTTAAAACCAATGGAATCCCATTGAACTGTTCTGGTTGGAACACTCAGCAGATTTGTGTGTGTGTGTGTGTGTGAGGTTACAGTTTCTATAAATTGGATTGAAAAATATTACACATTACTACAAGCAAAAATTGGCCCAGTCTGCTGGGGCTTTAGAATACACCAACTGCATCTCTGCACAGGGGTAGGCCCCCCACTCCCAACGAGTGTTCAGATATATGACACTAAACAATCTGATGGTGACTTTCCAGTAATTCTGGTGCTTTGGGTGAATGCAGAGCACCCTTTCATTGCCATAGCTCCCAGGTCCACTCTGGCCCAGTGTTGTAGCACCTGATAGGGTCCTATGTATGGGTCAAATAGAATTAATTGTGTACTTATGCAAAACTAAATTACTTGAAATAGAACTGTTTTGGCATGGACAAAAACTGAACTTATACTTATAGGATACACATTTTTTCTAGTCTTAAAATAAGCAATAAAAACATACTTAAGAACATTCTAGAAATTTAGGATCCTAAATTTCTAGAATGTTCTTAAGTATGTTTTTATTGCTGATTTTAAGACTAGAAAAAATGTGTATCCTATATACTAAACGGAATTGTTTGAATTACTAACAAAGAAACTGAATAGCTTGAAATAAAAATGTTTTTGATAATTAAACTGTGTACTCGTGCTAAACTGAATTGTTTGAAATAGAACTGATTATTTGTATAAAAATGGATTTGGCATTAAATAACCTACAAGGGTTGATATGCCATAAAACCCAAACAAACTACTAGCAAAAAATAGAAAAAATATAATCATTATTGTTATTCATTTTTATTTTATTTCATTTATTTATTTAGGGAGCATGAATTAATTGAAGCCTGAATACTTTGTTTTTGAAGTCCGAGAAATTCATATTTTCTTTAAAACATTAAAATCTGATATGGTAAAAGTTTAGTATGTGGTACAAGGCCGTGTGAATGGGGCACCGAATGAGACTCGAACACGAAACGTTGCTAATCATTACACCACCCAAAACACCCTTTTAGTATTAGTGTTGTATTAGTAGTAACACAACTGATTTATCGAAAATAACCCGTTTTATTTCGTTTTGATTTTTGTTTTGTTTTGTTTTCATTTCAAGAGGAACGGAAAGTGAGGGTTCACTTTACGAAATTAGTTACATTGTAAACTGAACGGTCTTTGAAAATATTTTCGAAACATATTTTTACTAAGTTTATCGATTAAGAACACAATGTCAAAAAATAATTTTAAAACATTTTTTTTTCTTAATGAAAAATGATGAGTTGGCCGAATACTGAATTTTATTTATTTATCTATTTTTTTTCCTTCACCGAAAATAAAATAAAAATTCATGTCTTTCCATTATATTTTAGGTTGGATATGTTTGAAAAAATGTAAAGAATCAATTTGTTATTTTGTTAGAAATCTTTTTTTTTTTTATGTAAGATAGAAAAATATTAATGTGTTAATTTTTTTAAACAATAAAAATGATATACGGAAATGACGTTTGATTCAACCTTGACATTTGATTAGTAAACTGAGTGATTTTCAGTGCAATGTACCAATAAAAATCCAAAGTAGAAATGATTAATTGAATGACCAAAAAGTGTTAAATCGAAAAGAACTAAGTTTAGTATATAGGTTTTAATGATGAGAAAGCTTTGATTATTTTAGCGTATTAATTTTCTTTATATGATAAGTTGATGCTAAGGGGAATTAAGTGTTGTATATAAAAAAGGGTATTTTGCCCAAATTTCATACTTACCTGGCACAGGAGTTAACGGTGATCAGCTAGGCCGTTCTCCCAGAGCGAGGCCCCTCCATTGCACTCCGGTTGGGTTGACCTTTGCGATCGCCCCAAATGTGGGCGACTCGGGTGCGCTATTTCTAAGTGTGGGGTCTGCGTCCGCGCTCACCCCGATAAGCAAACTAAAAACAGACTGGTCCCTCTCTAAAATATATATTTGTAATATAATTTCAGTCATCATGACTACCTAAAAAAACATGAATAATACAACGCTACAGTTGATAAAAACTTGGTGGCTGATTAATGAAAAAGCCGATAATTCTTTATATATTTATTGTAAATGGTTACGCCAAAGTATACTAGTCCGTAAGTATAGAATACGTTTTAAAATGATATAAAAGGAAACCAGGTTTTGACTTTTACCTTAAACTTTTGTTTTTTTTGGAAAATTTACTCCAATGATTACTTCATTACTTTAATTTACTTCATTAAATTAAAATTGACGTTTTTTATTTTTTTACATTAAAGAAAGAAAGCAGATTTTTATTTTACTCAATAATATTCTCAAAAGAAAATTATTGAAATTTTATATTTGTTTCTAAATTAAAGTAAACATTGTATGTGTTTTCATTAATGTTGAATTTAAACACTGAAATTCCTTCTCTCATTATTTTCATTATGTTTAATTATTTGTAAACAATTTAAAAATGTAATCGGCAGTGTTTTAATTTGCATGTTTTGTTTTATTTTTATTATTCTGTTAAGTTGTGATGGTGACATTTCCATTGTGTGGGAAATATTCTTGCATATAGAATTATTAAGAACTTATCCATTCAAATACGACAACTCAATTATGAATAAGAAAAAAAAAACCCCGATAAATCTTGTATATTTAAGATATGTAAAATGTCTATACCAAATATTTAGTTAAAACCTTATATATATAACTATTAATATTATTTTTCCAGTATGGACAAAGCAAAGAAATTGGATTGTCTGAAACAGTGACAGGGACTAAAATTAATAGAAGTTTGTCAGTTTACAGTTGGGGTCCTGGAAGTGTTACTCCTTCAGTTAGATGGATGGATTAGGCAAAAGACTCTGTATTTGGCTTGGTCTCTTCCTTCAACTCGAGAAGAACAAGTCCGAGTTATTAGAAAAAGGTTGTGGTTGCTTCTAAGCTGGTCATTAAGAAACTTTTTCTTTAAAGGGAGGACCATGGTGTATCTTTTGCACATCTCCCTTTCCCCCCATCCTTTGCTAACTTTGAGTGCTTCCTCCTTTGTCAACCATTCTTCAATCTAGAAAGAAATCTGTTCAAATTTATTTGGGTCCCACGGAATCTTATAGTAGGTCATGGGATCTGTTTTTGCTATTGAAATCCTTTTCTATTTGCAGCAATGTAGTACTGCTGATGGTCAGGATGAAATTTTCTCTGCTTATAATTAGCACAGGAAATTTCATCCTTGTGAGCATCATGATATGGGCAATGATGCAATAGAAAGGAATTTACAAATTGATTCTTTTTCACCTTAGCTCCTAATCCCATCATTTAGACATCAGCTTGATAGGGAGTTAAAAGTTTTATTATATTTTGATAACACAAGGCACAATTTGGCATCTTTTGCTGAAGGTGATATGCCACACAAGACTGAGATGCTGAGCTTGCCTGATACTTCCCAACAGCTCTTTGCTGGGTTTTCCTCGTAATCTATGATTTTTAGGCCTGCCCATCTTTGCCTTATCATCAAGGTTCTAGCAGCCTGAGCAATATTTCTTCAAACATCTAGTCACTGTACTTTAATCAACTGTGCTTTCATCTTGTCCACCATAAAAGTTTTTGGTTGCTTCTGTGGTGAGTTCAAACTTGGCTATATAAGCTCCCAAATTAGGCTACATTGCATGTTCAACTTTTTGGCTTTCAAATCATAGATAGTGAAGCAATGTAAAACTACCACACTGCTTCAGTCACTTGATATATGCATTTTGCAGGTGAAAAAAAAAAAATGAAAACTCTATTATTTATTCTTATATTAGGGTGTTTCAAAAAATAAATCTAATTTTTTTTTTTTTTTTTTTTTTTTTTTTTTTATCAATGAATAAAATTTTAAAACTTTTTTTAAAATATTTTATTAAAAATTGCTCAAATTAATTTATTGTAAAAGAAAATTATTCAAAAGTTCAGATGAAAAACCAGTTCATTTTCCCGAAAAGAGCAGATCAAAAGAATGTAGGTGGCTGATTCCTAATTTGAAGGCAGAATTCCTTTAGAAAAAAAGAAAAAAAAGATGAAAAATTCATGAGTATCTTGAAGGTAATCAATTATTTGCTTTTTTTAAATTTTTTTTATTGGAAAACGACATAAAACATTGGATCTGTTGAAGAATCCCCTCAGACTGATCAACTGTAAAATCAACATCCCAATTTAAACCAACTTTAGAATCTCCTCTCAGACTGATCATCTGTAAATCTTTGAAACTTGTTAAAAATAAATGGTTTTTTTGTTTTTCTCTCTTTTCAATTGTTTCTTTTCATAGAAAAAGATTGGAAATTTATTTTTTCACATAAAGAAAAACATATGTAGTAAATTAGAACCAGAAATATATGTGAGTTAAAGTTTGTTTATATTTCAAAAGTTTTTACTAAACTTGCATTTAAAAAAAATTTTTTTTTTCTCCAAGTTCAATTACTGAATAAATAGCACGCTCTTCAGAGATTTCAATAGATTTTCCCATGAAATCACAATTTTAGAATTGTTAAAAAAAACATTTTACATTAGATTTTAAATTTTTACAGATTTTTAAACTAAACATTTTCAGAAAAATCAAATCTAGTGCATATTACTAGATAAACTTTTTTATATTAGAATTACACACTAAGAATTTTAAATTTGTTATGTAGGAAGGTAAGTTAAGATTATTTAGATGTAAAATTTTCAAATATTACACTTTAAAATTGAAGGTAACAATGATGATATGCCAAAAGAAGAAAGCTCTGGTGCATGTGGTAAGCACAGGTATTAACAGGAAGAAGGAACTGATGAAGTTACAGGAAATAAAGAAATAGAACGGGCAAATACAGAGATTGCTGTGTACAAAGACATGGCATTTTGGCCACAAACTTGTTCAGAGCAGTTAATTTTGTAAGATTAGGACCTAAAATGTTTCAAAATAAAGATGAACCATTTGCTATGACTGTAATACTGGGGGAAAATAGTTCTAGGGTAATACTACAACAGTGGTTTTACAAAACTATGGAGTGACTGTTTTGAAATCATGGTTGCTGTACTCAAAGACAAACAAATCTCTATTGTTTCTGCTGTCACCTCTTCTGAAGATGGACCAACAAAAATCAAATCTAGCAAGAAATCCTGAATTTCAAAAGCTCTGGAAACTTAATTTAAAAATGCCTGAACATGAAAATTCATCTGACCACCAAAGAGCTTTCAATGAAAGATGTTGGAAATTACTCATAATAACAGTAAATTACACGAAAAAACTATGAAAAACTGTTCATGCCTCAGTTGTGAATGCAAGTTCCATTACAATTTTTCTGAGTGATTGAAAGACTATACATTTTTCTCCTCTTTCCAATCACCGGTGGGAATTTTTATCTTTGCATGTAAAAGTCATGATGAAGGAGTGATTCTGGCACTCAATTCGTTAACCTCGGCTTCAGAATAACTTCAAACATGAGGGGATGCACAAATCATTTTGCTTTCAATTGAAAACTTCCTTATGTCACATTTGCTTTACTAGGAATAAATTCTGGGACAAATAAATCTCATCCAAAAGAAACTTCAAGAACCTGATATTGGTTTGGATGTGTGTGTGTAACCCACATGAATGCAAACCAAAATTTTCTTTAACCAAGACAGGAACAGGCTAGTGTCTGAATTGGTTAATCTAAGTTAAACAAAATGCGAGGAAATGGAAATTCCAGTTGAAAAGCGAATTAGAAGAAAGAGAAGGCTACCTGGAAAGAAAGAAGATGATGTATGTCAAAAACTTGTGCAGGAAGTAAACAGAAATCTTTATGAATGTCATGATCAACTTGTAAATGAACTAGAAGCATGATTTGATTCCATGTCTCATCTGCAAAGTGTCTTTGCTGGATTATCATCGCAAACAATCCTGGAATATACTGAAGGAGAGTTGGAGTGAAAATTCAAAATTCTCCATAGCAAATATGGTGGTGACTTAGACGTATGTAGGCTGTTCTCTAACTTTGGGATTTTTTAGCGGCAACTTCCAAAGGGAAATGTGACATGACCATGATGACTGAATCATTGGCTATTGTATGGCTGAGATAGATTTATCAAGAGCATACAAGAAACAGTGCAAAATATTGTGTTTGCTCTGCGGCTGTTTTTGACTCTGAGTTTTTATTGCTACTGCAGAGAGAAGCTTCTCAGAACTGAAGTTCATTAAAAGTTACTTGGGATCAAGAATGTCGCAAGATCGCTTATCCACATTGTCCCTTATATCAGTTGAACATGAAACGGTGAAGAAGATAGACTTTGACCAAGTTATTAGTAACTCTACTTTTGCTAAAGTTCGAAAGGTTAAAATATGATAACGCTTGTTCAGCTAATTTTTGAATTTATTGTTTTTCAAGTACTAATCAATACCATTAAGGGTATTTCCTTTATATTCTTCTGCCAAAAAGGAGGGGGGCCCTTTGCCGTGTACTGATTCTATTCTTCAAGAAACCACAATAAAATTAACAAGTTCAAATCCTGGATGAGACTGATTGCATTTCACATAGCACTAATACCCTTGGGAAAGGTATGAATCCAATTATTCTCCTTCCATCTATGGGTAAATAGTAGGGCAGACTAGGTTCTTCAGCCTTGGTGAGGCAACTAGTCTAGGAGAAGAAAAACTCTGAATTCCAACCTGTTAAACTCCGCTTAAAAAAATTGACCTTGTGTCATATCCTGCCTGAGCAGAGGGGTTGGTAAATATGATAAAATCAACATTTCATATTTTGTCGCAAAAAATTTAATATGTCTCGTTTGCTTTAAGCCCAAAGTCTATCCTGTTTAAAGCATCCTGTCTCCATGAATAGGATTTCCTATGGTTCCATGAAAAGTAAAACTTCAGTCGTTGGTTCCACAATAATACAACAATTTGTACAAACAAAGAGAAATTTTACAAAATCAAAAACATTAAAAAAACAATTTTATATTTTGTATCAACTCGACAATGTCAAAGATTATATAAAATGTGTTCGTGTGTGTGTAAAACACGAATACTGTCAGTCAAATTGAATATGTGTATATGTGTGAGTATGTTTGAACTAAAGAGAGAACATAGTCTTGTACTTATGTGTGTGTGTGTGTCCCATGATATATGAGTCTTTCAGTCTACTCTCCAAACCGTTGTGTATATTAGCAGATCATCTGGCGTCAATCTACCGTTCTTTGCTGTGCTGTCTGTTGGTCTGTCAGTCTCTCTCCTTTGAACTAAAAAACTTTGCTATTTATATTTTTTGGTAAAATTGAAGTGGATCAAAGTAAAATATTTTAAGTTTATTACAGGTCAAATAAAGTTCAAATGCACGGACATCGGCAAAAACCCAACTCATGACCTGTCTTAACCAATCAGATTCACAGAAATTACTTATTTATTTTGGAACTTAACTATTTTTGTTTCTGTGACAAATCTTTCAGCAAGTTAGTTTTTGATCCGATTTTTCTTGTATATTCTATTCTACATGTGTTATATAGTCACACATGTAGATTCACATCTACATACGTGCACATATATATGTAGAATAACTCACAACGACACAACGACAAAGACAGACGCATGAAGAAAGGAAGCAGGAAGGAAGACTTCTTTAACAATATTTCACCTCTCACTTTATTTGTAAGGTTTGCGTGTGAGAGGATGCTGGAGACCGAACGTAAACTTCATATTTTGACCCCACTGTTATGACCGTCACGTGTCTTTATTGTTCTCCCGATGTTGGGGTCTACTCCATCGGGGCTTTCCGAGGGCCCCCTCGGTCTGGTGTGGCCTTCCCTACCACATCTCGTCTCTAACCCTCTGGGAGTCTGCTGGCAACTGCTCTAGGACCCAAACTCAACTGAGTTAAATAATAACTCAACGCCCACACGATCGCCTACTGGATCTTTGAAATCGAATGTTTAATCGTCATCAAGCGGAAATAACTGTCATGCAGTTTAGAGGTTACTCTCTTCCGGTGCATGACTGTAATGGCACAATGGGACCTTCACCTTTTCCCATATCATAAGCCTTAATCCACCCTCGCGATCTCTTTCGATTACTGGCCATTGGAATGTGTCACTTCCTTCCGGTGTATTACCTTGGAATAGTATTTTTGGGCCGGGTTAAAGGTCAAAATATAACACATGTCCTTCGCTGATTGGTTTAAAAATATAAGGTTATAAAGTCTATGTAAGTGAGATTTTGATCCTTTTTTCTGGAATATTCTTATGTACATGTTCTTAGTTGATTTATCCAAAACTAAAGAAATGTGTATCCTATATAGGTACATATTTTGGGAAATTCTGAATAACATTTCAGTCTATTGCATGAATGTATAATTTTTTATTGTGTTTGGTTTGGTTGTGTTTTATGGCATATCAACCCTGGTGGGTTGTTTAATCCAAAATTATGTTTATACATACATATGTATTATCTATAATTTGTTGGCAAATATTTCTTGGTAACATTATTTTGAAATGGGCTCATTTGTTTGCTCCCAGTTAAATGGTTTCAAATATTGTTATCCAACACTAATAATTCTATTTAATATTAATCATTTATTTGCACACAGTTTAATTGTTTTTAAAGTATTGCTATCTCAAGTGCAAGTGTTTTCCTTCAAGATAAAATAGGACTGGGTACTTGTTTGCCACAAGGGTAATCATATAGGAGATAAAGGTTGACCAGCCGATAGATTGGATTGGACCTCTCCAATTGTTTGTCTAGCCTAGTATGGGCTAAAGTAAAGGGTTGAAAATCACATGACCACTTCAGTTGTCTGGTTACAAACTGCTCTTGATGCTCTCATCCTTGCTGTATTACTCCAAGTTGGCACTTGTTCAGGTGTTTCAGAAACTTTAATTGTTCTCAAGACATTATTAATAGATCATCTTATTTTTGAGTTTGGTGGACAATCAGAAATGCTCCTAATCTTCAAATGCTCTCTGCATTGCCATAAAATCAATCAATTCATCTTTCAGCTGTTCTGGTCGAAAAACTTTCGAGATTTTATTTTCATGGTATGTTTCAATTTCTACAAAGAAATTAGATTGGAAGACTTAACACACTATTACTACTACTATTGCTACTTCAACAATAATAATAATAATAATATGGAGGGTGCATATATAACTTTTTTACATTAAATAACAAATACTGTAAGTTTTAAAAAATGGAGAAACTCATACTTTTTTAAAACATTAAAAACTATTATGATAGTAGTAGAAGTAGTAACAACTGCTTTATTAAACATAATCATTTCCGACAGACGGAAAGTAAGAGTTCACTTTACGAAAGTAGTTCCATTGTAAAATGAACCCCTTTTGAAAGTATTTTCCAAAAAAATTACCCGTAAATTTATTGATTGAAAACAAAACTCCGAAAATTAATTAAAAAATAATTTGTTTTTTTTTTCTCAATGAAAAATGATCAGGTGGCTTGAAACTGAATTCTATTTAAAAAAGACATTTTTTAAAACTTTTTTTCACCGGAAATGAAATGAAAATTCATATCAGTTTAGCATAAGTATAGTTTTTTTTTTGTTTACACACAGTTAAATATTAAAACAGTTCTATTCTTAACAATTCAGTTTGACATAGGTACACAGTTTAATTCTATTTGACCCATATCAGTTGCTACCTCTCTAGGCTAGAGTGGACCTGGGGAGTGATGGCAATGAAGGAATACCCCGCATTCCCCTAAGCTCCAGCATTACAAGGAAATTCACCATCAGATTGTTAAGTGTCCTAATTAGGACACTCATTGGTGGTGGTGGGGGTTTTACCCCTTTTTAGAGAAGAAGTCAGTATATTCTATACCCCCAGCTGATTGGGCAACTTGTTATTTTGATTGCAATAAGAATTTGGTTCTTCTGATATGCTACACCAATTCAATGAAATGAAATATTGTTTTTTTGGTGAATCACTTCCATATTCCTCACTTGAATTCATTTAAAAATGGAGAGTTCACTTATAACAGTATTTCAGTTCAATATATAAAAATAATCTAGCATTTTCTTCCTGATAATTTAAATTTATTTAATGAATATTTGGGTCACCTTCGTGATAATTTAAATTTATTTAATGAATATTTGGGTCACCTTCGAGTGGGTGAGCTGCAATATTGATACCTTTGTCCTCTATAGCACTAGACCTTGCTGTTGAGTTCAAGCTATAACCTGGCATCCGTGCCCGGACCTAGATTTGGGTTCGTGAAACTGCTTGGCTCTTTAGACCACATTGATCTTGGTGGGTCAATGAGCGGCATAAACCAGCAGGGTTCGAATCTCGGCTCGTTTCCGACCTTCCCCTCCACTAAATCCCCACTATAATCGGCCTTTGGGTCATTGACCTTGTGTCAAGTCCTGTCTGGTGGGAGGAAGCGACAAATACATCATACTTACCTGGCACAGGAGTTAACGGTGATCAACTAGGTCATTCTCTCAGGTTACTTGACTATTAACTCTTAGATTTGGTTGAGTAGTTGTGTTAAAATTCCTCGGTGAGTTAGGTTTTCCAATGGATTGTTTGTAAACAGTCTTATAAAGAGACAACCCTAACAAGTACTACCGCTCCGAGTCAGAGTGGTCCTGGGAGTAATGATAAGTGGTGACTCCACACTCCTCAAGTCCCACAAACGAGACCTCATCACTGGATTTAGTTTAAAGTCCTTAGCAGGGTTGGTGGCCTAAAGTTTGGCTAGAAGTAGATGTAGTTTAAAGTTGTACCCAGGACTAAATTGCCTTAAGTTTGGCTAATAGTGATTGTAGTTTAAAGTCGTAACCAGGACCAAAGCAGCCTTAATACACAAAGTCTTTGCTACATTTCCTCTTATTTCTTCGGGATGTCTGAGAACAATTCTTCTGCGATTTTATTGGGCTCTCTGGCATGGAGCACCTTTTAACATTATGTGTCAAAGAAAATTTGATAGGAAACAGGTGCTGTATGTTATGATTCTCATAAGACGCATCCCCTCTGATTATCTGCACAAAACGTATATTACCATTGTTTCCTTGGAAAAGTTTGTTTACCCTCACCAAACTTCCAGAATGGTCTAGTTTTTGCAGGATTCTTAATCAACACAACATCGTTTACTTATATTTTATTATTGAATTCTTTATTATGTAGGTCCTTACAACTTTCTCTTAGACTCAAAACATATTCCTCGTTCCATAATTCTTTGAAATTATCTAACAATTTTTCCCATTTCAGAAAGAGCATCTAATAATTGAAACCTGGAAGTAGGTTCCATGTCAGGACATCCACCAGAATCTGTTTCCCACGGAAATGTCCCCATTAACATTTGGATGTAAAAAGCATTGCGTGTCAACAGTAATACCTCAGTATCAGATGTACTTTGATATGTTAGAAGCCTGGAATTTATGGCCCTTTGAATGTTGGAGATTATGGTAAGAAGTTGGAAGTTATCAGATTTAGCTCTGCCCAAGGTTTTATCATTCTTTTCCATACGCTTCCTATCCATGGGGAGTACAAGGGTATTCTTATGTGATTGATAGTGTGACTTATAATA
Organism: Sepioteuthis lessoniana; assembly: GCA_963585895.1. Taxonomy (NCBI): domain Eukaryota; kingdom Metazoa; phylum Mollusca; class Cephalopoda; order Myopsida; family Loliginidae; genus Sepioteuthis; species Sepioteuthis lessoniana. Next base: position 24,114,526 of record OY757926.1, read on the forward strand.
TTGTTTCTGAACTCATTACTGTCCGAATGATGTTCTATTATATCTTTGCCCAGTGCTTTGTCAAAGGATCTCACATTATCAATGTAAATGTAAGAAGGTATTCTGTATGAGTTACAGAACCTGATAAATGCTTGTATGAATGCTTTGGTGCTCATGTCTTGTACAATCTCTCTGTGTATGCGTCTTGTTGCCAGACAAGTGAATATTAATAAATACATTTTGTCAGCCTTTTCATTTCTGTTTACCCATAGGTACCCAGTATAACCTGTGTTTTCATAGGGATTGACTAGGTTCACACAGTATTTAGGTAGATTAGTCAGACTAGGATACTTAAAGGCCAATTGTTGTGTCTTTTACAAATGGTGCATTTGCTCAACACTGTCTTTACTGCTTGTCTAGCTTGAAGGATCCAGAAACCAGCCATCCTGATTTTGGCTATTGTAGTGCTAATCCCTAGATGTTTGGATTGTTGATGGAATTCATTGATCCATAATTCTGTAAAAGAATGGTGTTTCCCTAGTAAGAGTATTTAACTTCATATCCATACATTTTAGAATTAGCAATTCTTCCATCCTTTTGGGGCCAGGAAGGCATTGAGGTTCTTCACCAAGGAAGGGGTTTTACTCTTTGTTGAGTCCTGTAAAAATGATAGTTCCCAACAGAAGCTTTCTGCATGATCTTTATTAGATATAATTTCGCTGGCTGCAGGTGATCAGTTTGATCCCTTCTCTAGCATTTGTATACAAGAGATGTGACTTTATTTAATTTCTTCCAGTTGGAAAATTTGGAGAAGAATACTACTGGCCCCACATATGATTCTATAATATTGTAATAAATTTTTGAGGAAACAGTATTTTTTGATTCAGTAGATAGGCATTTAAGTCTGCTCGTAGACCATTCTTTTTCGTCTTTAATCACCGAATGGGGTCCATGGGACCAAAATTCATACATATTTTCAAATTTTGCTATGGTGATTCCTCTGGATATCAAATCTTCTGGGTTATCAGTTGTGTGTACATATTTATATTTAATTCTAATATCAAAGTTTTCTCGATTTGGTTCTTTATGTCATTTATGTTTTTCACTCTGTTTCCTGTGAATATATTTTTTATTTTTATATTGTCTTTTAATAGCCAAAATAACATTACTTGGGCATCTACTGATATATAACTGCCTGTATTTTTTATTCTTATATTGTCCTTTAATAGCCAAAATAACATTACTTGGGCATCTACTGATATATAACTGCCTGTATTTTTTATTTTTATATTGTCCTTTAATAGCCAAAATAACACTACTTGGGCATCTACTGATATATAAATGTCTGTTATTACTGTATCAGAATAACCTCATACAACAAAATATAAAACTTTAAAGGCAATGAAAACTGCCAACGATTCCAGTGTTGGTAACAATTTAGATTTTTAAAAAATAATTTGAGAAATTCCATCTTACACTCCATATATCACAAACACATATGCCTGGGGTGAGGCATTACAGAACACACAAAACATAGTAGGACGTGTTCTACCGAAGCTTCTACGTGTAAACTTAAATTTATTTAATCCAGTTAACTCCTCAGCCATCGAAGCCCACTTGGATTGTATATGTAGAGGAATCATATTTACCAACCCCTCCGCTCAGGCAGGATATGACACGAGGTCATCTTTTTTTTTTTTTTTTAAGCGGAGTTTAACAGGTTTCAATTCAGAGTTTTTCCTTCTCCTAGACTAGTTGCCTCACTAAGGCTGAAGAACCTAGTCTGCCCTACTATTTACCCATAGTTGGAGGGAGAATAATTGGATTCATACCTTTCCCAAGGGTATTAGTGCTATGTGAAATGCAATCAGTCTCGTCCTGGATTTGAACTCATGTCGCCGTGTCCATTTCCTGTGACGGTAACCATTACACCACGGGCACCTTGCATATGTTGAGGAATCTCTGTATTCTAGTCTAAATTGAATCTCCATAACGACCTTAAAATTAGATTTGATTTGACCATGATGGGGACATAAAGAGACAAAGGATCAAAAACTTTGGCACTCTGGGCCAGTATACTTATTTTGGTTTTAACTCCCATATCGATGGAGCTAGTTGTTATGTTTAATAGATCTTTATTGGCATCATAGTTGTATTCAAGGACTATTTCAAATTTAGAATTGTGTTAGGTTAAGGAATTATCCTTTTCCATCTGAGCCTTTAATTCTTTAGAATTGGAGTTGCAGGATCTTAACAAGAAATTTCTTTCCTGTAAACTGGTTACAGCTATTTTGTAGATGTACATGAGTTTACTGTTATAATCAAATTGTCTACATAGAAATTATTTTTTTATCATTCTCTTGCATTCATCATCAAGATGTCGATTGATATGATATTGTAGAATGAAATTCAATATAAACAGGCAGGCATTAAACCCGAATAGTAGAGTCTTGTAATGATAGTAGATTTGTTCGTTATTCTTCGTGATGTAAAAATATAATCTATTCTGATCCCTTTCTTTTTTAACTTTATCGTGAGAAATGCGTTTTTTTATATACCCCAGCATCACAAATTTATTCATCCTGAATTTCAACAATATTTCAATTAAGTTGTTAATTAAATTGCTTCCAGGATTGGTGGCTTCATTTAAGGGATAGTTACCGTGTGTTTTCAAGGAACAATTGAATACAGGTCTGATTTTAGTTGTCACCTGTTCAGTATTTTCGATGACCGGCCTATGAGAAACCCAAATAAACTTTTCAAATTCTTCAGGCTATATCTTCAATCTCGCAATGATTCCATTCTTTTCCTATTGGAAAAAGATCTCATTGTACGCTTCATCAAGTTTATTTTTTCTAAAGGATGTCATGGTTCTATCAAGAACTTTAAGTGCCACATGAACATTTAATGGTACTCTATTTACTCTGTTTTCAATCCGAGGAAGAACTACATAGAAGCAACCGTCTGAACTCTATGGAGTTCTCAAATTCTTTTATTTTTTTTCTTGTCCTAACCACTGATATCCAATTCAGAGCCATCTGCTGCTGCAGTCCGAGGGGACTATTTGTCGCTGCCTCCCACCAGACACGACTTGACACAAGGTCAAAAGCCCGAAGGCCGATTAAAGTGGGGATAAAGGGGAGGGGAAGGTCGGGAACGAGCCGAGACTCGAACCCTGCTGGTCTATACTGCTCACTTGGTGCAATGTGAGCCTGATGAGGCAAGCAGTTTCATGAACCCAAATGTGGGTCTGGGCACGTATGCCGGGTTATGGCTTGAACTAGACACCAAGGTCTAGTGCCATGCATAGGTTTCAAGAAAGTCCAAGGGGACCTCTTAGTATTAGTGTACTATTTGTAGTACACGACTGCTTAATTAAAAATCATTGGTTTTTTTGTTTTTGTTTTGTTTTTGTTTTAAGATGGACGGAAAGTAAGGGTTCACTTTACGAAATTAATTACATTCTAAAGTGACCTCCTTTGAAAATATTTCTGAAACAAATTTTTACTAAGTTTATCGATTGAAAACACACGTTAAAAATTAATTAAAAAAAATTTTTTTTTTTCTTCATGGTCAATGATGAGTTGGCCTAAAACTAAATTTTATTTATTTAATTACCGGAAATGAAATGAAAATTCATGTCGTTCGTTTTTATTTTAAGTTAGATATGTTTAAAAAAATGTAAAGAATCAATTTTCCGATTCGTTATTTTGTTGGAAATCGTTTGTTTTTTTTTTTTATCTAAGGTAGAAAAATATTAACGTGTTAATATTTTTAAACAATAAAAATGATATACGGAAATGACGTTTGATTCGACCTTGACATTTGATTAGTAAACTGAGTGATTTTCAGTGCACTCTACCAATAAAAATCCAAAGTAGAAATGATTAATTGAATGTCCAAAAAGTGTTAAATCGAAAAAAACTAAGTTTAGTATATAGGTTTTAATGATGAGAAAGCTTTGATTATTTTTTGCGTATTAATTTTCTTTATATGATGAGTTGATGCTAAGGGGAATTAAGTGTTGTATATAAAAAAGGGTATTTTGCCCAAATTTCATACTTACCTGGCACAGGAGTTTTAGCTGGGCCGTCTGGCATTCGTGCCGGATGGGTGCTCGAAACCAAGAGCAGACTCGGGGCCGAATAGGCCCCCAGCTTCGGCTGGGCAACCTTCGGGTGGGCGAGCTGCACTTTTGTCCCCTTTGTACGGCACTAGACCAAGCGTCTAGTTTAAGCCGTAAACTGGCATACGTGCCCGGACCCACATTTGGGTTCGTGAAACTGCTTGCCTCATCAGGCTCACATTGCACTAAGTGAGCCGATGAGCAGCACAGACAAGCAGGGTTCGAGTCTCGGCTCCTTCCCGACCTACCCCTCCCCTTTATCCCCACTTTAATCGGCCTTCGGGCTTTTGACCTTGTGTCAAGTCGTGTCTGGTGGGAGGCAGCGACAAATATATGGCACAGGAGTTAACGGTGATCAGCTAGGCCGTTCTCCCAGAGCGAGGCCCCTCCATTGCACTCCGGTTGGGTTGACCTTTGCGATCGCCCCAAATGTGGGCGACTCGGGTGCGCTATTTCTAAGTGTGGGGTCTGCGTCCGCGCTCACCCCGATAAGCAAACTAAAAACAGATTGCATTTTCATACAAATATTCGTTTGTAATATCATATTAGTCACCATGAGTCACATTTATTAAAGGCCAATAATTATTTACATGTTTTTTGGCAAATGGTTGCTCCAAAGCTAAAGCATCAAATTGTATTTCCTTTACCTTACAAATAATATCATTTTAGTCACCATCACTCTCTGTTGAGATTTGTATAATAGAAAGTCACATCTAATAAAAGCCACACTGTTGCTTACTTATAAAAAGCCTATAATTCTTTACATATTTATCACAAATGATTGCACCAAAGCCTAAAATCCCTTAAGTATATAGAATACTTTCTTAAAAATTACTTTAAAGGAAACCAAGATTCGATTTCTATCGTAGACCTTTATTTAAAAAAAAGGGAACTTTTTTACTTGAATGATCATTCCATAAAATTCCAATGAGATACTTTTTTCTTTTTCTTTTTTTTTTTTACATTAAAGAAAGAAAGCAAATTTAGATTTTTATTTTATTCAATAATATTATCAAAGGAAAATTATTGAAACTTTACACTTGTTTCTCTATTAAAATAGATATTGTATTTTCCTTAATGTTGAATTCAAACAATGAAATTCCTTCTCTCAGTATTTTCATTATGTAAAGTTATTTGCAAACGTTTTTCCTTAAAATGTAATTGGCACTGTTTTCATTTGCATGTTTTATTTTGTGGCAGAAAGAATTTCGAATTATTTAGTGCGAGAATTGTTTTGGCCATTGGAGTATAAATTTATATATTTCGTCCAACTGATGCCATTCTGCCCGAGTCAGCTCCCTGGGCAAAATAAAAGGCTGTGTGTCGTTCCCTCGACCTCTTCTCTTCCTTACTTGCTAGCCGCAGGACAGACTAGCCTTAACAAGGAGAGCGCATTCTCTCTCTCTCTCTCTTACCCGGGCCGATTCCAGCAGCAGACAGATGGACATTTCAACACGAGAGAGCGCATTCAACATTGGGCCACTGCTTCTTTTAAGATACCATTCTTACACTTGTTACTCTTTTCTCCTAAAATCAACCAGACCACTGGCTGAATGCTAAATTCCTGCTCAACCCTTTTACAACTGTTTACTTCTTCCTGCAACTTAGAGCACAAGGGTTCTTTCATTCAGGCTGTTGCGGAGCCGATAAGTATGTCGACCCCGCAAATGAATTATGTAAATGAGAACAGCCAAAGCAATATGAAGGAACAAAGGCGAGGTAACAATAATAACAAGTGACAATTTATTTTGTCATATCTACAAGCGTGAATGTAAATGTCCGTGATGGTTGATGCTGGTCGTTGAGTACTGCTAGATGGTCGGTGCTGGACGTTGAGTACCGCTGGACAGTCGTTGCTGGTCGAGTCGTGTCGTTGAGTTCAGCTAGATGTTGGATGCTGGTAAGCTGAGGTCGGTCGAGTCGTCAAGTACAGCTAGATGTTGGATGCTGGTAAGCTGAGGTCGGCTGAATCGTCAGGTACAGCTAGATGTTGGATGCTGGTAAGCTGAGGTCGGTCGAGTCGTTGAGTTCAGCTAGACAGTCGTCGCGGGCAGCTGAGGTCAGTCGAGGTTGGTAGATCGATATCCCTGGTTGTGACGGTATGTTGTGGTTAACCAAGGGTGTGTCGATCGGGTTGCTGACTCGTACGGCGGGTCGTACGTGAGTCAGGTGTTTGCAGTGGTAGGACAGTCCGTAACAGCGAGTCGTTACGTGGACTGCGTGATACCTTGCAAGAGCGTTGAGGTCGAAGAAAGGCTAGGGCGAAAGCTTTGCCGTGTCAAAGCCATGCGGACGAGGGGACAAGAGCGAAGGCTTTGTCGGGTCAAAGCCGTGCGGTCGAGCGGACAAGAGCGAAGGCTTTGTCGGGTCAAAGCCGTGCGGTCGAGCGGACAAGAGCGAAGGCTTTGTCGGGTCAAAGCCGTGCGGACGAGCGGACAAGAGCGAAGGCTTTGTCGTGTAAAAGCCGTGCGGACGAGCGGACAGGCCATGAGGCCGAGGATAAGATGGGCGTTATCTTAGCGCTGCGCAGATAGCGAAGCAGTAGCTAAAGGCTGGATCGTGCCATTAGCGCTGCGCAGCTTATCGGACAATCGGAACCGAGGTTAAGACCGGTTGGTCTTAGAATCCGTCTTCATGTTTGCCGCCTGGCCGTCTATTTCGACTGGTCATTACTGACCAGTCAGAGATGCTCTGACCCGCAGACAGAGACCTCTTATGGTCCTAAAAAGGACCTTTGTGCATACCTATGTAGGTGGAAGAAGGGCAGGTCTACCACGAGAAGTGGGACCAACGCCGTAAGTTAAGGTGAATGCGACCCCACAGAATGCAGGATTCTTCCTTAATGAGCTTCGCCGGGAGCGTTGAAAAGGGCCTGTTGATATCACGAAAGTGCTGTGACACACAGCTCAGCCGCGTGAATAAGGAATTCCCCATAAAAAATGAGTGTAGCCGTAAAGTGTTTTTCTAACCTGCTATAGGCTGGCGACGACTATTAGTTCCAGGCTTATCTAGTTATTTTTGGCCGAGGTGCTTTGTAAATGTTATTAATTTTAATTCATCCTTTTCCTTAGCTATAACGAGGTGTCAAGGTCGTTAGAAAGAAAAAGGGCTTAGTCAGTTCCGGTCGTACCCGGGAAACTTATCAATATTCCCGCCTTCATCATTTATTTTCTTCCTTGAAATATAACAAGAGGCAACAGAACTCGACCACCTCAACTGCCATTTTGTATAAATGGTAATATTACCATTATAAATGCTGACCCAAACGACATGAAAGGAAAGCAAGGCGATATTAAGAATTTTCAATTTGCCACCAACTAGCTTAGACGCATTCAACCCCACGAGGAAAGCAAGATGGTCAATAGACGGTAGACGACCATTGCCACCTCCCACTCCATCTATATATCACCAAGCTTACTACTATAAAAGTTTCGACACCCAAACGGGAAACAGACAACTTACCATATGGTACCAAAAAAATGGTAACACGGAAATTAACAACATACCTACATAAAATGACTATCTCCTCAATATGACTTATCAACAAAAAAAAAAAAATTCCAGATAATACTATCAATTAAAAAAGAAGCTATCCCCTCTGCCAAGCAAAGTCATATTACCCTTTCTTCTACCATTGGGAGAAAGAAAGTTACTACTACAGAGAGTGAAACACTCAACAAGCAAGCGAGGTAACAACAACAAAAAGAGAAAAATTTTGTATTTGCCTGAGTTTATTTTTCTCTCATTTTCAGAAAACTCGTTATTTCTTTTTATTTGTAATACAAACAGATTATCAATTCTTTAAGCCACCGTAACACTCTATATGTTAAAATCGATATACAGTCCTATTTGATAAAAACAAGGTGGCTGTTAAAAAAAAGCTGATAAATCTTTGGATATTTATTGCAAATGATTACTCCAAGGCCTTAAGTATAGAATAAATTTTTAAAATTACATAAAAGGAAAGCATGGTTCGATTTTTGCCTTCGACCTCTATTTAAAAAAAAAAAAAGTTTTTACTTTATTGATTATATCATAAAATTGCAATTGAAATACTTTTTAAAAATGTTGTTATATTAAAAAAACAAAGAAATAATAATCAATCTTCGGGTCATTGACCTTGTGTCAGGTCCTGTCTGGTGGTGGGTAGTGACAAATGTTGGCACAGGAGTTAACAGTGACCAGCTAGGCCATTCTCCCTTCCATTGCTCTCCAGTTAGGTTGAACTTTGCGATCACCCCATATGTGGGTGACTCAGGTGCGTTATTTCTAAGTGTGGGGTCTTTGAACGTGCTCACCCCAATAATTAAACTAAGAACAGATTATCTTTCCTCTAACTTAAAAGATTCGATTGTAATATCATTTTAGTGACCATAAAATCCCTATTAAAATTTGTAAAATCAGACCTCATTTCTAATAAAAGCATGGTGGTTGATAAAAAAGAAAAAGCCCATAAAATCTGTAGATATTTTTTGCAAATGGTTACGCCAAAGCCTACAGTCCCTTAAATATAGAATACTTTTTTTTAATTACATAAAAAGAAACCAGGGTTCGATTTTTAATGTAGACCTTTACTTAAAAAAAGTTCTTACTTTAATGATTATTCCATTAAATTCCGATTGACAGAGATTTTTTTCTACATTAAAGAAAGAAAGCAAATTTAGATTTTTACTTCATTCAATAATATTCTCAAAGAAAAAATTATTGAAATTTTACATTAGTTCCTATATTAAAATAAATCTCATATGTGTTTTCTTTAATCTTGAATTCAAACACTGAAATTCCTTCTCTCAGTATTTTCATTATGTAAAATTATTTGAAATAATTTTCTTTAAAATGTAATTTGCACGGTTTAAATATGTATGTTTTGTTTCATTTCATTTATTCTGTAAAGTTATTATATTGACATTTTGTTGTGATGGAAATATTCTTCCTTATGGGATGATTAAGAACCTCAAATACAAAGTCAAATACAACTCAGTTATTAATAAATAAAATAACAAAAAGAGATTTTAGATTTTTTATTGAGAAAATACATGTAAAACAGATATGTTGAAAATTTAGTTGAAGATAATTGTTTTTTTTTTCTTTTTTGCTAAACTAGTAATATTATTATTTTCCCTTGCATAAAAATTATTCAACTGAGCACTTAAAGACCTCCAGACAAGCAGATTTTCTATTTGTTTCTACACTGTGATTCTCATCACAAAAGTCCACATGAAAATTCAGCCAAAACATTCAAGGTTATGTGGATATCCAATTTTCTTTCGTTTACTGAATGAAGAGAAGAACAAATTTTTGTCAGTTTACCAATAACTCCATAATTATAGATACCAGCATTTTGTTGTAGTATCATTAGGATATTGCAGAGAATCTCTATTAATTCACTGAAAATAATTTATTTTAGGGATTTCTTCCAGATATAAAATTCTTATAACTGTTGCATTTCATTTTATCAAAAACTGTATAACAACAATAACCAGCTAAGTATAGTATAACTGGAGCATTGTTACAGTAACCAAAGATAAAATTGCCCAGTTGGGTGGGCTGTAAAATACACCAACTATATCTCTGCAGAAGGGTGTAAAACAATAGCAATACCAGTGTGCAAACAGATTAGTTCTAACTCGTTTAAAAATGAAATTACCTACAAACTTTTCACTTACAAATCATATATGTATATCTATTTAACTGTTTCCAAACAAATGACTGATGTTAAATTGTTACTGTTACATAGCAATACTTGAAACTAAGTTCAGTGTGGGAGCTAGGAAGCATGTTTTTGGTGTGACCAAACATAGCAAAAGTGGCCAGTTAGAGCTCACATTGTATGCCAGAAGGACAGGGAGACCAGAGTTAGGCATAGAAGAGTTAATCCATATTTTCTGGAGCTGTACCCCAGGGTCTGGTGTGAAGTGTCCCCCTTCCCTGTTGAGAAAGATGTCACAAAATTTTGTTAGTTTCTTTTTTCGTGTGTGTGTGTGTGTGTGTGTGTGTGAATGTGACACACCACTCCAGCTTTGTGCGGCTTTGATCTGCTGGATAATCTTGAGGTCCAGGTCATTGAGCAATTGCACTATGCAGAAAGGTGCATGCATTGTGTTTTTGTTTTGTTTTGTTTTTTCATGTATAACAATTTTACATTCTTTTATATTACTTATATTATATATTGAAAGTTTTAAGATCCCTTTTTTATTATATCAGATTTAATGATTGTAATGTCCAATTTTAGAGTATATATTCATGTTTTAAAAAACCTTATGTCAATAGAAATTTTTAATCCTTAACATAAACTCTGTTGCTTCTGAGAAACTTATAGCAAAAAACTTATAGATGTCCTGCTTGTTAAATTCTTCAGGTTTCATCTCATGTAAAACCTCTTCTTGATGTCAATCAATGACCATTCAAATGATTCCGTTATCTCTAAACAAGAGATAATCAGAAGAAGCAAGAACATGAGAATATGGAGGGTAAAGCAATTTTTCCCAACCAATGTCAGATGTAAAAAATGTTCACAGAATGATAAGAGTTTGAAATGTGATTTAGAGTTAAAATTATTTATGCCATATCCTGCTAGCAGCAGAAGACCTCAAGGAATATAGAAAACTCTCACCCATGTTACCTTTCCACTTATCCAACAATTTCTGCTTTATACAGACACACAGCTAAGCACACTCATCCTAAACATGTAATAGGCTTAGGAATATTTAATAGTTTAAGAATTGATTTATTCAGCAATCAACACATCAAATTGAAAGTCTAAATCAGTTGTTTTCCAACCATTTTGTGGCCTCTTCTTCCAATCTGCCTTTGCTGAATTGTGTTCGTAGATAATCATCATCATCATCATCATCATGTCACGCTGGTAGCACGGATATCCCTGACCCTCTCTTGCCACTCCTCCCTATCGTTCATTGCCCTAGGCAGGTCTTCAGGACAACATCTTGTATCCTCACATAGCTGCTGAATGTATGTTCGTGCTGGTCATCCTGCTTTTGCACGGCCATGTGGGGGTCCATAAGAGTACATCTCTTATGAGTTTGTCCCTGCTTCTCCAGCAGTGTCCTGCATGTCTGGTTCGTCTAACTTGAATAGTTTTCGTGATAGGAGGCAGGTGGCCGTACAGTTGGTGTCTTGTGGGGTGTTGCCGCCAGGACTTGTTCAAGATTGCACGCAGCATTCTTGTGTAATTGCCGTCTAGCTTCTTCTCCAGCCGTTTTGTTAGCGTCCATGTAGTGCACCCATATAGCAGTATCGATGGGACCGCTGCCTGGAAGAAACTGCGTTTCATTTTATCGGTTAGGTCTGATTTCCATATAATCGATAGCCTATTGATAGCTTTCCATGCCTTCGTTTACCTCGTTTCGATGTCCTTTTCAGTTGATTCGACGCTGCTTCCCAGGTAAGTGAACTTGTCTACTAGTTTAAGAGGGGTTCCTTCGAGAGTGGAGATGTCCCCCGTTTGATTATAGCACATATATTCCATTTTGTGTGCATTAACATAGAGGCCTATACCTGTGGCTGCTCGTTCCAAACTATGCAGTAGTGTATCGGCTTGGTCGGGTGTATTTGCCAGTATCGTTATGTCATCGGCATAGTCAGCGTCGGTAATTGTTTTTGCAGGGTACCTTCTGCTTCTTTTCTTCGTCAGCTCAAAGCCATTCTCTCTGATTTTGTCAATCGATGTTCTAAGTACGTAGTCTAGACAAATGATAAAGAGGTACGGAGCCAGCGTGTCCCCTTGTAGTACTCCTGCTACAATGTCGAAGTATTCTGTGTCTCCATCTGGTGATTGTACTTTTACTTTTGTGTTTCTATAGAGAATCGTTATTGCTGCTACGGTTTCTTTAGGTATGCCGTACGCTAGTAGGATTTGTTCTATCTTTCCTCTGTGAATGGAATCGAAGGCCTTGGTAAAGTCGACAAATATTAATGTCGCTTGTAGGTTTTTTGCCCGTACACCTTCAAGGATTCTACGGATGGTTAATATTTGTGAGATTGTGGATCTATTTCTTCACAAGCCATTTTGGTTTTTCCTAAGTATGTTGTCGATTTTGGGTTCTATGCGGTTTCGTAGTAGGGCATTATAAATTTTGGCTGCTATGGATGTAAGTGTTTTTCCTCAGTAGTTTTTGGCTAATCCCAGGTCCCCCTTTTTAGGGAAGGGGAGTATGCATCCCTTCATCCATCTATCTATCGGATTTTGATTGTATACTGCGTTGCAGTGTCGGAGCAGTATGTCGTCGAATTGTCTGGTCTTCCATACTTCTGGGGGAATCTCGTCCAGGCCTGCAGCTTTCCTATTTTTAATTTTTCTGAGAACCGAGTCGAGTTCTTCTTGTGTGAACGGTCCTAGTTTAATGTCTAATTGTTTACTAATTATTCTGGTGATTGGTTCATGTGTTATTTTCGGTGGGTTTTCTAGTAGGTTTTCGAAGTGCTGTTTCCACAGTTTTATTCTTTCTTGTTGGTTTGCTGCTTTCAGTTTTGCTTTGGCTGTGTTCTTTCTTCTACTCACTTCGTTTATTGTTTGCCAGGCTATCCTAGATTGTCTATCTTCCACCGAGTCTCTAATCTTATCTATCTGATTTTGAATGTATTCTGTCTGTTCCTTTATATATATGCCTGCTAATTGATATTGTGCTGTTTTTAGTTTTAAGGCATTTGTGTTTGTTGGGTTTTTTCGATAGTTTTTGGAGGCTGTTTTCACTAGTGCACGTTTTTCTCTCACCGATGGGACTCTATATTTAGTTTTGAGTTTTGTTGGAATGCATTTCGCTGCTGCCTCGAGGTGCGCATTGACGAAATTTTCATATTCGTCGTTTGGTGTACTTTTTTCCGTCTTTTCTTGTAGTGCTTCAAATCTGTTTCTTAATTCTAATACGTATTTATCTCTTATATCTCTGTTGTTCAAAAGGGCCCAGTCATAGTGTTTGGTGGTCTCTGTTCATTTGGCGTTTTTTCATAGGCTTAGCTGTATTTTCGCCGTGACTATTCGGTGATCGGTGGACACACCCTTGCAATTCATTGCACTATTTTTCCATTTCTTGTTTATAAGGACGTAGTCTATCTGAGCTTTAGTATTGTTTGCGTACATGTATGTCCATAGTTTGCCCTCCTTTTTTTGGTAGTTTGTATTGAGGCATGCTAATCTATTTTCTATCATGAAATCTGTTAGATGTTGCCCATTCCTATTTGACGTGTTGTGGAGGCTGTATTTGTTGTTTCCGTTTTTCACGATTTGGGCATTCATGTCTCCGCCAATGACTCACATGTTGTGTTTCGGGATGCTACGCACTAATGAGGATAACTCATCGTAGAAGGTGACTAGTTCAGTTTACAATGAGTTATCCTCATAGATAATAGTATGTTTTATTTACATAAAAAAGCAGATATTACTCTTGGATTCTAAACAAAATGTAACAAACAGTATCTTAAACTTAGTGCTATCAAACACTGAAACATTTGACAATAACAGTGAAAATTTCAGTTAAAATCTAAATCAGTTGACTTTTTAATTGATATAGACCGGCAGTTTAAAGTTAGTTGGTAGTTGGATACAGGTTTTCATGATATTGGGTTATACTGTTGATAAAGCAATTCTCATTTCTTCATCAACCGTTTTCAAATTTTCTTTTGTCTTTGTCTTGTTATTTGTCAAAGTAGAGAAAGAAGATTTACATAGTTAAATTGTTAAAAACAAGCAGAATTACCAAAACTATTCTGGATTTTGTTGGGTTCTGCATAGAAATTTATATCCCAAAACAATCTGATTCCATTTCTAAATATTTCAGACTTAAATATCGACCATTCCTTTTCTCAACAACCTTTTCTCTTTCTCTCTGGGATAATTCACATACTTCAGATCTTATGAATAGGAATACCTTTAAGGTAATCCTCCAACAAAACTTTTAAGGGAGATAATTCATTCAATGTAACAAAGTTACATCCCTTGAACCGTAAAGAGATGGCAGATCATTTTCTCTCTCATCCGATATTATTAGTGTACTGAGGAAAATTCTAATTGGTTACTCAATGTTTGTGGTTTTGAAAAAATGCAGAAAGATATCTATTTTAACATTAATAATTTGAGGATGATATTTTCCGCAAATTAATCCCCGGCAGCTTCAGTTATAAGGAAAACTTCAGTTATAAGGAATTTTTATTCCTCCAGTGATGTTCCATGAATTTAATTGAACACTGATCAGACAAAAATAATATTTTTAAAAATTCGGATCAAATTTTCAAAATAAAAACCAAAAGAAATTTTATTTCTAATGTAAAACACATTAGACAAGTTAAAAAAAAGAAACAAACTGGTCAGTGCATTTTCATAGTAAAAGTTTATTATCTACACTATTCATTAGATGCCATGTCAGTTGGGGCCATAGACTGCACCTTTCCCTTCTCACCCCTCCTCTCAATGAGGCTACCAGTGGCTGAGCCTTTCATGATCTGGCAACCAAAGAGATCATGTGACTTGCAGCACTCCACTTTGGCCCTTACGAGGCTAGATGGGTGGTTAGTGAGGCTCCATCTAATCAATCAGCTGGTCATATCAGTCCTCTTTCAGATTTTTGCAAAATTTAAATCAGAGGGTCAATCATGCTGAAGAAAGACCCATACATATTCCTATCTCTTGGTGAGTAATTATCTTGGGAATGAAAATCCAGGAACACAATGTAACTGTCTAGATCAGCATGAGTATACACATTATGTAGCTCTGATATCTCTTGGCAAATGGGTTTTTTCCTTGGCATATCCCCTAGTGGGCCTCTGTGGTAGGTAGGGAACATAGTCAATGAAACTGAAAACTTATTTTTATGGCTTCTGAAAAAAAAGACCCAATTATGAATCCAATTAAAACCAAGAACAGTACTCCAAATTTATTTTACTTGAATTAAATGAAGAACTTCCTCTTACAAAATCATCACTATTTATTATAAGGAAAATTATTTCTTCAATAATTACCCCAATTTTTTTTCTAACGAAATGCACAAAGATCATGATTAAAATTTTTCTAAAAGTTTAAAATTCTTTTTAAATAGGATTTTGTGGTTGTGAGAGGTTAGTTTCTGCACTGTGACTATTTTCTGTGTTTGTAAGTACACAAAAAGATTTCTATGAAGTAATTCATCTTTGGTGATTACATTGGATGTAGTTACACTGTGATTGTGTGAATGCAAGTTCAAATCACGTACTTGTTAATATTTGCAATAAGCATTCATTTTAAATGTACAAAATAAGATGAAGCAGATTAAGTGGCTGTTGGTGGTGAAATGGTTAGTTATGGGATTGTCATCATTTTGATAGGTGTTTGAATCCTATGTCAGTCAGTACTTTTTATAAATTGTTTTAAGAATCATTAGGTTTATAAGTGTGGAAAATGACATTGTTTATTGACCTGGCCATTGGCTGGGTAGTGGTATGAGCCATATGAACCGGGCTTGCCAGTCCTAATTTTGACTCTTGCAAGATTTTGCTTTAATGGACACATTGCTGCAACTTGAATTATTTGGAAAAGGCTATGTTTGGAGATGGGGAAGGTCTAGCTCTGGATTTACCTTTTTTGGCAAATCCTTTGCTGGACATTTGTCATCTGCCAAGCAGATGTGCTTAAGCAGCCATGGTCTAGGGCTGGCTTTTTCCCCTACATTTTATGACCTAGTTATATATAATTAAGAAACTGATTAAAAACATAAAAAGAGCAGTAATAAATAATAAATCAATAAGATTTATTATTCATTACTGCTCTTGAAGTGATGTAAATTGGTGGAGAAATGAGGTAACATAATTCTGAAAGAAAAATAGTTTCTTATGATGAGGTGCTGGGTTTTCTTGTAAATGTAAATATAAACAATGTATTGCAATTCCTTAACATTCAGGCATAAAATCACCCCAGACAAGTTGATATGCTATTAAAATCAATTATATAACTTTTTCTAATCTTGGCTACTAAACCTTTGTTCTTTGAGTTTTATCCCAATCATTCAAACATGTTTTTCATGCAATTTTTTTCTTGGTGCTGTACTTTGGGGCAGTTCATTTTTTTTTCCATAGGTTTTGCATTTAATATTTACATTAAAATCTCGATTTTCAATAACTGTGATGACAGTGTTAGGGTTCTGTTAATTGTTGGTTGGTTACCTTCTAACAACCCAATCGGTTGGGGCTGCAGAATACATCGACTGCATCTTTGCAGAGGGATAAGACTCCTCAACAAGTGTCCTGGATATGACTCTGAACAATCAAATAGTGAGGTTCCAGTAATGTTGGAGCTTTGAGGAATGTAGAGTACCCCTTCATTGCCATCACTCCCAGGTCCACTCTGGCCCATGGGGTGGTAGCATCTGATAGGGTCCTATCTATGGGTCTAATAGAATTAAACTGTGTATTTATGCTAAACTGAATTACTTAAAATAGAACTGTTTTGATATTTAAACTGCATACTTATGCTAAACTGAATTGCTTGAAATAGAACTGTTTTGACATGTAAACTGCTTCCTGATGCTAAACTGAACTGTTTGACTAAACTGAATAGCTTGAAATAGAAATGTTTTTGACAATTAAACTGTGTACTTATGCTCAACTGAATTGTTTGAAATAGAACTGTTTATTTGTATAAAAATGGATGTGGCATTAAATAAACTACAAAGGTTGATATGCCATAAAATCCAAACAAACTTCTGATAACCTACACTTGATGCATGTGGACTTACATCTCCATAGCAATTATGATGGTATGAGGTATTCACTGGTGCTAAAAACTTATGGAGAGTAAGATGAATTTTTTTTTATTTAGGAAAATGTAATTTTCCTTTTATAAGAATAGAAAACAGACTTATTGACTTGAAAAAAATTCAAAAGTCAATTTGAAAAGTTTAACTGTAATAGTTTTACCTGTTTTTTTATCAAATGCTGACGATTATCTTATGTCTTCAGTTCAAAAATGAAGTTCACATACCTGAAAAATAATTTCAAAAGAAACCACCACATAGTTTACATCTTATTTATTGTTAAATGAAGGAATGAATTGCTAAGGATATATAGTAAAAAAAATTGTCATCGGGGTTAATTTAGTGGAATAAAGAAATATGCCAATCAAAAACTCATGAATTAATTTTTTCATTTTTATTTATTTATTTTTTTTTTTACTGCATATCATCCTTTTTAAATCATTTAATGCCGAAAACAATAAAACATTTTTGTCGATACAGTTTTTGAATAAGATCAGCGGTGAAAGCATTATATAATCCATAGCTGAAGGGAATAATTATTTATACCTTTCCTAAGGATATTATCCAAATGTGAATATAAAGGGAAAGATTGAAATTCAAAGTCCGGCTATCCACTGAATCAAGTGAATTTCCCTATTTTAATTTAAAGTTAAAATATATCTTCATTTCTTAGAAAAACAATATCTTTAGGGAAATTTTGCTAAAAAAACAACAGAGTTCTTATTTAAAATGATATTTTGAAATATTTTGAATCCATTGTTAATCCTCCTGGATGAAATAAAAAGATATTTTTACCTTTCAAAAAAGATACACTTAAAAAATTCTAGGATATTTGGTAATTCAATTGCATTAAAAAAATATTTTAATAGTAAAAAATGAAAAAAAAAATGTAAAAAATTAATGTTTCTATTTCATTTATATTGCCCAGTCGGCTGGGGCTGTAGAATACACCGACTGCTTCTCTGCAGAGGGGTAAGACCCCCCCAACGAGTGTCCTGGATATGACACTAAACAATCTGATGGTGAGGTTCCAGCAATGCTGGAGATTTGGGGAATGCGGAGTACCCCTTCATTGCCATCGCTCCCAGGTCCACTCTGGCCCGGAGTGGTAGCACCTGATAAGGATCCTATCTATGGTTTAAATAGAACTAACAGCATACTTATGCTCAAATGAATTGTTTGAGTAAACTGAATAGAGAAATTGAAATAGAAATGTTTTTGACAATTAAACCGTACTTACATTTAAACTACGTGATTATGCTTAACTGAATTATTTGAAATAGAACTGTTTTTTGACATAAAAACTGTATTTACACTTAACTGAATTATTACATATAACTGCTTGAATAGTTTGAAATGGAAATGTTTTTGACAAACTGTGTACTTATGCTTAACTGAATTGTTTTAAATAGAACAGATTATTCACATAAAAATGAATTTGGCGTTAAATAACCTACAAAGGTTGATATTTGAGTATGCAGTATGGTCAGAGGATTGCCCTGCATTCGCTTTGCATGGGCAAGACCAAAAACTTCACAAGGTTCAGGCGTCCATCTCCACAGGTTCTGACAGGCCTTTGGCTAGGCTAGGCTTATTGCCTGGCACCTGAGGCCTCCTTTTGAAATGGAATAATTTTACACATTGAAAATATGAGAGAAGAAATTTCAGTGTTTAAATTGAACATTAATAAAAACACATACCAATGTTTACTTTAATAAAGCAACTAATGTAAAATACAATAATTTTCCCTTTTTATTTTCAAATAAAAATCTACGGCAAAAATCGAACGTTAGTTTTTTTTTATGTAATTTTTAAGAAAGTATTCTATACTTTAGGGATTGTAGGCTTTGGTGCAACCATTTGTAATAAATATGTAAAGAATTATTGGCTTTTAATAGATGTGACTTTCTATTATACAAGTCTCTTTTTTTCTTGTAAAATAAATTACAAGAAGGCACAAGGCCTTAAGTTTTTTTTTGGGGGGGGGGAAGGGAGCAGTCTTGCTTTAACTATTGTTAACTAAGGGATCCTAGCTAGCCACATTCGCTGACCCATTCAACAGTACAATATATAACCATTCATCCATCACCATGCACGCAGCAACCACCAAAATACCACATTTGCTCTATGAAAAAGGCCTACTTAAAACCCGAAAGTTATGTATAATTTTATTTACAATTTATGATTTATTTATAATGAATGTATATGATGGGGATGGGAGAAAACCCTTGAAATATATCAAAGCGAGACTTTCCTTTTTACAAGTCTCAAAAGAGAGTCTTGATGACTAAAATGATATTACAAAAGAATATTCGTAAAAAAAAAGGTCAATCTGATTTTAGTTTGCTTATCGGGGTGAGCGCGGACGCAGACCCCACACTTAGAAATAGCGCACCCGAGTCGCCCACATTTGGGGCGATCGCAAAGGTCAACCCAACCGGAGTGCAATGGAGGGGCCTCGCTCTGGGAGAACGGCCTAGCTGATCACCGTTAACTCCTGTGCCAGGTAAGTATGAAATTTGGGCAAAATACCCTTTTTTATATACAACACTTAATTCCCCTTAGCATCAACTCATCATATAAAGAAAATTAATACGCTAAAATAATCAAAGCTTTCTCATCATTAAAACCTATATACTAAACTTAGTTCTTTTCGATTTAACACTTTTTGGTCATTCAATTAATCATTTCTACTTTGGATTTTTATTGGTAGATTGCACTGAAAATAACTCAGTTTACTAATCAAAAGTCAAGGTCGAATCAAACGTCATTTCCGTATATCATTTTTATTGTTTAAAAAATTTAACACGTTAATATTTTTCTACCTCAGATTAAAAAAAAAAAGATTTCTAACAAAATAACGAATGATTCTTAACATTTTAAAAACATAATCTAACTAAAAATAAAATAGAAAAACATGAATTTTCCTTTCATTTCCGGTAAATAAATAAATCGAATTCAGTTTTAGGCCAATTCATCATTTTTCATAAATATTTTTTTTTATATATATAATTTTTTGCGTCGTGTTTTCAATCGATAAACTTAGTAAAAATTGTTTTCGAAAATATTTTCAAAGGCTGTTCAACTTACAAGGCAACTAATTTCGGAAAGTGAACCCTCACTTTCCGTCCATCTTTAAACAAAAATGAAAGTAAAACAAAACGGGTTATTTTTGATAAACGAGTTGTGTTGTCTCCGGTGGTATAATGGTCAGCAAGCTATATTAGCAACGTTTCACGAGTGTGTTCGAGTCTCATTGAAGTGCCCCATTTATACGGCCTTGTGCCACACACTACACTTTTACATTATAAGTTTTTAATGTTAAAAAAACGAAAAAAAGAGTTTCTCTAACTTTTAATAAAGAGAAATTCGGCTTCAATTTATTCATGCTCCCTAAAAAAATAAAATAAATACATCAAATAGTTGTCGGCGACCGTCGTCCTTTTTCAATAGCTACTACATAGAGGTGTGAGGGGGGCGCTACTCCATTCCCTGGATTGCTCCACTTTACTCTTGATCCATGTCTTATAATGCTGAGTGTTAAGCAAGGCAGCATCAAGTACCATTTTTGAGTCTACACCTTGCAATAATAGTAGTTATTTATTGATCTTTGCTTTATTTGGCACTCAGTGAGAATTAAACACATTAATCATTGTCAGCTATCACATCACTTAAGATGTAAATTAACCAGATTCATAACAAGTCTACAAATATTAAGAACCTAATGAGGAATGAACTTACTAACCGTGACACCATATTAACATCTACACACCTCGTCGTAGTTGTACTTTTTGAATTTCTTTGATGAAGTATTGAAATCGTTATTAATTTTTAACTAGAGTTTCTTTCTCTTACTTCTTTATCCCAAGTAGTAGTAGTAGTAGTAGTAGTAGTAGTAGTAGTAGCAGTAAGTTATCTGAATTTCTTAGAGGGAATATTGTCATTAATAATCTAACAGGTATTTTCTTTCCATTATACTTTTATTGCTTCTGTTGACAATTAATGATTTGACCAGAGATAATAATCTGATTTAGATATCTGGAAGTTGTTGAAGAGAATGTATGACAGGTAGTTAGAAAAGAATTTGTTGGTTTGTTTGTTTTACGGAATATCAACCTCATCGGTCATTTAATGCCGAATCAAGTTAAGGAAAATAAATGTGAAAAGAGCTTCAAAAGAGAGGTCTTAGGAATTAATGATAAACTTTAGATAATTAGTCGGTTATTTGTTTTTCATTCGGAGTTTATTTGTAGGGAATCATGATCATAAAAAAACACAAACAAAAAACAAAAACAAAAACAAACAAACGGTGAAACAGATTGGGTAAGGAGATCAGTTTGTTAGAATATATCTAGTAAAGAAAGGGTTTATAGAAGTAATTTGGTCTTATTGTAAATTTTTTTAGATTTTTGTGTATAATTTCACTGCTTTTAGAAATGATATCACATTATTTTAGTGTTTTGGAAGAGTTCCTTCATATTGTTTGCACGATAGAAGGTTTTTCTTATATGGGCTAGGTCGGTACATTCGATGAGAATGTGCCTCACGGTGTATTTGGTCTGTTTATTTGTCGCTGCCTCCCACCAGACACGACTTGACACATGGTCAAAAGCCCGAAGGCCCAATAAAGTGGGGATAAAGGGGAGGAGAAGGGATGAGTGGTTATATATTGTACTGTTGAATGGGTTGGCGAATGTGGCTAGCTAGGTCCCCTTAGAATATATAGAAAAGCATGACCGCTTCCTTCCCCTCCCCCCAAAACCTCAAGGCCTTGTGCCTCCGTTGTATTATTACAACGAAATAAAATAAAGGGGGGGAGGTCGGGAACAAGCCGAGGCTCGAACCCTGCTGGTCTATGCTCCTCATCGGCTCACTTGGTGCAATGTGAGCCTGATGAGACAAGCAGTTTCACTAACCCAAATGTGGGTCCGGGCACGTATGCGGGGTTATGGCTTGAACTAGACACCAAGGTCTAGTGCCATACATAGGTTTCGAGAAAGTCCGCAGGGTTGTTGTTTTCCTTTGAGTAAATAAGAGTGTGTTATCCTTGTATGACCTATCTGGAGTCTGGACAATGTAATTTCCTCTTTTCGGTTTTTTTAAAGCTTTGCTTCCATTCCCCCAGGGTGGGTTTAATTTCTAATAATTCATCATTTTCATTATTGTTCCAGCGTTGATGTCTTTGCTGTAGTATTTATCTATTTATTTTCATTTTAAACTTTGTATGTGGTATTTTAAATTTCTTTTCAGTGGTTAAGTTTATGGTAGACCTAGCTGCTTTATCCACTTGGTCATTTCCACTGATGCCAGTATGACTTGGGACCCAGCATATCTCTATATCATTGTCATTTGATAAATTCTTCAATTTACAAAGTATTCTTATTATTAATGGGTGATCAAATTTTCGGTTTTTTAGTGATTCTAACACTGATAGTGAATCTGAAAAGATGATGAATTTCTTATTTCTTGATTCTGAGATGAGGTCAAGAGCCATATTGATTGCACAAGCTTCTGCACTGAATATAGAGGTATCATTTAGGAGATGTTTTTTAAAAAAATTTTCTTTTATGTATTGTATCACATCCTGTTATTTTATCCATCCGTGAAGATGTGCAAGTGTTTAGGATATTTCTCAACTTTTTCTACTTCCACTTGGAAAATTAGTGGATGGGTTTTATTTTTGTGGAACTTATGAAGTGTTAAGATTATGTTTGGAGTCCTTATAGTCCAAGGTAGAATATCTGGTATGATTGTTTTATGGATTTCAGTCAGGTCTACTTCTGCTTCTCCAATGATTGTTTCCATCTGGAGGCCAAAGGGTTTTATGGCTTTTTCATTCTTTTGGAATAGCTCTCTGTACTTGGGATGAAAAACTTTATGGTATGCTGGATTTGTTGGACATGACTTTAATTTGATGTAGTACTGGATGGCTAGTTAGCAGCTTCTAATATTTGCAGGAGCTTCATTAGCTTCTGCATATAGGCTCTCAGCTGGGGATGTTCTAAAGGCTCCAAGTACTAGCCTTAAGCCTCCATGATAGATTGGGTCGAGGGTTTTCAAGTAGCTCTTTCTAGCTGATTGGTATATGATACTGCTATAGTCCAATTTAGATCTAATTAATGATCTATATAATAATAATAGCGTATGTCAGTTAGCTCCCCATTCTTTGTCGGCCACTACATGCAGCAGCTGCAATGTTTTATTGTATTTAATTTTTAGATATTTTAAGTGTGGAATGAAGGTCAGTTTCTTGTCAAATATTATCCTCAGAAATTTATACTCATCTACAACTGGGATTTCTACACCATCGAGTTTCACACAGGGGTCATTGTGCAATTTTTTTTTGCGGGGGGAAAACAAAAATTGACACATTTTGTTTTAGTTTCAGAGAACTTGAAGCCATTTACTATTGCCCATCTGCTGATTTTCTTTAGTCCTAGTTACAATTTCCGTTCGATTGTGTGCATATATTTCGATTTGCAATATATCATGAGGTCATCCACATATAGTGACCCATTGATTCCAGGTGGCAAATCCTTGGTTATATTATTTATCTTTATATTGAACAGGGTTATTAGATAAGAATCCCTCGATAAATTGTGGTAATTTGCCCTTTATACCTAGTTCATGCAGTTCCTTCATTACTCCGTATTTCCATGTGGTATCATCGGCTTTTTCCAGGTCAAAGAATATAGCTGTGAGGTGTTCTTTTTTAATGAAGGCTTCTCTGATGTTTGATTTTAGGTGTATTAGATGGTCTATAGTGCCCCTCTTGCTGCGGAATCCGCATTGTAAGTTGGATATAAGTTTGTTCGATTCCAAATACCATGTCAACCTATTGTTTATTATTCTTTCCATTGTTTTGCATAAGCAACTGGTTAAGGAGATAGGTCTAGTTTTGTGGATATGAGCTGTCTTTTTTTTAGCTTGGGGATTGGTACCATTGTGGTTTGTCTACATAAATCTGGGAATTTTCCCTCTGTCCATATTTTGTTCAGTATTTTCAAGAGAAATTTTAGAGATTTTTCCCGAAGTTTTTTTTTTTTAGAAATTTGTAATGGATTTCGCCCAGGCCAATAGCAAAATTATGTGATTTTTCTATGGAGTCTTAATTCTCTTAGTGTCAATAAATTATTATACTCTTCAATATTTTTTGATTTGAAGTTTAGTTTATGTTCTTCTGCATCTCTTTAATGGTTATAAATTCTTTTTTGCCATTTTGTTTTGATGGGTTTTAGAGAAAGTTTCTGCTAACAGTTCTGTTACAGTTTTTTATCAGTTATTACAGAGTTATCTTTTGAGAAATGCTTTATTGGTATTGTTGGTTGTTTGCCTGCAATTTTCCTGATCATTTCCCAGATTACCTTCGGTGCAGTTGAGCAGTTTAATTTGATGTAATTTTGCCAACATTTTTTTTTTTTTTTTGCTGCTTTTATCTCTGCAGATTGGATGTTGTTGGTTCTTTTTGGAATTTTTTGAATGCTGCTTTTTGCCATCTGATTGCTTCCCAGCATTTGTTGTTAAACCTGGGTCTGTTTTGCTTATTTGGTGTTGCATTCTTGGGGATACCATCTATTGCTATGGAGTTCAGCGTTTCAGTGAAATATTCTATAGTGTCATTGTTTGGTTCTTTATGTGTTAGTTTTTCTTTGCATTTTTCTTCAAATTTTTCCCAATTAGCTTTGTCTAATTTCCAATGTGGTATCCCCCCGCCCCAGGTTTTATGTTATTTAGAAGAATTGGAAAGTGATTGCTGCCATAAGTATCATCGTGCACTTACCAAAAGTGCATAAAATAATCCAGGCAGTTCTAATATCTTTTCTTAGGATTCCGTAATCAACTCAGTTGGCGAATTTGTATACAAACCAGATGAAGAAGTAACATTTGGAGCATTCTTTCGGAGGTATGATGAAATATTGCAAAAAGACTGTAACATGGTCGGATGCAAAAAAGTTGTGATTATTACTGGGTAGGTTCGGCACGGTGAAACATGAAAAGTATGCAAATTTTATACTCCCAAGATATCCTAGAGAAACTTAATTCCAGGAAACAAAACAAATATTAAGAAAAATATGTGGGTGTTCACTTTTCAACACATAATGGCAGTGTTTGAATCTTACAAAGAAAGAAAATGAAAATTACATGACTTTTGCCAGTATAATCAACGGAGAATGTGAAAAATTTAGATTGAGCAAAATAACACCAGATGTTTAAATGCTTAATTTTTATTCAGGGTCTGACAGCACCCAGAGATGCAGAAATAAGATCGAGATAGCTAACAAAATTAGAACAAGACCAAAAGATAACACTTCAAAATCTTGCGGATGAGAGTCAACGTATTTTAAATTTAAGGGCAGACACAGCAAAAATTAAGGAACAAGATATTTCTCATATTCATGCAATCCAGAATAAGCCAAAAGGTAGGACAAAAGAAACTTCATTTAAAATTAATCCCTGCTTTGATTGTAGCAAATTAAACTTATTTAAAAATTCTCCTTTTAAAAAACAAAGAGTGTAAAAGTTGTGGGAACAAAGGACATAAATTTTCCCATTGCAGAAAAAAGCCCAAAAGTAAAATGAAAAATAACAATTTGGTCCATTAAACAAAAAGCAGTCAAGATAATAAAAAGAAAATATATAAATGTTCAACTAAATAATAAAAAAGTCAAATTTCAATTAGACACAGATTCAGACTTAAAAATAATAAATGCTGAAACCTGGAAAAGAATTAACAGACCAACTTTAATTACTTCTAAGAGAGAAGAAAAAATGCCAGAAGGGTGATGGGAGGTAAATTAGAATTTTTGGGCAAAAGCGTCACAAATGTTTTTTTTCCAGGGAAAGAGAAAAAAATTAAACACATTTGTTATGGATCGATCATAAAACCTCTTTAGTATGGATAAGATGAAATGTTCCAGCTTTATTTCATTCACCTCCATCATAGCCCCAATAGATGCACATACAAGAATAGGAGACAGCTGAGAAAGTTTGGCTTAAATCCAGCCACAATCTCCAGAAAACAAGGGTCAACATTATCATATTTACCAACCCCTCCACTTGGGCAGGATATGAGACGAGGTCAATTTTTAAGCGGAGTTTAACAGGTTTGAATTCAGACTTTTCCTTCTCCTAAACTAATTGCCTCACCAAGGCTGAAGAACCCAGTCTGCCCTACTATTTACCCATAGCTGGAAGGAGAATATTTGGATTCACACCTTTCCCAAGGGTATTAGTGCTATGTGAAATGCTATCAGTCTTGACAAGGGTCAACATTATCAAAAGCTTTGAATTAATCTAAATAGATCAGCACAGTATCACCAATGACTTTCACAAAAAATGTGTTTATCAAATCAAAACTGTTTTGAACAGTCCTATCCTTATTATATAGTCTGTAATAGGCTGATTCCAGTCTTCTCAAAGAAGTTAGCCCTGCATAGAGGGAAATAACTTTCAGCTTTCCTTTTGAAAAATAATGTTCCTTTAAAATTGTTAAGGCTTTTCTTCTATTGTCTTGTGCATCTCTTATTACTAATGACAGACTTTTATCATCCAAATACTGGATGAGTTCAGCAAAGACAGTTGGGTTCTTTTCTATGAAGTCAATATAACCCCTCTGGTATGTTGGTATTAGTATAATTTGATGTAAATGCTGAATTCTTAGATATCCAAGGATCTTCACTTCCCACAACTCATACTTGGATTCATCGCCATCAAAGAAAAAATTTTGCTGCTTTGGGCCCATAACCTGTTGGTATTTGGGTAGCCATCATGTTTTTGGTTGAGTGATACAAAATACTCCTAAGTAACAAGGCTGCATTAAGTCTAGACAGTTAATTTGCCATTGTTTATATGTGACTTGATCACCTGATTGGCTAATCTATTGCTTCTACTTTAGTCATCTTTGATTGGCTATTCTACGGATGGGGCGTGACTCTGCATTGGAGATACCTCTGGCCTCAGGGGTCCATCCCCCCAGGCTTTAACCCTCCTCAGAGGGGTTAGGTTTATCGCCTGGTGCCTGAAGCGCCCCAAAAAGGGGAATGCCGACGGGGCCCGAGGCATTTTTGGAACCGACGGACACATCTGAGCTTCAGCCCTGCGACCGGACCCACCTAAAAAACGGCCTTGTGCCACACTCGTACGTTGGTGGGGGCGTATGAAAAATATCAACATCTATAGTAGACCCCTCACCCCAAACAATTCAACAGTAACAATAGGATTGTAGTCTATCAGGAGAAAAGTAGACTGAGATGTTTGTCTATGTTTCTTCCTTCTGTTTTTCTTTTCTCTTCTGTCCTTCAGTCACTCCTTTCTTTCTTCCATTAGTTCATTCCTTCTATTACGATGCTAGGTTGATACTTGACCAAAAGCAGTCACCAAGTGTTTACGCCATTGACTTGCGTAACCACTTTCGTTAACCACAAGCCCTTGTTTTTCTTCACCTCCACGTAAGGCAGGTAACATCCATTATAAGAGATCTTGAACTTTTTCTTTCATTCAAACCATAGATTTATATTCAATAAAATATATTTTCTCATTTAAAGATCTTTGTCTGATTTTTTTTTAATCAACGCAATTTACCCAGGTCCTGCTATAGTAATAATTATTAAATATATAGTAATGAAGACAATGTAATAAACAACCATTAATTTATAGCTACAAGGTGTTTTTTTTATCAGTAACATTAGGCCAAGAAACAAGGTAGGCTTCAATGTTTAAAAATATCCCAGTTGATTGAAGGGGGATATCCCACTTGGCTGTGGGAAGGGTATGTTGATAAGCATAACATGTAAACAAACAAGGAGAATTATAATAGATGTATTTCTGGAAATGTTGATACTTTAGTCATCAACATTTTCAATACATTAAAAAAAGAATCAATTTTTAGATAGAGAGAAACATCTGATTAAAGTTGACAATTTTTTTTCTTTTTTAACACAAACTTATTGGTTGTATCTGTTGGGCCAGTAAAATGGTAATTCCTGTGAATGGAGTGAGTGAGGGAGAGGCTCTCTGTGATTGGATATACTAATCATGTGATGAGCCCAGAAGTCTTGGCACAAAATCCTAAAAGCAGTTAGATTCCACCAGGCGTTCAAGTGAGGCAGTGACATTAAAAGCTCTGAGAGAGACAACCCTAAGATACCAGACATCTTCAGCATGCTGGTGAGTCCCTTAAAGTTAACTTTATACACACGAAGGACTGTATATTGTTATTGTTTTGTTTCACGTGTTGGTTAATAAATTGTTAGAATTAAACAAAGTATTAATTCATTTATTTGTTGCTGTTAGCCTTAAAATAAATGCTATACTAACATAATATGTATTTATCTTTATGCTTGGAATATCTCGTTTTCATCATGGGGATTTAAATAACTTTTATAAAATTTCTATTGCATTAGAATGGATGAAATTTATATAGACTAAAGATTAAATAGACACCTGTGAAATCATAGCTTAAGGCCCTGGATTTTCCTTCATTCCTTTTCTACTTTCAGGAAATTTCATTTTTTCAAATTTCATGAGAAAATTGTAATAAAATATGGTATAATTATCATTAAAATAAAATTCAAAGTTTTAAAGAAATAGATATCTTCAAAAATATTTTTCAATTTCAGAATCGAAATCAAGAAATAAATGACTAGACAATAAAACAATGGAACATGAATGTCCATAATCATCTTTGGAGTAGAACTACTAATTAGAGATTCCTTTTTTAAAAGCAAATATTCAGATAGTTAGGCATCTGAAAAATAACTTAAAGTAAAAAGAATTAGATTACCTTGATTCATAATTATTGTTTTGCAATCAAAAAAAAAAAAAAAAAAAAAAAAAAAAATCAACAGTAAATATAAAAGAATTCAAAAGAATAAAATTTGCAATATAAAAGTAATTAAAAGAGAATTAAATATGTGATATAAAAGAATTTAAAGTAAAATTTAACATGAAGAGAATGACACTAAATCCAAATTTACGATGTAGCTGGGTATGTTTTTAGGAGGCTTTAGTGTGTAATTTTAAATGGTAAGTTCCACAGCTTTCTAGTTCAGACACTGATTCAAAAAGATATCACAGAACCTCACCATCATATTGTTAAATGTCATATCCAGGGAACTCATTGGTGGGGGGTCTTACCCCTCTGTAGAGATGCAGTCAGTGTATTCTACATTGTCTACAAAATGATATTACACATCAAATACATCTTAGTTACTGGAAAGACAATCTGTTTTTAGTTTGATTATCGGAGTGAGCGCGGACGCAGACCCCACACTTAGAAATAGCGCACCCGAGTCGCCCACATTTGGGGCAATCGCAAAGGTCAACCCAACCGGAGTGCAATGGAGGGGTTTGGCTCTGGGAGAACGGCCTAGCTGATCACCGTTAACTCCTGTGCCAGGTAAGTATGGTATTTGTTGGTCGCCCCACCGAACGGGCAAGTATGGCAAAAGGCCTTTTTATGGTGGGTCTGGGTGCAGGGCCGTAGCCCACGCGCATCCGGCAGGTTCCATAAATGCCCTCGGCCCCATTGGCATTCCCCTTATTAGGGGCGCCTCAGGCGCCGGGCGATAAACCCAACCCTCCCGAAGGAGGTAAAAGCCTGGGGAGAAGGCCCCCTGAGACCGAAGGATAAAAATTCGCTGGCCAAAAGGCCGGGTAAGTATGGATATTTGTTGCTCGCCCCACCGAACGGGCAAGTATGGCACAAGGCCTTTTTTATGGTGGGTCCAGGTGCAGGGCCGTAGCTCACACGCATCCGGCAGGTTCCAAAAATGCCCTCGGCCCCATCGGCGATAAACCCAACCCTCCCGAGGGAGGTAAAAGCCTGGGGGGAAGGCCCCCTGAGACCGAAGGATAAAAATACGCTGGCCAAAAGCCAGGTAAGTATGAAATTTTCGGGCAAAATACTCTTATTTATATACAACACTTAATTCCCCTTAGCATCAACTCATCATATAAAGAAAATTAATATGCAAAAATAATCAAAGCTTTCTCATCATTAAAACCTATATACTAAACTTAGTTCTTTTTTATTTAACACTTTCTGGGCATTGAATTAATCATTTCTACTTTGGGTTTTTATAGGTAGAGTGCACGTAAAATCACTCAGTTTACTAATCAAGTGTCAAGGTCGAATCAAACGTCATTTCCATATATCATTTTTATTGTTTAAAAAATGTATTACGTTAATATTTTCCCACCTTAGGAAAAAAATCATTTCCAATAAAATAACAAACAGAAAAATTGATTCTTTACATTTTTTAAACAAACAGAAAAATTGATTCTTTACATTTTTTAAACAAACCGGGACATTGGCCCAGCGGTTAGAGTGTTCGCCAATGGCCCGGGAGACCTGGGTTCAATCCCAGGTCGAGTCATACCAAAGACTTTAAAAATGGAACTTGATACCACCTTGCTTAACACTCAGCATTATAAGGTACGGTTCAAGGGTAAAGTGGAGCAATCCTGGGAATGGAGTAGCGCCCTCCCCTACACCTTGGTGTAGTAGCTATCGAAAAGGGAGCCTTCGGGTCACCCTCGACTATGGTCGCTAACTTTACTTTACTTACTATAACTTAAAATAAAATAGAGAGACATGAGTGTTCCTTTCATTTCCGGTAAATAAATAAATAAAATTCAGTTCTAGGTTCATTTTTTATTAAGAAAAATATTTTTTTAAATCGATAAACATAGTAAAATTTTTAAAAAAATATTTTGAAAATATTTTCAATGGGGGTTCCAGTTGACAATGTAACTATCGTAAAGTGAACACTTACTTTCTATCAATCTTAAAACAAAAAATAAAACGAAACAAAACAAAACAAAACAAAAACAAAAAACCAAATTTTTTTATAAAGCAGTTGTGTTACTACTAATACTACACTAATACTAAAAGGGTGTCACGGGTGGTGTAATGGTTAACAAGCTAGATTAGCAACCTTTAACAAATGAGTTTGAGTCTCAATAAGTTTATAACAGAAAGTTGGAACGGGTTACCTTCACGTTAGTTCTAAGGAAAATAAATGAATCGCCAACCGATTCCAGCCTGACTGTGCACAGAGCCATTGTCTTCCTACACTGTTCGCTGCTGAAGTTTTGGTTGGTTTGATTGGCCGCCTTGGTCTGTCGCTGGCTCAACTTCTTTGGGGATGACGGATGATCTGATGTTGCTGGTGTCGCTGGTTCAGGTTTGGTTTCAGGAAACAATTCCGGAGAGGAAAAGAAGGATGGACTGAGCGATAGGAGTGATTTAGTTCATGAGAGGTCTTTGGGTGGATCTCGCTCATGGGAATGTGATCTTGGCTTGTGCAAGATTTGATGGGGACAGGTTTCTGGTGGTTGGGGAGAATGATGCAACAGTTCATGGTGAGATTGGGATGGTTCTATTTGTTGTGGGGGTTGTTGAGATTGTTTTTTAGGGGGGGTGCATGTTGTGGAGGAAGTGTTGGAAGTGGTGGCTGTGTTAAAGCCCGCTGGCATAGAGGTTGACTCTGAGGAAAAGCATTGGAGGGGCCTTCTAAGGGATCCTTCAGATGGGATGGCCTAGAGCATATTTTTTTGGAGGCCCCTTCTCCACTGTTTCTCCTTCTCTTTAGGTTTGTCGATGTCTCCATTGGTGTTTCTATTGTGGTTTTCGCTTTAGGTTTTTTTTTTGCCAAAGCCTTGGTTGCAGGGAGTACTGGGTGTACTGTTATATGGGCTGGTATTGTAACGTTATACCCTCTCGCCCCCACACATGTTAACTTTCTTCTAACCATGTCACTTCTTACGCCGGCCGGTGATCAACTAGTGGTTCGAGGGGGTAACGCACATTTCTTGCCACCACACAAGAATACGATCGAGGGAGACAGGAGAAAACAAAACAGACGAACAAACACGAACAAAGCTTGGGGTTAACCAAGAGCAGAGGAAGGTATGCAACACTACATGCATGTGCAGACTATCGCTAGCGTGGGTTACTAGCGAAAATTACACAAGCACCTCGAATGCAGACATCTTGAGTCGATCTTCTTCACTGGACCCTATCTTGTCTCCTACTGTCTCTGGAGTCCGGTGTTGACTGCCCCTGTCCGTGGTTCCACGCCAACCCTCTGCTGCTCGCCTCTCTGCTGTCCAGCGCCAACTGCCTCTCTGCTGGGTCACGTCGTCAACTCCCATTCGCGTCCCCTTACCACTTCCGGATACGGCGAGATTTCATGTCCAAGAATCCTTTGTCTGGTTTCGCGCCAAAACAGACTCGTCTGCTTTGGCGGCCCACCCACATAATGCTACACACCTCCCTCTCTTACCCTTGTCATTTATTCACAATAAATTACAACACAATTTAACAACAAGCAAAAAAACAAGAACATTTACAGGAAGTAACAACCGAAATTACAAAATTTTAAAGGGGTTCGGTCGTCCCCTAAAAAAACAATAAATAATATAACAACACCATATCATCATACACATAAAAAAAAAAAAAATAAATAAAAAAATATTGCTGGATTCAGCTCTTCCACCTTGCTTTCCTGTGAACAATTCTGGGGTCTCCTGACTCATCCCTATTCTTCATTCCAATAGGACTTTTCGATTCACCTCCAACATTATTCAATTTTTTTTCAATTCGCCCCGCCCCCACCCAACAAAACACAGGGGAATTTTAACCACCCATACCCAACGATTTCAAGAGGACTTTTCCATTCACCTCCAACATTATTCAATTTTCGAACATTTCACCCCATTCTCCAACCCATCAGAACACAGGGGAATTTTAACCACCCCTACCCAACAATTCAGGAGTATTTTTGGACTTGTCTCCCCCCTTTCCTTACGACGTGGGAGCATCAGTAATCTCCGCAGTTCGATCGGTGTCGTAACAGGAATAATGTTCCAGAAAGCACTGTGGAATTCACCTCCCAACCTGGGGGCCTTCACTGCCCCCTGCAACAAACAAAACAAGTCTCTCAGAGTTACTGAAAGTTCACTGTAACTGACTTCCAGCCAGCCATCAATCCCCATGGATTTTCAAAAGATAAGAAAAAAAACAAGCAATTGACACCATCTCCCAGATCGTCCAGCCATGACCAGCCAGGGGGGAAGAGCAACCGGACACCGCCCTGCACCCAGGTATCGTCTTCCCAACCCATCGTCAACCGTTTCCTCGGTACCATGATCATCAATTCTATGTCAATCAGGCCACTCGCTTTCCCAAATCATCATTTGTAGAACTTACTACCCCTCGATACCAGTCCGCAAAACGGGGCCCCCGTGCAACCAACCCCCCAGGAGGAACACGATCAGACGAAGTGAAGAAGTGCCAAGAGCAATTAAACTTACAAAAAAAATAAACCCAGAAAATCCATGAAGATAAAAAAAAAAAAATAAATTTAAAAAAAATAAACAAATAACAATAAACAAGCAAATGACAAGGTAAGCTCAATCCCCCAAAATTAACAAAAACAAGGCAAAGTATAACAAAAAAAACGAAAAAAAAAAACAAACAAAAAAACAAAAAAAAACAAAGGATAGCAAAAAAAAAATCCACACAAATTAAACAAAAAAAAAAATTAATTATAAACAATTCACAGACAAATAAAAATAAAATAACTACAATTGACAAATATATAAAATAAAATTGTTCTGAAGGAATCTGTCAAGCATCCACCTTCTAACCTTTGCCTCTCTTCCCTTGAGATCTCTGCCCACTTCCACCATTTCTCTTTGCATCTTTCTTTCCTTCTCTCCTGTCCACTTGAATTCTTCCCTCTACCGGGGGTGGTGTGGGAGGGGATAGCGTTTGCTTCCAACTGTTTTTTTTTTTTTTCCACAAAAAACAAAAACCTTCTTTTCTTCCTAAAATCCAAAGTTTACTTATTCTTTTTCTTTTTTTTTTAACTGAGACAAGCATGGATGCAGTGACAAAAATTCCCTAGCAATCTTTCTTTCTTTCTACTTTTCGTTCTCTCTTTTTCTTTCCTTTTTTTTTTTTTTGACTTTATCTGTTCTTCCTTCTTTTTCTTTCTTCAAATTTTTCCGCCATTTTTATTCTTTTAATTTTTTTATATTTTCCATTTTTTTTTGTTTTTGTAGTAGAAGCTTTCCTCCACCCTCTACCCTCTGCACTCGGATGATCCGACTTTGACCAGTCGATTTTAACCTAGCTTAGAAATCTCACTCTCTCTCTTATTTTTCGTTTCATCTTCCCTTTCTCTGGGGTTTTGAAATACCACAATTTTTTTCTTTTAGTGAACCTTGCAAAAAAATTTTTTTTTTTTTTTTTTTTTTTTTTTTTTTTTAATCGGTGACTTATCACCTTTCCAGCATAAAAAAAATTACTATAAAACTTCCCAGAACGGACTAACTTTCTTTCTTAAGCCACTGGTCCTAACACTTAAGTATAATAATTACTATGTGAAACTGCTACGAAGAAGGAAAAAAAAAGCATTTGAATTCTACCGGTCAAGTTAAGTGTGAAAATAGGGTAAGGGAAGAAATTCTTCTCCTGTCTAACAAAAATACAACAAAAATTATCAGCAGTTAAGGGGTTAAACATACACACACACACAAAAACAAAATAGATTACTTGTTGTTTTTTTTTCTACATCTTAAAATTTCCTTAATCTAAAAAATCTTTTTTTTTTTTGTGTTCTTATATTCGAGTGCAGTGAGGGAGGGGGGAATGTGTATTCCTACCTTTGTAGATTTCTTTCCTTTCCACTTTTTTTTTTTTGTCTCCCTCGTTTTTTTTTTTTTTCTCTCTGTCTCGCTGGTTGCGGGTCGTTATGGCATTTTCTTTTTTTTCCGTTCGTCTGTCAGCCTCTAAACACCCCGCTCCCTGATCAATTCCAATTTTTTTTCATCAGGTTTTTTTTTCTCTGGTCAACGGCACCATTTGTAACGTTACACCCTCTCGCCCCCACACATGTTAACTTTCTTCTAACCATGTCACTTCTTACGCCGGCCGGTGATCAACTAGTGGTTCGAGGGGGTAACGCACATTTCTTGCCACCACACAAGAATACGATCGAGGGAGACAGGAGAAAACAAAACAGACGAACAAACACGAACAAAGCTTGGGGTTAACCAAGAGCAGAGGAAGGTATGCAACACTACATGCATGTGCAGACTATCGCTAGCGTGGGTTACTAGCGAAAATTACACAAGCACCTCGAATGCAGACATCTTGAGTCGATCTTCTTCACTGGACCCTATCTTGTCTCCTACTGTCTCTGGAGTCCGGTGTTGACTGCCCCTGTCCGTGGTTCCACGCCAACCCTCTGCTGCTCGCCTCTCTGCTGTCCAGCGCCAACTGCCTCTCTGCTGGGTCACGTCGTCAACTCCCATTCGCGTCCCCTTACCACTTCCGGATACGGCGAGATTTCATGTCCAAGAATCCTTTGTCTGGTTTCGCGCCAAAACAGACTCGTCTGCTTTGGCGGCCCACCCACATAATGCTACAGTATGGGCTTTGTTACAGAGGTTGGTATGAAAGCCGGTGTGGAAGTCGGTTCCACATTCTTCACAGGAGAGGCAGTTGCAGGTTTGTCTTCTCCTTTCTTCGGGGACTTTCTCTTTTTTCGGATCACTTCAGTCTAGCCTTCTTCGGCTTTTATTGACTGGGCCTGACCTGGCTCTTTGTCTGTCAAAGGTTCACTGTTGATGGTGGCTGTGGTGACTGTGTTGGTTGTGGTAACTGTAGAAGCTGCGGTACCTGCAGCATTTTGCTGATCCTTTTTGGGGCACAATTTGGCTATATGGCCTAACTGCTTGCAGCTCGAACAGCGTGGACGTCTTCCTTCCACAACCACCATCATCTGCCTCTCTCTGCTTATGATGACTTCGGGGATGTTCTGAAAATGCTCTCGAGTTAAACATAACTGGAACACATAGTCTCCGTAACTGACCCGGCAGCTGACCTGGGTAGAATTATCTCCTCCACTCGTCTGTAGGCGCTAAGGAAAACAGCCAGCACTTTTCCAGTGATATATGCCGGGACGTTACATACTGTGACCTGAATCCTATGGGTTCCTAAGTATTCTGGTCGCAGTTTCAAGAATTTGGTCGTTATGTGGTTCGAGGCGAGCTTGGCGGCTTATTCTCTGGAGGGTAGCAGGACGTCCCACATTGCAAAGCCTCTTTGGCAGAAATACTGGCATGAGACGCCTGCTTTTCGAAGTAGGTCCTCAAACCCCTCCTTTTTAAGTCCAACCAGCCGCCTTGTCTTCAAGTCAGTCACAACCAGTGAGACGATCCTGGGCTCCAGTTTCTGTAGGATCTCTGGGATGGGCAAGATTTTGTTGCCTTTGAAATAATTGGTGTATTTGCCCACCCGATCATTTTCGTATTCTTCAGGATCTCTCTGCTGGATCTTCCATGGTGATGTTACTGGGTTTGTTGGTCTTGTTCCTTGTCCTGGCTGGATTGGGCTTTCTGATTGTGATTGTGAGGAGAGGGGTAAGACGGTCAGTTGGATCCAATAAGACTGGTTGCTTGGTCTTCTTTTGTCTGCTTCGGTAGGGCTTCATATTCAATGAAAATGGTTTCTTGTGTGGCCGAAGCTGGGTCATAAGCATGTGTTGGGCGTGAAAAAGGAGAAGAACCCTCCATAATTGCAAAAGTAGCAATCAGGAGGGTCAATGTGGCTTCTGGGTATAGTGACTAAATGAGCGGTCTAACTAAATGCAAAATAAAATACTAACTAAGAAAAAGAAAAGAGGGGGATGGGGGGGGTCTGACTAGGCAAAAAAAAAAAAAAAAAGGAAGGGGACTGAACCTCAAAAAGAGGCAGTAACTGAATGTCACTGGGTTCTATATGGGGAGCCTAACTAAGTAGGAAAAAATAAAATTACGAACTAAGAAAAAGAAAAGAGGTGGGTGGGTCTACTGGCTGTGAGCTTATGCATGGAAAGTAAAGTAAACCTTCGCGACCAGAAAACAGAGGGCAGTAATGCTGCCCAGCAACTGGAGCTAGGTAAAGGGAGTGGGGAGCAACTAGCGTCCAGTTGCCAGACAAAAAAAAGTAGGCAGTAACTCAAATACTGAACCACAACATGCAATTTACATTTAAACAGTACAATGACAGTATTCAAAAACAAGCAATCAAGACAGTTAATGTAATCAAAACAATCAATGCATTCAAGACATGCAAAAAACAAAGACAAAGCAAAGATAGCAAAGCAACGCGGTCAAAAGATAAGGAGCTCACTCAAAAAGGAAAAAGCGTGCTAGCCGCTGGACTGCTTAAGGACCTTGTTGATACAGGATGATAGCTATGTCATACTATAAGGGCTGTGTAGACAGAAAGTTCATCTATAAAAAATAGAAGTGGAAATATAGTCCTTCTTTAGCCTGAGATAGGCTATAGAAGATAATCAACTTTATTTTAATAGAGTTACTTTTGAATAACGGCAAGTCAGGGTTATGGAAGGTTTTATCATTTCCGGTTGTAGTGTTTTTAAGGGTTTGAGGGATTTAATTTGTTTATGTTTATCGGCGGGTCACAACAAGTTCATGCTCCCTAAGAAAAATAAAAAATAACATGAAAAAAATAAAGGAAAAGGATTAATTATTTCTTATTGTTTTGCAAGTAGTAGGTTGTCTGGGTTTTATGACTGTTGGGTATGACCCACCTTTTTCCACACAATTAACTAGTCCATCTGCCATATATAGCAGTAGCTACTAATACCAGGGCAGACAAACCGCCGAATTTTTTTGAAAAAGCAAAAATCAGTCTATCTTGTTATTACCTTCGTTACTTGGATTAAGTTAAATTGGTTATCTCGGTAAGACTTTGTTTTTTTTTTTAAAGTCTTACCGAGAATTCTTTATTTGTGACGCTTGTCAAATCTCTTGTTTTTATTACCTGTTATCCGACTTGTGTTTTTGTCGTCGGACTTTGTTATTTGCCTTTGTGTTTTTAATTTTTATTTGCTTGTTTTGTCGTTTTTTATTTTCAGGGGTTCTACGTGTTTTTGTGGTATTTTTTCACTGTTTTCGTGTTTGATTATTTTGCGTCTTTTCTTCAGTTAAAACAGTAGAACCCCCCTCCATACTTGCAGCAGGTGGAGGTTTAGTTCTTTAACCCTCCTGGCTGCTAATTCTACCTCAGCCATGGAGGGGGAAACGACAACCCCTACCACTGGGACAAGCTTAAGTTGGATCAAATTGGCCTTCGCTGCCGATCCCCGACGATATACAAGAAACCGAAGTTTCCCAAGACAGCCCGATTCAGCCGGCCCAAAAAAGCCCCACAGCCTGGAAAGGCCAGCAGAGAGGACCGGAAGAATACGAGAAAGACCGGGTGGGCAGATTTGCCAAGTACTTCAAAGGCAATGAAATACTGCCCATCCCAGAAATCGCGGATAAAATTACCCCAAGAGTCCTCTCGCTGGTCGTTTCCGACCTTAAAACAAAAAGGCTGGTGGGGCTGACTAAAGAAGTCTTTGAGGAGCCGTTGAGGAAGGCAGGCATCCCATGTCAATACTTTTGCCGTAAAAGTTTTGCGACATGGGATGTCCTCCTTCCCACAGAAAAACAAGCTGCCAAAACGGCAGAATCAGACATAATAACGAAGCACTTCAGGCTACAGCCGGAGTACAAAGGCACCCGTAGGCTCCGCGTCACGGTCTGTAATGTCCCGGCCATCATCACTG
Source organism: Sepioteuthis lessoniana (assembly GCA_963585895.1). NCBI lineage: Eukaryota > Metazoa > Mollusca > Cephalopoda > Myopsida > Loliginidae > Sepioteuthis > Sepioteuthis lessoniana. Next base: position 24,153,000 of record OY757926.1, read on the forward strand.
GGGAGGTCCTCGCAGCGTATCTAAGTGCCTATGGCCACGTCGAGGAGTTTAACCTCCTCAGATCCCCGGCCGGGATAGCCTACGGGGATTATGCCCTCCGGCTGTGCCTGACAAGGGATGGCTTCAAAGCCATCCCTGAAACTCTGATTTGCGGGGATCGGCAGATGATGGTGATGGTGGAAGGAAGACGCCCCAGGTGCTGGGGGTGCAAACAAGTCGGACATATCGCTAAGTTTTGCCCCCAGCGACCTGAAAATAAAGATAAGGCGTCAACACCGACAACAAAAGACGCAGCGGCTACCACCATCACCATCAACAAAGAAGCGGAGGCCAAGGGCCCGGGTCAGGTCCAGCCCAAAAACAACCAGGAGGGCTGGACTGAAGTGACTAAAAAGAGGAGGGGATCCCCTAAACAGGAGGAAAAAAGTCCAATTACATCCCCTCCTCAAAAACAAACCAAGGCCCCAACACAAGCAGCAGCAGCAACAACAACAACAACAGAATCACCGGCAGCAGCAGCCACAACATCAACAGAACCAACGGTATCAGCAGCAGCATCTAGAACAACAACAGAATCACCGGCAGCAACGCCAAAAAAACCAACAACCCAAAGGAAACCAGCAACCCCATCACCCAAAGTGACTAAAAAGAAAAAGAAAAACACTGAAGACATGGAAACGACAACGAATCTGAAGAGGAGAAGGGATAGTGGGGAAGGGGCAGCAAAGAAAATGTGCCCGGAAAAAACTCACCCTGAGGCAGGCCCCTCCTCTCAACCACAGTTACCTCTCCCATCTCCACCATTACCATCACCACTACCTTCACTACCTCCAGCACTGTTTCCACCTCCAAAAATAACACTGCAATCTCCTCCCCAACAAATGGACCCTATTTCACCTCTTTCACCCCAACATGAACATTTTTTTAAGAAATATCACCACCCATATAAAATCCCCCTCCCCAGATCTCAGTCTGCCGAAATGCACAACCCTCGGGCCTAGCTCGAACCCCATCCCTTCCCTCACTCAGCCCTGCAGACTTTTCATCACAAGAACTTTTCCCGGCTATCATTTCCCCAAAAAGAAAAACCAACCCTCCTGCTGGGAAAAAGAAAACCAGTTGCCAAGAAGAGCTATCAATCGGACAGATACAGCGGGCAGCGGCTTTGTGCTCTGCGGAGCTGGAGGCAGTTGGGGACTTCCAGCTCCGGAAGGCACTAAAGCCGTTGCTCAGCTTAGAAAAAGTAAAAAACTTAAATGTATCAAACCCCGCGAATTTCAGGAGTGCAGCCATGGTGACCACTTTTGTCCGGTCAGCTGGCGACCGTACCAAGGGCGTGTGGAAGTTCATGAGTACGGTCTATCAGACTGATACGGGCATAAAGCACTCCTCCCTAAAAAAATGTATGACATATTGTTCGGGTAGGGTCCCTATTTTGGTTTACCCGTCTCTTTATAGGGCCCTAAAGCTGAAGTTCCCAATAAATGTCTGCGGAATCACCAGGGACAACCGAGTAACAACTGAACTCGGCACCGGTTCCCTGCTTCAGGCTGTCGGCATCCTCACACCCAAGGATTTCCGGCCCGTAGTCGACGATGAGTAAGGTAAGTCGGATTGATGGCTTTAAACGTTGCCAGTTTGAATTTGAGGGGACTGAGGGATTCAAGCAAGTGTGCGCGCTTGCTTGGTGAACTAAAGAACCTCTGTGTAGATGTTGCTGCAGTGCAGGAGACCCACTTCTCTTGCGATGCTGACTGTCGGGTGCTGGAAAACGACTTTAACGTTTTCTCAGCATACGGCAGCCACGTCAGCGCTGGGGTCTCCTTGCTAGTTGGACGCAGCCTTGATGCTGATGTTGACGTTGTTTTTGCAGGTGATGGGGGCCCGGCTGGTTGTGGCCGATGTTGCCGTGAAAAGTTTCAAGTTTCGTCTGGTTGCGGTTTATGCGTCCAATATCGCTGCGGAGAGGGTTTCCTTTTTTCGTCGGTTGGCACCGTTCCTGGACGATACGAAGCGGGTAGTCTTAATGGGTGATTGGAATGCGATCCTTGATCCCAAGATAGATAAGGTCAGTCGGGGAGCTAGTCATGCAGGAAGGTGTGATAGCAGCCTTGTCGGCTTCGTGACTCGTCACGGTCTCGTCGACAGGTTTTGTCTTGATCACCCAGGGCGGGAGATGTGGACGTGGCTAGATAGCTCGCCCTCTGCCAAAGTAGGTTCCTACTTGGACAGAGTGTTAGTTAGACGAGCTGACATTGATTTCGTTAGTTGTCCCACGTTCCATCTGATAGCGTGGACAGACCATAGGCTTCTTAGGGTCAGTCTGCGGTTAGCAAATAGGCCTAGTCTGGCCGGCTACTGGAAGTTCAATACCTCCTTACTGGAGATACGGGACTTCCGGGACCGGCTAGAATCCCTAATTTAGCGGGCGTTAGTGGGGGCGGTTACCGGGAATAGGTGGTGGGCTTCTCTCAAATATAGGATTAGAGACTTCGCCACCAAATACGGTCAACAGCTCAAGCTAGATAAGGCCAAGGAGGCGAAGTCTATAGATAGACCTTCCCGGGCGGTGGTTGGGGGTTCTCCCTAGGTGTAGAACTAGCTAAGAGGGACCTTGAGCGTGAGAATAGCGAGCGCTACAAGGGACACGTAGTTAGATCAAGGTTAAATAGAGTTCTCTACGAAGCTGTGAAATCAAACGCGACTGTGCGTGAAGAAGAAGTGCAAAGGTTCCCCGATCAGTACATCGCGTCTGTCAAGACCGCGGACGGGCGACTGCTGCATTCGAGTCTTGAGATGCGTGATGCCTTTCGGGCGCACTTTCGGGATCGCTTTGCCCGCTGCCCTGATCTCCCGATTAGGGAGTTTTGTAGCTATCTTGCCGACTTCCCCCGCCTTCGGTTGGCTGAAGCGGCTAGCAGTGAGAGCGTGGTTACTGAATGCGAAGTCTGTGATGCGTTGAAGCAGGTCAGCCTCAACAAGTCGCTGAGACTAGATTGTTTGCTCTACGAAGTGTACTTGAGAATGTCGCACATGTTTGTCCCTATTCTGACGGATATGTTCAACCATTGGTTCGGCCAGGGAGCCATCCCTGGTAGCATTACCAAGGGCGTTATCACATTGCTGAAGAAAGGTGGCAGGCATGTTTGGGAGGGTTTAGATGACTACAGGCCCATAACTCTGCTTAACACAGAGTTAAAGATTTTGGCCCGGGTCTTGGCGAATCGTTTACAGCGTGTCATCAGTGATCTGATCGGCCCTGAACAGACCTTTGCTGTGAAGGGAAGATCGATCCAGGACAATCTGCACTTGATTCGCCAGGTCCTAGAGGGGATAGAAGATGACACAGAAGCCGCGCTGGTCAGTTTAGATCAGTCCAAGGCCTTCGATAGGGTTGACCAACGGTTCTTGGCGTCTGTTTTGGAGACTGCCGGATTCAAACCGGAGTTCCGCAGATGGATTAGCATGATGTACCACAACCCTCAGGCAGTGGTGCAGGTGAACGGAAGGCGTTCGAGCGTTCGGTCCGGCAGGGCTGCCCCCTGTCTCCTCTTCTCTATATTCTTGCGTTGGAGCCCCTCCTGCGCAGGCTTAGGGATGAGAGAACAAGTCCGTCCCTGCGCGGTATACCTTTTGTTAGCAGCCTTGCGGCAAGGGTTTCCGCGTTCGCTGATGACATCACAGTCATTGTGTCCCGCCGTCTGGATATAAAGGCTGTGAAAGAGGCAGTTGTCGAGTATGAGGGGATCACAGGAGCCAAGGTCAATTTTGACAAAAGCGAAGGTTTGCGGCTCGGTGCTTGGAGGGGTAGCAATACTCTTCCAGGGCCCCTCCACTGGAGTGACGGACCCATTCGCATCCTCGGGGTGTGGTTCGGGCCCGACCTCCAACTGGAGCGAAATTGGTCGGAAGTACAAACCAAGGTGAATGCTCAGGTGGGAATCTGGCTTTCAAGGAGGTTGTCCTTAAAGGGCAGGGCTGAGGCGTGCTCCGCGTACGTCTTCCCCTTGATCCTTTACCGATTGGCTGTACTTCCTCTGCCTAAGGCACGTCGGTTGGCACTGCAACAATCTCTTTCCAGATTGCTCTGGGGAGGTGCAAGGCCGATGGTTCGTACGCAAGTCTGTATCCAACGTACACGCAATGGGGGTCTGGGTATGCCTGATCTGGAGAGCCACTGGCTTGCTGAAAGACTTGCATACCTCGGCCGGTCCTTGACAAGAGACTCGGTGTGGAGACGAAAGGCGAGTCGGACTTTTCCTCGCCTCAAGTCAGACCCAAAGACTGAAGGTCAACGTAGGCCTTTGGGCGAAGCACTGTTTTTTAGCGAGTGCCGAAAGGCCCTTCGTAACCTTCTTGGGTCCAGTGACCTTTCACGGCCTCGGAAAGAGCTATATCGGGAGTTAGTGGTGGGTTCCGCTTCTGATCCTCTTAGCGAGCGGCGAGGCTGGACGGCGGAGGAGATCCGCTCTCACTGGAATTGGGCACCAGGATCGAGCTTCTTGAACAACTCCGAGTTCTCGCTCACCTGGCGACTTATACGGAATGCGTTACCCCTTCTCGGCTTGAACTACAAAGCGGGCCTAGCAGACATGCCTGATTGTCCTCGCTGCGGCAGTGGATTAGAAGAAACGGCTGAGCACGCCTTCTACTATTGCGAGCGAGTTCGCCCGTTTTGGGATCACGTCGGGGAGTGGATGGCTCGCATCGAACCCAAGCAGCTCATGCTGCTCGACGTTGGTTACGTCGTGGACAACGTTCTTCCTCCGTTTCAGAGTGAGAAGCGTGTGGTGTTTCTCGCGATCCTGGCTGTAGCTCGAATGGTGATTTGGATTACGTGAAACAAGGGATTGTATGACGATGCAAACTTTTCTCATCGCAATCTGGTTTTGTATTTTCGGCATCAGCTAAGGGTCAAAATCAGATGCGATAGAAAACGCTTGGATCGCATAACATTCAACAGAAGGTGGGTGAATGCAGCGAGCCTGGTCGTAAAAAATGGGGCAACGTTGGAGTAATCCTTCCCTCCTCCGCTGGCCCATGGCGTCTACGGTACGGGTCCTTCGGGACACCACCCCCGGTAAGTAGGCAATGTTTTTCCCTTGCAACCTAGTTAGCAGTATGTTGTCAGTCATTGTCCCCGACATCTAGTTATTAGTATTCAAGATCTTCCCCATCCCCATTATTTTTGTACCTCAAGCCGTATCCCAGTCTGTTTTTACTGAAGATCTTGAACATTCATATGTATAAAAATCATATTACCGGTTTATATCGACCCATACCGCGCCCGACCCTTTATTTCTTTTCTCCCCTATAGATTAGGATCCCAGTCCCACCCAGGGCAGGCCCGACTTGTTTCCGGTTCTTTCGCCCTGGAAAACAGTCGGCCTCCAATTTTATAGACGGGGTGATGGGAGGGCAACCAAACGGGGGATTTTTCCTTTGTTCCTTTGTTGTTGTATATATTTCGGGGTTTTTCTCCCATCCGCATCATATGAATTCATTTGTAAAAATCACAATTTGTAAATAAAATCATGCATCATCTCCGGGGTTTTAAGTGGGTCTTTCTTCATAGAGAAAATGTGGTATTTTGGTGGTAGCAGCGCGCATGGTGACGGATGAATGACTATATACTGTATTGTTGAATGGGTCGGCGAATGTGGCTAGCTAGGTCCCCTTAGTAAAAACATAGTTAATGCAAGACCGCACCCTTCCCCTTTCCCCCAAAAAACTTAAGGCCTTGTGCCTTCCTGTAATCAACAGGAAATAAACAGACAAGCCAGCGAATTTTTTCGTTTGATTTTTGTCTGAGTTTTCACTTCTGAAAAGTAAGTTTTTTATTGTTAAAATTATTGTTATTGCATTTTGTTATTGTTGAAACAGCTTTGTGACCCCCCTCAAACTATTGTTTTTTGTTTGTGAGGAGGATCAAATGCAACTCGATTTTTTTGTTAAACGACCGCCATTTTTCAAAATATTCATCGTTCTGTTTATCTTAAATCGTCTCGCTTGATTTTTTACACATCATAACCGTTTAATCTCCCTCAAGTTGTGTTTTTACAACTATGGGGGAGCCCAACAATATGAAATCAACACCGGATATTATACAATCACCGACTGACATATTCCAAACGCAACCCTCCCCAATGCCGGAAGAAGCTCCATTCGATCTCTCTTCATCGGCAAATACAATACCACCGGCCCAAAAACAAAAAGAAACGGCTGTCTCTTGGTCTTCACATTGCGTGAATAAAAAATCCCCTAGTGACTACGTAAGAGACAGGGTCAAAAAATATGAACAGTACTTCAAAGACGGGGAAATACTCCCAATAACCGAATTAGTCGAGGCGGTCGAGCCAAAGACCCTGTCCTTCGTAGTCACAGACATTAACACCAAGAGACTAGCGGGGTTAAAAAAAGAAACGTTCGAAGACCTTTTAAAAACAGCAAACATCCCTGGTAAGTATTTCCGCTGTAGAAGCTTTGCTACCTGGGATGTCCTACTTCCCTCAGAGGAAGTAGCGAAAAGCCTCCCACCTTTTCCCACGGTCAGCCACTCGCCCCCCGCCTCTTCGGAACTAACCGTAGATGACGTAGGGGGAGTGGGGCTTTTTGTTGCCACTGAAGTGGGCGAGAGACTACGGGAGCCTCCTTTTTCTCGTTGTTTGTTACAACAGGAGGGGGGTGCCGACATTCTGGTCGGGCTTCTTCGGGGCCTTCTTCCCCGGGCAAACTGCAGAGAGGTGACCAATCTCGCCACAGTGCCAGCAGGCAGGTTTACGTCCAGAGACGATAACTGGAAGCCTGCGCCCTTCCACATCCAACCAGTTGGGAACGGAGAAGAAGGTCTTAGCATCTAACATTAGGTCGAACCTCCACTCCCCACGCATTCCGTCATGGGTTGCCGAGACGATGTCACCGAAATTTAGCATAAATGCGGCTAAATTCGCGTCTCTCAGGAAGCTGGGAACCTCGTATACTGAGGCCGTGGTCCGCCGACGCCCCAATATATTCCGTTCGGAAAAAATATTCTTTATTTTCCAAAGTTTTCCCTGTTAGGGCGACGGCTTCTTCTTCAGTCGGCAACAGTATATCCCAAAAAGCGTAAGAGGAGCCCGCTATAATAGCTTGAACCTTTACGCCTAGGCTTGATAAATGACGCAACACCATGTCTTTGACGGGCTTAACGATCTTTCTTGAGCGTTTGTCCACGACAAAGACAGACACCGTTCTTTTCTTTTGGTCAAGTCTTACTTCTTCCAAATTGAACATAAGGCCATGCTCCTGCACCTGGCTGGATATGGCCCTTGCCCTCTGGAGTAAGTCTGCGACATCGACCTGGATTTTCAGCGGGGCTTTCCAGATGTTTTCACCGCCTTCTTTCTGGTCATTTTTCGATGGGGGTGAGCCCTCCTTCAAAAGGGAACTCTTTATTGTTTTCATTTTGGTCCGGAGGAGGGGTATTTTTATGAGGGGAGGGTGATTTTCTTTCTTTTTCAGGTGGAGGGGTATTTTTAGGGGGAGATAGTGGCACCGAATTTTCGTCAGGGGGAGGGTCATTTTTGGAGGAGGGTGATTTGGATTTCTTCTTTTTGGACTATGTGGGGGGGGTCATCCTTACTGGGGGGAAATAGGGCCTTAATGGCCGAGCCGTCCAACCAGCCGACCATAAATAATGGGCCGGGTGGAAGAAAAAAGGGGTGTAAAGATGAAAAAAGGGAAGAAATGAAGTAAAAAAAAGGTAAAGATGGTAAAATCCATTCGTAGCGCCTGAAAAAAACAACCTTTTCGCAAGCAGCCAAAACCAAAAATCGCTGGCTACTTAGAAAAAAAAAACTGGCTTGTCGAAGGGAATATTTATTGTAACAATGTACAAATTTGGCACAAGGCCTAAAAATGGGGTGGGGGAAGGCCGGTCAACACTATCCTAATCTCTAACTTAACTAGACTCATTCACTGACCGATACATATCTCCAAGATGATAGCACCAAAATACCTCAATAACACATATCCCAATCAAACTGCATTCACCAAAACAACAATCACCAAAACTACACTAATACTCCATGGACTTCTAAACCTAATCCCATATTTACAGTGTGAGGGGGAAGGGGAACAGATAAAAGGTTCAAAGAAAACTATATACATATATTAACAAGTCCCCTAAAACGAAAAATGAACAAAACATATATACATTATGAAGGTTAGTATGGGGTCCCCCCCACGTACTAAAACATGGCAGAAAGAGGAGTTAACCAGTCGAAAATAGTGTCTACGGAGAATAAATAAATAATTGGTAAATAATTGATAAATAATAACATAAGAAAACAATAAATACACAAAATAACATGAACACCCCGTCGCACTCCTGGAGAACTCCAATTCCTGTCATCTAACAGAGGGGAAGGGAAGGGGAGTAAAACAAAAGAAAGGGGACAAAAAAAGGGGGCCCAATGACCTCGCATACTCTAGCTAAGTTAACCGAAAAGGGAACAAACTAAATCAAAAATGGCCTAAAATCTAACTTACCTGGGCTGGGTGGTCATGTCTTTCCAGTAACCCAAAATCCTTAAGTCCCTGGGATGTCCAAGTTGAAAATAAGGTTGGCTCCTACCACGCGACACAAGCGCGCAACAGTCACCCACCTCTCGCCAAACTCCAGTGAAGAGAGTCTCTTTCTCTCAGACCGGATTTTGACTTTAATTTGGTGTTTAAAAAATGACATCAGGGTCTATTGAGACACCTCATCCTGGGGGCCCAAGGCCACAGTAAGTGACCCTCCGCCTCCGTCACACCGAGCTCGCCAATCAGACCGTCGCTAGCGGCCCCCTAACTAAACATCGATATAATGCCCTACTCGACAACGGCCGGCTGTCAGAGAGACCTGTCTGCAGCCGAGAGAGAAATCTCAAAGCATGCCGGCACTCGCGATAGAAGGGACATTCGCGTCTAGGCAACCGATGGGCCTCCCCGTCAGCGAAATGCACACTTCTTAGCGATGGGAAAGATTGTTTAGCGTCTTCTTTCCAGACGCTTCCCGCCGCCGTATCTCGTGAACACATCCGGTCTAGGAAAGTAAGACGCAAAGTATGGCGCTGTGCCTCGACGTTAGGCACACCTAGACCGCCTTCGAAAGGGTGAAGGAAACAGATCTCCCGCCGCACCAAAGGATGTCTCTCAGCCCAGAGAAACTGGAAGAGAATCCTTTCCAGCCTGAATAGGATGGTGGCCGGGATAGGAAGCACTGAAAGTCGGTAAACGGCTAGGGAGTAAATGTGCGAACAGCACACCTCTGCCCGTCCCTTAAGGGAGAGACGCCTACGTAGCCACAACTCCGTTGCAGCTACGACCTATTCTAGTACTTCCGACCAATTTTTCTCCAATTGAAGATCAGGCCCGAACCAGACGCTGAGTATCTTGCACGGACCGTCTTTCCAAATGAATGGGCCGGGAAGAGCACAGCCTTTCCACGAGCCCAACCGCAAGCCAACAGACTTATCGCGGTTAATCATGGCCCCTGTCACAGCTTCGTACCTCCCGATTTCTTTGCTCACCTCCTCCACCTCGGCACTGCTCGTTACAAGCACGCTGACGTCGTCAGCGTATGCAGTGTACCTGGCTACCTCAGTGGCGCCAGGTAGTGTGAGGCCGCGTAGGACCGGGTTCGCCTTTAGCTTGCGCAGAAAAGGCTCTCGCGCAAGGATGTAGAGCATTGGCGATAACGGGTAACCCTGACGAATCGATCGAGTCAGATTGAAGGGCTCCAACCTTACCCCGTTAACCTCCACCAAGACTCCGGGGGACGCATAAAGGAGACGTATCGAGGTGCGAAAATCCACCCCGAAACCGGCCGCAGACAAGACAGCCTCCAGAAAAGCATGGTCAACCCTATCAAAGGCCTTGGACTGATCTAAATTGATCAGCGCGGCATTTCCGTCGACTTTTTCTACGATCGTGCGGACCAGATGAAGACTGTCCTGGATAGTCCTACCCTTCACAGCACAAGTCTGTTCGGGGCAAATTAGACTAGGCGGTTTGCTAGGATCTTTGCCAAAATCTTTAAGTCCGTGTTTAACATTGTTAAAGGGCGAAAGTTACTTATCCCATCCCCACCATGTTTGTTCTTACGAAGCAACTTCACTATGCCCCTGGTGAAGCGTCCGGGTATAGTACCCTGCCTCATCCAGTTGTCATAGGTGGTTGCCAGTAAGGGGACAAACATGTGCGACAACCTCAAGTACACTTCGTAGGGCAGACCATCAATTCCGGGAGATTTATCCAGCCCGACTGACTTCAGTGTATCCCGAGTCTCCTCCTCCTTTATGCGCCCCTCACACCCAGCCGCTTCAGTCGCCGAAAGGCGAGGGAAGTCAGCAAGATAGGTGTCGAACTGAGAGGAACTCAGTCCGGGCTCCCTGGTGAAAAGCTTCAGGAAATACTGCCAGAACTCCCCACAGATGGCTTCGTTTGTAGTTCGACGTTGCCCATCCGGCGATGTGACACTGGCAATATGCCGATCTGATGCATACCTCAATTCCTCAGCCCGTAGTTCCTGGGTCATATTCGTCGCCTAGCACGACATTCTTTTTAACCTAGCTCTAACTACCAGAGCTTGGTACTCCTTAATTTGCAAGGAGGCCAGCTCGGCCTTAGCTACGTTAACTAGCCCACTATCTCCCGCCAAAACCGCCCTATCTAGCTTATCCTTAATCGCTCTTTGCTCCGCTACCCTGGCTGACTTGAGTCTCCTACCATAGTCGGCAGCAAAGGATCTAATGCTATCCTTAAGGTTAGCCCACCACCTATTTCCCATAATAGCCCCCGTCAGTTCCCGCTTTATCATTAGTTCTAGCTGGTTCCGGAAGTCAGCCTCCGCCAAAAGGGAAGAGTTAAACTTCCAGCAACCAGACATCCTACATCTAGCCTTATCTAACCTAATCGACACACATAAAAATTTGTGGTCGGAATCTTTATAGGCATTAAAACTTGGACCACCTAAATAGTCTAGGTCGACTCGCCTAACTAACACTCGGTCCAAATAGCTATAAAGCTGGGCCGAGGCGCCCCTACCGGTCCAAGTCCAAGCTAGCTTATTTGGATGCCTTTCGCGAAATTTGTCAACGAGATCAAGTCGCTGTACAAACTCGCGAAAATATCTGGCATCCAAGGTGTTAGTAGCCGCACTAATGGCCCCTCTATCTAAATTGGGATCAAGGACGGCGTTCCAATCTCCACTAAAATTACCTGCTTCGTCGGAATAACGTACGCCTCGATGCGCCGGAAAAACGCAGGGAGCTCACTACAAGCGTTAGGTCCATAAACCCCAATCAACCGAAACGCCTTATCCTTTGTGGTAACGTCCACCACGCAAAGTCTGCCCGCTGGATCTGAAAGAACAAGAGCACACGTAGCGTCCAGACGTCTACTTATCAGCCAGGTGACGCCTCTGGAACGACCATCAATATAGGCTGAGAAGGACAAATAGTCCTTTGACAGAATATCTTCATGGAAGTTGGAGTCAAAGCGAGTCTCCTGCAAACAACATATATCAATGCCGCGACGCTGGAGGTATAAAAACAAGTGGGATCTTCTAGAACCCGCCCTCAGGCCGCGGCCATTTAGACTAGCCAACCTTAAATCCATCATTAAACATTTACAGGGGTTGGGTGCCTGGACTAAACATGACAGGGGTCAAGACCCCAACGGTCTGGCTCATGGATCCTGTGGCCATCTCATTAGTGATGGCTCCGTCATGAGCGAGACCCCCAATGTCTCGCGGGAAAGTTAATTTTACGGCCCTATACAAGGAAGGGTGTAACACAACAGGGACCCTCCCAATGAGTCCCTTACATGAATGATTGTCATCTTTGATGAATGAAATAGGGCCGAGGGCCTCATTTGCTTCTGCTAACATTCTCATCACTCCCTCAGACCCCCGGCCCTTACGATTGACTGAGGTGATCCAAGCCTGTGGGAAGTTTAGAGGGTCCTCCACATTTTTACCGTTCACCTCCTTGAAATTGTGGAGGACCCTCAAGTCTTTGATGAGTTGCGGCTGGACCTTATGATGACGGTCCAGGACCGCCTCATCCACCCGGCAAATCTTTAGACCAGAGTGATACAGTTTCTTCTCCCCTCTCCTTTCTTTTTTCTGATGTTTAGGGACCTCATCCCCCGAACTATCGATGGATGAGCTCCGCTGCCGTTTCTTCGGAGATGAGGAGGGCAAAGTTTTTGTTGTTGCTGCTACTGGTGGCGGTGACGGCTTGGTAGGTGGCGTCTCCAACGGCAGCGGAGGGGTGGGTGGGTCCCTTCTTCTGATGGGGTTTCAATGATGTTAGGTTTGGAGGAGGCATGAACTTTGGTGGAGGTGTGGATGGAGGTCTTAATGTTCTGGGTTGCTTGGGTGATGAAGGGGTGGATTGAGAGGGTCCTGCTTGGGGGGGGGGTCGACTTCCTCTGTAGGTCCAGCCGCATCTTGAACTCCAACAGCTGTTCAAACTTCTCCCAGCCTGGACTGAAAGACCTGACCAAGGGAGGAGTGGACTGTTTGGGAGGAGTTTTGGGCGGGAATTTTTTGGAACTGGGGGATTTAATGCATTCTGCATATGATTTAGAGGTGGGGGAACTGTTGGTGCCCACCTGGGTTGACTTTCAGGAATGAGGATCCGCTGGTTGGATCTTCCTCCCACTTTTTCCCACGGTCAGCCACTCGCCCCCCGCCTCTTCGGAACTAACCGTAGATGATGTAGGGGGAGTGGGGCCTTTGGTTGCCGCTGAAGTAGGCGAGACTACGGGAGCCTCCTTTTTCTCGTTGTTTGTTACAACACGTGGGGGGGTGCTGGCATTCTGGTCGGGCTTCTTCGGGGCCTTCTTCCCCAGGCAAACTGCAGAGAGGTGACCAATCTCGCCACAGTGCCAGCAGGCAGGTTTACGTCCAGAGACGATAACTAGAAGCCTGCGCCCTTCCACATCCAACCAGTTGGGAACGGAGAAGAAGGTCTTAGCATCTAACATTAGGTCGAACCTCCACTCCCCACGCATTCTGTCATGGGTTGCCGAGACGATGTCACCGAAATTTAGCATAAATGCGGCTAAATTCGTGTCTCTCAGGAAGCTGGGAACCTCGTATACTGAGGCCGTGGTCCGCTGACGCCCCATATATTCCGTCCAAAAAAAATATTCTTTATTTTCCAAAGTTTTCCGTGTTAGGGCGACGGCTTCTTCTTCAGATGGTAACAGTATATCCCAGAAAGCGTAAGAGGGGCCGGCTATTATAGCTTGCACCTTTACGCCCAGGCTGGATAACTGACGTAAAACCATGTCTTTGACGGGCTTAACGATCTTTCTTGAGCGTTTGTCCACGACAAAGACAGACACCGTTCTTTTCTTTTGGTCAAGTCTCACCTCCTCCAAATTGAACATAAGGCCATGCTCCTGCACTTGGCTGGATATGGCCCTTGCCCTCTGGAGTAAGTCTGCGACATCGGCGTGGATTTTCGGCGGGGCTTTCCAGATGTTTTCACCGCCTTCTTTCTGGTCATTTTTCTTGGGGGGGTGAGCCCTCCTTCAAAGGGGAACTCTTTTTATTACTGCTTTCATTTTGGTCCGAAGGAGGGGCATTTTTATGAGGGGAGGGTGATTTTCTTTCTTTTTCAGGTGGAGGGGTATTTTTAGGGGGAGATAGTGGCACAGAATTTTCGTCAGGGGGAGGGTCATTTATGGAGGAGGGTGATTTCGATTTCTTTTTTTTGGACAATGTGGGGGGCTCACCCTTACTGGGGGGAAATAGGGCCTTTATGGCCGAGCCGTCCGACCGGCCGGCCATAAATGATGGGCCGGGTTGAAGAAAAAAGGGGTGTAAAGATGAAAAAAGGGAAGAAATGAAGTAAAAAAAAGGTGGGAGAAAAAAAAATTATCTTAATGATCCAATCAGGTCAGGACTATTCAGACCAGCCGGGAGAAGATGGTAAAATCCATTCGTAGCGCCTGAAAAAAAACACAACCTTTTCGCAAGCAGCCAAAACCAAAAATGGCTGGCTACTTAGAACAAAAAAAAACTGGCTTGTCGAAGGGAAACCGATATGGCTGCCGCGAGCATATTTGACGAGGGGAGATCTCGAACCAGTGAGAGGTAATGTGCACATATGCAAATTAGTGCGAGAGCTCACTAACATACAAATACGCACAGTAACGGCTGAAAGGGAGGAGTGTTCTTCGTGCAGAGGAGTGTTCTAAGTGGGGTTAACCCCAGCCGTCATTACGTGTGTTATAACTTGGACCACGTGCATTACTTGTTACAACTTAGTTATCTCGGTAAGACTTGTTTTTCGTCGGACTTTATTTTTTTTGCAAGCTTACCTGAGAAGTAGTTACTTGTGACAATTTTTTAGAAAAAGAATTTGAAAGTAGTTACTTGCGACAATTTTTAGTTTAACTTAGTTTGACACTTGTTTTAATTATCCGGCGTTTATTTTTCTTGTGGTCGGACTAGATTTATTTTGAGAGTTTTTTTTTAATTTAGCAGGGGTATCTACTAGTTCTAATCTTTTAGTAGTTTTTACGGCGGGTTGTCTAATTTTATAAATTTCACTCTTTTGTTGAACAGTAGAACCCCCCACCTCCTCCACACTTGCAACAGGTGGGGGCTTTAGTTTTACCCTCCTGGCTGCAAACCATACTGCAGTCATGGAGGGTTCTACCTCCCAAAAAAAGGATGACAAAACCGAACCCTCGCAAGAATCCTCACAAGAGAGCTTAATAGGAGCAAATTGGCCATCGCTGCCGGTCCCCGCTGATTCTCAAAGAACAATACTGGATGCCACACAAGACAGTCCAATACAGCCAGCCCAAAAGAGCCCCACACCTTGGAAGGGCCAGCAGAGGGGACCTGCCGACTATGAAAGGGATAGGGTGGAGAAGTACGCGAAGTACTTCAAAGGCAACGAGATTCTGCCCATCCCTGAGTTGGAAAAAAAATTGACACCTCGGATCCTCTCGCTGGTCGTTTTGGATCTCAAAACCAAAAGGTTGGTGGGGCTGAAGAAGGAGACATTCGAGGAGTTATTGAGGAAGGCGGGCATCCCATGCCAGTACTTCTGTCGCAAGAGTTTTGCGACGTGGGATGTCCTCCTTCCGACGGAAGACCAGGCTGCGAAGTTGGCAGCCAATAACATAACGACCAGGTGCTTCAGGCTGCAGCCGGAATATAGGGGCACCCGTAGGCTCAACGTCACCATCTGCAACATCCCGGCCTCCTTTACTGGGGAGGTGTTTGCGGCCTATTTAAGCTCCTACGGCCAAGTGGAGGAGTATAAACTCCTCAGATCCCCGGCCGGGACAGCCTACGGGGATTATGCCTTCCGGATGTGCCTGACGAGGGATGGCTTCAAAGCCATCCCCGAGATTCTAATCAGCAGGGACAGACAGATGATAGTGATGGTGGAGGGGCGGAGACCGAGGTGTTGGTCCTGCAAACAAATTGGCCACATCTCGAAGTTCTGCCCCGAGAAACCTGAGAATGCTGCAACAGCAGCAGTAGCGACAGCAACAACAACAACAGTTTCAACAGCCACCACCACCAGCAGTAAGACAGCCGAGGCTCAGGACCCGAGTCAGGGCCAGCCCAAAACAAATGACAAAGAGGGCTGGTCCGAGGTGACACGGAAGAGGAGGGGTTCCCCCAAACAAGGGGAAAAAAGTTTAATGGCATCCCCACCTCAAAACCAAACCAAAACCAAACCAAAACGCCTGAACCAACAGCAGCAACAACACAAGAAAAAGCTACAACGCCAACAACGAAGAAAGGGCCACAGACCCCAACAACAAAGACAACAGCAACATCAACAACACCAGGATCACCCACATTGGCAAAAAAGAAAAAGAAGAAAAGCAAGGAAGACCAGGAAAGCATGGAAACGTCTACAAATCTGAAAAGAAGAAGAGACAGCGGGGAGGGGGCTGCCAAAAAAGTGTGTGCAGGACCTTCCAGCACCGAAGACCCATTAGAAGGGCCTTCAAATGCATACCCCCAAAAGCAGCCTCTTCCCCAACAAGTTCCAATGCAAGTACCACTCATGGCTCCTCTTCCGCCACTCTCCTTACCACCACCTCCCCTACCACTTCCGCCAATGTTCCCTCAACATTGCATTCCTCAGAATGCCCCCCCCCTGAGTCGCCACAACCCCCACAATATTTACAACCCCCATTACCACCACCACAATCACCACAACCTCTCCTACCAACAGAAACACCCCCATTTCATCCCCTTTTCGTAGACATCAAATTGTGCATATAAGGAAAGCACAATCGCTCGAAAGACCATCCCCCCAAAAATTACCCAGGTCACTCTCATTACCATCCCTGAGTCCGATCTCTTCCCCGGAACACTTTCCGGAACGGACTCCCATTCCAACAAACCCCCAGACCACATCAGCCCAACATGAAAAAGAGGCGGCAAACAGTGCCGATACAGAGAAAGATCAGCAACTGAAAGCAAAACATTTATGCGCCGTTGGTGCAGAAGCAGTAACGGACCATCAACTTAAAAAGATGTTAAAACCGTTACTGCAACTGGACAAAGTTGAGAAAAAAAAAGTAAACAATCCATTTAATTTTAAGGGTGCAGCCATGGTGACCACTTTCATCCGTTCGGCTGGTGACCGTACCAAGGGCGTATGGAAGTTCTTGGATACGGTCCGCCAGACCGACACGGGTGTAAAGTTGGCGGAATTGGAGCACTCTTCCTTGAAAAGATGCTGGCCTTTTTGCTCAGGGAGGGTCCCTATTTTAGTTCACCCCTCCTTCTATAGAGCACTAAAAGTACGGTTCCCGCTGGATGTCCGCGGAGTGTCTAGGGATGGCCGAATAAACACTGAGCTCGGCACCAGCTCTCTGAGACAGGCCGTTGGCATCCTCACCCTTGGGGATTTCCGGCCCATAGTCGACACTGACTAAGGTAAGTGGGATTGATATCTTTGAACGTTGCCAGTTTGAATGTGAGGGGACTGAGGGGTTCAAGCAAGTGTGCGCGCTTGCTTGGTGAACTAAAGAACCTCTGTGTAGATCTTGCTGCAGTGCAGGAAACCCACTTCACTTGCGACGCTGACTGTCGGGTGCTGGAAAGCGACTAACGTTTTCTCAGCATACGGCAGCCGTGTTAGCGCTGGGGTCTCCTTGCTAGTTGGACGCAGCCTTGATGCTGATGTTGACGTTGTTTTTGCAGGTGACGAGGCCCGGCTGGTTGTGGTCGATGTTGCCATGAAAAGTTTCAAGTTCCGTCTGGTTGCGGTTTATGCGCCCAATATTGCTGTGGAGAGGGTTTCCTTTTTTCGTCGGTTGGCGCCGTTCCTGGACGATACGAAGCGGCTAGTCTTAATGGGTGATTGGAATGCGATCCTTGATCCCAAGATAGATAAGGTCGGTCAGGGAGCTAGTAGTGCCGGAAGGTGTGATAGCAGCCTTGTCGGCTTTGTGACTCGTCACGGTCTCGTCGACAGGTTTCGTCGTGATCACCCAGGGCGGGAGATGTGGACGTGGCTAGATAGCTCGCCCTCTGCCAAAGTAGGTTCCTACTTGGACAGAGTGTTAGTTAGACGAGCTGACATTGATTTCGTTAGTTGTCCCACGCTCCACCTGATAGCGTGGACTGACCATAAGCTTGTTAGGGTCAGTCTGCAGTTAGCCAATAGGCCTAGTCTAGCCGGCTACTGCAAGTTCAATACCTCCTTACTGGAGATACGGGACTTCCGGGACCGGCTGGAATCCCTAATTCAGCGGGCATTAGTGGGGGCGGTTACCGGGAATAGGTGGTGGCTTTCTCTCTAATATAGAATTAGAGACTCCGCCACCAAATACGGCCAACAGCTCAACCTAGATAAGGCCAAGGAGGTGAAGTCTATAGACGATAGACTGTCCCGGGCGGTGGCTGGGGGGGACTCCCTAGGTGTAGAACTAGCTAGGAGGGACCGTGAGCGTGAGAATAGCGAGTGCTACAAGGGACACGTAGTTAGATCTAGGTTAAATAGAGTTCTCTACAAAGCCGTGAAATTGAACGCGACTGCGCGTGAAGAAGAAGTGCGAAGGTTCCCCGATCGGTATATCGCGTCTGTCAAGACCGCGGATGGGCGACTGCTGCATTCGAGTCGTGAGATTCGTGATGCCTTTCGGACGCACTTTCGGGATTGCTTTGCCTGTTGCCCTGATCTCCTGATCCGGGAGTTTCGTAGCTATCTTACCGACTTCCCCCGCCTTGGGGCGGCTGAAGCGGCTAGCTGCGAGGGTGTGGTTACTGAATGCGAAGTCCGTGATGCGTTGAAGCAGGTCGGCCTCAACAAGTCGCCGGGACTAGATGGTTTGCCCTATGAAGTGTACTTAAGGATGTGTTCAACCATTGGTTCGCCCAGGGAGCCATCCCTGGTAGCGTTACCAAGGGCGTGATCACATTGCTGAAGAAAGGTGGCAGGCATGTTTGGGAGGGTTTAGATGACTACAGGCCCATATCTCTGCTTAATACAGAGTTAAAGATTTTGCCCGTTTCTTAGCGAATCGTTTACAGCTTGTCATCAGTGATCTGATCGGCCCCGAACAGACCTTTGCTGTGAAGGGAAGATCGATCCAGGACAATCTGCACTTGATCCGCGAGGTCCTAGAGGGGATAGAAGAGGACACGGAAGCCGCGCTGATCAGTTTAGATCAGTCCAAGGCCTTCGATAGGGTTGACCATCGGTTCTTGGCGTCTGTTTTGGAGACTGCCGGATTCCAACCGGAGTTCTGCAGATGGATTAGCATGAAGTACCATAACCCTCGGGCAGTGGTGCAGGTGAACGGAAGGCGTTCGAGGGTATTCGCGATCGAGCGTTCGGTCCGGCAGGGCTGCCCCCTGTCTCCTCTTTTCTATGTCCTCGCTTTGGAGCCCCTCCTGCGCAGGCTTGGGGATGAGAGGACAAGTCCGTCCCTACGGGGTGTCCCCTTTATTGGCCCTCTTTCGGCAAGGGTTTCCGCGTTCGCTGATGACATCACAGTCATTGTGTCCCGCCGTCTGGATATAAAGGCTGTGAAAGAGGCGGTTATCGAGTACGAGCGGATCGCAGGAGCCAAGGTCAATTTTGACAAAAGCGAAGGTTTGCGGCTTGGTGCTTGGAGGGGTAGCAATACTCTTCCAGGGCCCTTCCGCTGGAGTGACGGACCCATCCGCATCCTCGGTGTGTGGTTCGGGCCCGACCTCCAACTGGAGCGAAATTGGTCGGAAGTACAAACCAAGGTGAATGCTCAGGTGGGAATCTGGCTTTCAAGGAGGTTGTCCTTAAAGGGCAGGGCGGAGGCGTGCACCACGTACGTCTTCCCCTTGATCCTTTACCGATTGGCTGTACTTCCTCTGCCTAAGGCACGTCGGTTGGCACTGCAACAATCTCTTTCCAGATTGCTCTGGGGAGGTGCAAGGCCTATGGTCCGTAGGTAGGTCTGTATCCAACGTACACGCAATGGGGGTCTGGGTATGCCTGATCTGGAGAGCCACTGGGTTGCTGAAAGACTTGCATACCTCGGCCGGTCCTTGACAGGAGACTCGGTGTGGAGACGAAAGGCGAGTCGGACTTTTCCTCGCCTCAAGTCAGACCCAAAGGCTGAAGGTCGACGTAAGCCTGTGAGCGAAGCACTATTTGTCTGCGAGTGCCGAAAGGCCCTTCGTAACTTTCTTGGGTCCAGTGACCTTTCACGGCCTCGGAAAGAGCTATATCGGGAGTTAGTGGTGGGTTCCGCTTCTGATCCTGTTAGCGAGCGGCGAGGCTGGACGGCGGAGGAGATCCGCTCTCACTGGAATTGGGCGCCAGGATCGAGCTTCTTGAACAACTCCGAGTTCTCGCTAACCTGGCGACTCGTACGGAATGCGTTACCCCTTCTCGGCTTGATCTACAAAGCGGGCCTGGCGGACATGCCTGATTGTCCTTGCTGCAGCAGTGGATTAGAAGAAACGGCTGAGCACGCCTTCTACTACTGCGAGCGAGTTCACCCGTTTTGGGATCACGTCGGGGAGTGGACGGCTCGCATCGAACCCAAGCAGCTTGTGCTGCTCGACGTTGATTACATCGTAGACAACGTTCTTCCTCCGTATCAGGGTGAGAAGCATGTGGTGTTTCTCACGATACTAGCTGTAGCCTGAATGGTGATTTGGACGACGCAAAACAAGGGATTGTAAAACAATGCAAACTTTTCTCATTGCGATAGAAAACGCTCTGATCACATAACATTCCACAAAAGGTGGGTGAATGCAGCGAGCCTGGTCGTAAGAAAGGGGGTAATTTTGGAGTCATCCTTCCCTCCTCTGCTGGCTCATGGCGCCTACGGTACAGGTCCTTCGGGGCCCCACCCCGGTTAAGTAGGAACATTTATTTTTTCCCCTTGAAGCCTAGTTAGCAGTATGTCATGAGTCACCGTCCCCGTTATCCAGTAGTTAGTTTCCAAGATCTTTCCCACCCCCATTAATTTTCTACCTCAACCCTCATTCCAGTCCGCTTTTGCTGAAGATCTTGGAATTTCTCATGTATGTAATTCATACCATCTGTCTTTAATTGCCCATACCGCGCCCAACCCTGTATTTTTTTGCCCCATTAGTCTAGGATCCCTCTCCAACCTAGGGTACGTTTGGCTTGTTTTTGGTGTTTTCGGATACCGGAAAATAGTCGGCCTCCATTTTCATAGACGGGGGGATGGGAGGGCAACCAAACGGGGAATTTTTCCTTCTTTTTTGCCTTTTGTACATTTGGGGGTTTTTCTCCCATTCCCATCATACAAAGTTCATTGTAAATAAATCATAAATTGTATATAAAATCATACATTACATCCGGGCTTTTAAGTAGGTCTTTTTCATAGAGCAAATGTATTTTGGTGGTTGCAGCACGCATGGCGATGGATGTGTGGTTATATATTGTACTGTTGAATGGGTTGGCAAATGTGGCTAGCTAGGTTCCCTTAGAATATATAGTTAAATGAAAGACCGCTCCCTTGCCCTTCCCCCAAACCTTAAGGCCTTCTGCCTTCCTTGTATTTCAAGGAAATAAAGCAGAATAAAAACTTCAGTTGGATCACCATCGATGCATTTTGCTGTTGCTTTGTATTTTTGTGAGTGACCAGTGAGTATTTTTGCTTATTGTTGTTGAAAACATTGTTTTGGTTACTGTTGAAATTTTACTGTTAAATTGTTAAAGTTTATTGTTATAACTTCGTGACCCCCCTCAAACACTTCTTATTGTTGTTTGTTCGTGAGGAAGGTCAAACCTTGATTCATTTTTAGGAAATTTAAAAAAAAAAAAAAACAAAAACAAAAACAAAAGACCGCCACATTTTTTTCCCTCGCTATATTTACACCGCATATACAAATTCATCGTTGTCTCATTCGAACCACTCTCCTCCTAGCTCGCTTCCAAGTAGCTATGGAGGAGACACCGCCTTCACAATCGGATTTATTCGATGGCTTGAGCCCAAAAAAAATACAAAGTAAAATGGCCTTCATTGCCTTCATCTTCACAAGTATCATTGCTCACGGCTAGTACAATACCACCAGCACAGAAAATGCCGGATATGCCAATCTCCCGGCTGACACAAAAAAAAAAGTCCCCAGAAGACTATGTTAATCAAAGGGCAAAATATGCAAAGTTCTTTGTTGGAAACAGGATTTTGCCAATACCTGAGTTGGTTGAAATAGTCCAACCAAAAACTATTTCATTTATAATAACAGACCTAAAAACAAGGAGATTGGCGGGAATAAAAAAGGAGACCTTTGAAGAGTTACTAAAGGCAACAGGAATCCCAGCTAGGTATTTTTGCAGAAGGAGCTTCGCTACCTGGGATGTCCTGCTGCCGACAGAAGACTTTGTAAAAAAAACTGGCCAGGAGTAATATCTCATCAAAATACTACCGGCTATAACCCGAATATAAAGGGCATAGAAAAATACGACCCGCCCAAATCATTCCTCCCCAACAAAAATCAAAAAATACGTTAGCCCATCTCATGGATTTCCCTCTTTCCCCAACACCAACAACTCTATCACCAATCTCAACCCCCAAATTACTTTCACGGCCCCATTCGGTGGGCAGAGACTCCACACCGCCAGCAAAATCACCCACCAAACAGAGCCAGATTGGCATCCAATGAAGTCCGGCGCGCCCTAAACAGCTTCCATTTCTGCCAGGACATTTTAGATCCCCCAACATCGATCACATCCTGAAGAAAACACTAAAACCGCTAAAAAACCTTAAGCACAATTGACAACAAAGACATCACAAACCCATATCTATTTACGGGTGCAGCCATGGTGACCACCTTTGTCCATTCGCCTGGCAACCAAACTAAAGAGCTTTGGCAATTTATTGAGGAAGCAATTCAAACAGTAACTGCCCACACCGCACCCAACCCTGTATTGTGTTTTGCCCCATTAGACTAGGTTCCCTCTCCCCCCGAGGGTAGGTCCAACTTGTTTTCGGACACCAGAAAATAGTCAACCTCCATTTTGTAGACGGGGGGGGGGGTCAACCCAATGGGGGAAAATCTTTTTTCTTGGTTTCGTCTTTTTTTCTCCCATCCCCATCATATACTTTCATTGTAAATAAATCATAAATTGTAAATAAAATCATACACCGCACTCGGGGTTTTAAGTAGGCCTTTTTCATAGAGCAAATGTGATATTTTGGTGGTTGCTGTGTGCATGGCGATGGATAAATGGTTATATATTGTACTGTTGAATGGGTTGGTGAATGTGGCTAGCTAGGTCCCCTTAGAATATATAGAACAGCAAGACTGCTCCCCCCACCAAAAAAAAACTTCAAGGCCTTGTGTCTTCCATTTTTATATGAAGATGGAAATAAAGCAGACTAGAAGCTTTTCTTTCTTGGATGTGTGTATTTTTAACTTTAGAAAAGTAAGTGAATTTTGTTACAGACTTATTGTTATTATCATTGTTAAAATTGTTATTACTGTTATTGCTTATTGACCCCCCTCAAACAATTGTTATTGTTGTTTGTTTTTGAGGAGGGTCAAACCTCAATTCGACTTTTTTGTTTTTTATTTAAAAACAAAAAACAACCGCCATTTTTGCATTGCTTGTGACACGTCCATTCTTAAAACTACATCCGGACATTTTTCCTCCTAGTTGCTTTTAAAACGCAACTATGGAGGAATCGACGCCTATCTCACAAACGACAAATTCACCAACAGACATATTCAATGAAATAGAACCCTCCCCAAAGCCGGAAGACTTATCATTTTCATCAGCCAGCTCTATCCGACCAGCACAAAGACCACCGGAAACGTCAGTCTCCTGGTCTTCACAGTTACAAAAAAAAAAAAAAACACCAAGAGACCATGAGAACAACAGAGTTAATAAATTGGCCAAATATTTTAAAGAGAATGAAATATTACCAATTCCAGAACTGGTTCAAGCCATCGAACCTAAGACTGTCGTTTGTCATAACAGACTTAAAGACCAGGAGACTGACAGGACTCAAAAAAAAAAAGACATTTGAAGAGATCATTAAAACTGCAGGCATCCCAGGTAAGTATTTCTATCGAAGGAGTTTTGCTACCTGGGATGTCCTACTACCATCGGAAGAAATTGCTAAGATGCTGGCCACAAAAAAACATCGCAACGAAGTACTTCCGGCTTCAGCCAGAATACCGTGACAAAAGACGAATCAAAGTCACCATATGTAACGTGTCCATGCAGCTGAATGGAAAAGTTCTTATGGCGGCATAGAAGATTTTTTCCCTAATTACAGCTTACGGGGACTATACGTTCAGGCTGTGCCTGACAAGGGATGGCTTTCAGGCCATCCCCAAGACCTTAGTCACTGGGGACCGGCAAATGATGGTGGTGGTAGAAGGGAGACGTCCACGTTGTTGGGGGTGCAAACAGATAGGCTATATTGCCAAATTTTGCCCCCCCAAAAAAAACCAACAAAAAGATACCAACGCAGCTACCATGGCAGCCACAACAGCCACCATCATCAGCAAGCAACCAAACAAGGAGGCAGAAGAACAGGGTCCAGGTTAGGTCCAAGCCAAAACAAATGACCACGAAGGCTGGACTGAAGTGACCCGGAGGAAGAAAAAGTCCCCAAAATCTGGGGAATCAAGTCCAGCTGCCACCTCACTGGTAAAAAAACCAAAAGCAGGTCCAGTAACAAAACCAGCAGCATCATCAGAAACTCCACAACCAACGTTGGAACCAGCTCCAACCCCAGAATCATCACCAGCAACACCAAAAACTTCTTCAAAAAAAGAAGACAAGGACCACAAAAGACCAGGAACCAACGGAAACATCAGTCAACTTAAAGAGGAGAAGGGAAAGCGGGGAAGGAGCCTCCAAAAAGATGTGTTCAGGACAATCTCATCTTAGATTCAACCTCCAGCTCCACTGTAGCAACCACCTCTCCGTGAACAAGTTCTACAACCTCCGCAATCTCCCCAACAAATGGAGGGTCTCTCCCTCCAACAAAAACCTGACCCCCCAAAACAGACTTTTGCCCAAGAACTCTTTCCCAAACAGCGCCGTCCATACCAAATCCCCCTCCCAAGATCACAATCAGCTGAAAGAACTCAACCAACAAGCCTTGCTCGTACCTCATCCCTCCCCTCACTTAGCCCCTCTTCATTTTCCACTCAAAAATTATTTCCTGCTTCACCTGACCCTTCTGCTCCAAGAAAACCAAGCCAGCAGGAGGCGAAACACACGGACTTCAACATTGAACAAATCAGGAAAGCAGCAGCTTTGTGCTCAGTAGAGCTGGAAGCAGTTGGGGACTTCCAGCTTCGAAAGCCGCTGATGAACCTGGAAAAAAATCAAAAATATGAATGTTTCCAACCCAGTTAATTTTAGGAGTGCACCCATGGTGACCACTTTTGTCCGACAGCTGGCGACCGTACCAGAGGCGTCTGGAAGTTCCTGAATATGGTCTGTCAGACTGACATGGGCATAAAGTGGGTGGAGTTGGAGCACTCCTCCTTATAAAAATGTTTACCTTTTTGTTCAGGGACGGTTGCCATTTTGGTTCACCCCTGTTTTTACAGGTCCCTAAAAGTGCGGTTCCCACTGGATGTCGGAGGAATCAGCAGGGATGACCGAGTTACCACTGAGCACGGCACCAGCTACCTGCGGATTTCCGGCCTGTAGTCGCCAGTGAGTAAGGTAAGTGGGTCTGATGGCTTTAAACCTTCCCACTTTGAATGTGAGGGGACTGAGGGATCCAAACAAGTGTGCGCACCTGCTTGGTAAACTCAAGAACCTTGGTGTAGATGTCGCTGCAATGCAAGAAGCCCACTTCACTTAAGGTGCAGACTGTCGTGTGCTGGAGAGCGATTTTAACGTTTTCTCAGCATATGGCAGCCACACCAGCATTGGGGTCTCTTTGCTAGTTGGACGCAGCCTTGATGCTGATGTTGACGTTGTTTTGCAGGTGATGGGGCCGACTGGTTGTGGCCGATGTTGCCATTAAAAGTTTCAAGTTATGTCTGGTTGCGATTTATGCGCCCAATATCATTGTGAAGAGGGTTTCCTTTTTTCATCGGTTGACAGTGTTCCTGGACGATACAAAGCGGCAAGTGTTAATGGGTGATTGGAATGTGATCCTTGATTCCAAGATAGATTAGGGCGGGCGGGGAGCTAGTAGGTTGGGAAGGTGTGAAAGCAGCCTTGTCGGCCCATGACTTGGTCGACAGGTTTCGTCTGGATCACCCAGGGCGGGAGATGTGGACATGGCTAGATAGCTCGCCCTCTGCCAAAGTAGGTTCCTACTCGGACAGAGTGTTAGTTAAACGAGCTGACATCGATTTCGTTAGTTGTCCCACGCTCCACTTGATAGTGCGGACTGACCATAAACTTGTTAGGGTCAGTCTGCAGTTAGCTAACAGGCTTTCAAGGAGGTTGTCCTTAAAGGGTAGGGTGGAGGTGTCCGCTGTGTACGTCTTCCCTTTGATCCTTTACCGATTCGCTGTACTTCCTCTGCCTAAGGCACATCGGCTGGCGCTTCAACGATCCCTCTCCAGATTGCTCGGGGGAGGTGCAAGGCCGATGGTCCGTAGACAGGTCTGTGTCCTACATACATGCAACGGGATTCTAGGTATGCCTGATCTGGAGAGTCACTGGCTTGCTGAATGACTTGCATACTTGAACCGATCCTTGACGGGGGACGCAGTGTGGAGACTAAAGGCAAGTCGGACTTTTCCTCGCCTCAAGTCAGATCCAAAGGCTGAAGGTCGACGTAAGCCTTTGGGCAAAGCACTGTTTGTCCGCGAGTGCCGTGATCTGGTTTTGTATTTTAGGCATCAGCTTAGGGTCAAAATCAGATGTGATAGAAAACACTTGGCTTGCATAACATTAAAAAAAAGGTGGGTGAATGCAGTGAGCCTGGTTGTAAGAAAAGGGGCAATGTTGGAGTTATCCTTCCCTCCTCTGCCAGCCCATGGCGTCTACGGTACAGGTCGTTTGGGACCCCATCCTGAGTAAGTAGGCATTATTTTTTCCCTTGAAGCCTAGTTAGCAGTATGTTGTCAGTCATCGTCCCGGTCATCTAGTCGTTAGTTCTCAAGATCTTCCCCATCCCCATTATTTTTGTACCTCAACCTGTACCCAGAGCGCTTTTTTTCGAAGATCTTGAAAGTTCACATGTACATAACTCATATTCTCTGTAATTTGCCCACACCACACCCAACCTTGTATTGTGTTTTGCCCCATTAGGCTAGGATCCCCACCGCCCTAGGTTAGGTCCGGCTTGTTTTCAGACACCGGAAAACACATTTTTATTAGATGTCTATAATGGTCGCTAAAATGATATCACAAATCGAATATATCCTGCTAAAGGAAAAATAATCTGTTCCGACTTTGATTATTGGGTGAGTGTGGACACAGATCCCACACTTAGAAATAACGCATCCGAGTTGTCCACAATTGGGGCAATCGCAATGGAAGGGCCTCGCTCTGAGAGAATAGCCTAGCTAATCACCGTTAACTCCTGTGCCAGGTAAGTATGAGTTATTTGTTACTGCCTTCCACCAGACAGGACTCGACACAAGGTCAATGACCTGAAGGTCGGTTTAAATTGGGGATTAGGGGAGAGGAAGGTTGGGCACAAGCCAAGGCTGGAGCCCAGCTGGTCTATGCTAGTCATCGACCCACTTAGTGCAATGTGGGCCTGATGAGCCTAGCTGGTCTTGGACCCAAATTTGGGTCCAGGCAAGTATGCTTGATTATAGCTTAAACTAGATAGCAAGGTCCAGTGCTATACAAGGGGGAAAAAGGTGTCCATGATGCAGCTCGCCCACCCCAAGGTGGCCCAGCCGAAGCCAGGGGCCTTTTCGACTCGAATCTGCCGTTGGTTTCAATACCCCGTCTGGCACGAATGCCAGATGGCCTAGCTAAAGCCAGGTAAGTATGAAATTTGGCAAAAACACGCTTCTTTATATACAACACTTACTTCCCCTTATCACCAACCAATCATACAAAGAAAATTAATACACAAAAATAATCAAAGATTTCTCATCATAAAAACCTATATACTTAACTTAGCTCTTCCTTATTTAACACTTTCTGGTCATTGAATGAATTATTTCTACTTTGGATTTTTATAGGTAGGTTGCACTGAAAATCACTCAGTTTACTAATTAATTGTCAAGATTAAAATCAACGTCACTTCTGCGTATCACTTATTGTTGATTTAAATTGTTTTAAATAAGATTTTCTAGCTGATCCATAGATGAATGCGCCATAGTCAAGTTTGGATCTTATTAATGCTTGGTAGAGTTTTAGTAGTTTTTTTTAAATCTGCACCCCAGTCTGTGTGTGCTATTACTCTAAGGAGTTGGATTGCTTTATTGCACTTTGATCTGAAGTGATTGATGTGGGGTTTAAATGTTCATTTTTTGTCAAAGATAATTCCTAGAAATTTGTGTTCTTTGACAATAGGGATTTCAGTTGAATTTAGTTTAAGGACATGGTCGTTATACATTTTGTGGAGGTTGCAGAAATGTATACATTGTGTTTTGTTTTTGGAGAATTTGAAACAATTTTTAATAGTCCAGTTGTTTATTTTATTTAGACATTGTTGGAGCTGCCGTTCTATTGTTCTGATATATTTGGATTTGCAACAGATCAGGAAGTCATCTACATATAGTGAACCTTCGACTCCAAAGTTTAAGCATTTCACAATGTTATTTATTTTTATATTGAATAAGGTCACAGATAGGATGCTACCTTGTGGCACTCCCATTTCTTGTTCTTGTAGTTCTGAGAGAGTTGTGCTGATCCGTACTTGAAATTTTCTATTATTTAAGAAGTTTTTAATAAAAATTGGAAGTTTGCCCTTCAATCCCATATTTCCCAAGTCTTTGGTAATGCCATATTTCCACATGGTGTCATAGGCCTTTTCTAGGTCAAAAAATAAGGCTATCATATGTTCTTTTTTGGCAAAGGCCTCTCTTATGAGGGTTTCCAAGTGAATAAGATGATCGATTGTGCTTCTTGCTTTTCTAAAGCCTGTCTGAAGGTTTGTGATTAATTTATTTTTCTCGAGGAACCATGTTAGTCTGTTGTTAATCATTCGTTCAAGAGTTTTATAGATACAACTAGTTAAAGCTGTTGGTAGGTAATTTGATGGATTTGTAGTATTTTTTGCAGATTTTGGTATTGGTATTATAGTGGCTTGTTTCCAGGAATTAGGGATGTTCCCACTGTGCCAATGTTGTTGAAGATTTGGAGTAAATATTGGAGTGAAATTTTTGGTAGTTGTTTTAAGAATTCATATGGAATCTCATCTAGTCCAGGAGTAGTATTATGGGATTTTCTTAAAGAGGTTTTTAGTTCTGTCATGGTAAATGGTTGGTTGTAGCTTTCTGTATTATTGGAGTGAAAGTTTATTTTTCTTCTTTCTTCTTTTAATTTGTTACTTTGGAATTTTTTATTAAGGTTTCTGGATGAAGAGTTTGGGGAGAAGGTTTCTGCTAGTAGGTTTGTTACGTCTTTTTTGCTTGTTGCTTTTGTTTGATCTTTTTTTCACAAGGTGTTTCAGGGGGGTGCTGTTATTCTTACCCGATATCTTTTTAATCATATTCCACACTGTTTTGGTTTTTGTGTTGGCATCTATTTTTGATGCGAAGTTTTTCTATGTTTCTTGTTTTGCTTCTTTGATTGTTCTTTGTGCTCTGGCTCTGCAATTTTTAAAGAATTCAAGGTTCTCTTTTGTTGGGCTTGTCTTGAATTTTCTGAGTGCGGCATGGTGCTCTCTTTTTGCTTTTTTGCACTCATTATTATACTATGGTTTGTTGAATTTCAGTTGAGTGGAGAATCTTCGTATGCATTTCTCTGCGATAGTTAGGAGTGTTTTAGTGAAATAAGTGTTGTGGTCTTCTTGGTTTATGTGGGCTTTTGGATTTAGGCTGTCATGGCAAAGTCTTTTGAAATGTTCCCATTTGGCCTTTTGTAGGTTCCAGCAAGGTATTTTTTCTTCTGGCTCGGGTTCAAGTCTCTCTAGTATCATCGGATAGTGGTCACTTCCGCAGTTATCCTCATTGGTTTTCCAATCATAGTCTAGATAAATCGTAGGGTCGCTTAGGGTCTGATCTATTACTGAGTGTGTACCGGTTGCAGGATGAAGGTAGGTGGGGGATTTATTATTTAGAAGGCAGAGGTTGTTTTTATTCATAAAGTTTTCTGTTTTGTGGCCTCTTTCATTTGTATCTCTACTGCCCCATATTTGGTTATGGCTATTGAAATCTCCCATGAGTATGAAAGGTTTGGGGAGTTGTTGTATTAAATTTTCGCGTTCTAGTTCAATTATATTGTTATTGGGGGTATGTATAGTGAGCATATGCTGATTGTTTTGTGTAGAGTTACTGACACTGCTATTGCCTGTAGGTTTGGGTTTAAGTTTATTTGACTTTGCAGTAGTGTATTGTTTACGATAATGGATGTACCTCCTGATGCTCTTCTTGTGTGTTTGTTTATTTGATTATATATAGTGTGTTGCCTTATATTTAGTTGGTCATTTTCTTTTAAAAAGGTTTCTTGGAGGCATATAACACATGGGTGTGAGTTTTTAATGATCAGTGTTAATTCGTCAAGGTTGGCTTTTATGCCTCTGATGTTCCACTGTATGATTTTATTTATTTTGTAAGTTTGTTTGGGTCCCATTGTAATTCCTTGTGGGGGGGGTGTTTTGTGTGTCATGTTTGGTTTGTGGGCTGGTTGTGGTTGGTGGGTATAGTGTCTTCGGTCTCCATCCTATCCGAGGGTTTGGGGGGGGGTACTTTCGTTTATATTCTTGTAATTTTCAGATGGTTTCATTTTTCCTGGGGATGATTTTATTTTGTTTTTAGTTCTGTTTTTGGAGGTAGATCGTTGGCTTGATTTGGTCCTTTTTTGGTTTGATGGTTCTTTTTGGTTTGCATTTTCTATAAGGTAGGTTTTGTTTAAAGGTTTTGTTATGGTCTTGCTTTCCATTTGGTTATGTTCTGTTTTGGTGAGGGATGTGGTTCTATTCTGTGTATTTGGACTACTTAAAATAAATTCTTTACTTAGGTTTTTGGGGTTTGGTTGGTTTTTATTAGGGTTTTTGTTTGGAGAGATGGTTCTTATTTCTTCTTTTGGAGGTTGCTTAGAGGGATTTGTTTCAATATATTTTGATGTTTTTCCCGGTTTATGTTCAGTCATAGGATTAGGGTTTGTACTGTTGGAGGAGAGTTTTAAGAGTATGGGTTTTATTTCTTGTATAAATTTTGGCTAGTCTTGCGGTCCCAGTTGAAGTAGTTTCGAGATTAGTTTTAGGTAGTTTTCTCCTTTTTTACTCTCTGATTTTGGGTTGTTTTCGGAATAGGTTTTGTTTTTTTATGTAGCCTTCAACTATTTTTCAGACTTCTGGATAGGGAGTGTTTTTCGTATGTTTTATAGTTAGAATTTCTTTTTCTTTTTTCCAGACTGGGCATGATCTGGTATAGGATGGATAGTCTTCACCGCAGTTGGCACATCTGTTGTTGAGATTGCAGTCGATGGTGGTATGGTTTGGTTCTCTCTCTCCACATTTACCACATATAGTGTGTCCATTGCATACACTCCCATGATGGCCGAATTTTTGGCATTTAAAACATCGGAGTGGGTTTGGGATATACCGCTCAATTTTTTCATTAATGTAGCCAATTTTTATTTCTTTGGGAGTTGTAGGTGAGTTGAAGGTTAATATATAAGTGTTTGTTTGTATTGTTTGGTTTTCTTTTTTGATGGTAATTCTTTTTATACCAGTTATGCCTTGGTTTTTTAATTCAGCTTATATTTCTTCCCTTGAACACTGGGAGAGTTCTTTATTTCTTATAACTCCTTTAGAGGAGTTTAGGGTTTTATGTGGGTATGTTTTAATTTTTAAGTTATGGAATATTTTCATATTTAGTAGAAAGTTTGTGTGTTTTTTATTTTCAGTTTCAATCATTATTGTTCCATTTCTTAAATTTTTAACTGTTGTGGATATTATCTTCGGTATGAGGAATGGTGATAATTTTGTTAACGGGGTATCTTCCAGCAACTCTAATATGATGAATTTTGGGAACGGAGGTTCAGGCTGTATTTTTTCCTCGTCAGAGTTATCTGACTCTATGTAAGGTCGTTTAAGTTTTTTTTGGTTTTTGTTTGGGTTGTATTATCGATATCCATAAAGAAGTTTCATAAGTTTCATTGGCTATGCTCCCCACCCACCATGGAGCCCCATATGGGGATGTGTCTAGGGGAAAACCCATTCGCCTAGTAACATCAGGGCTACATAGCCAGTATACTCATACTGGTGATAGACAGTTTTAATTTTGTCACTGGGTTTTCATTCCCAAGATAATTATTTATCCAGGGGCAGAAAGGAGAATAGGTCTTTCCTCAGCATGATTGACCCTACAGCCATCGCCCTCTAGTTCAGATTTTTGAAGATCTGAAAGAGGGCTGACATGACCAGCCGATTGATCGGATCGGGCCTCTCCGACCACCCGTCTAGCCCAGTAAGGGCCAAAGTGGAGTGTTGCAAGTCGCATGGCCTCTTTAGCTGTCATGACATGCACTGCTCAGCCACCAGGACCCCGTCCTCAAGCATTATGGGTGGCCACCCACGACCAACAGGTAGCCTTGTTGGGGGGGGGGTTACCCCTCTACAGAGGTGCAGTCACCGTATTCTACAGCCCCAGCTGACAGGGTGGACCTATTGTTGAAAACATTTAACGTGTTGACATTATCCAACTTGAAAAAAAATTTAAATAAAAAATTAAATTAGAAAAAAATTAAATAAAGAATAAGGAATCAAAAATTGATTCTTAAAAAAATAAATAAATAAAATAATATATATGTTTCATAAATTCAGTTTTAGGCCAATTCATTTTTCATAAAGAAAAAAAAAAAAAAAAAAAAAAAAAAAAAAAACCCCAACAAAAACAAACTTAAAGTTGATTTTTGGCATTTTCTTTTCAATGGATAAACTAATTAGAAATTCATTTTGAAAATATTTTCAAAGGAGGTTTAATTTACAATGTCAGTAGGGGAGTAAAATGAACTCTTACTTTCTGTCCAGCTTTAAAAAGAACCCATCAAAACAAAATAAAAACAGTTATGTTATTACTAATACTACACTACAATCATACTTATCTTTTGTCCATCTAAAGTACAAGTTTCTCCATCTTTTAAAACTTACAATATTTAGGCCTAAATGTACAAAAAAGAATTTTTAAAAAGTTATTCATGCACCATCCCCTTCTTTAAATAAATAAATAATGATATTGTAGCAGTAGCAGGGTGTTAATTTTTTTTCAATCCAATTTGTTTGTAGAAATTGAAGCATACATACAGCAAATCACGTGATTTATGCTCCCAACTACGTCCGCACCTTTGATTTTGTCCTGTGCAAAATAAACAGTGTGTTTGGAGCCTGGCTATCACATGGCAAGGATTAGCTATATATACTTTCGTTTTCCAATAACTCATTCTCTTACATTTTGACTTCCAGAGACAGCTTGGCTTTGCCAGCTAGTGACACGCAGCTCAATACATGTAACATGGGTGTGTATATACTCTGCAACATTTTTCTTTCCTGTTCTGCCTTTTCAGCTGGACTTGTTCTAATATGGAACACAACCTCAGACATTTTGTCAATTCCTGAAAGAAACAAATGACCAACATGGGAGTAAACACATTTTTCTAAAATACATTTATAGTCTACAGGACACTTAATATTTAGTCTTTCACCAAAATATTTGTGTTAGTCACACACACACACAGAGAATATCCAACAAACTATATTAGAATATTCATAATGTTTTGTAATGTTTCCTTTTCATGTACTTGTTGATATATGAATTCATTTTTGTTTGTATTGCTTTGTTTTGAATGTTCTTTTGTCCGCGTCGTTTACATCATTTGCTTTTCAATAATGAGCCACCAGAATTTGTGAGAAAATATCTGGCAAAACACCCAACAAGTCTCTGTGAATGGTCAATCTGGTTACTGGTTTTAATTTTACCTTCAGTCATTTCTAATCATTGAATCCAAACAACATCCCTATCTACCCTTACAACAAAATCAAAAGAATGCTCACACAAAGAAAATTGTCCACCTTTCAAAAACATCTGCACCCCCCACCCCAACAACTTATTTTCTTAACATCTTATTACAATTGAATAAACAGCTTAATCTTCCTAAACTAGTGATTGACACTTGTCTTTAATTGGAATCATTTTGAGATGAGGCTTCTTAATCTGAGAATTAATTTTTATTTATTGCGGACTTTTTTCCTCATCTTGGTAGTTTTTGTGTTGTTTCTTCTTTCACTACGTTTCGGCCAAATTTCACCTCTGAAAAACGTGGTGCGATAGACAACAACTATGGAAGGCAGTAATTACTGGGGATACGGTTACAAGACTCAGCATTCCTATCCGAGGTCGCAGTAAATCACCTGAAGAAGGCCAGAGGTGAAATTTGGCCGAAACGTAGTGAAAGAAGAAACAACACAAAAACTACCAAGATGAGGAAAAAAGTCCACAATAAATAAAAATTAATTCTCAGATTAAGAAGCCTCATCTCAAACTGATTCCAATTAAAGACAAGTACAGAAAATTCGGTACGGACCCGACTCTGGAAGACCAGATAAGGATTTATAAGACCAAAAAATCCATCCTTGATCGCCTTCCGGGGCCCGTGGCGCAGCGGATAGAGGCGTTGAGTCTCTACGGTTCCAGGTGAGCATTGTCAGAAGATAGCGGTTTCAAATCCTACCCAAGCTGGCCAGAGGTTTACTTGGTCAAAAAACGTGGTACGATAGACAACAACTATGGAAGGCAGTAATTACTGGGGATACGGTTACAAGACTCAGCATTTCTATCCGAGGTCGCGGTTAATCACCAGAAGAAGGCCAGAGGTGAAATTTGGCCGAAACGTAGTGAAAGAAGAAACAACACAAAAACTACCAAGATGAGAAAAAAAGTCCGCTATAAATAAAAATTAATTCTAGTGATTGTCATTTTTGTGGGAGGAACAATAAAAATCACAACAACTCAAACACCTTTAGGTCTTGGTAGTTAAGTTCTCATTTTATTTATTACTTTGGTTGTTAGCAGACAATAAATAAGTTAGAACAAAGATAAAGTTACTTCTACAGTTATCTTACCATCTATGATCACATCTGCTGAATGGCACTCTCCTCTCTGGGTGATTGATGATAGCTCCTCTTCATCTAAGTTCTCAAGCTGAACTGGCCCCTGCATGACTATTAGCTGGTCTCTCACTGGTCAAATAATAATTATGAAATGAAATGAAGGTACCTTAAAGTGCATCGGAGCCTAGTTACAATACGCACCTTTATGCAAATATAGAAGAACAATAAAGTTTCTTTTTCAATATGAAAACAATTTAAAGGTATAATGTACCATTTTCAGTGAAGGGTGGGGAGAGGGCATTCTAATTTTAGTCAAACCTTAAATTATTTATATGAAATGAAAATGATCTTATGCCAACAGCAGTCACTTATGATCATAACATAGACATAATATGCATACAAAAAACACAGGTACACTCATAGGGAGGATATTAAATATCACGATACATGCAATGGATGGATGTTAGCCACCGCATCTGCATGGAAAAACTCTTAATGCCATGATAGGAGGTGTAAGTATGATATAGGAACATGGGCCCTAAAATCACTAAATAGCATCGAGCAAATACAACCGAGGATGATGGTAGCTACTTTTGACGGCAACCCCAGTGCAACCATCATCTCCTGTTACAGCCCTACCAATGATAGTGAAGAAACTGACCTCATCACCTTTAATGAGCTATCCTTACTTGTTCGTAGCATCCTGAAACACAACGTTCTCGTCATTGGTGGAGACATGAATACACAAACTGGTAAAAACGTAAACCACAAATTCACCTTACACAACTTGTCAAACAGAAATGGGGAATATCTAACAGATTTAACCCTAGAAAAACATTAACATGCCTCAATACCAAATTTCAGAAAAGGGAGGGAAAACTATGGACCTATGCTAATAATACTAAAGCACAGATAGACTATGCCTTTATAAATAAGAAATGGAATAATAGTGCATTAAATTGTGAGGCATATTCCTCTTTTGAGGGTGTGTCCTCTAATCACCAAATTGTCACGGCAAAGATACAACTGAGCCTACGAAGGAATGTGGCCCTAGCAACAATCACCATACGCTATGACCATCTTATGGTCCCTGCTTAATAACAGAGATATTAGAGATAAATATATGTTAACACTAAGAAACAAATTCAATGTACTACAGGAGAAGTCAGAAACACATACTCCAAATGACAAATATGAGAATTTTGTCAATGCCCACCTAGAAGCTGCAACAAAATGCATACCAACTAAAGAAAGAGCTAAACCTAAAGTCCCATGGGAGACATTAGCAGTTAGAACAAAGCATGTAGATGTAAAAACTGCTTCCAAATGCAATAGGAGGAACCCAACCAATATCAATGACCTGAAACTTAAAAAAGGCTTAAAATGAATTGGCTAACATATACCTAAAAGAACTAATAGAAAACATACAAAATCAGATCAATAAGATTAGAGACTCAGTTGAAGATAGACGATCTAGGATAGCGAGGCTAACGAAGTGAGCAGAAGGAAGAGCATTGCAAAAGCCAAACTGAGAGCTACCAGCCAAAAAGACTCAATACAACTATGGAAACAACATTTCGAGAACTTAATAATGAGCCATAAATTTAACATTATTTTCTTGTTGAATTAAATAAACAGAGTTATATCGTTCTATGCATTTCAAGTAAGTGCTAGTATCTTAAAAATTTGATCTGATTAAAAAGAAAATGAGTTTGGATTCGGGATAAAAAAAATTAAAAAAAACTGCTTTAAAATCAGCTATCATATATATTTGACCTTGAAAACATTGCAGACTATTGTTATTCACATAGTAAATAATGACTGATGTCTTTGCTTAATGGCATATCAACCTTCATGGGCTATTTTTAATGCTAAAGCTATCCCTGTAAAACAGCACTGATACTATTTAACCCATAGCTGGGGGTGGTGGGTTAAGGGATTTCATACCTTTCCCAAGGGTAATAGACATTGTAATAGACATTGTATATAAGTACAGCAACAGATTTGTAGTACAACATATTAAGAGATAGAATAACCTACTGACCTCAATTGACTGACCCTATTTGAGTATGCAGTATGGTTAGAGGATTGCCCTGCATTCCCTTTGCATGGGCAAGACCAAAAACTTCACAAGGTTCAGGGGTCCATCTCCACAGGTTCTGACATGCCTTTGGCTAGGCTAGGCTCATTGCCTGGCACCTGAGGTCTCCTTTTGAAATGGAATGTTGACAAAGGCCAAGGCATTTTTAGAACTATCAAGCATATGGGCTCCTGTCCAATGCCTGGTATCTACAATAAAAAAAAGGCCTTGTAATGTACTCAGGTGTATGTGGGGTACCAGACAAATACCTATTAAAAGGTGGAATTTTAGAAAACAAAAGTATTTAGCAAAAATATAAATCTCTTGAAGGGAAGCTCTTGAAATAGATAATTTTTGTGCTAGGGAAAATAATAAGATTACTATTTTGCAAAAAGAAAAAAATCTTTAGCTAAGTTTTTCATATGTCTGTTTTACATAAATTTTCTATAGATATTGAAAATCTTGTTTATTTTTTTTATTTATTTATTTTTATTTACTCCCCTTCCCGATTCATTATAATTCAGTTGTATTTGAGTGTATAGGTTCTTAATCGCTTGACCAAAAATATTTCCTACATAATAAAAATGTCAATGTCATAACATTAGCAAATAATTACAATAAAACAGGCAAATTAAAAGTGCCAGATATATTTTTAAGAAAATAGCTTTCGAAATCATTTTACACACTGAAAATATGAGAGAAGGAATTTCAACATTAATGAAAACAAATAACAATCTTTACTTTAATAAAGCAACTTATGTAAAATAAAAAAAATTCTTTTTTTTTCCCAAATAAAAACAGAGCCTTGGTTTCCGAAATTTTTAAAAAAGTATTCTATACTTTAGGGATTGTCGGCTTTGGTGCAACCATTTGCAATAATTATTGGCTTTTAACAGATGTTACTTTCTATTACACAAGCCTCAATAAAGAGTCACGGTGACTAAAATGGTATTACAAACGAATATTTGTATGAAAATACAATCTGTTTTTAGTTTAGTTATCGGGGTGAGCGCGGACGCAGACCCCACACTTAGAAATAGCGCACCCGAGTCGCCCACATTTGGGGCGATCGCAAAGGTCAACCCAACCGGAGTGCAATGGAGGGGCCTCGCTCTGGGAGAACGGCCTAGCTGATCACCGTTAACTCCTGTGCCAGGTAAGTATGAAATTTGGGCAAAATACCCTTTTTTATATACAACACTTAATTCCCCTTAGCATCAACTCATCATATAAAGAAAATTAATACGCTAAAATAATCAAAGCTTTCTCATCATTAAAACCTATATACTAAACTTAGTTCTTTTCGATTTAACACTTTTTGGTCATTCAATTAATCATTTCTACTTTGGATTTTTATTGGTACATTGCACTGAAAATCACTCAGTTTACTAATCAAATGTCAAGGTTGAGTCAAACGTCATTTCCGTATATCATTTTTATTGTTTAAAAATATTAACACGTTAATATTTTTCAACCTTAGATAAAATGATTTCCGAAATAACTTAAAATAAAATAGAAAGACATGAATTTTCATTTCATTTCCGGTAAATAAATAAAAATCTGTTTTCATTATTTTTCATTAAAAAAATTTCATTTATTTTTGACATTGTGTTTTCAAACGATACACTTAGTAAAAATTTGTTTTGAAAATATTTTCAAAGGCGGTTCAGTTAACAATGTGACTATGTACTTTCGTTAAGTGAACCCTCACTTTCCGTCCATCTTAAAACAAAAACGGTTATTTTTAATAAAGCACTCGTGTTACTACTAATACTACATTAATACTCTAAGGGTGTCTTGGATGGTGTAATAATGATTAGCAAGCTAGATTAGCAACCTTTCACGCCTGAGTTCGAGTCTCATTCAGTGCCCCATTCATATGGCCTTGTGCCACGTACTACACTTTTACCGTATAAGTTTTTAATGTTTAAAAAAAAAAATGAGCTTCTCTAACTTTTAATACTAAGTATTTAGGCATCAAATTCATGCTTCCTCAAAAAAATAAAAATAAGTTGAATAAAATAAATAAATAAAAGGAATAACGATAATATTTCTTATAGTTTGGCTAGTAGTTGGTTGTTTGGGTTTCACAGCATATCAACCTATGTAGGTTACTTAATCCCAATTCCATTTTTATACAAATAATCAGTTCTATTTAAAACAATTCAGTTTAGCATGAATACACAGTTAAATTATCAAAAACATGTCTATTTCAAGCTATTCAGTTTCGTCAAACAGTTCTAATTCAAACATTTCAGTTTAGTTTTTGTCCACACAGGTAAAAATGTCAAAACAGTTCTATTTCAAGTAATTCAGTTTAGCATAAATACACAGTTTAGTTCTATTTGACCCTATCTGGTTTTACCACTACCGGCCAGAGTGGACTTGGGAGAGATGACAACGAAGGGGGAGGGGTCGGTGTTCCCCAAAACTCTAACATAACTGGAACCTCACTATCAGATTGTTTAGTCTCATATCTAGGACACTCGCTAGGTGGGTGGGTGGTTTCTTATCCCTCTGCAGAGATGCAGTTGGCGTATTCTAAAGCCCTAGCAGACTGGGCCAATTTTTGCTTGTAGTAATGTGTAATGTTTTTCAAGCTAATTTGTAGAAACTGTAA
Organism: Sepioteuthis lessoniana; assembly: GCA_963585895.1. Taxonomy (NCBI): domain Eukaryota; kingdom Metazoa; phylum Mollusca; class Cephalopoda; order Myopsida; family Loliginidae; genus Sepioteuthis; species Sepioteuthis lessoniana. The sequence continues at coordinate 24,192,353 of OY757926.1, forward strand.
CCTAACACAGAGATAAAAATGGGATTCCATTGGTTTAAAGGCATCTCAACCTATCTAGGATTATTTTATCCCTAATAGTTAGGGAATTGCATTCATTCTACATTCAAACTTATAAGTTTTGTGTAGTTGTTTAAGAGTGTGTTTTCTTTCACAGTCCTTTGAATACCAATAATTTTTAAACAGATCTATTTAACCCAAAGATGATATTAACAAGTACTTCCACTTTGAGTCAAAGTGGACCCGAGAGTAATGGCAATGAAAGAGGACAAAGGTTTGGGCAAGGTCATATCATAGATAGGTAGTTGCTGACACAGCAAGACTTGTTTCATCATGTGGCAGACAATCTGTTCAGTTGACACTTTGCTTTGGACAGCTCCTTTTGATCTTGTTTTTCACCTCCACATGTAACATTGGTAAGTTTGTTCATTGAGTAATCCAGGTGCCAGCCAGACCAAAATTTCTTTTTGCCAATTTTCCACAGTTCTTTTTCTCTCTTCTACAATCCACTTTCTGTTTTTCATTGAAACGGCCTTTTTCAAATAACATCAGACTAGCCGGGATCAAAAAAGAAACTTTTGGGGAGCTCCTAAAGACAGCAGGAATCCCAAACCAGTACTTCTGCAGCCGAAGCTTCGCCCCCCTGGGATGTCTTGCTGTCCTCAGAGGAGTTAGCAGTTAAACTGGCTGGGAGTAACATAGCAACAAAATTCTTCCAGCTTCAACCAGAATACAAGGGAAAGAGAAGGATCAGAGTCACTGTGTGCAATGTCCCAGTATCAATGAATGGAGATGTCCTTGTGGCTTACCTCAGTAGGTATGGAAGCATGGAGGAGCTTTTACCCATAAGAGTAACTGATGAGACAGCACACAGTGAATATTTCCTCAACATCTGCAGGGATAGAGAGGGTTTTCAGGCTGTCTCTCATAGCATTGCTTACGAAAACCAGCAGATGATGGTGGTAGAAGGGAGAAGGACAAACTTCTGTCATTGCTTTGCTCACTGTCCTGACCTCCTAGTTCAGGAGTTTCATAGCTATTTGGCTGACTTTCTCTGCCTTCGGGAGGCTGAAGCTGCGAAGGTTTGGTTACTGAATGGGAAGCAGGTCAGCCTCAACAAATCGCTCGGACTTGATGTTTTACCCGACAAAATGTACTTGAGGCTACCGCACAGGCTTGTGCCTATCCTGACAGATGTGTTCAACCATTGGTTTGTCCAGGGAGCCATCCCTAGTAGCTTAACCAAGGGTGGGATCACATTGCTGAAGAAAGGTGGCAGACATGTTTGGGATGAGCAAAATGATTACAGGCCCTAACTGCTTAACACAAAGTTTTTGGCACAGGTCTTAGCAAACCAAATGCAGCTTGTCATTAGCGATCTGATCGGACCTGAGCAGAACTTTGCTGTAAAGGGAAGATTAATCCAAGACAACTTGCATTTGGTGTGTGAGATCATAGAGGGGTTAAAAGATGGCATCAAAGCTGTGCCGATCAATTTAGATCAGTCCAAGGCCTTTGACAGGGTTGATCATTGATTCTTGGCGGCTGTTTTGGAGACCACTGGATTCAAACTGGAGTTCCACAAATAGATTAGTATGATGTACCACAATACACAGACGGTGTTGCAAGTGAACAGGAAGCGCTCAGGAGTGTTTGCAATTGAGTGATCGGTCCAGCAGGATTACCTCCTGTCTCCTCTTCTCTATGTCCTCATTTTGGAGCCTCTGCTTAGGGATGAGAAAGCAAGTTCGACCCTGCGCAGTATTCATTTTGTGGGTCCTCTTTTGACAAAGGTATCCTCGTACACCGATTATATCACAATCTTTGTGTCCCACCATTTAGACATAATGGCTGTGAAGAAGGCAGTTGCGAGGTACGAGCAGATAGCAGGGGCCAAGATCAACTTTGATAAGAGCAAAGGTTTGCGATTAGGTGCAGGGGTCCAGGTATGCCTGATCAGGAGAACCACTGGTTCACTGAAAGACTGGCTTACCTGGCTTACCTGGGCTGATCCTTGTTAACGGATGCAGTTTGGCGGTGAAAGGCGAAAAACACCTTTCCTCGCCTTAAGTCCGACGTAAGCCGAGGGGCGAAACACCATTTACCTAAGAATGCCAAAAGGCCATTCGCATCCTTCCTGGGTCCAGTGACCTTAGTCGGCCAAGATCAACTTTGATAAGAGCGAAGGTTTGCGGTTAGGTGCTTGGAAGAGTGGTGTTCCCTGCCTGGACCCGTTTGCATCTTCGGGGCGTGTTTCAGACCAGGCATCCAACTGGAATGAAATTGGTCGGAGGTACAAGTTAAGGCAAATGTCCCGGTGGGTACCTGGCTTCAAAGGCGGTTGTCCTTAAAGGTCAGGGCGGAGGTGTGCGGCGTGTACATCTACCCCTTGAACCTTTACCATTTGTCCATACTTCCTCTGCCCAGGAGCCGTCGGTTGGCACTTCAACAATCTTTTCAAATTACTTTGGGGAGGTGAAAAACTGATGGTTCGTAGACAGGTCTGTTGTCAATGTCTGAGCAACGGGGGTCTGGGTATGCCTGATCGGGAGAACCATTGGTTCACTGAAATACTGGCTTACCTGGGCTGATCCTTGTTGACGGATGCAGTGTGGCAGCGAAAGGCGAGAAACACCTTTCCTCGCCTCAAGTCCGATGTAAGCCGAGGGGCAAAACACCATTTGCCCAAGAATGCCGCATCCTTCCTGGGTCCAGTGACCCTAGTCGGACTTGAAAAGAACTGTATTGAGAACTAGTTGTGAGCTCTGCTTTGGATCCTCTTGTGGATCAGCTCGGCTGGTCAATGGAGGAGGTTCACTCACACTGGAATTAGGTACCAGATTTGGGCTTCTTGAACAATTCTGAGTTCTCATTCACTTGGTGGCTTGCACAGAACATGTAGCCCCTTTTTGGCTTGAATTGCAGACATGCCCAATTGTCCTTGCTGCAGCAGTGGCCAGGAAGAAACGGCTGAGCATGCCTTCTACTACTGTGAGTTCACCCAATTTGGGATCATGTCGGAGAGTGGATAGCTGGCATCAAACCCGAGCAACTTGTGCTGTTCAATGTTGGTTACGTCATGGACAATGTTTTGCCTCAGCTTCAAGGTGAGAAGCATGTGGTGTTTCTCGTGATCCTTGTTGTGGCTAGAATGGTGATTTGGACAATGCAAAAGAAAGAATTGTATGACGATGCAAATTTTTCTCATCATGATCTGATTTTGTTATCTAGGCATCAGCTTAGGGCCAAAATCAGATGCGATAGAAAACCTTTCAATCATATAACATTCAACTAAAGGTGGGTGCATGCAGTAAACCTGGTCATAAAAAAGGTGGCAACATTGGGGTCATCCTCCCTTCTCTTCCTACCCATGGCGACTATGGATCGGGTCAATCGGGACCCCCACCTTGGGTAAGTAGTTTGTTTCCCCCCTTTTTTTCCTAGTTAGCAGTATCTTGTGAGTTATTGTCCCCATCATTAGTCTCCAAAATCTTCTCCACCCCCATTCTTTACTGACCCTTAACCCTTGATCCCATCCCATTTTTCCGAAGATCTTGGAATTCATATTTATATTATCATCCCTGCAGAAACTACCCACACCACACCTTACCCTATGTTTATTTTGCCTCTTTAGTTTAGTTTCCCTTCCCCAGAAGTATGCCTCCTTTTTATAGATAGGAGATGGGAGGGAAACCAAGCGGGTTTTTATTTTGTTCTATTTTTTTTACTTTTTTTTTTCAGTGTTTTTCTCCCATTCCCATCACTTTTATAAATTGTATATAAACCATCCATTGTAAATAAAATTCATTTTTCATCTGGTGTTTTTAAGTAAGACTTTTCTCATAGAGTAAATGTGGTATTTTGGTGGTTGTAGCACACTTGGTGAAGAATAAATGACCAATTGTATTGTTGGAAGGATCAGTGAATGTGGCTAGCTAGGGGACCTTAGTTCTCATAGACCATCACTTCTTCCCTCCCCTTCAAAACTTGGGGCCTCCCAAATTGTAATTTTGGAAATAAAAAACACAATCTGTTCAGTTAAGCAACTCTTTCTGCGAGACTATAAGACAAAGGTCTGAGCAAGTTCGTACAGCAAGAATTGTTTTATTGTGTGGTACATTATTGGTTCAGATGGAGTTTGGGACCAAACCAGATACAGAGTATCTCTCCTGGTCGGTCCATCTAACTGAAGGGTAAAAAAAAAAAAAAAAATAATGCATGTCAATAGTAATTTTATGGAGTAATCATTGAAGTAAAAAGTGTATTTATTTTTTTTATTTAAATAGAGGTTTATGGTAAACACTGAACGATGCTTTTTTTTTTAGATGAAATTTTAAAAATGTATTCTATACTTAAGGACTTGGAGGCTTTGGCATAACCATCTACAATAAATTTGTAAAGGATTATAGACTTTTTCATTAATCAGCCACTAAGATTTTTTTTATTAAGAGTTACGTCCTTTTATACTAGTCACGTTCGCTAAAATAAAATTACAATCAAATACTTCCAAGTTAAAGAAAAGATTATCTGTTTTTAGTTTGCTTATCGGGGTGAGCGCGGACGCAGATCCCACACTTAGAAATAGCGCACCCGAGTCGCCCACATTTGGAGCGATCGCAAAGGTCAACCCAACCGGAGTGCAATGGAGGGGTCTTCCTCTGGAAGAACGGCCTAGCTGATCACCGTTAACTCCTGTGCCAGGTAAGTATGGTATTTGTTGCTCGCCCCACCGAACGGGCAAGTATGGCAAAAGGCCTTTTTATGGTGGGTCCGGTGCAGGGCCGTAGCCCACGCGCATCCGGCAGGTTCCATAAATGCCCTCGGTCCCGTCGGCATTCCCTTTATTAGGGGCGCCGGGCGATAAACCCAACCCTCCCGAAGGAGGTAAAAGCCTGGGGGGAAGGCCCCCTGAGACCGAAGGATAAAAATTCACTGGCCAAAAGGCCAGGTAAGTATGGATATTTGTTGCTCGCCCCACCGAACGGGCAAGTATGGCACAAGGCCTTTTTATGGTGGGTCCGGGTGCAGGGCCGTAGCCCACGCGCATCCGGCAGGTTCCAAAAATGCCCTCGGCCCCGTCGGCATTCCCCTTATTAGGGGCGCCGGGTGATAAACCCAACCCTCCCGAGGGAGGTAAAAGCCTGGGGGGAAGGCCCCCTGAGACCGAAGGATAAAAATACGCTGGCCAAAAGCCAGGTAAGTATGAAATTTGGGGCAAAATACTCTTATTTATATATAACACTTAATTCCCCTTATCATCAACTTATCATATAAAGAAAATTAATACGCTAAAATAATCAAAGCTTTCTCATCATTAAAACCTATATACTAAACTTAGTTCTTTTCGATTTAACACTTTTTGGTCATTCAATTAATCATTTCTACTTTGGATTTTTATTGGTAGATTGCACTGAAAATAACTCAGTTTACTAATCAAAAGTCAAGGTCGAATCAAACGTCATTTCCATATATCATTTTTATTGTTTAAAAAATGTGTTACGTTAATATTTTCCCACCTTAGGAAAAAAAATCATTTCCAATAAAATACTGAACAGAAAAATTGATTCTTTACATTTTTAAAACATAATCTAACTAAAAATAAAATAGAAAGACATAAATTTTCATTTCATTTCATTTCCGGTAAATAAATAAATACATAAAATTCAGTTTTAGGCCAACTCATCATTTTCCATTAAGGAAAAAAATTTTTTTTAAACTAATTACTTAATTTATCAATTAATTATTAATTTTTGGCATCGGGTTTTCAATCGATAAACTAAGTAAAAATTTGTCTCGAAAATATTTTCAGTTAACAATGTAACTACTTTCGTAAAGTGAACCCTTATTTATCGTCCATCTTAAGACGAAAAAATGAAAACAAAACGAAAACGGTTATTTTTAATAAATCAGTGATGTTACTACTAATACTCAAAGGGCGACTCGGGTGGTGTAATAGTTAAGTTAGATTAGTAATCTTTCATGAGTTCGACTCTGAGTGCTCCATTCATACGGCCTTGTGCTACATACTACACTGGTCTCTCTCTGGTCAAATAATAAAGTAAAATAAAATGAAGCAACCTTTAAGTGCATGGGTGCCTAGTGACAATAAGCACTTTTATGCAAATATAAGTAAAGATCACAACCTTAGTCGAGGGAGACCCAAAGGCTCCTTTTCAAGAGCTACCACACCACGGTGTATGGGAGGGGGCTACTCCTTTCCTTGGATTGCTCCACTTTACACTTGATCCTTGCTTTATAAGGCTGAGTGTTTAGCATAGTGGCATCAAGTACCATTTTTTGAGTCGTTCGTATGACTCGACCTGGGATTAAAACCTGGTCACTCGGACCATTGGCGAACACTACTCATTAGGAGAATAAAAAGTTTCTTTTTTATTCTGAAAACAATTTAAAGGTATAATGTACCATTTTTAGAGAAGGGTGGGGAGAGGGCATTCTAATTTTAGTCAAGCCTTACATTATTTATATCAAATGAAAATGATCTTATGCCAACAACGGTCACTTATGAAACTGAGTAAAAAAATAAGGAAAGAAATGCTTATCCTGAAAATTTTAGGGTCTTTCACACATTAAGTTCAGAGAGCTCAATAAAAGAAATATGCATCTAATATCACTAAATTTTAAAGGTAGGATGCTTCTAAATAAAAGAAATATGCATCTAATATCACTAAATTTTAAAGGTAGGATACTTCCAAATAAAAGAAATATGCATCTAATATCACTAAATTTTAAAGGTAGGATGCTTCCAAATAAAAGAAATATGCATCTAATATCGCTAAATTTTAAAGGTAGGATGCTTCCAAATAAAAGAAATATGCATCCAATATCACTAAATTTTAAAGGTAGGATGCTTCCAAATAAAAGAAATATGCATCTAATATCACTAAATTTTAAAGGTAGGATACTTCCAAATGAAAAGAATTTGGGAAGGGAAAAGTCTGATTTTGGTTTTAATTTTGTCTCGCTGCTAGGAGACTTGGCTGATTCCTGGAGGTGCTGCAATACCAGGTCAACCTGTGGCAAAGGTGAGGTAAGCCCCTAACTCTTTGCCTTGTCCCAATAATCAGTTTAATATTGAAATCCCTATATTGCAGATGTATTAGACATTTATCCATCTATTTTCTAGAGTAAGAGCTAAAAACAAAACAGGCACTACTCACTAAGAAGAAAGACATAATGTGTGAGGGTAAAAAAACTGGAAAGCAGGGATGGTGTGGGCTGGGTAGGAGTAAAGGGTGAGTCAAAGATAAATGAATAAGGACTAGATGTAGGACAAGAAAATGTGTGTGTGTGTGTGTGTGTGTGTGTGTGTGTGTGTGTGTGTGTGAATCTTGGACACTTGATTGGGTGATAGGAAAATTTGAGAAACATGAAGTAATAAGAAAGAATTAAAGAATTAAAAGGAAAATGTTCCTATATGAACTCAAGAAACATAGATATCAAGAATCTTCAAGTGACCCAACAACAAAACAATGAAGTTCTGCTCACATGTTTGAAAGCTCCTCCTTTGAACACACCTCTAAAGAAAAAAAAAATGAAGTAAAATCCCTCCAGGAGTAAAAAATATGAAAATAATTCAACCTGTCTAATTACTTGACTTTTCCAATGCCAACTGTTCCAGAAATGAGTGATCATTCTACACTGGGTTCAAATCACAAAATGAAATTATGACAAATTTTTTTTCCAGGTCAACTTCAATGGGTGCACATATAGAATTTCCCCAAACAACTAAGATTGAACGTTTGACGCATAAAGAGGACTCTAACCATTATTACTAATTTGGATCAGAGTGGGCCTGGGAGTAATGGCAATGAAAGGGTACACCACATTTACCCAAACTCCAGGAATGGAGCCTCACCATTGGATATAGTTGGGGTGGGACTCTTACTCTTCTAAAGAGGTGCAGTCAGCATACTGCACAACCCCCAGTTGACAGGGTGGTATTTTTGTATTCTGGAGTATTTTACTTGATAGATACTTCTGGAAGAGGATTTTTGTTATAGGAACGAATGTGTTGAGTTGGAGTCAATAAATTATATTTGGTTTTTAGTTGCATATCAAACCTTGTAGGTTATTTAATGCCAAATCCTCTTTATACAGGCACATATGATTTCTAAGTGAATAGTTTGTAGGTTAAATCTTATACAAGCTTCTTCATGGTTTTAGAAGTCTAGTCGAAGTGGAATCAACCTATTGGGAGGTCGTCAAATTATTTGACACGCAAAATAAACTGATGGATGTTCACTAATCAGACATAAGCAAAATACTGCTTTTTTCCCACCTCAAACTTTCTTATATGCTCATTAAATCTCACCAGTTCACGTGGCCTTATCACGTTCTCCTCCATAAAACAAGTCATACCTCTTGTGCCCTTTTCTTCTGGTTTCCGCATGTTGGTAGCAGAGAGAGCACACCTTGTTTCTTCGAGGTAAGATTGTTTGTGGCATTATTACTACACAAACCCCTGATCCTATGATCACACACGAAACATTCGGGAGGTGGTCGTTTGCGCTGTGTGCTTGTTCACACGGTCTCTCTCTAATGGTTATAAATCTTTCACTTGCATTTTCTGAAGACAAGTCAAAACAGACTGTCGGCTGGCTTGGTCCCACTATGGGTCACACATCTTTCACATGGCGCGGCATTCTGTGTCAGTCTTTGGTGTTATGTTGTACCAATATACTGCTTCTGGTATAGTACACCGTTTTCTGGTGGCAATCCTTTTTACAGTTCTGTGACATCGCTCAATGATGCTGTTACCAGAGGGGACGTTTGCACAGCGGAATCGAAGTCGAACTCTCCACTCACCGAGGAAGGTCTTAAACTGGCTGGTCCGAAACACAGTGTCATTATCTGTCAGTATATATGTCGGCCGGCCCCGCTCATAGAAGAGCACCTTCAGTTGGTTGATTACACTCGTCGCGTCTTGTTGAGGAAGATGGTGCCAGATGGCAAATCAAGTGGGGCCACAGACAATCTTGATCTGGTCAAGCCCAGCTGAGCTCAAGGACGCAGTGCAGGCAGGTTGCACAGGCCCAGTCTTCCTTTTAATTGCATCGAGCCACCTCTGAGGCACTCTAGTCAATTGATATGCCTTATTTTAGCTAGACTTGACCAAAGACACAGTCATCAACAGCGTGTTCTTTCACCAGTTTTATAATTGTGTCAAGACGCCGTCGAACAAGCATCTCGCTTGCGGCTTTGGCTCTTACTCTGGTCTTTGTGGTAAGGGTTAAGACACAATGAGTAGCAATTAGTTTCCGTTTCTGTTGGCGCCATTCAGATGATCTCTTTGTCTGTTTTGGCACGAAACCTACACAAAGGACTGAGGACGAGATCTCATTCAGTTAAGTGTAAATACAGTTTTAATGTTGAAAAACAGTTCTATTTGAAATAATTCAGTTAAGCATAAGCACGCAGTTTAAATGTAAGTATGGTTTAATTGTCAAAAACATTTCTATTACAAGTTATTCAGTTTACTCAAACAATTCAGTTTAGCATAAGTATGCAGTTCTATTTAACCTATAGATAGGGCCCTATCAGGTGCTACCACTCCGGTCCAGAGTGGACCTGGGAGCAATGGCAATGAAGGGGTACTCCGCATTCCCCAAAGCTCCAGCACTGCCAGAACCTCACCATCAGATTGTTTAGTGTCATATCCAGGACACTTGTTAGAGGGGGGGGGGTCTTACCCCTCTGCAGAGGTGCAGTCAGAGTATTCTACAACCCCAGCCGACTGGGCAATACACAGAATTAAATGTCAACAGTTTTATTTCAGATAATTCAGTTCAGCATAAGTACACAGTTTAGACGTCAAAAACAGTTCAATTTTGAGCAATTCAGTTCAGCACTAGTACGCAGTTCCAATGTCAAAACAGTTCTATTTTAAACGATTCAGTTTAGCATAAATCCACAGTTTAAATGGAAAAATCAGTATAGTGAAAGAAGCACAGTTTAGTTCTATTTAACCCATAGATAGGACCCTTATCAGGTGCTACCACTCCGGTCCAGAGTGGACCTGGGAGTAATGGCAATGAAGGGGTACTCCGCATTCCCCAAAACTCCAGCATCACTGGAACCTCACCATCAGATTGTTTAGTGTCATATCCAGGATACTCGTTGGGGGGTCTTACCCCTCTGCAGAGGTGCAGTCGGTGTATTCTACAGCCCCAGCCGACTGGGCAATGGTCGGCTTGAGATAGCAGTCCAGGGGAAGGATGGTCAGTAGAAGGAGGCAGTGAGAGAAGACAGTCAAAGATGAGTTAGCATTCCCAGTGGCTTTGTAAAAGTTTTGCCCAAAATACACGCCAGCAATAGTCTACAAATGCACGAAAAGCTGCACAAAATTGTCACACAGACTTCCCTTTCTTGCGTTTGAAGCTGACTCAAGTCTGTGTTTGTTTGTTCTTTTTCTCCCACCCTCTCGGTTGTGCTTTGCGTATATGTAATGAAATGTGTAATGCCCCTAGTTGGAAATGAGAAAAAAAAAAAAAAAAAAAAAAAAAAAAAAAAAAACTAGATGAATCACTGGACATGAGAAGTTTGGTTTAACGACTTTGGGATAGTCGGGGGTTGGCCTATGGAGGTGTTAACACAGGGTGTCTGAAATCCACTTATGGACACAAGCAGAATCAGTGAACAAATGCATGGTGGTTGTCTTCCAGAGGATTGCCAAGTTTATTCCTTTAATAATGGCATTGAGTTCCGCAAGGTTAATATGTTGGGAGTCCCTTTCTGGACGTAACCAACAAACATCCTCTACTACAGCCCCATCATATACAAGCGACATGCTTGCGTCGACCTTTACACTAAGGGCTTGGCCCTCGATGCACCATCTGCCCTGTGCCGGTTCTTCTTTGTGCACTCTGGTGAGAACGTCTTTAATCATGGTGTTGAGAGGGGCGTCTTCAATTTTGTCATCCTATCCAGTGATTGGTGCACACCTACTTGAAGGTATGCCTTGCGAAGGTCTAACACTGATACATTCGATCCTGCTCACCATCATTCTCTCAACTTTTCAGTGCATATGCCCACATGAGCCGGAAATGGATCCATGTGATCATTTAACTCCCGATAGTCGAGCACTGGCCTTACTTTTTGTTTACTCTACTGGATGACTGCCATCAATGGGATCAGACCCTTCGGGGGCCCCAATTTATCTTCTGGGTAAGGAACTAACCACCCATTATCAATCCAGTTTTATAGCTCTTGTAGGCGAGCACTGGCAGTTGTAGTCACAAACCTGCACATAGGCAGTACATAGGCAAGTGGTTGCTCTTTTTCCAGAATCCAAGAACTCGGTAGCACCTGTGAGTGACTGAGCAGCCTCTTTAGGACAGCACTGCCCACCCTCGCAGGAGGGAGGGGGTTAGAAAAGGCACCCCAGACAAATTCTTGCCCTACTAGTGTCTGGTCAGCTTACCATGGTTGACGGACTCATCCTCATAGCGGTCGAACAACAATGCAAAGAAAACACAAAAGGATTATCCTGCCGGCATGGAATGTCCGAACCTTACTGAATTGAGCTATCATTTGAAGACCTGAAAGATGAACAGTGCTTGTTGGCAACTAGTCTAGGAGAAGGAAAACTCTGAATTCAAACCTGTTAAACTCCGCTTAAAAATTGACTGTGTCATATCCTGCCCGAGCGGAGGGGTTGGTAAATATGATGAACAGCGCTTGTTGTAAGGGAACTCCAGCGTTAACGTGTAGATATAGCCGCACTCAGCAAGACCCGGATTGAGGATGAGGGATCCCTGAGAGAAAGGGGAGGTGGCTACACCTTCTGGAAAGGAAAGCTTCAAATAGAGGACCAGATTCATGATGTTGGGTTTGCCATCAGAACAGCTTTGCTGAGGAGCATGCCTGTGCTACCAGTGGGAATCAACGAGCCCCTCATGAAACTGCGCATCCCTCTCAGCAGGATCAAATACCTCACAATTATTAGCGCTTACACTCCTACACTTACAAGCCCAGATGATGCCAAGGAGCAATTTTATGAACAGTTTGACCAAGACATTAGGTCAACCCCACCGAGTGACAAACTAGTTATCCTTGATTGGAGACTTTAATGCGAGGGTGGGAAGGGACTACAGCAGCTGGGAAGGCATTCTGGGCAGACACGGAGTAGGCAAGATCAATGAAAACGGCCTGCTCCTTCTCAGCAAGTGTGCAGAGCACAGCCTCTGCATCACCAACACCTAGTTCACAATGGCAGACAAGTACAAGACCACCTGGATTCACCTGAGGTTGAAACACTCGCTATTGATAGACTTCATCGTTGTCGGCCAACGAGACATCAGGGACGTCTGTGTGACCCGTGCTGTGAGGGGCGCTGAGTGCTGGACTGACCACAGACTGGTCAGGGCTGTAATGGCACTGCACATTGCACCGGCCCACGGAAACCGACCCAAGATTGTCAGGGCCGCCTACTATGTCACCAGGCTAAAGGACCCATACTACCGGGCACAATTCCAGCAAGTGCTAGATGAGAAGTTCCAAGATCATGTGACCACCAAAGGCAGCACCAAGAAATGGACCTCTTTCAAAGAAACAGTCAGTGAGATGGCGAAGGAAGTCCTTGGAGCGAAGACCAGAACCCATGAAGACTGGTTCAATGAGAATGACGAAAAGATCAAAGAAGCCATCATGCCAAGAACAAGTCTTACATAGAGTGGCTGAATGACCTGTCCTCCGTCTCCAAGCACGAGAAGTTTAAGGCCCTCCAGGCCAAAATCCAGACTGATCTCCGAGCAATGCAGGACCAGTGGTGGCGCGACAAAGCAGCTGAAATCCAACACTACGCTGACACTCACAATGCCAAGAAAATTTTCAGCTAACTGAAAAACGTTTTTGGCCCCTCTGCCTCTGGCAGCGCCCCACTACTGTCGTCAGACAGGAAGACACTCATCAAAGACCAAGAGGGTCTCAGCAAGTGCTGGCAGGAGCACTTCAGCACTCTGCTGAATCGGCCCTCATCAGTTTACTCAAACGCCCTGAATCAGATCCCCCAACAGCCTGTACAAGCTTCGCTTGCAAAACCCCCTACCATTGGGGAGATCAAGAAGGCGATCCACCAGACAATCTCTGGCAGAGTATCGGGAAAGGATGGCATCCCTACTGAGATCTACAAGGCAGTGGGCCCCGACGCCCTTGGGGCCTTCCACGATGTCCTGCTCGCTATCTGGGAGGAGGAGATGATGCCAGACGATTTCCACGACACCTTGATTGTCTCTCTCTCTATAAGAATAAGGAAGTTGGTCGGACTGCAGGAACTACAGGTGCATTTCCCTCTTCTCAGTCGCTGGAAAGATCTTTGCGCAAGTCATCCTTAACAGACTCATCACAGTCTCCGAACAGACCCTCCCTGAGGCACAGTGCGGCTTCAGGCCTGGCAAGAGCACTGTAGACATGATATTTGGGGTGAGACAACTTCAAGAGAAGTGCATTGAACAGAACAAGTCCCTCTACTCAGTATTCATCGACCTGACTAAGGCTTTTGACACCATCAACAGGGAGGCACTTTGGACAGTCCTTGAGCACATCAGATGTCCTCCAAAGTTGGTGTCGATGATCAGGCTCTTCCATGACGGCATGATTGGACAGGTCCTCTCCAATGGCAATGTGACGGATGCTTTCATGATCAGCAACGGCGTGAAGCAGGGCTGCATACTAGCCCTGGTCCTCTTCAACATCTATTTCACCTGTATGCTGTCCAAGATCTGAAGAGGGGGGGTCTACATTCGTTACCGCTTGGATGGCTCCCTCTTCGACCTGTGTCGACTCACAGCAAAGACGAGGAGCCTGCAAACTTTCTTCCAAGAGGTTCTCTTTGCCGACGACTGCACACTGGTGGCACACACAGAACAAGACCCGCACCGAATGCTGGACCACTTCTCTGAGGCATCCAAGCTTTTCGGCCTGACAATCAGTCTCGGAAAGACGGAGGTGCTCCACCAACCTGCACCATACTCCCATCCCCCTCCCCCAAGCATCAGCATTGACAACACACCACTAGCCAACGTAGAACATTTCAAATATCTGGGGGAGCACCATATCCTGTAATGGCTCCTTGGACAGAGAAATTGACACTAGAATCAGCAAGGCAAGTCAGGCGCTGGGCAGTCTCCGCAATCAAGTGCTCAGTGAACACAACATCTGCCTATCTACGAAATTGAAGCTCTACAATGCCGTGGTTCTTCCCTCCCTTTTCTATGGTTGCGAGACGTGGACACTGTATCGCAGGCATATCAAGAAACTGGAGCTCTGCTCCATCCTGGGAATCAGGTAGCAGGACCTCATCACCAATCTGGAGGTCCTTGATCAAGCTAAGTTCACCAGCGTAGAGGCCACCATCATCAAGGCCTAACTTTGATGGGTTGGACATGTGATTCGAATAGAGGAATGTCGGATGTCAAGAGCCCTGATGTAAGGGGAGTGCAAGGCTGGCAAAAGAAACCAAGGTCGACCAAAACTGTGGTATAAAGACAACGTCAAAGCTAATCTCCAGTGGTGCGACATCAAACCAGGAGACCTGGAGGAATATACTATGGACAGACTAAAATGGCAAGGCTTGGTCCACAAAGCTGTTGCCAACTTCAAAGAAGCTCGATGCCAGAAACTCCCTGCTGCCAGAGAGAGACACCACAGAGCAGTCTTGGCAGTCATCACAACAACTGACTTCCAGTGCCCCCACTGTTCAAGACTATGTGCTTCCAGGCTGGGGCTGCAGAGCCACCTCCGTGTTCATAGAGGAGATGCAGAACGCAAACGTCATCATCGGATCTGATGGACAGCCGCCAATATCAGGACTTTGCTAGAGAACTGGGGAAAAGAAAAACAAAACAAAACAAAAAAAAAACAACTCTGGTACATAAATGTAACAGTGATATAAAAGAAACTGAAGATCAATGGAAGGATTGAGACCATCTACACAACAGCATTGTTGAGATCAGTGAGAATACTAAGAAGAGTCCTGAAGAGCTGAGGAAATTTTCTGTTATTCTGTAGTCGGCCTTGTGCCAGACTTTGGCTATTTTTGAAATTGGTTAGTATCACAGGACATGTGCATATACTTCAGCTTGAATTTTTGGGTAAACACGCTCTTCTCAGTTTTAGAAGTCTAGTCGAAGTGGAATCAACCTATTGAAGGGTAGTCAAATTATTTAACACGTAAAATGAACTGATGGATGTTCACCAATCAGACATAAGCAAAATACTGCTTTTTTCTCCACCTCAAACTTAGTTTCTTATGAGCTCATTAAATCTCGCCACTTCACATGGGCTTATCACGTTCTCCTCCATAAAACAAGTCACACCTCTTGCGTCCTTTTCTTCTGCTTTCCACGTATCAGTAGCATTACTACTACAAAGCTAGAGCCCATTTGTTTGCATACCGTTAAATGGTTTCAAGTATTGCATTTTTTTTAAGCAGATATACTTTATATCTTTTAGATTGAGCCTGGCAACTATGTTGTCAGTTTCAATATGCATATTTTCTATAGATCCTATAGGATCTATTTGGGGATTTTATTGATCACTGAGCATTGCCTTGTTTAATTCTTTTAGGTGATTTTCTTCTTGATGTTGAGCCAGCCTCTTTCAAGTTTAGCTGAAGCCAGTTTGGATGTGCTTCTTGGTCTTTCATTGTTCCCTTTTGTGTCCATATTTATTTTTCCAAATTAGTCAATGAGAGCCACTGCTTTTTGTTTGTGCAGTTTCAGCTTTTTGGGGGTCATGTTTTTTAGTCTATCTGATTGGAGATCTATAGGAGATTGATTTTTGGGAGGAGTGGTATGTGCTTGAGCAGCAGATTTTGTGAATGTTGTTTCTTTGATTATTTCATTGGATATCTCTTTACTTGTAGTGACTTCCTTTAGTTGAGTTAGAGCTTGTTTGATTAATTTTAGCAAAGTTAAAAGTTCTAAGGGATTGGAATAATTTACAAATTAGATGGATAGAAGGGGAACTCCAGAAATAAGTTTTTGTTTTTTTTTAATACAGAGAAAGAAAAGGAATTTCGTTTTTTGTTTTTTTTTCCTTTTGGACATTTTTTTTTTCCTTTTGGACATTTCTGGAGTTGAGTTTGTTAGTTAAGTGAGGTGATGGTTCAGGGTGGTTGATGGATAGGTTCGTTAATTAAAGCTTACGATAAATGGTGAATAGGATTTTGGGTGGTCTGAGGTCGAAATCCAGACCTAAAGTCAGAGACAAGGTAAGTAGGTTTAGCAGACTTAAGCGAATGATGGCTGCGGAAAACTCTACAGGGAATCCAAATTCATTTTTTGTACCACTTGAGAAGCAGTCTCCTGCAGAGATTCAGAGATTAGACAAAAATGCATGGTGGTCAAAAAGATTTACATATAATCCATGGGTGGGGCCAAAAATGGTCTTTTCTCCGCCTTACTTGATATAAGCAGTCAGTCCGAAGCAGCGGTTGGAGAGAGAGACTAACATTTTTTGGTCATCAGGGACAGACATTTTTCGGAGGTCAAAGACAGACATTTTTGGGCAGTCAACAGGGAAGACAGACATTTTTCCATGGTCAGACAGAGACACTGAATGCTGCGAAAACGACATGTGAAATCTTGCTGGTCCGATCAGAACCAAGAGACGGAAATAAAATCTTTGCGAATCCTGATAATAACCAAGACGAGAAAGCAAACTACTAAGTCAATGTGTCTGTATCGAAGATCCGTAGTTGTCTCTCTTATATCGTCTGAATAGATCAGACTGATTCCACTGATCTCTATCTGTGACTCCCGATCGAATGAGGGAATCTCATAAGACTTTTTTGTACTCTACGCATTTGTGTAATTTCTTTTGTGGCAAGATAAAGACAATAGCCTTAAGAAGGTTCTATCATACAGGAATCGAAAGTGTTCTTTGTTTCTTTTTGTGTCCTTGTGGTTGCAACATCAAGTATTTTCTTTGTAAAGAGCGATTCCTTTTGGCGTAGAACCCAGCCTAATCAACTCCCGCAATTTGACTGTTCTAAGGGAACAGAGCACCCTTGTTTGGATAAAAAAATTCACAACGTAGCGAATAGTGGTGGTTCCTTCAGCTCAACAAAGGCAGCCTGTCTGATCTTATTTCGGCCAAAACAGAGAGATGAGATACAGCGGCCGGTAGCTGGGTTCTACGTCAGACATATATCAAATACATATAATTCATAAACCAATAATCCTTAAGTACTATATTTAACAAACCAGAGTTCATTTGTTGGCATCCACTTAAATGGATATACACATGATTTCTAAGTGAATAGTTTCTTGGTAATTTCATTTAAAAAACTATCATTTTTTTTTTACACAATTAATTGTTGTTGTTTACAGTTACATAGTTTCAAGTACTGCTATCTACCATTCCTAATTCTACTTCATTTGTTTGCACACAGTTAAAGGGTCAAACTGTTCTATTTCACCTATAGGTGGAACCCTACCAGGTGCTACCATTCTGGGTCAGAGTGGACCTTGGAGTATTAGCAATGAAGGGTTACTCTACATTCTCCCAAATTCCATGATTGCATCCTCATCATCAAATGCAGTTTAGTGTCAAATCCAGTACAGTCATATGCAGGTAGGGGTCTTACCCTCTGCAGATATGCAGTCGGTATGTTCTATAGCCACAGTTGACTGAGCAGATGAATTACACTAGCCTGCATTAAATAATTTTTTCCCCCCAAAGGTCAAACATTCATCAAGTGATATATTTTATGCCATTTTATGTTGAATTCAAAGATATGGTTTACTGTGTTTGGTCAGGTCAGGTTCTTAATGTGTGTTTGAATACTTCACAGCAAATTGTACACACTAATAACACTTACTCAAAAGCCAGTGGATACTACTTGTCACAGCTGATTGTGGGTGCCTGATGTTTAGTATAGCACGTGTAATACCCTACTCGCTAACACATACATACCTAGGAGTCGGGGTTATCCTTCAACTTAAAATGATTTTAATGTATTGTGTCAAGTGCCAACAACGAGGTGACTGCTGACTTATTTTTTTCTCTTTTTAGCTCGACGTTTGTATGTCTGTAAGAATGGATCGCAGGTGTCAGAATACACCTGAAACACTCTGTTATTATAAATTAAATTTAATTTATAATATAATTCTTTTCAAAATAAATATGTATGACCAGGTTCTGTTACACCTGCAGGAATGTGGTTCTTCCTAACTGTCAAGCAAAAATCACTGACTTAGTAAAAAAGACACATTGTGATTACTTTGGATTTTAAGTAGGCCAGGAACAAATAGTTTGATTGGTGAACTACTGCTGCTCGTCTATAAGGGTGGTTTCTATGAGAATAAAAACAGGCATTGAAAGGTTACCATGACCCACACTCAAACCAGCTGTCCAAAATGCATTGCTCTTTGTGTGGGTAAAGGGAGAGGCATTCTGCTAAGGTTGGAGCACTGGCCTCAGTGTTCAAAAAATTAGCTACAGAGCTCAAACTAAAGGAAAAATTACTAGAATACAAATACACAATACAAATAGTGACATTCAACATTAGAACTTTAAATAAAATAGGACAACTACCGGAGCTGACACAATCAACAATAGATCATGATATAGACATAATATGCATACAAAAAACACAGGTACACTCATAGGGAGGATATTAGATATCACGATACTGGCAATGGATGGATGTTAGCCACTGCATCTGCATGGAAAACTGTTTATGCTATGATAAGAGGTGTAGGTATATTATAGAATCACAAGCCCTAAAAACACTAAATAGCATCGAGCAAATACAACCAAGGATGATGGTAGCTACTTTTGATGGCAACCCCAGCACAACCATCATCTCCTGTTACATCCTTACCCATGTCAGTAGAGAAACTGGCCCCATCGCTTTCAATAATGAGCTATCATCACTTGTTCATAGCATCCTGAAACACAACGTTCTCGTCATTGGTGGAGACATGAACGCCCAAATTGGTAAAAACAAACTACAGATTCAGCTTACACAACTTATCAAACATAAATGGGGAATTTCTAACAGATTTCACACTAGAAAATAGATTAACATGCCTCAATACAAAATTTCAGAAAAGGGAGGGAAATCTATGGATCTACACCTACGCGAATATTACTAAAGCACAGATAGATTATAAGAAATGGAATAATAGTGCATTGAATAGCTCGACATATTCCTCTTTCGAGGGTGTGTCCTCCGATCACTGAATTGTCACAGCAAAGATACGACTGAGCCTACAAAGAAATGTGGTCTGAGCAACGACCACTGTACACTATAACTGCTTCCTGCTTACTAATAGGAATATGAGAGATAAATATATGTTAACACTAAGATACAAATCAGAAACACATACACCATATGACAAACATGAGAAACCCTCCAAAAGTTACACATAAACCAATGACGAGAATTATTAGTAAGCAATTAGACATCAAACTAGGACAGTTTACGCAAGAAGAACTCGACTCAGTACTAAGAAAAATAAAAAAATAGAAAGGCAGCAGGGCTTGAAAAAATACCCCCAGAAGCATAAAAAACCAGGGAATTTGACGACATACTGCTCTGACACTATAATGCTGTATATAATCAAAACACAATAGACAGATGAACAAAGGGATGCATCCTCCCCTTCCTTAAGAAGGGCGACCTTGGATAAGTCAAGAACTACTGAGGTATAACCCTTACATCTATAGTGGCAAAGATATACAACGCTCAACTGCATAGAAAGCAAAATTGAGAAGATACTTAGAAAGAACCAAAATAGCTTTCAGAGAAATCGATCCACAACATCACAAATTTTGACTATCCGTAGAATTCTAGAAGGTTTACGTGCAAAAACCTAGAGGCAACAATATTATTTTCTGAATTGTCCTAGGAATTCAACTCTATACACAGAGGGAACATAGTCTACATAGTCTGGAATGAGTAGCTGCTGGTATAGGCTTCCATGTCAATGCAGACAAGATGGAATATATGTGCTTTAATCAAAGAGGCAACATCTCCACACTAAATATTAGTTCTCTGAAACTAGTGGACAAGTTCACCTACCTAGGCAGCAGTGTCTCATCAACCGAGACAGACATCAACATGCAACTAGCAAAGGCATGGAGAGCTATTGATAGGCTATTGATCATATGGAAGTCAGACCTGACCAATAAAACAAAACAGTTTTTTTTCCAACGGTTGTGTCGATACTGCTATATGGATGCACTACATGGATGCAAACTAAATGTATATAGAAAAAGCTTGACAGCAATTATACAAGAATGCTGCGAGCAATATTGAACATGTCCTGGAGGTAGCACCTCACAAAGCAGCAGCTGTATGGCCACCTACCACTCATCATGAGAACTATCCAAGTTAGATGAAGCAGACATGCAGGACACTGCTGAGAAGTAGGGACGAACTCATAAGCGACATACTCTTGTGGACCCCTTCACATGGACGAGCAAAAGCAGGACGACCAGCTCAAACCTACATACAACAGCTCTGTACCAATACAAGATGTAGTCTTGAAGACGATAGAGAAAGGAGGTGGGAGAGGGTCAGGGAGATCTGTGCTGGCGGTGCGACATGATGATGCATTCTAAAAAGAATAAATCACAAGAACAAACACCCCTATTTTCTTTCAGCTATAAGACCAATCTTTCATGGCCAAGATTTACCTGTTCCTGAGCCATGGAATATAGCTCTGATTCTGAATATTGTGACACGACTGCTGTAGTTGGCATGACACATACAAGCCAGAAAAGGACAACCAGCCAGTATCCTCAACACACGCAGAACTCAATGACTTGACACAAGACCTTAATGCTTTAAAGGAATCTGCTCTGCTGCTGATTTCATGTCTCAAAGAGAAACATCTGCGGGCATCCGGAACAACGAGAGAATTTAGAGAGTTTTTTGCATTCCAAGATAAGTCATCATTCGTTTATTGCAACAACATTACTGGATTGATCAAATCAATGGGCTTAGCGTATGATGCTATGGAATAGAGATTTTTTTTATTCATCCAGCCGAAGTCTTTTAGCAGTTCTTCATGAAGGGAATAGTTTTTCGCTTCTCCCTATTGGGCATTCAGCACAAATGAAAGAAAGAAACAACAGCATGGATCATTCGCTGTCCGCTGTTAACTACAAGAAGTACAAATGGTTGATCTGTGGAGAAGATGGTTGGAAAGCTTGTAGGGCTCCAAGGTGGCTATACAAAGTATTTTTGTTTTCTGTGTCTCTGGGACAGTTGGGCTGATTCTGTCAGACAAGAGTGGCCATTAAGACAAGGATCAAAACTTGGCTCACATAACTTTCAGTCTCACTCTCTCCTTGAACCTAACAAAACACTGATTCCACCCTTACATATCAGGTTACAAGTAATGAAGAGCTTCCTGAAGGCAAAGGACAAGTAAGGCAGCTGGTTTGCTTTCCTCTCAGAAGTTCCTATGAATAAGCATGGAGAAACTCAAGACTGGTATATTTGGTTTGGTTTGGTTTGTTTGGTTTTATGGCATATCAACCTCTGAAGGTTATTTAACGCCAAATCCATTTTTATGTAAATAATCTATTCTATTGAAAACAGTTCATTTTAGCATAAGTACAGTTTAATTGTCAAAAACATTTCCATTTCTAACTATTTAAGCAGTTATATGTAATAATTTAGTTAAGTGTAAATACAATTTTAATGTCGAAAAACAGTTCTATTTGAAATAATTCATTTAAGCATAAGCACGCAGTTTAAGTGTAAGTACGGTTTAATTGTCAAAAACGTTTCTATTTCAAGCTATTCAGTTTACTCAAACAATTCAGTTTAGCATAAGTATGCTGTTAGTTCTATTTAATCCATAGATAGGGCCCTATCAGGTGCTACCACTCCGGGCCAGAGTGGATCTGGGAGCAATGGCAATGAGGGGGTACTTCGCATTCCCCAAAGCTCCAGCACTGCTGGAACCTCACCATCAGATTGTTTAGTGTCATATCCAGGACACTCGTTAGGGGGGTGGTATTACCCCTCTGCAGAGGTGCAGTCAGTGTATTCTACAGCCCCAGCTGACTGGGCAAACTGATATATTTGATGGTCCTCAGATCAGAGAACTCATGAAGGACCAATTGTTTGACAAAGCACTGAGTGAAACTGAACTGTCCGACTGGCAGTTACTGAAGTCAGTAGTTACAAACTTCCTAGAGAAACCAGAGTGCAGAATATGAGAAAGAAATTGAAAAGCTACTGAAGAGTTTCCACCAACTCAGGGCATGAATGTCAGTCAAACTGCACTTACTTAGGTCACACTTGGAGTATTTTCCAAAGAACTGTGAAAATATGAGACAAAAGCAGGGTGAGCACTTTCACCAAAGATATTTGCATTATGGAAGAGTGCTACCAAGGTTGGTGAGATGTAAACTTTCTTGCTGACAACTACAAGTGCTGGAAACAGAATGTGGAGGCTGCTGAGCAGAAGAGGAAGTCCCTAAAAAGACCTTTCATCCATGAATAGCTTCTTTTGTATATTTTTCAGTTTACTATGGCACAACGTGAGCTTTTTGTGAATATATCAGCCACAAATTTAACATTATTTTTTTGTTGAATTCAATAAACAGTTATAGTGTTCTATGCATTTCAAATAAGTACTTGTATCTTAAAAATTTGATCTGATTAAAAAAAAAAGAGTTTGAATTTGGCATAAAAAACTTCTTTAAAATTAGCAATCATATATTTGACTTTGAAAACATTGCAGACTATTGTTACTCACATAGTAAATAATGACTGATGTCTTTGCTTAATGGCATATCAACCTTCATGGGCTATTTTTGATGCTAAAGCTATCCCTGTAAAACGGCACTGATACTATTTAACCCATAGCTGGGGGTGGTAGGTTAAGGGATTTCATACCTTTCCCAGGGGTAATAGACATCGTAATAGACATTGTATAAGTACAGCAACAGATTTATAGTACAACATATTAAGAGATGGAATAACCTACTGACCTCAATTGACTGACCCTGTTTGAGTATGCAGTATGGTCAGAGGATTGCCTAACATTTCTTTTGTATGGACAAGACCAAAAACTTCACAAGGTTCAGTGGTCCATCTCCACAGGTTCTGACTGGTCTTTAGCAAGGCTAGGTTTATTGCCTAGCACCTGAGGCCTCCTTTTGAAAGGGGATGTTGACAAAAACCAAGGCATTTTAAGAACTACTAAGCTTGTGTGGGCTCCAGTCAAGTGTCTGGTATCTACAATAAAAAAGGCCTTGTACTGTACTCAGGTTTATGTAGGGCACCAGACAAATATGTATTAAAAGGAAGAATTTTAGAAAAGGTAAGTATTTAGGAAAAATATGTTATTTGAAGGGAAGCTACTGAAATACTCATAACATTAATGTCATAACATAAGCAAATAATTACAATAAAACAGGCAAATTAAAAGTGCCAGATATATTTTTAAGAAAATAGCTTTCGAAATCATTTTACACACTGAAAATATGAGAGAAGGAATTTCAACATTAATGAAAACAAATAACAATCTTTACTTTAATAAAGCAACTTATGTAAAATAAAAAAAATTCTTTTTTTTTCCCAAATAAAAACAGAGCCTTGGTTTCCGTAATTTTTAAAAAAGTATTCTATACTTTAGGGATTGTCGGCTTTGGTACAACCATTTGCAATAAACATGTAAATAATTATTGGCTTTTAACAGATGTTACTTTCTATTACACAAGCCTCAATAAAGAGTCACGGTGACTAAAATGGTATTACAAACGAATATTTGTATGAAACTACAATCTGTTTTTAGTTTAGTTATCGGGGTGAGCGCGGACGCAGACCCCACACTTAGAAATAGCGCACCCGAGTCGCCCACATTTGGGGCGATCGCAAAGGTCAACCCAACCGGAGTGCAATGGAGGGGCCTCGCTCTGGGAGAACGGCCTAGCTGATCACCGTTAACTCCTGTGCCAGGTAAGTATGAAATTTGGGCAAAATACCCTTTTTTATATACAACACTTAATTCCCCTTAGCATCAACTTATCATATAAAGAAAATTAATACGCTAAAATAATCAAAGCTTTCTCATCATTAAAACCTATATACTAAACTTAGTTCTTTTCGATTTAACACTTTTTGGTCATTCAATTAATCATTTCTACTTTGGATTTTTATTGGTAGATTGCACTGAAAATAACTCAGTTTACTAATCAAAAGTCAAGGTCGAATCAAACGTCATTTCCGTATATCATTTTTATTGTTTAAAAATATCAACACATTAATCTTACATAAAAAAAAAAAAGATTTCCAACAAAATAACGAATCAAAAAATTAAATCTTTACATTTTTTAAACATATCTAACTTAAAATAAAAACGAACGACATGATTTTTCATTTCATTTCCGGTAAATAAATAAATAAATAAATAAATAAAATTCAGTTTTAGGCGAACTCATGATTTTTAAATGGGGAAATTTTTTCCCTAATTTTTGGCAAAGGGTTAAAAAAAAATTATACCTTGATATTTTTCTATCTTATACAAAAAATGATTTCCAACAAAATAATGAACAGAAAAATCGATTCGGTAAATCTTTTTAAACATATCTAACTTAAAATAAAATCGAACGACATGAATTTTCATTTCATTTCCGATAAATAAATAAATAAAATTCTGTTTTAGGCCGATTCATCATTTAAGAATTTTTTTTTTAATTAATTTTTGACACTGTGTTTTCAATTGATAAACTCAGTAAAAATTTGTTTCGAATATTATTTTCCTAGGGGGTTCAGTTTACAATGTAACTACTTTCGTAAAGTGAACCCTTACTTTTCGTCCATCTTAAAACAAAAACGAAAACTTATTTTTAAAGGTTGCCCTGGTTGTAATCGTTAGCAAGCGAGAATAACAACCTTTTACGAATGAGTTCGAGTCTCATTGAAGTGCCCCATTCATACAGCCTTGTGCTACATACTACACTTCTACCGTATTAGGTTTTAATTTTTTGACAAAGTATGAGTTTCCTTAACTTTTTAAACATTATTTACTTTTTATTTTTTTGAGGGAGCATGAACTTGAAGCCTAAATACATTAAAAAAAAGAAAAAAAAAGAATAATAATATTTATTGTTATGCTAGTAGTTGGTTGTTTGGGTTTTATGGCATATCAACCTAGGTTGGTTATTTAATGCCAATTCAGTTTAGCATGAGTACACAGTTAACATTTCTATTTCAAGCTATTCAGTTTAGTATGAGTTTAGTTTTTGTTCACACAGGGAGAAATGTCAAAACAGTTCTATTTCAAGTAATTTAGTTTAGCATAAATAGACAGTTTAGTTCTATTTGATCCTTATATAGGGTCCTATCAGGTGTTATCACTCTGGGCCAGAATGGATCTGGCAATGAAGTGGTGTTCCATGTTCCCCAAAGCTCCAGCATTACTCGAACCTCACCATCAGATTGTTTAGTCTCAGGATACTCGCTGAGGAGGTCTTACCCCTCTGCAGAAATGCAGTTGGTGTATTATAAAGCCCCAGCCGGCTGGACCAATTTTTGCTTGTAGTAATGTGTAATGTTTTTCAATCTAATTTGTAGAAACTGTAACCTAACACACACACACACACACACACACAATTCTGGTGAGTGTTTCAACCAGAACAGCTCAATAGGATTCCATTGTTTTTAAAGCATGTCAACCTATCTAGAATTATTTTATCTGTAATGGATAGGGAATTCACCTGGACTAGATGATTTACCCTACAAAGCGTACTTGAGGCTGCGCCTATTCTTATGGACATGTTCAACCACTGGTTAGCCCAGTTACTAAGGGCGGGATCATATGGTGAAGAAAGGTGGCAGGCATGTTTGGGAGGACCTAGATGACTATAGGCTCATTACTCTGCTTAACACAAGATTTCAGCCCAGGTCTTAGCAAACTGTTTGCAGTGTGTCATTAGTGATTTGATCGGACTGAACAGAACTACACTGTGAAGGGAAGGTCAATCCAAGACAACTTACATTTGGTGTACGAGGTCCTAGAGGGGGTTAGAAGATGGCACCGAAGCCGTACTGATTGATTTGGATCAATCCAAGGCGTTCGATGAGATTGACCATCGGTTCTAAGTGACTGTTTTGGAGACTGCCAGATTCAAACTGGAGTTCCGCAAATGGATTAGCATGATGTACCACAACCTGCAGGCAGTGGTGCAAGTGAACAGGAAACACTCGGAGGCTTTCGTGATTGAGCAGGTGGTCTGGCAGAGTTGCCCTGTCTCCTATCCGCTATGTCCTTGCTTTGGAGCTCTTGCTCTGTAGGCTTAGGGATGAACAAGCAAGTCCGGCCTTGCGTGGCATTCCTTTTGCAGGCCCTCTTTTGACAAAGGTATCAGTGTACGCTGATGATATCACTGCCTTTGTGTCCTGACGTCTGCACATGAAGGCAGTGAAGAACGCAGTTGCGAGGTACAAGCAGAGAGCAGGGGCCAAGATCAACTTTGATAAGAGCGAAATGTTGTGGCTAGGTGCCAGGAGGGCCTTTAAACTGGGGTGATGGACCCATCTGCATCTTCGGAGTGTGGTTTGGGCCCAGTCTCCAACTGGAGCAAAATTGTCGGAAGTACAAGCCAAGGTGGGGTTGTTCTTAAAGAGCAGGGTGGAGGTGTGCACCATGTACATCTTACCCTTGATCATTTACCATTTGACTGTACTTACTCTGCCTAAGAATCATCTGCAGGCACTTCAATGATCCCTCTCCAAATTACTTTGGGGAGGCCGAAGGCCAATGGTCCATAGACAGGTCTGTTGTCAACATCTATGTAATGGGGTCTAGGTATTCCTGATCTGGAGAACCACTGGTTTATTGAAAGAATTGCTTAATCGGGTTGATCCTTGCTGATGGACACAGTGTGGAGATAAAAGGCGAGCGATAACTTTCCTCGCCTCAAGTCAGACCCAAAGGTCAACATAAGCCAAGGCGGCGAAGAATCATTTGTCCAAGAATGCCATAAGGCCCTTTGCAACCTCCCTAGATCCAGTGATCTTTCTTGGTCTCAAAAGGAACTGTATTGTGGACCGGCTTGGAGGATTTTCACTCGCATTGGAATTGGGGGCCAGGTTCAGGCTTCTTGAACAACTCACTCACCTGGTGGCTTGTATGGAACACACTGCTCCTTTTTGGCTTGAATAATAAAGCGGGCCTGGCAGACATGCCCAATTGTCCTCACTATGGCAGTGGTTTAGAAGAAACAGCTGAGCACGCCTTCTACTATCGCAAGCAAGTTCGTCTGTATTGGAATCACATTGGAGAGTGGATGGCCCACATTGAACCCAAGCAGCTTGACCTGCTTGACATTCATTATGTCATAGATTATGTTTTGCCTTAGTTTCAAAATGAGAAGCGTGTAGTGTTTCTTGCAATCCTAGCTTTAACCAGAATGATGATTTGGATAACGCAAAAGAAGGGATTGTACGATGGTGTAAAATTTTCTCATAGTGATCTGATTTTGTTTTTGAGGGATTAGCTCAAGAGTCAAAATTAGATGTGATAGAAAATGCTTGGATTGCATGACATTCAACAAAAGGTGGGTGCATGCATCGAGCCTGGTCATATGAAAGGGGGCAATATTGGAGTCATACTTTCCTCTTCCTGCACATGGCAACTGCGGACAAGATCCTTAGGGATCCCACTCCCGGTAAGTAGGAATGCTTGTCCCCCCATCTCCCCAGCAGTATGTTGTGAGTCATAGTCCATGTCTTCTAGTAGTTAGCCTCCAAGACCTTCCCTGCCCCCATTCTTTTTTGTACCTTAACCCTCAAATCCAGTCCTACTTTTCTGAAGATCTTGGAATTTCATTACTATATTATCTCTGCAAACCGCATAAGTTTTCGGCCCCCCCACAAAATGCTATTCCAAGGTGATGCACCAGAAGGAAGTGACACATTCCAATGGCCAGTAATTGGCTTATAATATGGGACCCCAGCATCAGGAGAACAAGAAAGACACAACTTGACGGTCATAACAGTGGGGTCAAGATATGATAGTTTATGTTCGGTCTCCAGCTCCCTCTCACATGCAACCCTTGAACAACCCTTTCGAACCTTTACAAATAAAGCGAGAGGTAATATTTTGTTAAAGAAGTCCTTCCTGCGTCTTGTCACTGCGTCCTTATTTATTGCATCAGTATGTATCCAGCATATATATGTATATTTCTGCATGAATCAGCAGGTGACAATACAACATATATCAATTTGGTGCCAAAAAACCAGACATATCATCATGATATGGTTACGGACTGGGTTTCCACGGAGACGAACAGAGAAAACATAAGGCCCCCAGAAAATAAGAAGAAAAGAAGAAAAAAAAAAAAGGAAACAAGAAACAAGAATAAACCAGCTACAAAAACAGTAAAGTGAAAAAGAGAAAAGAAAGAAAAAAAGGAAATGTAAGTAGATTGCTCATTCACATAATTCTATCTCTCTCTGTGATTTAATTTGGGTATAATAATGAAAGATTAGTTGTAATGACAAGGGCCTTTCTAGAAGCATAAAATTGGAAATAATTTTTTTAAAAAAATGTGTGATCCCTAGATAAAAATTGAAATTACTGCTATGTGTAATATTGTATCGAAGTGAGGGAGGAAAAAAGAAGAGAACAAAGATGACAATGGACCAGTTACTGTATGTTTTTGAGAGACACTTTATATAAACAATATTGTCATAATAGAATTTACAATAGACGGGGTCTTTGTGAGTAAAAATTTATAGTAAACAATGAATTTTTTTTTATCGTAAATAGGTCTTTGTGAGTAAAAATTCGTAGTCACTTTTCATTAGTCCAGACAAGTGGTGATTGAAAATTAGAATTTCGGTCCAAGATCTGGAATCCCACATATCTGTAGTTAAAACTTTTTGGGCAGGTTTTCATGTTTGGAACTTGTGGATTTGAAATGAGAATTTTAATTCGAGAAATGGAATCCTGGGAGCATTAATGGGATTGTCCAAGAATTTTGCACATTGGTGGTTTGTCTGAAGAATGCGCATGTACTTTTTTGATATTTATGAAGTTCGGAGAATCGATATTTTCGGCGCTGGTAGAATCAGGCTGGTTGTTTTGCTGTGGAAATTGTTGATATCAATTATTGAAGACATAGGTATTGTCTTGAAAACGGTCTTGCCGTGGAGGCAGAGTAACTAAGAGACAGATGTTTTTTGTGTCTGACGAGGCAGACAGGTATTTTGTGAGTTCCCCCTGGAGTGAAGCTTTGAGATTGTTATTGGGGAAGATATTTTGAAACAGGGTTTTTTGATATAATTAAGAGATGTGCAGAATTTTGACGGAACCAGGTGTGGCGAAGATTCGCAGATTCGGATCATGAAATATTTTAAATTGGGAAATGTTGGCAGAATTTATAGAAGTTTGGGTTGTTTAGAAAAAAAAAAAAAAACCCGGGATATTTTGTGAAAAGAAAAATAAAAAAAAAAAGAAGAAGAATGCTCGTAAGCTATTGAAAAAGTTGTATTATAAATCAGGCTTAATTTATGGTACTGTAGACGGAAATTGAATAAACTGGGAAGCGAACCTATAGTTATCGTGTTAAGGTAAAGACAGAGAGGTAGATATAAGGTTGAAAAAAATAAGGGACATTGAATGAGCAATTTATAATGAAAAAAAAAATAAATAAATAAAAAAAAAATGAAAACAGAAAAAAACAAAAAGAAAAAAAACCTACAGGACAGTGAAGATGGAACAGAAAGAAAAAAAAAGAGAAGAGAAACTTGAACATTGTTGAACACAGCATATGAAAAAAAAAGAAAGAAAGAAAGAACGAACATTTTTTTTTAAATAGTCAGTACATAGATTGAAAAAAAGAAGAAAAGAAAACTGAACATTTTTGAACTGTGATTGTAATATTGTTTTGACTTTTTGTAAAGTGAAACTTTTTGAGTTGTTTGAGTTTAAAGGCGACATTAGAAAATTTTTTTTCCTGTTCATATTATGAAATTTGACAAAAACCATTAACAGAGGATTTTATACTAACTAGGTTTACTAATATTTGTAATTATATTGATTCTAAATTTTTTTTAGAATTTGGGTTTTTGTGGAATAGGAAATATTTTTTTCGGGGTTTCTGTTTTTGAGAAAATCGGTGGCTGACGCGAGAATAGGACAGACATTCATCCAATTGGTTTTAGATTGTTGTTGGGTAGACAGCAAAGAAAGCAATTCTATCGAAGAATTCGCTGGCCCATGAACTTGTTCTATTTTTTAGTTTGGAGTTCAGAGGATGGAATAAAAGAAAAAAGGCGTGGCCTACTCCAAAATTTTGTGGATGATGTCTGGGTCTTTCAGTCACGATGATGTTTTGCATTCGTGTGTGATTTGGCAAAGTGAAACGAATCTGGGAAAGGCGAGGTGCCTTTATATTGGTAGCCACAAGGGTTCCGGATTAAAGTGAAAAGAAACCCAATGTGGGTTTGATCAAGTAAGGGATGTTCCTCAAGGGCTTGCAAACCAATGGGTATGGAAACAGAAACTTATGGAAAAAAAAAGGGTAACACATTGCTAATTAGTATTTTGCGTGGACTAGTTTAGGTGGTTTACTGCATGCGAGTCAGATTGTGATACATTCAGATGTATTGTAATACTTTGTTTTGGGCCATGATTTTTGTAGTTTATGGGGAATGCTTTGGGCCTTGAAGATATTGTGTTTTAGTTTATGGAATTCTCTGGTTACTCCAGGTAGGAACCTGTTGAGCAAAGAACTGGAGTGTGGTCATGAGGAATCCAGGCGAAATGTATTGCTGGAATGACCAGGGTCACTAAGTTTGTGACCAGGATATGGGACCAGAGTATGGTCCTTTTAGAGTTTTGAAATTTCTTCAAGGAATTATGGAGGGCCCGTTGTGTTGGGAGAATAAAAGATGCATCCATATTGTACCTTGATGCACACATGTCAAGATGGCCAACCACGCAAATATAGTAAGACAAATTTAGATAATAATTAGCCGGGCAAGTGTTACATAGAGAGAAGGTCGCCTTCTAAGTAAGATTTTGTTTGCTGTGGTTCAAGTGATTCTTTTTGTGTTTTCAGCCATTTATTGTCCTTGTAAATTATTCTGTAAAATATGTGTGAGGGTAGTGGAGACGAACGTGAAGAAAATTCCACATGTGTAATTTTGAAAAATAATTAACGGATGATTGTTATGTTTTGACCTTCGACCCGGCCCAAAAAAAAAAAGAAGCTATTCCAAGATGATGCACCGGAAGGAATTGACACATTCCAATGGCCAGTAATCGAAAGAGATCGCATGGGCGGATTAAGGCTTATAATATGGGACAAGGTGAAGGTCCCACTGTGCCAATACAGACTGATGCACCGGAAGAGAGTGACCTCTGAACTACATGACAGTTATTTCCGCTTGATGACGATTAAACATTCGATTTCAAAGATCCAGTGGGCGATCGTGTGGGCGTTGAATTATTATTTAACTCAGTTGAGTTCGAGTCCAAGAAGCAGTTGCCAGTAGAATTCCAGACAGCTAGAGACCAGATGTGGTAGGGAAAGCCACACCCGACCAAGGGGGCCCTCGGGAACCCCGATGGAGTGGACCCCAGTATCAGGAAAACAAGAAAGACACAACGTGACGGTCATAACAGTGGGGTCAACATATTACATGACTATATAACACATGCCCTACCCTGTGTTTCCTTCGTCCCATTAGTTTTGTTCCCTCACCCATTAGGGAAGGTCTAACTTGTTTTTGGTCCTCTCTAAGACCAGAAAACAGTCAACCTCCATATTATGGATGTGGGTTTAACCTAAATGGTTTTTCTTCTGTTCTAATTTTTATGTTTTTCCACCTCCCATCCCCATCATTTTCATCAATTGTATATATACCATGTTTTGTAAATAAAATCATGCATTTTTCATTTGTAGTTTTTAAGTAGGGGTTTTCTCATGGAGCAAGTTTAGCATTTTGGTGATTGTGGCATGCCTGGTGAAGGATGACTGTTTTATTGTATAGTATGAAAGGGTCGGCAAATGTTGCTAGCTAGAGACCCCTAGAGTACAATAGTTAAGCATGACTGCTCCTCTTCCCTTCCCTCACAAAATGCTTTGGGCTACATGCTCCTCTTTGTAAATATTTTTTCATTTATTTAAAAGAAATAAAACTGATACTCAGAACCCCATCCCGCAAAATCCAACATGACTGCATTGTCTCTGAGAATGGGACACAATTTACAACCAAAAAATTTAAAGATTTTTGCCAGACATTTGTGGTTGAACACGTCACAACCGCCCCCGCATCACTCAAGAATTAACAACCAGGCTGAATGTTTCGTTGACATGTTCAAGAGAGTGCTCAAGAAAGCCAAAGGAAAACTAACAGACACAGCTATAAAACAATTTTTGCAAGTCTACAGCAGAGTCACTCCAAATAAAAAGGCTCCATGAGATGTTATGGTTCAACAAACAAATACCACAGAAAACACACATATCGAGATATTCAAACAAAGTGACAAATAAAAATGAAGTAGGTGAGAAAGTCATATATTGCATGTACCAGAATAACAAAACATACTGGGAAATGGATATAATTGGAGAAAAAAAAAGGAGGATCGGGAATATGGTTTACCTGGTCAAGGGACCAAAATTTGTGCATAAAAGGCACTTAAAACAGATAGAAAAAAAAAAGCTCTCAAATCTCAAAGAGAACAACCATCCTGAAGAAGAAGCCATGGATATCATGTTCGATACATTCAATATGCCGGCACCCTAGTGGCATGACTCTCCAGGGTTTGGGTTACATTTCGGCCGGCTGTGTTGCATGCAGCATGGTTCTGGTTGGGTGTGCCTTTTCACTGGACATACCTCTGGCTTCAGGGGGCCGTCTCCCAGGCTTTAACCCTTTTTTTTGGGGGGGGGTATTGCCTGGCACCTGAAGTGCCCCTTTTTAGGGGAATGCCAATGGGGCCCAAGGCATTTTTGGGACCGCTGAATATGTCTGGGCTACAAACCTGCGAACAGACCCACATAAAAAATGGCCTTGTGCCACATTTATATGCTGGTGGGGTGTATGACAAATATCAGCACTCCAAACAGGTCCAGAAGGAAGAAGAAAACGGACAGCAATAGAAATAATAGAAGTTAATCCGAAAAGAAAAAAGTATTGACTCACACAGAGTAAATCTAAAAAGTGGTGTGTTGTGTATCATCCATATTCTTTATTCACAATGGACACTTCCAATAAAGATATAACATTTGACTGAAATCTGTGAGAAGAAGCAAAGCTACACTGGTCACATTGTATTACTCATTTTCTGTAATATATAATTTATTTTTCTAAGAATGTGTCTGCCTTGTTTTATTTTATGACACTTTTCCGAGGACATAACACATTTAAAAAAAAAAAAAAATCTATGAATTTGTTTTTTCTTCTTATTCATAATAATTGAGTTGTACTTGAGTATAAAAGGTTCTTAATCATCCCATAAGGAAGAATATTTCCATCATAACAAAATGTCAATAGAATAACTTTATAGAATAAAAGAAATTATAATAGGAGGGCAGATAATGTTACCATTTATACAAAAATGGCAGTTGAGGTTGTTGAGATCTGTTACCTCTGGTTATACTAAAAGGAAGAACAAATGAGTTGACGAAGATATTGATAATTTTCAAAAGGGAAGTTTTAACAGCTTGAGACATAGTTTTCCTTTGTGCTGTAAGTAATAATAGAAGGACAGTTGTAAATAGTTTAGCAGGAATTTAGTATTCAGCTAGAAGTTTCAAGGTCCATTTGAGTTAGGAGGAAAAAATAATTGATAAGGAACGGTCTCCTAAAGGAAGCAGAGGCCCAATGTTGAATACGCTCTCTCATGTTGAAATGTCCATCTGTCTGCTGCTGGAATCGGCCCGGGTAAGAGAGAGAGAGAGAATGCGCTCTCCTTGCTTGTTAAGGCTGGTCTGTCCTGCTGCTAGCAAGTGAGAAAGAGAAGAGGTTGAGGGACTGATACATAGCCTTTTATGTTGCCCAGGAAGGTGACCAGGGCAGAATGGCATCAGTCATTCTCATTGGACGAAATATA
The DNA here is from genome assembly GCA_963585895.1 of Sepioteuthis lessoniana. Lineage (NCBI taxonomy): Eukaryota > Metazoa > Mollusca > Cephalopoda > Myopsida > Loliginidae > Sepioteuthis > Sepioteuthis lessoniana. The sequence goes on from OY757926.1 coordinate 24,226,411, forward strand.
TAAATTTGAAACTCCAACGGCCAAAACAATTTCCGCACTAAATAATAATTTGAAATTCTTTTTTTCTGCTACAAGAGCTCTGCCACCAGAACGAATGTGGGGAGCACATGATGTTCGACAATTTTATCAGTTGTACAGAAAGAGAGAAAAGAACATAAGAGTCTCACACAGCACGAAAGTGTACAATACAAAAAAAAAAAAAAAAGTCAAATTAAATTAAGTGATTCCTGGAAAGTTTTTTCGGCCAGTGCAGCGTCCTTCCTGATTTTGTCCAGTAAAATTTTTCTGTTTGCAGTGGTAGATAAGGTGTGGATGGAGATGAAGAAAAAGGTGTAGGTGTGTGAAAAGGTGAATGCAAGGGATTAAAATTGGGTATGTCAACAACGCCTAAATCAGTGATATCACACTCAAAATGTGCCTTCATAAGACAATTGACTGATACAATTTTAGAGCGACCGTTCATGTCCAGCTTAAAATGTTTCTTAGCCTATGATAAAATTTTGAATGGTCCTAGATAGGGGGAGTTGAGAGGACCATGGATTGCATCATTCCATACAAACACGAGTCCATTTATCCAGGTCTCGAGGGATACGGGTAGGGGTAGTCTGAGGACGGTAGCCATGGGAAGTAGCTTTGTAAAATATGTATGAAGTCAAGCTATATATGAAGAAAGATCTGTGCTAGAATTATTTACCGGAGTAAACATAGTCCACGGTAAGGCAAGATTAGTAGCATAGAGAAGTTTGGATGCTGAGTACCCTAAATCAGATTTTATTGCAGAACGACAACCTCATAGAACAATGGGCAGAGTTTCAGTCCAACGCTCTGGACTGTTAGAAGCACGCAACGCAGCATTTAATTGTCTATGAAAACGTTTAACCATCCCATTGGAAGCTGGATGATAACTGGTTGTATGAATAAGTTGGATGCTCAATATTCGTGATAACTCATGAAAAGGAAAAGCTTCAAATTGCCTTCCACGATCTGTAGATATTCGCTCTGGACATTCAAATTGGGAGACCCAAGTGGAAACGAAAGTTTTCGCAATAGTTTCAGCAGTGATGTCAATCATGGGTGTGGCTTCAGGCCAACGTGAGAAACGATCAATACAGGTTAAAACATATGAACAACAAGAACTAACAGGCCATGGTCCCACAATATCTATGTGAACATGTCAGAACTGCTTTTCTGGCGGAGAGAAAACTCCAAAGGGAGCTTGAACGTGATGTTGAACTTTGAAGGCAAGCACGAGCCCAATTAGTTTTAACTCGTCACATATTAGGCCAAAAGAACGGACTGTGATAAGCTTCACTGAAGCTGCGACACCTGAATGTGACAGTGAATTCAAGGTATTGAACACTGAACGTCGATGTTGCTCGGGTACAAGAGGCCTACGAACACCAGTAGCTGTATCGCATAGAACAGTACCTTCCAAAACACGAAGTGGTACCAGAGAAAATTTACAGCAGGAATATTCGTCAGAAGTCAAATCCAACGAATCCAAAGCTGGTTGATCCTGCGCCATAGCAGTCAAATTGATTAAGCTAGGTGTCAATATAGAAGAAACTAGCAGATGAGAAAGTGCATCAGCTGGGACATTTTCAGTCCCAGGTATATGTCTAATGTCACTGGTGAATTGAGAAATGTAGTCCAAGTGACAAAAAGTGCGGGGTGAGTGTTTGTCAGTTTTGATGACAAAGCAAAAGTGAGAGGTTTGTGGTCAGTTTCAATCACAAAATGTCTACCTTCAAGCTGATGTTGAAAATGACGAACAGACAAGTATATTGCCAGAAGCTTGCGATTGAATGTTCTGTACGGGCGTTCGGCAAGTTTAAGCTGGCAAGAGAAAAATGCTAAAGGCTTAGTTGTTCCTTTAACACCCTGCTGAAGAATAGAACCAATGGCAGAATCAGATGCGTCCACTGTCAAAGATAAGAGTGCGTCTGGGACAGGGTGGGCCAAGGAAGAAATGGAACTTAATCCTTCTTGACCAATTCAAAAGAAGATAAACCATCTTCAGTTAATACTATTTCAGCATTTTTTTTTTTTCTTTTGTGCCTTCAACAAAGCAGTCAGAGGCTTGTCTGCACAGTTAGGTATGATCATCATCATCATATCGTGCTGGCAGCACGGATATCCCTGACCCTCTCTCGCCACTCCTCCCTATCGTTCATCGCCCTAGGTAGGTCTTCAGGACAACAACCTGTATCCTCACATAGCTGCTGAATGTACGTTCGTGCTGGTCGTCCTGCTTTTGCGCGGCCGTGTGTGGGGATCCATAAGAGTACATCTCTTATGAGTTCATCTCTGCTTCTCCAGCAATGTCCTGCATGTCTGGTTCGCCTAACTTGAATAGTTTTCGTGATAGGGGGCAGGTGGCCGTACAGTTGGTGTCTTGTGGGGTGTTGCTGCCAGGACTTGTTCAGGATTGCACGCAGCATTCTTGTGTAATTGCCATCTAGTTTCTTCTCCAGCCGTTTTGTTAGCGTCCATGTAGTGCATCCATATAGCAGTATCGATGTGACCGCTGCCTGGAAGAAACTGCGTTTCATTTTATCGGTTAGGTCTGATTTCCATATAGTCGATAGCCTATTGATAGCTGTCCATGCTTTCGTTAACCTCGTTTCGATGTCCTTTTCGGTTGATTCGACGCTGCTTCCTAGGTACGTGAATTTGTCTACTAGTTTAAGAGGGGTTCCTTCTAGAGTGGAGATGTCCCCCGTTTGGTTATAGCACATATATTCCGTTTTGTGTGCATTAACATGGAGGCCTATGCTTGCTGCTGCTCGTTCCAAACTATGCAGAAGTGTTTCGGCTTGGTCAGGTGTATTTGCCAGTATCGCTATGTCATCGGCGTAGTCGGCGTCGGTAATTGTTGTTGCGGGGTATCTTCTGCTTCTTTTCTTCGTCAGTTCGAAGCCATTCTCTTTGATTTTGTCAATCGATGTTCTAAGTACGTAGTCTAGACAAATGATAAAGAGATACGGAGCCAGCGTGTCCCCTTGTAGTACTCCTGCTACAATGTCGAAGTATTCTGTGTCTCCATCTGGTGATCGTACTTTTACTTTAGTGTTTCTATAGAGAATCGTTATTGCCGCTACGGTTTCTTTAGGTATGCCGTACGCTAGTAGGATTTGTTCCATCTTTCCTCTGTGAATGGAGTCGAAAGCCTTGGTAAAGTCGACAAATATTAATGTCGCTTGTAGGTTCTTTGCCCGTACACCTTCAAGGATTCTGCGGATGGTTAGTATTTGTGAGGTCGTAGATCTATTTCTTCGGAAGCCATTTTGGTTTTTTCTAAGTATGTTGTCGATTTTGGGTTCTATTCGGTTTCGTAGTAGGGCATTGTAGATTTTGGCAGCTATGGATGTAAGTGTTATGCCTCGGTAGTTTTTGGCTAATCCCAGGTCCCCCTTTTTAGGGAAGGGGAGTATGCATCCCTTCGTCCATCTATCTATCGGATTTTGATTGTATACTGCGTTGCAGTGTCGGAGCAGTATGTCGTCGAATTGTCTGGTCTTCCATACTTCCGGGGGAATTTCGTCCAGTCCTGCAGCTTTCCTATTTTTAATTTTTCTGAGAACCGAGTCGAGTTCTCCTTGTGTGAACAGTCCAAGTTTAATGTCTAATTGTTTGCTAATTATTCTGGTGATTGGTTTATGCGTTATTTTTGGTGGGTTTCCAAGTAAGTTTTCGAAGTGCTGTTTCCACAGTTTTATTCTTTCTTGTCGGTTTGCTGCTTTAAGTTTTGCTTTGGCTGTGTTCTTTCTTCTGCTCACTTCGTTTTTTGTTTGCCAGGCAATTCTAGATTGTCTATCTTCTACCGAGTCTCTAATCTTATCTATCTGATTTTGAATGTATTCTGTCTGTTCCTTTATATATATGCCTGCTAATTGATATTGTGCTGTTTTTAGTTTTAAGGCATTTGTGTTTGTTGGGTTTTTTCGATAGTTTTTGGAGGCTGTTTTCACTAGTGCACGTTTTTCTCTCACCGCTAAGGTTTCCCATGGGACTCTATATTTAGTTTTAATTTTTGTTGGAATGTATTTTGCTGCTGCCTCAAGGTGTGCATTGACGAAATTTTCGTATTCGTCGTTTGGTGTACTTTTTTCCGTCTTTTCTTGTAGTGTTTCGAATCTGTTTCTTAATTCTAATACGTATTTATCTCTGACATCTTTGTTGTTTAATAGGGCCCAGTCATAGTGTTTGGTGGTCGCTGTTCGTTTGTCGTTTTTTCGTAGGCTTAACCGTATTTTTGCTATGACTATTCGGTGATCGGTGGACACACCCTCAAAAGAGGAGTATGCCTCGCAATTCAATGCACTATTCTTCCATTTCTTGTTTATAAGGACGTAGTCTATCTGAGCTTTAGTATTGTTTGCGTACGTGTATGTCCATAGTTTGCCCTCTCTTTTTTGGTAGTTTGTATTGAGGCATGTTAATCTATTTTCTATCATGAAATCTGTTAGATGTTGCCCATTTCTATTTGACGTGTTGTGGAGGCTGTATTTGTTGTTTCCGTTTTTCCCGATTTGTGCATTCAAGTCTCCGCCAATGACTAACATGTTGTGTTTCGGGATACTACGCACTAATGAGGATAACTCATCGTAGAAGGTGACTATTTCATTTTCTTCACTAACATTGGTGGGGCTGTAGCATGAGAGGATTGTTGCTCTGGGGTTTCCGTTAAATGTAGCTACCATCATTCTAGGTGTATTTTCTCTATGCTATTAAGCGTTTTTAGTGCTCTAGGTCCTATAAGCAATCCTACCCCTCCCACTGCGGCGTTGACAGAGTTTTTCCATGCGGATACAGTGGCGAGCGACCATCCATTGCCAGTTTCGTGATATTTGATATCTTCTGTGTGCGTGTATCTGTGTTCTTGTATGCATATTATGTCTATTTTATGTTCTTCGGCCGATGCGATTAGCTCTGGGAGTTGTCCTATTCTATTTAAGGTTCTTACGTTAAATGTGGCTATTTGTAGTGTTTGTTTGCATTTTAGTAGTTTTGATTGTTTGAGCTCTGTAGCTGATTTTTCGAACACCGAGGCCAGGGCTCCAACCTCAGCAGGACGCGCCCCTTTTTTACCCGCGCGAAGAGCGATGCAGTTTGTGTAAGTGGTTTGAGTGTGGGTCATGGTTATCTTTCGATGGCTGTTTTATTCTCTTCTATAGAAGCCACTCTTATAGAGGAGCAGCAGTAGTTCCCCGATCGAACTGTCGATCCTGAGCGAAAAGTCGTCAAACTCACGTCCAGGACCCATTTGGGTATTGAGTTTGGTCGTCCATTGGTTTATTCAAATACCTTAACGTACATCATGCTGCTTCCCATGTGTACATAAAATAAATAAAATAAAAAAAAAAAAAATAAAATAAATAAATAAATAAATAAATAAAGGGGGGGGAATTTGTTTTAAGTTTTAACTTGAACCTTCTATAAAAATTCACCATGCCAAGAAAGTAACACAACTGATGTAAAGAAGTAGGAGGTAAGATTTTTTGGATGGCTTCAACCATCGTAGAAAGCGGTTGAATCCCATTTGAGTCAATTAAATGACCCCAAAATTCAAGGGAGTTCTGACCGAACACCCATTTGTCAGCATTTATGTGCACATGGAACACACCGAATCATTCAAAAAGCTGAGAGAGATGTTTTACATGGTTTTCCTCGGTGTCGCTAGCGACCAGCAAATCATCAACATAAACGAAGAAGAAATTCAATCCCCGAACAACCTTGTCAATAAATCTTTGAAAAGTACTGGCTGCATTCCAAAGACCAAATAGCATGAAAAGGAATTCAAAATTTCCAAAGGGTGTAGTTATTGCAGCTGGGTTCACAGGTATTTGGCGATATGCCCGAATGGGGTCAATTTTAGAAAATATAGTGCAAACAGGTAGATTTCCTGAAAAGTCTTGAATGTTCGGGATTGAGTATCTATCTGAGACAGTGACTGAATTTAAACGCCGATAATCCCCAATAGGGCGAAAATCAGCTTCACTTTTCCTAACTGAATGAAGAGGAGATGCCCATGGACTCTTAGAAGGGCGGATTAAACCGAGCTGTAGCATGTGGTCAAATTCGGCCTCAGCTTTACTGAGTCGATCAGGGGCAAGCCGACGTGGCCGAGAGAAAACGGAGTCCACTTGTGGTGATATGATAGACCATTGAATGTATCACTTTAATGGAATTAAATGTAGGGTCCACTAAATCTGGGTGACAGAAGACTATGAAATTGGTTACCGGCCGAGGCAATAAAAAATTTAGGACTGAATAAAGCATTAGGGGTAGAACGTGCAGGTGCAGACAGAGTAGTAAAATTATCTACGAGTTTTTGTCTCCAAACAACAACTAGTAGATTAAAGTAGTCTAAGAAATTAGCACCTAAAATCAGGTAGTGCAAATCTGCGATTATAAAAATCCAACGGACGTTTCGGTGAAGACCGAGGTTCAAAGTCAGGGAAACCTCACCATAAGTGTCAATTGTCAATAAATTGACTGCGTGCAGAGATAGGCACGACTTCTTTGGGTTTTTTTAAAACTGAACGTAAAGGCCAAATAGAATCATGAAGATCCTGTGTCGACCAGGAATGACTTGCTAGACACATGATCTTTCACAAAAAAATACATAATTTGGTGAGTGTTCACCGGAGGCACATGACAGGCTCAAGTCCTCTGTGATTCATTTCTCAAACAGAAAGAACAAGGTTTTATGCTCTTATAAGCCCTATCTCTGAAATTAGCATGGCATTTAATTTAATGGCATTTGATTCCCTCATACGAAACGTACTCCTATTACGTTTACAAAAACGAGGAAGTCGCCTTCCCAGCTCAAAATTTTCCAACCGGTGTGTTAAAAGTGTCTATCTTTGCCAATAATTCTGCCGTAGATGAAGACAAAACCCCTTTTTGTATCAGTAGCCGCTACTGTTTGTGCCAGCAAAGAAAAATGGCTAGGTCTAGAAGAGAATTTCAACATTTCTTCAGCCATTATCGCTAACTGTTCTACCGAATTTACCTCTAAAGTAGGGGTTAAAATTGTTTGAACTTCAAGAGGTAATCGGGGGAAAAAAAAAGTTTCTTAATTAATGGCGCATTCTCTACAACCGAATATGAAAGTTCATGAAGACACCTAAGAAATTCTGTAGGTTTTCTATCTCCGAGGAGTTCATCTTGCATCAGGGAACGAAAATGACTTTCTGCTGATGCAGTATTTCTCTTAAGTATTTTGCCCTTGAGTATTTCATAAGTAAGGTTGGGAGGTGGCCTAGTTATAATTTCCCTTACTGTTTGAACAAGTGAAGGAGGCATACCACAAAGCAGTAAAGTTAATTGCCACTTAGGTGAAATTTCGCACACTTGGAAAAAGGCGTCGACCAGAGCGAACCACGATATTGCATCATCTGAATAAGGGGGCAACAAACTGAAACTTATGGTGTTAAGCAAAAAAATAGCAAGACACAAGCCAATATAATAAAATTTTTTTTGTTTTGGTTTTTTGATAAATGTGTGTGTGTGTGTGTGCTAAATTTTTTCAGGAAGGAAGTAAAACAAATTGACACTGACCTGTATTACAAATAAAAAGAAATAACGAGTTTTCTGAAAATGAGAGAAAAATAAACTCAGGCAAATACAAAATTTTTCTCTTTTTGTTGTTGTTACCTCGCTTGCTTGTTGAGTGTTTCACTCTCTGTAGTAGTAACTTTCTTTCTCCCAATGGTAGAAGAAAGGGTAATATGACTTTGCTTGGCAGAGGGGATAGCTTCTTTTTTAATTGATAGTATTATCTGAAATTTTTTTTTTTTTTTTGTTGATAAGTTATATTGAAGAGATAGTCATTTTATGTAGGTATGTTGTTAATTTCCGTGGTACCATTTTTTTGGTACCATATGGTAAGTTGTCTGTTTCCCGTTTGGGTGTCGAAACTTTTATAGTAGTAAGCTTGGTGATATATAGATGGAGTGGGAGGTGGCAATGGTCGTCTACCGTCTATTGGCCATCTTGCTTTCCTCGTGGGGTTGAATGCGTCTAAGCTAGTTGGTGGCAAATTGAAAATTCTTAATATCGCCTTGCTTTCCTTTCATGTCGTTTGGGTCAGCATTTATAATGTCGTTTGGGTCAGCATTTATAATGGTAATATTACCATTTATACAAAATGGCAGTTGAGGTGGTCGAGTTCTGTTGCCTCTTGTTATATTTCAAGGAAGAAAATAAATGATGAAGGCGGGAATATTGATAAGTTTCAACAATGCTTTAATGGCAGCCTGAATGAAAGAACCCTTGTGCTCGTGGTGTAATGGTTATCGTCGTAGGAAATGAACACGGCGACGCGAGTTCAAATCCTGGACGAGACTGATTGCATTTCACATAGCACTAATACCCTTGGGAAAGGTATGAATCCAATTATTCTCCCTCCAGCTATGGGTAAATAGTAGGACAGACTGGGTTCTTCAGCCTTGGTGATGCAACTAGTCTTGACCTTGTGTCATATCCTACCTGAGCGGAGGGGTTGGGTAAATAGGAAGAACCCTTGTGCTCTAAGTTGCAGGAAGAAGTAAACAGTTGTAAAAGGGTTGAGCAGGAATTTAGCATTCAGTCAGTGGTCTGGTTGATTTTAGGAGAAAAGAGTAACAAGTGTAAGAATGGTATCTTAAAAGAAGCAGTGGCCCAATGTTGAATGCGCTCTCTCGTGTTGAAATGTCCATCTGTCTGCTGCTGGAATCGGCCCGGGTAAGAGAGAGAGAGAGAATGCGCTCTCCTTGTTAAGGCTAGTCTGTCCTGCGGCTAGCAAGTGAGGAAGAAAAGAGGTCGAGGGAACGACACACAGCCTTTTATCGGGCAGAATGGCATCAGTTGGACGAAATATATAAATTCATAACTCCAATGGCCAAAACAATTCTCGCACTAAATAATTCGAAATTCTTTCTGCCACAAAATAAAACATGCAAATGAAAACAGTGCCAATTACATTTTAAGGAAAAACGTTTGCAAATAACTTTACATAATGAAAATACTGAGAGAAGGAATTTCCTTGTTTGAATTCAACATTAAGGAAAATACAATATCTATTTTAATAGAGAAACAAGTGTAAAGTTTCAATAATTTTCCTTTGATAATATTATTGAATAAAATAAAAATCTAAATTTGCTTTCTTTCTTTAATGTAAAAAAAAAAAAGAAAAAGAAAAAAAGTATCTCATTGGAATTTTATGGAATGATCATTCAAGTAAAAAAGTTCCCTTTTTTTTAAATAAAGGTCTACGATAGAAATCGAATCTTGGTTTCCTTTAAAGTAATTTTTAAGAAAGTATTCTATATACTTAAGGGATTTTAGGCTTTGGTGCAATCATTTGTGATAAATATGTAAAGAATTATAGGCTTTTTATAAGTAAGCAACAGTGTGGCTTTTATTAGATGTGACTTTCTATTATACAAATCTCAACAGAGAGTGATGGTGACTAAAATGATATTATTTGTAAGGTAAAGGAAATATAATCTGATGCTTTGGCGCAACCATTTGCCAAAAAACATGTAAATAATTATTGGCTTTTAATAAATGCGACTAAGTCTCATGGTGACTAAAATGATATGACAAACGAATCACTGGATGGAGACACAGAATACTTTGACATTGTAGCAGGAGTACTACAAGGGGACACGCTGGCCCCGTACCTCTTTATCATTTGTCTAGACTACGTACTTAGAACATCGATTGACAAAATCAAAGAGAATGGCTTCGAACTGACGAAGAGAAGAAGCAGAAGATACCCCGCAACAACAATTACCGATGCCGACTACGCCGATGACATAGCGTTACTGGCAAATACACCTGACCAAGCCGAAACACTTCTGCATAGTTTGGAACGAGCAGCAGCAAGCATAGGCCTCCATGTTAATGCACACAAAACGGAATATATGTGCTATAACCAAACGGGGGACATCTCCACTCTAGAAGAAACCCCACTTAAACTAGTAGACAAATTCACATACCTAGGAAGCAGCGTCGAATCAACTGAAAAGGACATCGAAACGAGGTTAACGAAAGCATGTACAGCTATCAATTATATGGAAATCAGACCTAACCGATAAAATGAAACGCAGTTTCTTCCAGCAGCGGTCACATCGATACTGCTATATGGATGCACTACATGGACGCTAACAAAACGGCTGGAGAAGAAACTAGATGGCAATTACACAGGAATGCTGCGTGCAATCCTGAAGAAGACCTGGCAGCAACACCCCACAAGACACCAACTGTACGGCCACCTGCCCCCTATCACGAAAACTATCCAAGTTAGACGAACCAGACATGCAGGACACTGCTGGAGAAGCAGAGATGAACTCATAAGAGATGTACTCTAATGGATCCCCACACATGGCCACGCAAAAGCAGGACGACCAGCTCGAACGTACATTCAGCAGCTATGTGAGGATACGGGTTGTTGTCCTGAAGACCTACCTAGGGCGATGAACGATAGGGAGGAGTGGCGAGAGAGGGTCAGGGATATCCGTGCTGCCAGCACGATATGATGATGATTTGTATGAAAATACAATCTGTTTTTAGTTTGCTTATCGGGGTGAGCGCGGACGCAGACCCCACACTTAGAAATAGCGCACCCGAGTCGCCCACATTTGGGGCGATCGCAAAGGTCAACCCAACCGGAGTGCAATGGAGGGGCCTCGCTCTGGGAGAACGGCCTAGCTGATCACCGTTAACTCCTGTGCCAGGTAAGTATGAAATTTGGGCAAAATACCCTTTTTTATATACAACACTTAATTCCCCTTAGCATCAACTCATCATATAAAGAAAATTAATACGCTAAAATAATCAAAGCTTTCTCATCATTAAAACCTATATACTAAACTTAGTTCTTTTCGATTTAACACTTTTTGGTCATTCAATTAATCATTTCTACTTTAGATTTTTATTGGTAGATTGCACTGAAAATCACTCAGTTTACTAATCAAGTGTCAAGGTCGAATCAAACGTCATTTCCGTATATCATTTTTATTGTTTAAAAAATTAACATATTAATCTTACATATAAAAAAAAGATTTCCAACAAAACAACGAATCAAAAAATTAAATCTTTACATTTTTTAAACATATCTAACTTAAAATAAAAACGAACGACATGATTTTTCATTTCATTTCCGGTAAATAAATAAATGAAATTCAGTTTTAGGCCAACTCATGTTTTTCATTAGGTAATTTATTGCCTAATTTTTGGCATCGAGTTTTTAATTGATAAACTAAATAAAAATTGGTTTCGAAAATATTTTCAAAGGGGGTTCAGTTTACAATGTAACTACTTTCGTAAAGTGAAACCTTACTTTCCGTCCATCTTAAAACGAAAACAGAAATTCTTTTACTACTAATACAACATCAATCCTAAAATGGTGTCTCGGCTGGTGTAATTGTTAGTAAGCAAGATTAGCAATGTTTCACGAGTGTGTTCGAGTCTCATTCAATGGCCTATTCAAACGGCCTAGTGCCATATACTACACTTTTCCCTCATAAGTTTTTAATGTTTTAAAAAAAAAACGAGTTTCTCTTTTAAAACAAAGTTTTTTAGGCTTCAATTCATTCATGCTTCATCAAAGAAATTATTAAATAAATAAATGAATAAAATAAAAAATAAATAAATGAATAATAATAATAATTATAATATTTTTTTTATTTTTGCTAGTATTTGGTTGGTTGTTTGGGTTTTAAGGCATATCAACCTTTGAGGGTTATTCAACGCCAAATCCATTTTTATACAAATAATCAGTTCTATTTCAAAAAATCTCCAGTGAAAAAAAAAGAAAAAAAGATCTGTTTAAAATTCAGTTTTACACCAATCCATCATTTTTGAGAATTAAAAAAATTTTTTTTTTTTCGTTTTCTCTTCAATCGATTAACTTATAAGAAATTTGTTTCGAAAATATTTTCAAAGGTGGACTGTGTTCGCCAATGGTCTGGGAGACCGGGTTCAATCTGAGATCGAGTCATACCAAAGACCGAAAAAAAAAAAAAAAAGGTACTTGATGCCGCTTGCTTAGCACTACAAAGTGAGGATCAAGGGTAAAGTGGAGCAATCCCGGGAATGGAGTAGCTCTTTCCCTTAGACTTCGGTGTAGTAGCTATTGAAAAAAGGAGCCTTTGAGTTACCCTCAACTAAGGTAGCCAACTTTACTATAGTAAAATTAACCCTTACTTTCCGTCCATCTTAAAAACAAAACCAAAATAAAAAAAAAGGTCATCTTTAATAAAGCAGTCATTTTACTACTAATAAATACTACACTACTATTGGAGTAGTTTTTATGTAAAAAAAAATGATGAGTTTCTCCAACTTTTATAACTTACAATTTTTAGGCTTCAATGTAAAAAAAGTTACTTATGCTTCCAACTGAAAAAATACATAAACAATCATGTAGTAGTAGTAGTAGTAGTAGTACTACGTTACGGTTTCCAATCCAATTTATTTGTAGAAATTGAAACATTACAAAAAAATCTGGGAAGTGTTACAAGCAGAATAGCTCAATGGTATCTGATTGGTTTTTTAAGGCATGTCAACCTGTCTAGGGTTATTTTATGCCAAATGGGTAGGAATTGCATTCATTCTACATTCAGACTTATAATTTTTGTGCACTTTTTTTCCCCACACAGTCCTATTGAATAGAAATAATTTTTAAACAGATCTATTTGACCCCAAGATAAGACTAACAGGTACTAACATTTTGAGTCGGAGTGAATCAGACAGTAATGCCAATGAAAGTGTCCTTCACACTTCCCAGATCTCCAGAACTGGAATCTAACCATCAGACACAGTTTAGCATCCTACCGAGAACACCCCTATTTGGTGAGGTCTTATCCCTTGGCAGTGGGATATAGTAAGTATATTATAAGCCCCGTGGTGTAATGGTTATCGTCGTAGGAAATGGACACGGCGACACGAGTTCAAATCCTGGACGAGACTGATTGCATTTCATATAGCACTAATACCCTTGGGAAAGGTATGAATCCAATTATTCTCCCTCCAGTTATGGGTAAATAGTAGGGCAGACTAGGTTCTTCAGCCTTGGTGAGGCAACTAGTCTAGGAGAAGGAAGACTCTGAATTCAAAACCTGTTAAACTTCGCTTTAAAAAAAATTGACCTTGTGTCATATCCTGCTCGAGCGGAGGGGTAGGTAAATACGTATATTCTAAGCCCCACTGACAAGGGGAAATGACACCAGAGAGTTTTAACCAAACTCAAATGCAGAGAGCATTTGATTCAGAAAGGAAAAGAAGATTAGGAGCATTTGAGATTGTCCACTAAAAACAAAAAAAGATGATCTATGAATGTCTTGAAAACAATTAAAGTTTCTGGAACACCTGAACAAGTGCCAACTTGGAGTAATACAGCAAGAACAAGAGCAACAAGAGCAGTTTGTAACTAGACAACTGAAGAGGTCATGCGACTTTCAACACTTCACTTCTAGCCCATACTAGGCTATATAAGCAGTTGGAGTAGCCCAATCTGATCAATCGGCTGGTCATGTCAAGCAATATCACCTATATGATGGTCCTTGTAGAAAACAAGTCAAGTAGGTGACCATAGTCAAGGGTGATCCGAAGGCTCCCTTTTCATTAGCTACAACACTGATGTGTAAGGAAGGTCTCTCTACTCCATTCCTTGGATTGCTCCACTTTACCCATGATCCGTACCTTATAATGCTATGCGTTAAGCAAGGAGGCATAAAATACCATTTTTCGAGATTTTGGTACGACTCAACCTGGGTTTAAACCCGGTCTCCCAGGCTATTAGTGAACACTTTACCCACTAGACCAATAGCAAACAAGTACCTAATCCTAACATCTTGAGAACAATACTTGAAACCATTCAACTGTGTGCAAACAAACGAGTTCATTTAAAAATAATGTTAACTAAAAACTATCTGCTAATAAATCATATATAATACATATTTATGTATAAAAAAGATATGGCATTAAATAACCTACCAGGGTTGATATGCCATAAAACACAACCAAACCAAACACTAAAAAAAAAAAAAAAAAATACTTTAATGTGATGAAATCTTATTCAAAAATTCCACAAATATGTACCTATTTACAAGAGCAAGTCAAACGTTTTACAATATTTTTGTACTTTCTAGTTTGTAGTATGTATATTACATGACTGAAACAATTCAAGCAACAGCAGATACCCATTGTGGTTGGTAGCATCATGGTAGTTGGTGCATTGCTTCATTTCATGTGATTTGAAAGCTGCTTAGTTGAACATTGGCTAATTCGGAGAATTCACGGAGACGGGATGCTTTAAACGCGATTGACTTTGGGCTTAAAGCATACATGACAGCAGATTTTTTGACAAAATTTAAAATATTGATTTTATCGTAGTTTCTTGTAGAACAGGAGCAGTACTTTACAATGCTACCAGAGATAGTTCCTTATCTGAAGGATTTCAAGTTATACTCTAGATTACTTCGATGTTGCATTGTTATTATTCATATTTTACTAGCACCACCCCCCACCCATGTTGCTCATATACATCTCGTAGTAATAGATGTAATATTTGTTTAAGAATTTTTTAAATGAAGCATTGTCATCTGCATTAATGTTTTTCTTGTTTTTTTTACACCTAGTAATAATAGTAGTTATTTATAGATCTGTTTTATTTGGCACTCAGTGAGAATCAAACACATTAGTCATTTCTGCTATCACATCACTTGAGTTGTAAATTAACCAGATTCATAACAAGTCTACAAATATTAAGAACCTAATGAGGAATGAACTAACTAACCATGACATCAGATACACATCTACATACCTTGTTGTGGTAGTATTCTTTTTTAATTTCTTAGATGAAGTATTGAAATCGTTATTAATTTTTAACTAGGTTTTCTTTCTATAGCTTCTTTATCCTTAGTAGTAGTAGCAGTAAGTTATCTGAATTTCTTAGAGGGAATATTGTCATTAATAATTTAACAGACATTTTCTTTCCATCATACTTTTATTGCTTCTGTCTACAATTAATGATTTAACCTGAGATGATAATCTGATTTAGATATCTGGAAGTTGTTGAAGAGAATATATGACAGGTAGTTAGAAAAGAATTTAATAAATGTCATTTCATAATTGTTCACTACAACAATTGCATAGTTATTTGCTTTAATTCTAAAATATTTGTACATTTTACAAGGCTGAGTTAAAGTTTGGCAATATTTTGCAGACAGCATATATCAATTGACTGAAGCAGTGTGGTAGTTTTACATTGCTTCACTGTCTATGATTTGAAAGCCAAAAAGTTGAACATGTAATGTAGCCGAATTTGGGAACTTATATAGCCAAGTTTGAACTCACCACAGAAGCAACCAAAAACTTTTATGGTGGACAAGATGAAAGTACGGTTGATTAAATACAATAACTAGATATTTGAAGAAATATTGCTCAGGTTGCTAGAACGTTGATGATAGAAAAGATGGGCAGGCCTAAAAATCATAGATTAAAAGGAAAATCCAGCAAAGAGCAGTTGGGAAGTATCAGGCAAGCTTGGCATCTCAGTCTTGTGTGGTATATCACCTTCAGCTAAAGATGCCAAATTGTGTCTTGTGTTATCAAAATATAGTAAAAACTTTTGATTCACCCAAGTAAGCTGATACCTAAAAGCTGAGCTGAAAAAGAATCACCTTTGTGAATTTTGTCTTTTGCATCATCGTCCATATCATGATTCTCACAATGCCAAATAAGCACAGTAAATTTTGTCCTGTCTATCAGCAGTACCACATTGCTGCAAATAGAAGCTTTCAAGAGAGAAAAAAAAAGATTCCCTGACCCAGCATAGGATCCCTAGGGAACCCAAATAAATCTCAACAGTGATCTCTCTTGACTGTGAAGAACTGTAAACAGGAGAGTAAGCCCTCAAAGTTGGCAAAAGGAGATGTACAAAAAGACACACCATGGCCTTCCCTTTTTAGGAAAGGTTTCTTTATCACCAGCTTAGACACAACCACAACCTTTTCTATCAACTCAGACTTGTTCTTCTCCAGTTGAAGGGTGAGACCAAGCCAGATACAGAGTATCTTGTTTGGTCTGTCCATCTAACTGAAGGAGTAACTTTTCCAAGAACCCAACCATAAAATGACAGACTACTTACTGTTAATTTTGGTCCCTGTCACTGCTTCATACAATCCAATTTCTCTGCTAAATCTTGGCATTGCTCTTCACAAGAAGACTAACATTGTCAGGCAGAGTACTTTGCTAAGATGAATGAGTTAACTCAACTTTACACAAGACTGGATTTGCCCTCAATTTATGCAGAAAAAGTTCACACACAGGAACATGTAGCATGGGCAATAATGAACACCCTTGATAATTAATTTGATCAAGACAAAATAAAGAACTCCATTTTTACTCCATTTACCTCTATCATAGCTTCCAGGGATGTGTATACAAGAAGAAAAAGCTACAATCACCAGAAAAAAATGGTCAATCCTATAAAAAAATTTGAACTGATCTCAATGTACCAGCACAGTATCACCATTTACTTTCACTAAGAAAGTGTGTACCAAATCAAAACTGTTTTGAACAGTCCTGCTCTTAACAGCACAAGTGTGCTCAGGAGCAATCAGACTAGGCAAAAAAACTCTGGGTCAGAGTGGGCCTAGGAGTAATAGCAATGAAGGGGTACTCTACATTCTCTAAAGCTCCAGGACTGCAGCCTCACCATTAAATACCGTTTAGTGTCATATCCAGGACTCTAGTAGGGAATCTTAACTCTCTGCAGAGATGCAATCGGTGCATTCTACAGTCCCAGCAAACTGAATTGATAAATTACATTATGCACTGTGATAGGGTTAATTATATCACATATAATGATTGGTGTCTTTGTTTAATGGTCTATCAACCTGCCAAAGCGATCCTTCTAAAAAGAACAGCATTGATAAGGATAAGAGGATTCATATCTTTCCTAAGGGTATTAGACATAGTATATAAGTACAGCAACAAGTGGTGTAATGGTTATCGTCGCAGGAAGTTCAAATCCTGGACGAGACTGATTGCATTTCACATAGCACTAATACCCTTGGGGAAGGTATGAATCCAATTATTCTCCCTCCAGCTATGGGTAAATAGTAGGGCAGACTAGGTTCTTGGTGAGGCAACTAGTCTAGGAGAAGGAAAACTCTGAATTCAAACCTGTTAAACTCCGCTTAAAAAATTGACCTTGTGTCATATCCTGCCCGAGCGGAGGGGTTGGTAAATATGACAGCAACAGATTTGTAGTACAACATTAAGAGGCAGAATTTCAGAAGACAAGATTGTGTATTTAGCAAAAAATATATTAGTTGAAGGGAATGTTTTTTATAAGACAAATGTTTGGTTGGTGTACATTTTCTCAATTAATTCTCCAGACAACTACACCATAATAATGGAAAAAAAAAGTGTGAAGAGATAAGCAAGATATGCCATGTACTTTGAAGAATGAAGTATCTCAGTCGGACGATTAAATCAATTACTTTTTTTTCTCAACTTAGCGTTGAGTTTGATATATCAACAATATTTTGTTTTATGTCCATCAATTTTTATTAAATAAGTTTTATTTTGTTGAATAAATGAGAGTAGAAAAATTACAAGTTATTTTGAATTGAGTATTAATATCGACTTTGAGTCTTGAAATATTTTAAAATTGATGTTCAGCCAGAATTTTAGACAAAGTAACCCTTTTATTTTTTTTCCACTCTCAGACACTTTGAACAAATGTCCCAAAAGAATAAAGAATTTTGAAACTCATACAAAAATATTCTTTAAAAGTGCATATATATATATATATATATATATATATATATATATAGAGAGAGAGAGAGAGAGAGAGAGAGAGAGAGAGAGAGAGGCGCCAAGTAATCTGATGAGGAATTTTTTTAACGAGTTTTTTTTTTAAATTTATATCGACTGTTGCTCAAAAATATAATTAAAACAAAAAACAAACGTTCGTACTCCTTGGAAGACATTTTTAAACACCAAATTAACATGAAAAAAAAAACTAGACGAATTTAATTCAAGTCCTACCTTCCTGATGAATCTAGGATTTCAAAGAAACGACTGGTTATTTGCCGTCCTCCTTCGCTACTGACAAGTTAAGGGTCAGAAAGACGCCAAAAGACAATTAAAAAAGGAATGACATCACAGATGCTCCTTCCCCCAACAAAAATTATTGGTACAAGAAAAATTGCCAGTTTTGAGTTAAATGACTCGGTCAACATCTTTCGGTAAAGTTTTACCCTTTAACCCACCTGATTTTAGCGAAAACTAAAAATCAGATTTTTTTTTTTTTTTTTTGGTGAATACATGATAAACAACCAGAAAAAATAATTAAAATGTCCCCACACACAGTTTTTTTTTTTTTTTTTTTTCTGCTGAAACGTGGGCGTTTTTTTTATTTTAAGTCTTTTCATCACTAATAAAAAATAAGTGTAAAAACTAAGTCGTGGAAATATTCTAAATATCAAACTTAAAATATTGAGGTTAACTTTTTATGTGATAAAGTTCTTAAATGGCATTTTTCTTTGATTCTAAAAAGGTGTAAAATTATCAATACAGTAAAAGAATTGTGGTAAAAAAAAATTACTTGTTAAAAAACTAATACAGATTACACTTAATGATGAACTTGAACTTTTTGGCGTCACAGTAATACGCAAAGATATCATTAGCATCTTTATTTGCTTTTAGAGACGATAAAATTAACTTCAAGTCAAAAAAAATTACAGGTCAAGTTAATTAAAAAAAAAAAAACTTCAAAAACAAAAAATTCCTAAATCAAGTTTTTTAACAGTGAATTTCGGACCAAAATTTTCATTTTTAGAATAAACATAAAATATAGTTAAGTCCGAAGAATATGAAAAAAAGAAAAGATCTCATAATCATTGGTGAAAGTTATTCCAAGTGTAAGTGCAAAACTCTGAATTTAAGCCGACTATAGAAGCGAACAAGCAAAATCTTAAACATTTTGAAATAACCCTCCCGTTCTTTCGCCCTTAGCAGCGCCATTTTATCATTTTAAAAAGGTGAAATAAAATGAAGAAACCCTACTGAAAAAGCACTTTTATTCACGAAACTGTCCTGTACTTAAAAAAAAGAAAAATATACTATTTTTGGTTTAATATTGCCGTCTGTTCTTTTGCTTTTTTGTGTACATTACTGAACAGATAGTAATTGTAAAACAAATAAAATACAAAAAAACAAAAAACAAAATAATCATTAATAAACAAAAATATCCATGTTCCCGTTTTTAAAGTCGTACAAAGAAAAATGTAGACAAGAGATAATAGCTTAAAAATTTCAAAGGACTCACCAAAATTTTCAAAGTTCTCTGTGAATGTCTTGGTCAATCATGAAGATTTGCAGAACAGTTTGTATCTTGGAAAGCTATTAATTCTCGGTACATAAAAACGGTCCTTTTTCGACAGATATTGCAAGGCTATCAGAAATATCTTCTGAGTAGATAAAAAAAAAGGTTCTTATGAAAAAAAAATGCTTCTGTTGGAGAGGGCTGGTTGAAAATTATCTAATAAGAAACCTTTTCTTTTGATGTGTTGTCAACTAAATGACTAACGTCTCTCTTTTCTTTTTAGAAACGCTCCCTCTTAAACACTTAAGAAGGTCAGTAAAAATTCTCCCTACCTTTTATCTCAAAAGGTAGCAAATGTTTAAGAGGCTGTAGTTCTTTAGAAAAAAAAAGAACACATTGGTCATTTGATTGACAACGCATTAAATTAAAAGTTTCTTATTGGGGAACTTAATTTCCATGGGACGATCCCACTGTGATTCATGCAAATTTAGTCAAATTTTCAATTCCGGTTTCTAAGGAGTAAAAATGTTTTATTCAAGCATCTTGGGGAAAAACTTATATTTTTATGTAAAATGTAAAATTTGTTTTAACAATGAGGAAACCGAATTTATTGTATAAAATTAGAGATGATAAACACTATTTAATTTTGGTTTAGGAATTTTTAGCTCAAAGGTTTGATTTATTTTTTAAAGAATTTTTGATTTAATATAAATAAGGAATTTATTCATAAGTTATTTGTTGTTTGTTAAATAGAAATAAAATTGTTTCAATAAATATGATAAAATCAGACTCTACAAAAATAAAAATCAATTTTTCTACTTTAATTTCTTTCCTTTTGAAAATAGTATTTAGCTTTACAACATAAATAGTAAGAAAAATAATACAAGAAAGAAAAATATAATAATTTTTCTAATACTAAAACCTAGAGGAATTTTGTTTGAATATCTTTATATACAACACCTTGATCTGACTTTAATCAAAACCATTCTTAACGCGATGAAGATCATGATGATTTGTAATTATGAATAAAAAGGTTTAATCTTTATTTTTGGAAAGTTTTTTAGTGCCCACCTCCTCAGAAACAACTAAAATTCTTTTTATCTGTTTCTTGAGAATTTATTTTTTAAGTTTATTCTTCTGCAGTCGATTGCACTATATTGAAACACTGATTACATATAAAAATAAATTCACAAGAAACCACAGAGTAATATTTTACATTGAAAACGTATTAAATACTTTCCAATTTAATTTGCCTGATACATAACATATCTCTGTTCAGTAATGCTTCATCAATTTCCTTGATATAATAATAAACTATGTCTTTGTACAATTCTTCTATTCCCTTCAGATCTGTTTCATCGATCTTGTCTTCAGAAACCATTGGCTTTAGCAAAAGTTGAAGTGATGCCTCCACGAGAAAGGGATATCTTCAATCTCTTGCATTGGTTTTGCCATCCAGCATGTGCTTGACAGTATTTGGTGTGTATAAACTTTCCATCGCTTCATGGAATCAGGAACCCTTCATAATTGTTCCAATTTCTCTAAGGAAAAATTTTGACTAATGAAATCCTATAAGGTAAACAACAATGTTTGATTGATATATCTCTTCATGGGGGAATCTTTTAGATTTTGTTATCTCATTAACTTTTCATACCTTTTTTTGAGGGATTCATAGCAATAATTCTCGTACCATGGAAAGTTTGTTTATTTTTTTCATCTAATGTTGAAATATTATGTTTAACATTATCTTCAATCCTTTGGGTGAAATTTGTTTTGTCTGTGATCTTTGGGCTTATAGAATCATTATTTGTTACAATTGGCTATTTGAAGCAAACAGTTCATTGATCAGCCAGCAGGAAACTAAATTTATGAAATTATTATTTTAGCAACACTTTAACTTTAGCTCATATTGAAATTTTTTAATTTTTTTATCTAGCCTTTTGGATTATTGGTTCCTATATTGTATTCATCTCGATACCTGGCCTACTCAATAGGTCACTGTAGCCCAAAATAGGCACTGCTTCTTTAAGATGTCATATTCACATATGTTCTTCTCTATCTATCATTTTGACTTCATCCCAAATGACTTTCCTTTTCTTTCCATATATATATATATATCTGATTTTTTAATTTCACCTTATGCTACTGCTTTTCAATGTATTACTTCTAAATAAAATATCATGTCACTAATATAGAGTATTGCCTATAAATAAGCACACCCAACAATGTTTTATGAATAGATTTTCTTCTAAATTAAAGATACCAGGATTTCATAATTTCTTATGGAATATCATAAAATCAAAAAGGAATATTATTAAGTATTATTTATTGTCAAACTCTACAGTATTGAAATTCTATAATCAAAACTATGGATATATAGCACACCAAAAATTGATACACCACCATGCAAAATTTTATATTGTAACAATATTTTCAAACTAAACTTGATTGGTTAGAGTTTTATCTCAGAAATTCTGACAAAAATTAATTTTCATTCTATGATTTTATATGTATTTGTTATAGTGAATGTTTATTGCTTATGATGAAGGAATACAGCTATTAAGAGTTCTTTTTGATATTAGCCTTTCTTCTCTGAATTTCTGATCTCATGTGATCAACTCTGCTTCCTTGGTTTCTGAAATGACACTGGAATTCTTTTTATGAGGTTGTGTTTTTCAAGGAATCAGGTCAGTCTCATCTATTATGCATTCCATTGTCTTGCAAATTCACCTCATTAGTGATACAGGTCTGTCATTTTTTTTTTTAGTTTGTATCCTTTGTGTGGTGTTTGAATGGATCACTGTCGTTTGTTTCCATATTTTGGAAAATTATCTATTTATCCAAATATCATTCAAGGTCTTAAGAAGACATTATAGTCATTCTTGTGGAGGCTGTATAATGAATTTGTAGTGCATCTCGTTATGCCTTATCACTGTGTTGTGGGATCTTTCAATGGACTCCATCTGTTCTGTCAAGGAAAAAGACACAATATAACATAAGGAATTATTTAATGAAAAATTTAGTTTATATTTTCCTCTTTTTTGATATTAAGTTTGCAATTTTTGCTTTACTAGTTATTTTGTTATTTACTTTGAGATGATTTGGAGGGGTAGTTTAATTCATGTCAGAAATTTTTTTAATCATTTGCCAAATTGTTTTGGTATTTGATTGGATTGGTTTGGTTGGGTTTTATGGCACATCAACCATTGTTGGTTATTTAATGCCAAATCCTCTTTTTACATATATATTAAATATGATTTGAAAACTCATTTTGTAGATAGATTTTAAAACAAGCCTGAGTTCATTCTTTTGTTCACAGTTAAGTGGTTTCAAGTAGTTCTATCAAACACAAATATTTTTATTTACTATTAATCCCTGTCTTTATTGGGAGTCCTTTTTGAGATGAGGCTTCTTAATCTGAGTATTAATTTTATTGTGGACTTTTGTCCTCATCTTGGGAGTTTTTTGTAGTGAGAACCCCCCCCCAAAAAAAACTACCAAGATGAGGACAAAAGTCTGCAATAAAATTAATACTCACTATTAATCATGTTTGGTTTGGTTTTATGGCATATCAACCATTGTAGGTTATTTAATGCCAAATCCAGTTTATATGTATACCTTAGATATATATGAATTGTAAACATAAATCAAAGTTAAATAGTTTCAAGTATTGTTATGCATCACTAACAATTCAATTAAACAGCTGTCATTTGTTTACCCACAAACAATTCTATTTCAAGCAATTCAATTTAGTATAAGTCATTTGCTTGCACTCAGTTTAAAAGCCAAACAGTTCTATTTGACCCATAGATAGGACCCTATTTGGTGCTACCATTCCGGGTCAGAATGGACCTGGCAGCAATGGCAGTGAAGGGGTACTATACATTCCCCTGAGCTCCAGGACTGGAACCTGGCCACTAGATGGTTTAGTGTCATATCCAGAACACTTGTAAGGGGAGTCTTACCCCTCTGCAGAGATCCAGTCAGTGTATTCTACAGTCCTAGCCAACTGGGCTATTTAGTGTTTAAGTGGGTACTGAAACTGTTTACTCATTTTTTTCTAACATTCTTTCTTAGCTTCTTTTATTATTTTATATGCCTTGGCCCTGAGATGTTTGAATTCAATTGAGTTGTATGCTGTAGGTTCTTTCTTGAATTTATGCATGGCTACTCATCTAAGTCTGATTGCATCCTGACAATTTTTTTCAAACCTTGGTTTGTTTCATTTACCCGCTGTTTGTCTTTTTGGTATGCACTCTCTTGCTACGGTAAGAAGAGTTTCAGTAAAATGATTTGTTAAGTCAATAGTATTAATACACTGGATTAGTTTTTTTTTTATATTTGGTTTGATTCTTTTCCCAGTCTACTCCTTTTACTTTCCAACAACT
The DNA here is from genome assembly GCA_963585895.1 of Sepioteuthis lessoniana. Lineage (NCBI taxonomy): Eukaryota > Metazoa > Mollusca > Cephalopoda > Myopsida > Loliginidae > Sepioteuthis > Sepioteuthis lessoniana. The sequence goes on from OY757926.1 coordinate 24,250,129, forward strand.
GAGGCCATCTTCATTTGCTTCAAAATTTTCCAGTATAATTGGAAATGATCACTGCTGCATGATTTGGTTTTATGGGACATTAACCATTGTAGGTTATTTAATGCCAAATCCATTTTTATACATATAAACAATTCTATTTCAAACAATTCAGTTTAACATAAGTGCACAGTTTAAATGTCAGAAAACACTTCTATTCCAAACAATTCAGTTTAGCATAAGTAGACAGGTTCAATGTCAAAAACAGTCCTATTTCAAACAATTCAGTTTAGTATAAGTATAGTTTTGGTTTCCACACAGTTAAATGTCAAAATAGTTCTATTTCAAACAGTTCAGTTTAGCATAAGTACACAGGTTCAATGTCAAAAACGGTTCTATTTTAAACAATTCCGTTTAGCATAAGTATACTGTTTAGTTCTGTTGTAAATAAGATTAGTTTATGATGGTGGATTCTTGAAAATGTTCACACCCTGTCTCTGGATTACAGTAGTCTGCCATATTTAGAATTGCCCTTCGCGAGTGTTTTTGATACCACTTGTATTTTGCTGAATGAAAAAGCTTGGTTAATATTATTTTCTGGGTCTTAGTCTTTATTCTTGACAAGTTCTATTTGACCTATAGATAGGACCCTATCACATGCTACCACTCTGGGCCAGAGTGGACCTGGGAGTGATGGCAATGAAGGGATACTCTGTATTCCCCAAAGCTCCAGCATTACTGGAATCTCATCATCAGATTGTTTAGTGTCATATCAGGACACTTGTTGAGGCGCAGGGTCTTACTCCTCTGCACAGAAACACATCAGTGTATTCTACAGCCCCAGTCGATTGGGCAAACTGCTGCATGAATCATCTTGTACTTTCCATGTATGATCTTTACGTGTGGTTGTAAGTGTGTGAGTGTATATGGGTGTGTGCTTATACTTGTGTGGGTTATAGTTGCGTATTAATGTGTTTATGTATGGGTTTAAGTGAAGTTATAAACGCAGCGAATTCTTTAGCTGGATGTAAATTCGTAGATGTATTTTAATTTTTCGCTACATTATTTTATTATTGTATGTGTAGGTGGCTATAGCTAAGGAACAAAACAACATCGTAAATATTATATATACTATAGTTCTCTTTGGTAGTACGTGCGTAATGAAAATAATAAAGGGGTTACAATAATAGTTAGTATGTTTATGTACGATGATGATTATAACTGAAGAGCAAAGTGTTGTCATTATAAATGTAAGGAATTTGATTAAGGAAATAGATGGTGGGTTTGAGGGGTATGGGTAATAGTTGAGCGGTGTTATATAGTCATTTACACATATACATGTTCATGCAGCATCACAACGACACAATGATTAAGACGCATGATAAAGACGTAGGAATAAACGACGCACGCAGTCAGGAAGGAAGACGCACGAAGACTTCTTTACAATTATATTTACCTCTCACTTTATTGCAAGGGTTCGAAAGGGTTGTTCAAGGGTTAGCGTGTGAGAGGGTGATGAAGACTGAACATAAACTTCATATTTTGACCCCACTGTTATGACCGTCACGTTGTGTCTTTATTGTTCTCCTGATGTTGGGGTCTACTCCATCGGGGCTTTCCGAGGGCCTCCTCGGTCTGGTGTGGCCTTTCCTACCACATTTCGTCTCTAACCCTCTGGGAGTCTGCTGGCAACTGCTTTGGCACCCCAAACTCAACTGAGTTAAATAATAATTCAACGCCCACACGATCGCCTACTGGATCTTTGAAATTGGATGTTTAATCGTCATCAAGCGGAAATAACTGTCATGCAGTTCAGAGGTTACTCTCTTCCGGTGCATGACTGTAATGGCACAATGGGACCTTCACCTTGTCCCATATCATAAGCCTTAATCCGCCCACGCGATCTCTTTCGATTACTGGCCGTTGGAATGTGTCACTTCCTTCCGGTGTATTACCTTGGAATAGTATTTTTGGGCCGGGTCGAAGGTCAAAATATAACAGTGGTTGGGATGGTTATTTTTAATAGTTATATGTTTTGTGTTTATATTGTGTGATATATACGCTATTGTAGAAGAGGGTAGAGTGTACATGATTGATAAGATGAATGTAGAGTGTTGGGTCGTATTCTTAATTCGTATAAAAATGTAAAATTAACAAATAGTAGATGATGGACCAAAGGTTGACACACTGTTAGATAATTGGCAGAGTAATTATCAGTTGGTCAATCATTATATAGACAATATGTTGCTATTTATTACTTCTTCAAGTATTATACTTTTTCTGTTTGTTTCTTTATTTCCCCATTTAGTGTTGTAGCTGTTTAAACCTGCAGATATTATAAAAGGTTTAGACAGTTGAGCTTGGAGTTTGTTTTATCAATAGCATTATTGAATGGATTGTCGAGTGAACATACATTATTCTCTCTGTGCACTGTTGCTTTAACAACAATTGCTTGTAGTTTGGTATTTTAATTCATTTTGCTTTGAGGTATGAGGATCATTAAATAAGTTTCCAGACTTTTTTCGTATGGGCACTTCTATTGATAGTACACACATGAAACTCTAGTCTCCTTCGCAGTAATCTCCTCCAGCTGCAATGCACTTGTTGTACCATTCCAACAACTTCTGGAAGGCCCAATGGAAGTCTTCTTGTGTGAGTGTGTCAGTGACCTTCGTCACAGCCACTTTCATCTCCTCAATTGTCTCATAACGACAGCCACTGAACTTAGGGAATAACCGAAAGTCACAGGGGGCAAGGTCTGGACTATAGGGAGGGTGAGGAACTGTGTTGATGTCCATCTCGATCAAATAGTCTGTGATAAGGATGGAGTTGTTGACTGGTGCATTGTCCTGGTGGAAATGCCACTGACCCGATTTGAAGAGTGTTGGCCTCTTCCAATGGAATCTCTTCCTGAACTTCCTTAAAACCTCAACATAGTATTCCTTGTTGACTGTCTGTCCAGTGGGAACCCAGTGCATGTAGATCATGCCAGTGCTGTCAAAAAAAGGGATCATCAAAAGTTTGTGGGTGGATTTGCTCTGTCTGGCCTTCTTGGGTCTGGGAGAGCCAGCATGCTTCCACTGGGAACTCTGTCTCTTGGTCTCTGGGTCATAGCAGTAGATCTAGTTTTCATTGCATGGCATTTTTTCCAAGTTTAAAACCGAATTTTACTGCATATTGTTCTTCTAAAGTGTCAGATTGCATTTTTGAAATTCACTAGCTGTGACAATCAGGCTTTAGTAGGGTGTATTCCAATTCCTGTTGTAGCTGTTTATTTGAACCTGAAATCATAAAAAATGGTCAGTCATCTCATAAGATGTATAGCAATAACATACTGAATTTTCAAGAGTCTACGACAATTTTAAATGCTTATACAAAAAAAAGTCTAGAAACTTATTGAATGCACCACGTATGTTATTTCCAACTAGGATGGATACATTTCTGAAAACCCTGAGTCCAGTATTGTGTATATATTTGCATAACTTGGTTTTAATTTTTGTATTGTTATCTTTGAAGAAAGCTTATCGGAGGCATGATATAGCAGGATTTAGGTTATTCAATAGCAGAAATAGGTCATCATAATTGGGCTTTACTCCTTGTATATTCCATTGGATTATTTTGTTTTCCATGGAGGATTTGGAAGGTGATTTTTTTTCTTTGTTTTGGTTTTAGTAGGATTTACAAGCCTCTTGTTTCCATTTCTTCCAGTTTGTTGAATCTGTTTTAATTTCAGTTTGTAATATTTGTTTGTCAACATCTTTGGATTGAGTTTTTTGCTTTGTGAGTTTTCTGGGGTTTTTCTTTTGTTTCTATTTTTGGAAAGTTTGTTTTATATTGTTTTAAGGGAATATCTTTTATGGGAGATATCATTCTAATGTTCGTTGACATTGTGTATTTTTTCAAGGGTGAAGGAAGATGGACTGGAGATCTTTGTGTTCTAAATTTTATCCTACTCAATGGAGTTGTGATTTTAGAATAAGATTCCTATTTGATGTGAGATAACACTATATCTATTTTTGTTTTGTACTTTCATATATTTATTTTCAAGTCTAATGCAATCATTTTAAGTGGTCAAATGAGATTTTTATTTCTTTAATGAAGCTTTCCCAGTTGCCTGGTTCCAGCTGAATGACTTTTTAATAATTTGCTTGTATTTCTTGGACATGTGGAGTTTTCTTTTGTTGTTCTGCATAAGAATTAATAGTGGTCTTTCACCCTACTTCCACCATCATCCATGCTTCATGATAAGGAATTTTTTAATATTTTATTACAAGAATTTCTTTTTCTTGAGAATTAATTTTTATTTATTGCAGACTTTTTGTCCTCATCTTGGTAGTTTTTGTGTTGTTTCTTCTTTCACTACGTTTCGGCCAAATTTCACCTCTGGCCTTCTTCAGGTGATTTACCGCAACTTCGGTTAGGAATGCTGAGTCTTGTAACCGTATCCCCAGTAATTACTGCCTTCCATAGTTGTTGTCTATCGCACCATTTTTTTTTTCTTGTCTCCAACATTCATAAGATCTTGAAAGGACCAGATGGTCATCTCATCAGTTTGAATATTTGTGCAAAAATTCACATTCATTTGTATGGTAGTCAGGTTTGTGTTGACCACATTTCTCACACGCTTCTTATCCTCAACAATAGTCTTCATTGTGGGCATATTTCTGGCATTTATAGCATTTCAGATAGGTTGGCTTGGTTGGTTGGGTTTTATGGCATATCAACCCTTGTAAGTTATTTAATACCAAATCCTGTTTATACATATATATTAAATATATATAGTTTGTAAATGCATATTTTGTCAATAACATTTTTAAGTTAACACCAAGCAAAATTCAGAATATTCAATTATGCTGCTATTTAAATGCATTTGTACAAAAATTAGTAAATGTTTAGAGAAAAATATTTTATCCAGTTATTCTTTATGTTAATTAGTAACTTTCTCCTGGTAGGGTTGTGGTTTAAAAATCGACCTACCCTAACATATATATTTCTTATTTAAGTTACATCTGAATTTGTTAACTAACACACACAATTTTGTTTTTGAATTCATTCCTGAGAAGAAACTGTATTTTTAATTCCACTTTACTTTCTAAAACAATGCCACTATGAGTAAATAAAATAGTATCTAATACTAATCGGGAGGGAGACTTTATTGCACCAGTAATTTTATATTGTTCTACCATCTCATCAGTTAAGGTTCTGTAAATCAGATGCAGAGTATATACTTGAATTCAGGAAACTCCCACCAGCTTGAGTTGCATCATTATCTCTGCATAAGGTCATGGATATATTTACACACTACTCTCAGTAAATGAGCTGCCTTAGTGAGAAAATTGAGCCATTAATCTTGTCAAAAATCTTCTTACTTACACTTAAAGTTGTACAGGCTTTCCCCATTAAAAAAAGAAGTAAAAAAGAACAGATGGCAGGCTCAGTCGTAAAAGCTATTGATAATCATGTACTCTATTCATTTTAGAAAATTATGCCATTGAACATGCTATTATTGTAATGTTGAATTAATTTTTCTAATTGATTGCATTTTTCTTCCAGGATCTGACAACCAGGATGTAGAATAACAATAACACATACCTCCGTAAAGCGTCCAGCTGGCAGACAAAAATAAAGCAAGTCATAGCTCAGTGCAGTCCTCCTTACAATGCTAAACTGAAGCTGGTTTATAAAATGAAATACCTTCACTCACTTACCAGTAGCCAATCACACTCCATGCAATGGAATAGCCCACTTGTGCACAATGGGATGCCCCAAGGCACCATAAATAGCTCCCGTTCCTCAATCGGCAATTGAGTTTCCTGTCTTCACGACTGATTGCTAATAGCAAATGTGATTAATTACTCTCGGCTATCACAACTAATTGCCCTACCCAACCTGACAAATCCTACACAGGAAATATGGGCATTCTATGGTTGAGAAAGAAGTATGCTATCATTATTATTCTCTTAACACAATGATTTCTTTATATATATATATATATATATATATATTGTAATATTTAATGGTTATCACTAATTCCCTTGGTTGGCTTAGTCAGCTGGAGCTGCAGAATACACTGACTGCCTCTCTGCAGAGGGGTAAGACTTCCCCAATGAGTGTCCTGATATATGGCACTAAACAATCTGATGGTGAGGCTCCAGTAATTCTGGAGCTTTGAGGAATGCAGAGTACTTCTTCATTGCCATCACTCCCAAGTGCACTCTGGCTCAGAATGGTTGCACCTGATAGTCCTATCTATGAGTTAAATAGAACTAAACTATGTGCTCATGCTAAACTGAATTGTTTGAAATAGAACTATTTTGACATTTAAACTATACTTATGCTAAACTGAATTGTTTGAAATAGAACTGTTTTGACATTTAAATGTGTGTTAACAAAAACTATACTTATGCTAATCTGAATTGTTTGAAATGGAACTGTTTTTACATTTAGCTGTGTGTAAACAAAAAACCCGTACTTATGCATATTTGAAGATATGAAGATCTTAAAACATAAATCTTTCATCAAACTGACTTAATTCAGTGTTGAATGACCTGAAAAGGGTTGATGCACTGTTAAACAAAACAAGCAACCAATCAACCAACCAAAGCTCACTTGGTGAGTCAATGGTGGACCAAATTTTGCAGTAATATTAGATAGTGCTCAATACTAATGATAGAGGTGTTATATATATATGTATATATATATATTACATTATGGTATCTGTTACCCTAGATTTCATACTAGGGTCATAGATACCTACATGGGTAGAGTGTTCGCCAACGGTCTGGGAGAGCTGGGTTCAATCCCAGGTCATGTCATACCAAAGACTTTTAAAATGGTACTTGATACCTCCTTGCTTAACACTCAGCAATATAAGGTACGTATCAAGGGTACAATAGAACAATCCAGGGAAAGGAGTAGCGCCCTCCCCTACACCTTTGTGTAGTAGCCATTGAAAAGGGAGCCATCTGGTCGCCCTCGACTACGGTCACCAACTTTACTTACTTATTACTAATATATGTATATATTTTTGGAATTTGAAAATTCAATAGTTAATAATTGCTCGAATGCCATAAGCTTATTTCACAGCCTCTTCCCCTTTTCTCATTTCTTCTTTTTAGTCAGTTTAGTTTAGTCCGGAAGCAGTCTAGAACATGTCTTGTGACCAGTTGTCCACGCAGCATTTTGGCCATTGAGCCAATGCTTGGATGTTGAGCTGGGTTGAAAATCTAGAGATGTTTTCTGTTAGATCATTCCATCCCAAAGAAACGGAGTAAAAGTTGTAGAGAAGTCAAGAGTAGGTATTCTCTGTGCAGAAAAGAAAAAAAAAAGGTTGCTCACTGCAGGTTACTCTAAGAGTGTAGGTTTCGAATGACATTTTAGAGAACAATGACTATGGAAGATATTCAACACAAAATTAGAATTTCTCTGTGGACCAGCGAACAGAATTATCAAAGCCACAGAGAAAAAGAGTGTTTTCCCGAACTGTAGGCTGACTATTTGTAGTTTGAATTGAACCAGAAAAGAGAAAAAAAAAATCATACTTTGAATTTAAATACCAAGCATGGGTATTATGTTGATAAACTATTTCATATTGCTTGCTTCGTTACAGTCCAACGGCAATTGTTTTGTCACTTTTTTTTGCAGGTTCATAATAGAGTAACAATTCCCCTCCCTTTGTTTCTATACCCTTTTTTTTCTACCTTTCTTTCTCTCTCCTACTAAGCTTTGACTCACTGTTTTCTAGGTTTACTACTATAGTTGAGGCTAAGTAAACTTCCACTACCATATTTTTAATATCCATGTGTTACAAGCTTGGAGTAATTAGGTAAATTTTTGCATATGATACAAATTTTAAATATGTTAAAATTTTTAAATTATATATTTACGAGGATCATTAAATAATTTTTCAGACTTTTTTGTATGGGCACTTTTATTGATAGCACACACATGAAACACTAGTCCCCTTCAAAGTTATCTCCTCCGGCTGCAATTCACTTGTTGTACCGTTCCAGCAACTTCTGGTAGGCCCCATGGAAGTCCTCTTGTGTGAGTGTGTCAGTGACCTTCGTCACAGCCTCTTTCATCTCCTCAATTGTCTCATAACGACAGCCTCTGAGCTTAGTGAATAACCAAAAGTTACAGGGAACAAGGTCTGGACTATAGGGAGGGTGAGGAACTGTGTTGATGTCCATCTTGGTCAAATAGTCTGTGACAAGGATGGAGTTGTGGACTGATGCATTGTCCTGGTGGAAATGCCACTGACCTGATTTTAAGAGTGCTGGCCTCTTCCAACCGAATCTCTTGCTGAACTCCCTTAAAACCTCAATATAGTAACCCTAACCCTAACCCTTTGGCCAATCAACTCTGGTGTTCTGACTTCCTTACTCCTCCCACACCTCTCATCATCACTCACAGACTCCGTGGCTTCCTTGAATCTCTTATGCCACTCAAAAACTGATGCTTGATTCATGCAAGATGCTCCAAAATCAGTCTGAAGCATTCTATACGTTTCTGTAGTATTTTTTCCAAGTTTAAAGCAGAATTTTTTTTGCATATCATTCTTTCAAAGTGTCAGATTGCATTTTTGAAATTCACCAGCTGTGACAATCAGGCTTTAGTAGGGTGTATTCCAATTCCTGCTGTAGCTGTTTATTTGAAGCTGAAATCAGAAAAATTGGTCAGTCATCTCATAAGATGTATAGCAATAACATACTGATTTTTTAAGAGTCTACAACAGTTTTAAATGCCTGTACAAAAAAGTCTAGAAACTTATTGAAGGCACCACGTATGTATATTTTTTCCTATATAATAATGAAGAAATATATATAAGGTTTTATTTAAAAAAAAATTATTAGCTCTGTTGATTTTATTTACATTGAGCTCTTTACCAGGAATATTTGAATTTAATATTCTATTTTTGAATATTTTATTTGTCCTGATTGGAATTATTCCTTATTCCAGATTTACTGGATTGAATAATAATGAGTAGAACCCTGGTCTCCCAGACCATTGGGGAACACTCCCCAATGGTTTGGGAGACCAGAGTTCAATCTCTTGTCTAGTCATAACAAAGACTTAAGAAATGGTACTTGATATCTCCTTGCTTAACACTCAGTATTATAAGGTGCATATCAAGGGAAAAGTGGAGCAATCCGGGGGAAGGAGTAGCACCTTCCCTCCACCTCAGTGTAGTAGCTATTGAAAAGGGAGCCTTCGGGTCGCCCTCGCCTACAGTCATCAACTTTACTTTTTACTTATTTATATATATTTAAAAGCACGGATGCTTATCAGTGACTGCTAGTTATATTCCTATATATATATATATACCTTGTTATCAATTTTTCTTTTCAAATTGTTGAATTACAATCCATTATTTTCTTCCATATATATTATATATACACACACACACACATAGATACACACACTTTTTTCTCCAATTGTTTTCAGCTTATCTGTGAAAAATTTTTATTTTGCAAATATGTGTGTGCGCCCCACTTTATATCCTCTATAACAAAACAGCCTACATCTTAAGTATGTAAATGATACATCAATAAACATTAATCAACTGACAGCATTTCTCAGAGCAATGGTGATATGCCATTTGTATGAAATTAAAAGAAAAAATAATTTTGCTGTGTTATTCCTTTTTAATTTGATTTTTTTTCTTCATATAAAAGCAGATTTTTGTGGATAAAATCATTTATTAGTATAAAAAGAAAATATTCAAAACTTCTGAACTCAGTGTTCTCAATTGTTTATTTAGCCATAAATTAGCAACAAGATAGAACAATGTGTTTACATTTATCAAAATATCATTGGAACAAAAGGAAAAATTCAATTTTTACATATTCACTGTATGTAATTTACAATAGAGATTCATTTTTGTTTTTATCTAAATATATCGAGCTGTGTTCAGAGTAGGAAATTCAAGCAGACTAAGTGCAATGGCAAAAAGAAATAAATGTTTTGCAGAAAATATTTTGTATTAGAAACCTTGTAGATGTAAAAGGATTTTATTACTACTTAATTTTCTTTGTACATGGGCTGGATATTTTTAACTGCTTCTTCAAAATAAATAAAAATCCAATGAAACCGGAACACTTTTAAATTTGGTTAAATATTTTTTCATAGACAAGGAAAAGGGATGTTTTTGTACTACCTTTTATCTTTCAAGACACTCTAAGAGTTATTTGTTTCATCTCCTTGAACATTTCTATATACTATTATAAAACTCTACCAGCCTACAGGCTCATCCACCACCCTCCAATCCTCTGCTACAGCGTGGTTAAAAACAGGCGGAAAGGTCTTCTCAAGAAGGTGAGCATACACCGTCCTGCCCCATGTTGTGATTCTTTTTAAATGGAAAGACAGTGATAACCCACGTCTGAAAAGAAGAGGGCTGCTGGCAGGCGATGACTGGAAACTGCAGGGTATATATTGAAAATAAAAAAAAAATAACGCACTAGTTCTTGCAAAGTTGATAAAAAGTTTTATAAACTTCAACTTCTACAATAATTCTGCGGGTGTGACTTAGAATGGTCGAAGGCATCGGTTTGGCGAGGGTTAGGTTCTTCTTAGCGACAATTTGTCCTGGCGGCGGACTGGTGGTATGAGTTGGCAACACGAAGTGCAATCCCGATCTGCTCTGCTGTCCAACTCCAACTAACTGCTGAGCTCAAAATCAGCTTGCTTAAATAATAATCCTCAATATTCTGGGGTAGGTTCTAACCAAGGCAGGGGTGATCTCCATAATGTCGTTTTCAACCTGTCAGTCATCCATTATGTTTTCGTTTAAATTTTCGTTATTAAAACGGGTCCACCCCCTTTTTTCACTTCTTCCACGAAGTCGTTCCTCTCACTACTCTCGTGATGAGGACTACAGGAGAATAGCTTTTCTCCTACCAGCTCAGTGTTTCTCATTTCACTGCTTATGATGTCAGACTGGAGATTCCTCCCCTTAGTCTCAAATATGTTCGACTGTCAACCTTGAGGGAACGGTTTTCAAACCTGCGTAGGAGAAAGGGCTGGCCTTCATTCCAGACTAATTAATATCTCTTTTTCTCCACCGATAAGTAATTTCTGCACAGATAAGCAAATTTCGGAGACATCTCACCTCTCAGTTGAATTGTTTTTCCAATAACCAGATGGCTGCAGTGTTTACATGACATCGTATCCGAATCCCTTTTACTGACAAGTTCTTAATTTTTAACTTTTCCCAGGATCAAGAATCAATTTCATATCATTATTCAAAAATTATCTTTCTCCTCAATTTCTGCCTGGGTCTGTAAATAGCTTAATCTTCCAACCTGTCAACGTTTTCCAAATCCCATTTCTGGGCTTTGTCAAAAGTTCTTAACCCAGAATTTTCAATTTTGCACTTTTGGCAATAATTTTAATATATCCAATTTTACACTTCTTGGCTAATTTACTTGGTCGCTTAACTTTTTGCTGTTAACCCTTCATGTACCATCGCCACTGACCAATATTGTCACACTCTCATATTTACCAACCCCACCGCTCGGGCAGGATAGGACACAAGGTCAATTTTTAAGCGGAGTTTAACTGGTTTGAATTCAGAGTTTTCCTTCTCCTAGACCAGTTGCCTCACCAAGGCTGAAGAACCTAGTCTGCTCTACTATTTACCCATAGCTGAAGGGAGAATAATTGGATTCATACCTTTCCCAAGGGTATTAGTGCTATGTGAAATGTAATCAGTCTTGTCCAGGATTTGAACTCGTGTCACCGTGTCCATTTCCTACAACAATAACCATTACACCACGGGCACTTCCTAAAAATTTCTATACACTATGGGTGGCAAACTGCAGCCCATGGGCTACAGGGAGCTCACTGCACTGTTCTATGTGGTCTGCGTAAACCTCTAAAAAGATAAAAAATAAGCACTTGCACTTGAATCGAGACTAAATTCTTTTGATTTTAAAAGATGCAACCCTTTGATAATTTATAAACTAGTGATGCGGCCCTCCTACCAAAACGTTTGCCCACCCTTGCTATATACAGATTGTTGTTGTTGTTGTTTATGAAATATTCACTTGAACATGAGTGATTGTAGCAATTGCAATGCATTCTGGTTGAAAAAATCCTTTGAAATGGGATTCTGAATTAGACATAATGATTTTTACTGCAGATACCTTCTTGAGGGATGCACACCAAACAGTTTGAATGCACTTTTAGCAGTTTATCATCATAGTTGTTTATTTTTTTTTATAGTTTCAACTATCTAAGTATTTGAACTGGACATTGGCTTAATGGTTAGAGTGTTTGCCAATGGCCTGGGAGACCTGGGTTCAGTCCCAGGTTGAGTGATATCAAAGGCTCAAAAAATGGTACTTGATGCCTCCTTGCTTAACACTCAGCATTATAAGGTACGCATCATGGGTAAAATGGGTCAATCCTGGGAAAGGAGTAGTGCCTTCTCCTACACCTTGGTGTAGTAGCTATTGAAAAGTGAGCCTTTGGGTCACCCTTGACTGGGGTCGCCAACTTTACTTTTTACTTAAGTATTTTCTAGTTGAAGGCATCTCTTAAACACATTTAAAACGCATTTCAATGTTTGTTTATAATTTACTTTGTAGTCTATATATTGTAATTTGTTGTCATTTTATTTTTAATGAAATTTTAAAAACTGGATGAATATGAATTCAAGTGTCACTGTGGTAATATAAAATGCAATATAAGTAATCATGGTTCTAAAGTTCATATTCAATCAACATTTATTTTTAATTCCATATTTAAAACTAAGCCTTAATGTATCACTGATTTTACAAAAAATGTTGCATCTTTATATGACTATTTTCTATTATTGCACCAAATTCATAATGTTTGGATTTGTTAGTTATTAACAGAAAAAAGATGGCCCAGTTTTATTTTATTCAGACATTACATTTATTTTAGAATTTATATCACTGACTGAAAGTAATATTTTGAGAATTTGCTCCCTAGTATTTTATGATGATATGTTTATCTATTTTTCTTCATTTAAAAAATTGACATTTCAAAAAAGAAATTAGTAAATGTAGTGAATTAAATTTTAAAAATAAGGGAGGCAACAATACAGCAAGTAATTTAAAGTTCTTCCTTCTAGTAGTGAAAACAATTAAAGTCCAGAGCGTAATTTAGCGTTCTTCCTCCTAGACTTTGAAAACTTGTGTCGGACCTTCAAATGTCTAAATACTCCTAATGTTTTAGAATGGCAAACGCACATAGATATCACCATGAGAACAACAAACCCACAGCCGCTACCCTACTGACTTGAATGGGCAAACAAGAAATTATATGGTGAACGACTACTCACGTGAAAACCAGTGCAGCAGGAAAAAAAATGTGTTTTCAGTTTGGCAACTTCTACATCCTGAGGTTATTGCGACTCCCTCCTCTCTGTCCCGGTGTCTTCACCTCTTCACCTCTCTGATCAAAAAGGAAAAAACCTGTGCCCCAAGAAGGCTTGTTGCGTATGCGTTATGAAACTCTTGCACCATCATGCTTTTCTGCGAAATTCATTCCGTGCATAAACACAGTAAAACAATACCCTTTCTGATCTGACTCTTTATAAATGTATATTGCAATAAAAAAAAAGTTTGAATTCTTTAGGAATTTGGGGAGGGTTTAGATTTGTGGCATTATGGTGAAAACCATTTTTTTGGAAAAATTTCTTTTGATTACTATTGATAAAGCATAGAAGAATCTAATTTTTGCCAGCAGTGGGAGAGGTTGGGGTTAAATTTTCCATTTAAATGTCATGTAAAATTCACCCTGCCCTGTACTTATTGAAAATCCAAAGACCATTACATCTCCTAGCCATTGAGTCTATCTTTCATTTTTTAAACAAATTTCTTATGATTATTTTTAGAAATATTTAGATGACTTGCAGAAATCATAAATGTCCGCTGATATATGGATGTTAGAGAAATAACATCCAATAATATGTGGAATTGAATTATAAATAAAACCCCATAAAAATACAATAAGCACAAAATAAAATAATACAAAAAATAACAACTTCCTTGGAGGCCTCAGACAAGAAGGGCAATCTACGCATACCTGAAAAGATGGGTTTACTGGTGCCAAAAAGAAACTCCTCAGACACGTTGACTGAGAGCACGGCTATTTTGACTGGTTCAGGAAAAACATTCCTAATCACAAAATAGTTGTAAACCTGGTAATAAAAGTTGAGTTTTCTGTCATTCAGTCAGATCAACTTCATGATCTTTCCCAACACATCCAAATCTATTATACCCCATAAATAACACAATTATGAGGGGAAGACACATCTACTTTGGCTTCATGTGAAAGATTTGAGGTTTGAATGTTAATTTAGATAGATTCTGGAAAAAATTGAAATTGTTCAATTTTTATTTCACTCATTAGAATATGCTAGCTAATTTTCTTCTCTTTATTCTATCTAATTAAAAATTTATATTTTTGAAAAATAAAATATCAAATTTCAAACTGTCAGTTTCTTTGATGGAATGATTGATTCTGGCATGTGTCTAATTTGTATTTTGATTAATTGTATTTATTTTCAATTTTTCTTGTTGAATTGTTTACATGTATAGGATGGTATGATCCATTATTTGGTCACAATAAAATTTGTATCTTATATGAATATCACTTTATGAAAATTAACATAAAGAGTGGGAGCCCAGGTGCTGGTTCATATAAGTGTATGTTTTATTATTGGAAATTATGTTGGCAATGCAACGTTTTATCGGCTGAAATGGAAAACAAAAATATAAAGAATATTTTAAAAAAAATGAAATATACGAAAATTCAGGTGCCATGAAATAAACCCCATCTGTTGCCTCTTTTAGATTAGGGTAAAGGTATCGCCAAATATATATATAAATATATATATATGCATGCATCTATTCACAAATATATAAATAATATATATATTTGTCAAATGACTTCTGAAGGCTGTTACTTGACAAATCTCTGATGAAAGGGCCCTTGCGATTTCAATAAAATTTCTTCATATTTTAAATCTATTTTTGCACACGTGTATATATATATATATATATATATATATATATATGTCCAAAATGCATTATTATTATTATTATTATTATTATTATTATTTACTCCTTTAGAGTTTTTCGCATCAGTGTTAACTGATGATTTTACAATGGAGTTTAAGTGACAGCAAGTCTCCTCAAGTCTCCAGGACTCATCTCAGATTTCTGGCCGTTCTTAGCAATGCTGTCGTTTGGATAGTCTCTACCTGTCCGCCAATTTCTAAGTCTTCCAGGCCTTTTAATAATCCTTTAGTTATTGTGCCTAATGCACCAATCACAATTGGCACAATCGTTACTTTCATGTTCCACAGCTTTTTCAATTCTCTAGCAAGGTCGAGGTACTTATCTTTCTTTTCACTTTCCTTCTGATTTATTCTGTGGTTCGCTGGGACAGCAAAGTTGACATTATTACAAATTTTCTTTTTTTTTTGTTGATTATTATGAGGTCTGGTCTTCTGGCCTGGATTAGGTGATCTGTTTGTATGTTAAAGTCCCATAGGAGTTTATTATTATTATTATTATTATTATTATTATTATTATTATTATTATATCAATAAATTCTATAGATATACTTAAATGGATAATGATGAACTACTGTTGTACAAGTGAATCCATATTTTTTCACAAATTCTCGGAAATATGTGTTTGTGAATAGTTCTCCATTATCACTTACAATTTGATATGGTATTCTTCATCTGGCAAATATATTTTATAATTTTCCAATTAGTTTTACTTATTAGTGGACTTAATTTCACTATTTCTAAGTGACGGGAGAAATAGTCTGTCACAACTAAGTAATACTCTCTGTCCAATTTTAAGATGTCTGTCCCTACCTCCTGCTATGGTTTATCTGGTAAAGGGGTTGGTTTCAAGGTTTCGTTGGGGTGTGCAGCGTGATGACAATTATCAGAATTTACATCTTTTGATGAAATTTTCTGTTTTATGTAATATTTTTAGCCACCATACCAACATTTTCTGGTGTGCTGATAGATCATTCCTATGGGTAAAATAAAGTTTAACTCCTTCATGTACCCTATCTTCTTTTCTAGGCCAACTATTCAATGTGAGATGGATAACTTCTTGTAGTTTTGATTCCTAAGATGTAGCATTACTAATTTCTTTTTATTTTCTACAAGTACCTGATCTAGATTTTACTATTCTATTTATATACATTTCTACATCTTCCTCAGTACTTCTATCTATTTGCTACATTGGATTTCTGGACAGTGCATCTGATAGTGTAAGAGTTTCTCAGGGATATACTTGGCCTACAGGGTTATATCTCCAAAGTCTCATTAAAAGTCTTTGGCATCTCAAAGGAGTGTTGTTTAAATCCTGTGCATTTATAAATGATACTAAAGGTTTATGGCCTGTTTATAGGCGAAATTGATCAGGTCCAGTGATATATTGTTAGACCTTTCACAGGTCCATATGATCACTAAACATTCTTTTTATACAAGCACATAATTTCTCTCTGTTTGTGTCAGAGTATGAGAGGCATAAGCTATTACTCTCAATCTTTTTCTCTTGAAAAATGATGCAACCAAGTCCACAGCTAATTGCATCCAGACTAATTGTAATAGGCTTTTCAAGATCATAATTGGTTAATATTAGTGTTAGTGTATTTGACGCTGTGGAATGCCTTTTTTTGTGGCTCATTTCAGACCCAAACTGTGTATTTTTTTAAAAAGTTCCAGCATTAGTTGTAATGCTTCTGTTAAATTCAGCACATATTTGCCTAAATATTGTGTCATTCCAAAAAACAAAAAACAAAACTACCCCCACTTAAATCCGGCACTAGGGCAGGGGCAAATAACTTTAGTATTGCTTCGAATTTTTCCTTACTGTGTTATCTCCCTTTGACTAAAATTATGTGCTCAAAATATCGAATAATCCTAAAGTCACATTTTTCTGGGCTTAATTCTATTCCTGATTTTCCTATTAATTTTAACGTTTCTTTAAGTCTTCTATCATGTTCACCCATCGTTCTACAGTATATGATATGCCGTCTATTATTACCTCAATACCTTGTAATTCCGTAATTCTATGTTGAAAAAATTCTGGAGCTGAGAATATTTTGAAAGGTTGTCTCTTGAAACAAAATCTCCTGAATAGTGTTATAAAGGTCGTGAGCAACCGACCTTTTTCATCTAACGGTATCTGGTGGAATCCACTGGCTGCATTCAGTTAAAAAAAATCATCGAACCCCTTAACTTGGGGGATATAGCCACCAAGCTTGGTAGCATTAAATGTTCCCTTTATACGCATACCATAACATCTGTTTTATTTCTTTACTGAAACAATGGGTGAGTACTAATCAGTTGACCTGGTAACTTTCACTGTAATTTCGTCTTCTTCTAAGCGTCGAAGCTCTTTTTTTACTTTGGGTAAAATTGGAAAGGATCATTAAATACGTTTCCAGACTTTTTTCGTTAGGACACTTTTATTGATAGTACACACATGAAACTCTAGTCCCCTTCGAAGTAATCTCCTCCGGCTGCAATGCACTTGTTGCACCGTTCCAGCAACTTCTGGAAGGCCCCATGGATGTACTCTTGTGTGAGCATGTCAGTGACCTTTGTCACAGCCTCTTTCATCTCCTCAATTGTCTCATAACGTCAGCCTCTGAGCTTAGGGAATAACCAAAAGTCACAGAGAGCAAGGTCTTGACTATAGGGAGGGTGAGGAACTGTCTTGATGGCCATCTAGGTCAAATAGTCTGTGACAAGGATGGGGTTGTGGACTTGTGCATTGTCCTGGTGGAAATGCCACTGACACGATTTTAAGAGTGCTGGCCTCTTCCAACCGAATCTCTTGCTGAACTCCCTTAAAACCTCAATATAGTAACCCTAACCCTAACCCTTTGGCCAATCAACTCTGGTGTTCTGACTTCCTTACTCCTCCCACACCTCTCATCATCCCTCACAGACTCTGTGGCTTCCTTGAATCTCTTATGCCACCCAAAAACTGGTTCTCGATTCATGCAAGATGCTCCAAAAGCAGTCTGAAGCATTCCATACGTTTCTGTAGCATTTTTTTCCAAGTTTAAAACATAATTTTATTGCATATCGTTCTTCTAAAGTGTCCTCACGTGCATTTTTGAAATTCACCAGCTGTGATAATCAGGCTTTAGTAGGGTGCATTCCAATTCCTGCTGTAGCTGTTCATTTGAACCTAAAATCATAAAAATTGGTCAGTCATCCCATAAGATGTATAGCAATAACATACTGATTTTTCAAGAGTCTATGACAATTTTAAATGGCTGTACAAAAAAGTCTGGAAACTTATTGAAGGCACCACATATGCCTGGCAGTTGTTGTGCAGTATGGTACTGCATCGTCTTTTAGCATAATTTTTACAGGGTCACGTTTCATACAACCAGTTAATTTTTCTAGGTTTTCATTTACTTTAGATACTATGGTAACCAGTCCCATTTCATAGGCTGTATTTCTAGATAATAAATCGTCTACCAGGGTTCAATCCCAGGTTGAGTCATACCAAAGACTCAAAAAATGTTACTTGATGCCCCTTGCTTAACACTCAGTATTGTAAGTTGCGGATCAAGGGTAAAGTGGGTCAATTCTGGGAAAGGAGTAGCGCCCTCCCCCACACCTTGGTGTAGTAGCTATCGAAAAGGGAGCCTTCAGTTCATCCTCGACTACGATTGCCAACTTTACTTTTACTATGTGTATCTTGAAGATATATGCCTTATCTTTATGCCTTGTACTAACATTATTAAATTTTCCTTTACATGTTAATCAACCACCGGGACTTTTGTAAATACCATGTGTTGGTTTTAAGTTCGGTCTTTTTTTTCTAATTTTCGAAACGTTTCACAACTAATGATGTTGATATCTGTCCGGGTGTTAATTTTTTGCACCCTCGACCGGCAACATATTGCGAAGTGGTTTATTCTATTACAATTTCGGTCGGTTTTTCCATTTGCCGGACGGTTATCAAACTTATGATATCTGTTACACTTTTTTGCATTTTGAGGTATTCCCTGACTTTTGTAGATAATTTTTCCATCCTGGCCGTTTTGTATTTTGTCTTTTATTTTCTGTTATCGTATCAACTGACGTCTCCAGCATTTCTTCTATTTGATGTTTTATTAGTTCGTAGCTGCGAGCTATTTCGATAGGTTTTTCTAAACTGAGGTCTTCTCACAGTTGTAGCTTTTTCAATAAGTCCTTACTTTTTTGTTCAATCACAAAGTAGTCTTTTATTTAGTCATTTTTTGGGAAAAGAAAACCTCCAATTTTCTGCCAGTTCATATAATCTTCTGATGAATTTCTTTATCGGTTCACCATCCTTTTGCCTTCTCAGGTAAAATTTTGCGCGTTCGTGGATTACATTTTTTAAATATGCATCAAATTTGCTTTAAATCACGTCGGAATTTTTCATCTTCTTTTTCTTAAAAGACAGCAACTTGTATATTTGTTCAGCTTCTGTTCCCATACAACATATTAATGTAATCACTTGGGTTTCTGTCGATTCTTCACTTAGCTTCGAAGCTGTTCTGAAGCGTTGGAACCTCTGACGCCACGTTGACCAGTTGCCCAGCGTCTGTGAAGTGAAAATTGTCTTAGGGTTGTTGTCTAAACATATATATATATATATATATATATATATATATATATACATATATTTTTTTTTTCTGGTTTAGGGTTCCTTTTAGAATGTTAGTATTATTATTATTTTTTCATCCGACTTCTGATACCATGTATCATTCACGAGCGTATTTCTTATCTGGGCAACGTCGTTTAACTTGTGCTGCTATGTCTGGATAAAGGAAGCGACCAAAAAACACGTGATGATCGTTTAAGAAATTTATTTTAACTGCCTTTGTGAGACTCTCTCACAAGGGATTGTAACACAAAAAAAAAAAGCAAAAAAAAAAATAGCGCATAACCCTTGATCCTTATTATTATCAGTAATTGCTTACTGATTGAACAGTTCATCTTACACCAGTTCAATGGGATTTAAGTCCGTTGATTTCGCCGGCCAAGACAGCAGTTGAAGGACACGTTGTTCCTCTTTGGTTTTTATTGTTGTGTTCTGGTTAGTGAACACAAGTAGTAGTAATAATAAGACAAACCACGATATGTGAGGAAAATAGTTATATTTATAGGAAATATTATTTACAAGAGGGAGACTGTTAGTAATAAGAACATAGAATTAGTGATAGAGTAATGATATACTTCAACAATAGGAACGGCTCTTCTGGTCTGGCTTGTAGGCTTATTTTATTTCGTTGTATTTACAACGAAGGCACAAGGCCTTGAAGTTTTGGGGGAGGGGAAGGGAGTGGTCATGCTTTTCTATATATTCTAAGGGAACCTAGCTCGCCACATTTGCCGACACATTAAACAGTACAATATATAACCATTCATACATCTCCATGCGCGCAGCAGTTATTTTATTCCGTTGTGTTTACAACGAAGGCACAAGGCCTTGAAGTTTTGGGGGAGGGGAAGGGAGTGGTCATGCTTTTCTATATATTCTAAGGGAACCTAGCTAGCCACATTTGCCGACTCATTAAACAGTACAATATATAACCATTCATCCATCTCCATGCGCGCAGCAATTATTCTCAGACTTATCTCCGCTACTGCCATATATGGCAGATGGAACAGCTCATTATGCTGAAAAGGTAGGTGATACACAACATTTATGTATCTGTGGCTGAGTTTACTAGTATGCTTTAGGTCATTATCTTGCACGAGTACAAATGTTTGACCCACAAACGGTGTTCCAGATGGGGTTGAGTGATGCCGTAGTTTGCTGTGATAGCCGGTCTGATACTATTTGCCTTTTACCTGGTGCAAATCCTCGAGTTTGCAATTGCCCCCCCACTATAACAGGGTTTTCTTCATACTTAACGATTGGTGTGATACAAGGTATTACAGATCTTTCACCAACTCTTCACTGTACAATAGTGTACATAGACACTCTTATTTGACCGAAAGATTTTGAACTTTGATTTCTCTGTTCAAAGGATTTGATTCCACTACTCTATTGTTCAGTCTTTGTGCGCCTAGGCCAACTGGAGCCTTGTTACATTGTTTTACTTCCTCAACAGTGGTGTCTTGACAGCAATTCTGAGTCTTTCCCTCACAGTTGACACATTTTTTGCATCACATTGGTTCAATTGTGTAGTAATGTTTGGAGAACTCACGCCAGTGGGTGACTTTGATGAAATTTTCCTCTACTCTCGTGGTTGCTTTTGGTTTATTACTTTAATAAATTTTACATGAGAAATAAATCTTAATTGATTCTTATGAAAATTTGATTAAATTTAATCATTTATTCTTGCTTGGCTGATGTTCAATTAAATTCATAGAATGTCGCTGGAGGAATAAAAATTTCTTATAAACCTTTGAAGTTACAAAATCGCTTGTGAGCAAACGGTGGAAAATATAATTGATGCTAACCTAGCTATTTTTCTGGAATAATTTTTACCTTCAAAAGCCCAAAACATTGTGTCATCAATCAAAATTTTCATCAGTAAAGTAAAAATTCTATCGGGAGATGATTACATGTTATTTGTTGTTCAAGGGAAGTAACTTTAGTACAACGATTTAATTACCTCCCTTGCAAAATCTTAGAAATCGCCAAGTTTATTTAGAGACGAGATTAAAGACATGCCCATTCATAAGAAAGATACAGCGTGGGGAATGGTAGGAGTTATCTCGGATTGGCAGGCAGAGCTGAAGAATTGAATGTCGGCGAAAATTCCCAAGCGGACTAGACGCATCGGCCAGGGCTGGATTCACAACGTCAGAATAAGAATGAAGGTGTACTCTACATTCCCCCAAGCTCCATGACTGCTCGTCACCATCAAATGCAATTTAGTGTCAAATCCATGACACTTGTTTGGGGGATGGGGGAGTCTTACTCTCTGCTGAAATGCAGTCGGTGTATTCTATAGCCACAGCCAACTGAGCTGATAAATTACACTGCTCCGAGTTAAGAATTTTCTTTCCCAAAGGTAAAAAAGTTTATCAAGTGATATATGATTGCCATTCCCTGTGTTTGGTCAGGTTAATAAGATGCTTGAATACTTCACAACAAATTGTACAAAATAAAAACACTAACTCAAAAGCCTGTGGATCCTTACTTTGTAATGGTACCAATACCACACTACATGAGAAGCTATTTAATTTTAGCAGAAAAGCAACCTTGGGAAAATCTATTTAATCATGGCTGGTCCTAGGTCCAGTTTAAGTTAAAAATCAGACTCACAAAAGCAAGTTTGATGCCCCAATAACTCAGACTACTTTACATTGTGCAAATCCCCAGTATGCCCACACAAAACTACCCAGTGAGGTGGAAACAACCATAAATTTGCAAGAAGTTGCACCTTTCAAAGCTCTAAGTGAGGAAAACTCCTATACTTGATGTAGGCAAACAGGCTGCATTTGGCCAATCAAATGAGGTTTGGAGTAGGTTATTCTGCCTCTTAATATGTTGTACTATAAATCTCTTACTGTATCGATGTAATGAAAAGGGATTAACCTTTTTATCCTTATGGGTTAAATAGTATCAATACTGTTCTACAAGGATAGCCAAGGCATTAAATAGCCCACAAAGGTTGAATGCCATTAAGCAAATACATCAATCATTATTTACCATGTGACTAACAATATCGCAGAGCATAATATAACAATAGCCTGTGATGTTTTCAAGGCCAAATATATGATAGCTGATTTTAAAGTAGTTTTTTTTTTTTTATCCCGAATCGAAACTCATTTTTTCTAATCAGATCAAATTTTTAAGATACAAGCACTTACTTGAAATGCATAGAACAATATTAATACTATTTTCTTGTTGAATTAAATAAACAATGTCAAATTTATGGCTAATGTAATCACAGAAAGCTCATGTTGTGCCATAGTAAACTGAAAAATACACAAAAGAAGCTATTCATGGATGAAAAGTTTTTCAGGGACTTCCACTTCTGCTCAGCAGCCTCCACATTCTGTTTCAAGCACTTGCAGTTGTCAGCAAGAAAGTTTACATCTCACCAGCCTTGGTAGCACTCTTCCATAATGCAAATATCTTGGGTGAAAGTGCTCACCCTGCTTTTGTCTCAAATTTTCCCAGAGCTCTGGAAAATAGTCTAAGTGTGATGGCAGAAAGTGTGGTTTTACTGGAATTCATGCCCTGAATTTGCGGAAACTCATCAGTAGCTTTTCAATTTCCTTCTCGTATTCAACACTCTGTTGGTTCTCCAGGAAGTTTGTAACTACTGACTTCAGGGACTGCCAGGTGGACAGTTCAGCTTCACTCAGTGCTTTGTCAAACATTTGGTCCTTCGTGAGTTCTCTGATTTGAGGACCATTGTTACAAGATGAGATCTTGCCTTGATTTGAAAAAACAAAAAGAAAGGAGAAAAGAAGAAAAGAAAAAAAAAACGGAAGTTACCACTTCGAGTTCTCAACTCAAAATGAAAAGTTAGTCGTTCACGCATCGGCTCCGCGCAGAACTTCCGTTTGCGATAAATTAACAAAAAAAAAAAAAAAATACATTAAAGAATATCCAATCGGAACGCTTCCCGCGGGGCACAAAAATTGCCGTTTCTGAGCCTACAGAAAATATATAAATAGACGGACCAAATAATCATCTGTCAGACTTGTTTTTTCACACGACTCATGTTAAAGATTCTTCGCCACCGTCCGGCGCCTGTCATCCGATACATCAAACGATCGCCGCCGCTAAGAACACTGCCCTAATTCCGAGAAAAAACATCCCTTCACCACGAGACAAGGGCAGTACATGAACTTCGTACTATTACCACTGAATTCATTCTTTAACTGTGAACATATTTCTCCATTCTATTCTCTGTACTTAATCTATTTATAAACTTTTCTATAACATCTTTACTGTGTTATTGTGAGTATCTATACGTTCTTTGTTTTGCAACCATACGCATTTCTCGCCCACAACTCAGAATATAACACTGGTGTCAAGCGTGTAGCAAAACAAGTATGGAATACTCCGGCCTTTCTCGACCAGAAATCTTGGAACTTATAAAACAGCAAAAAGCAGCGATTCTCCAAACGAAAATTGACATGGAGCCGGCAGATAACCCGCAAGCACAATTAATCATTAGTGAACTGAAAACAGACCTCCACGAACTTTTAACTGCTCTGCAAACTACCGCGCACGATCGATCGCACACACTGCAACAACACACCACAAACTATGAGCTTCTATTGCGACAGCAGTCACTTCGGGACGCCACAAAATCCATCCGGACCTTTGAACCAGGCAGCGATGTAAACCGCTTCATTACCGACCTTGATAAGGCTTACACCATACATGTTAAGCCAGAATTAAGGGAATATCCTGCAATGGAGAAGGAGTTTGTCAAGCTGGCAAAGCAACTACTGAACGAAGGCATCTTCCAGCAGATGGAGGACTCAAGACAGCCCACGTCCACGTTCGAGGAACTAAAGGCTTACCTTATATCCACCCACGGGAGCCAAATGACAAACTTCCAGTACCTAAGCCGAGCATGGGACCTTCAGCGACATGAGGGAGAGAAACTCACTGATTTTGCAGGCCGACTTGAAAACACAATCCGAGAGGCCACAGTCCACATCACGGCAAAAATCAAGTCGGACAGACAAAATGCTGAGATGACGGCCGAAACTGCGTTTTCCCTAATGGGGGCCATGCTCATGAGTGAAAAGATCAAGGCATGGACACCTAACATCTATCCACACCTCGTCAAAACCATGGACAGACACTACTCAGCGGGTGGTATAGCCAGCGATGCGCAACGCTATCTTGATCGTGGTATCAAAATGGACATCACCACCGCCGCTGAAACCACTGCGCTGATGGCGAGCCAACCTACACACTCTGACAAATCTCGTAGCCTTGAAAGTGACAAGATACTAGCCGACGTACAGCTACAGTTGCTGGATCTGAACAAGCAACTGCAGCAAACCCACAGGCGGAACCCATCCATTGTTGACTGGAAAAGTCGAACCGCCCCCACCTACAACATGAAGCACAACCGGGCACAAAGAAGCGCTGGCCAATTCAGCCAACAAGCAATGTGCAAAAACTTTTTACGAGGACGCGCATGCTTTAAGGGCAACAGGTGCCCATATTTTCACCCCCCTCATGCTCAAGCACACATAGCGACCACTGACACCGGTTTACCTGGAACAGATAGCGATCAGCACAACCATGAACACGCGACGCGCTTCGACGAACTGGATTTTCAGTTGGGACCGAACGAGATGTGATGACTCGTTCCCAGGTCCATGTATCCACTCAGCATCATCACACATTTAACTTTCAAATCCGACCTGATCTCCGATCGCCCCTTGTTCAGATCAACCTCCGCAACAACGGCATCACATTCTCCGGTGTAGGCATGTTGGATTCCGGATGCACGACTTGCATCATTCCCATTTCTCGCTTACCCG
Source organism: Sepioteuthis lessoniana (assembly GCA_963585895.1). Lineage (NCBI taxonomy): Eukaryota > Metazoa > Mollusca > Cephalopoda > Myopsida > Loliginidae > Sepioteuthis > Sepioteuthis lessoniana. Next base: position 24,275,582 of record OY757926.1, read on the forward strand.
AAGATGCAAGAAGACACATGTCCAAATCCAACATCCGAGTCAAGGGAATCGGAGGGAACATCTCTATTCTGGGCAAGCTCACCTGCGACATTACCTTGGGTGACGATACTTCCCCCGCTTTCTGCAACATTGACACACTGATCACGACATCAGACATTCCCATCTTGATCGGTCAGAGCATACTTGGCCACCACACACTGTTATCCTATACTATCGATAACCAGAAAGCTACTGTAGAACTTGCGCGCACACTCCCATCTGGCAAGCTAAAACATACTGTTCCGCTCTCTACAACCTTCCATCCAAGGATAAAACCGACCCACAACCTTTCACACGGCGCCCTAACCATTTCCAATGAGGAACCACGAGCCACAGCCAGATCATCGCCTAACGGGTTGACTCTCAACCAAAAGCTCCATTGGCTTAAGCAAACCGTAGGCCTATCGCTTCCAGACCATCACAGCCGTAGTGACTTAGAAGCTACCGCCGATTTACTCATCAGATATGCGGACATTCTCGGCACCGACAACAATAGAAGGGGCACTTTCATCAAGCCCATACGCATACCAACCAACGGCCAGTCCAGGAGCCAAAAACAGCACCCTATAGCCCAAGCACTGGAGGGTGACGTTGACGCGGAAATTGCCCGCATGGCAAGTGAGGGCGTTATCGAACCTTGCAACGACCCTAAAGGATTTAACAGTCCCGTTTTTGCCGTCCGTAAGAAAAACGGAAAGATTCGAGTGGTCGCAAATTTCAAGAGAACCCTCAACAAGGTGTTAGTCGATCTCGACCCATACCCAATACCTACCATTAACTCGACATTCAACAAGATTGGCGAAGGTAACAAGTACTTCGCAACACTCAACCTCCGCAATGGCTATTGGCAAATCGTCATTGACGAACGTGACCGCCATAAAACGGCCTTTACTTGGAAAGGACGCTGTTTCCAATACACCCGTCTGGCTTTCGGTCTAACATTCGCTGGACAAATCTTCTCGCGATGCATAGCTGAGGCTCTCGACACAGTGGCCTCACGCGCGAACATATCGTCATATATCGACGATAATCTTGTCCTCGCCAAAACCTTTGAGGAATATGTGACAGCGCTGGAGCAATTATTTATTGCTCTACGCAAGTTCGGATTAAAACTAAACCCGGAAAAATGCATTTTTCTTGCGTCCGAAGCTAAATTTCTCGGTCGCATCGTGAATAGCGACGGGTTCAAGGCCGACCCCGAATATGTCCGCGCCATTATCGACATGAAACCCCCGACAACGAGAAAAGAACTACAAAGTCTCATCGGACGTCTCGTATGGATTCAGCAATTCATCGAGACACGCCTTAACGAGAGCATCAGAACCGACATGTTCTCCAATCTAATGGCCCCCATAAACGAACTAAACAAGCCCGGACGGACATTCGTCTGGACCGAAGGGGCCAACAAGGCTTTCAATAAGATTAAGAAGCGCCTCGCTTCACCACCAATCATTTCATTCCCCGACTTCACCGGACTCTTTACCCTCACCACCGACGCCAGCGATATCGCATGTGGGGCCATTCTCATGCAAGAGGACAAACACGGCCAAAAGAAAATAATAGCAGTGGCCTCACACACCTTTAACGCGACGGAGCGCAACTGGTCAACAACTGAACGCGAGGCATATGCGATAAAATGGGCCATCACCAAATTCGATTACTTCTTGCGTAGTCGTCCCTTCGTCGCCCTCACAGATCATCGATCTTTCACATACTTGGATCAACGTGAATTCAACAATGCGAAGATACGACGATGGCAGGAGGAAATATCGTGCTACAAATTCGTCTTGGAATATGTAGAAGGTGAATCGAATGTCTGGGCAGACATGCTCAGTCGGAGATATGGCCACAGCAAGGACAAGCTTACGGCAGACCCGACACCTGCAGGGAAGCGCTTCAAACTCCAAGGCTCCAGTCTAAACATCTACGTTCCATCCGGGTGCCTTGGCGAAATCAAGAGCTCCCAGCTGCTCCCTGGGACTCACACAACACGGAACATCCAGCATCATCTGCAGGCCATCGACGCATTCCTCGCGTTTCATGCCACATCGACCATCCCGGTTGAAGAGATAGCTGACCACATGGGTATTGCAGCGGAACAAGCCTCTGATGACACACTTTCAAAAATCATCAGAGCTCTTCAGTTGGCAACCCCAAGACCGGACGCTACCCTACTCGACCCCAAAGATCATCGTACCGGGCTATATAACAAGCACATGCACCAATTCTACTTGGAACCTGGTACATCTGTATTGATGATCAGGGATACTACAAACACACCAAAACTGGTAGTACCCTACAAGCTCGGGACAAAATATCTCCACCAAGCCCATGACTGTGTCAACCACTCAGGGATCTCCCGCATGCAGGAACACCTATCCAGCTACTGGTGGGAGTCCAAAAATCGCGATATCAGGGCGTATGTTCAGTCATGCCAAACCTGCGCTAAACGCAAGGGAAATTACGGCATGCGCCGAAACTGGTCCACGGGCCATTGCAAGAGAGGCGGAAAACCATTCAAGGTTGTCTACATAGATTTTGTCTCGATGCCCCTCTCAAAGGGCAAGCGGTACATCCTTACTATTCTAGACAGCTTCAGCCGCCACCTCATGGCCATACCATGTGCCAGAGACCGCGCAATCGACGCAGCCCGCGGACTCTACCAGTTCTTTCTTCGTCACCGCGAGATTCCCCGCATTGTCTCCTCCGACCGAGGAACCCACTTCACTGGTGAGGTCTACAAGGAATTTTGTGACCTAACCTCGATCACCCGGGAACTTCACTGCCCGTGGCGACCACAAAGCTCGGGGAACATTGAGAGGCAACACCGGACCTTAAAAAACGCCCTTTACATGATCTGCGAAGACAGAAACTGTGAATGGACGGACGTTCTCGAATCGGCAGTTTCCTCAATGAATGCCACAGCCAACACCGCCACTGGTGCATTCCCGCACTACATTATCACCGGCCGCCAACCAAACATTGGTCTACCGAAGATCCCCTGCCAAGACATCGTTAACAACAACCCAGGTGCTTATGGTATGCAGATAAACGCTTTGCTCCGACAGGTGCATCAAAGAGTCGCCTTGGCGAACAACGAGGCTGACCACAAAATGGAAGCCAAACTGAACCGCAGCATCTTCAAAGACCCGATACAAGTCGGTGACAAGGTGCTACTCCACCGACCGCAATCCGCAACAGCCCACTTGTCTCACCTGCCTTGGATAGGTGACTTTGAGGTCACCAAAACGAACGGTTTGGTGGTTCAAGTGAAAAACGAAAACTGTGAAACGCATTGGGTTCACTGCGGACACGTCCGTCGACTCGTACCGCGACCAAATAACCTGCAGCACATGCATCGACCACCCCCACCTCCAAGTCTATCCCCACCTCACCAAATTCCCAATCACCCGTCGACACGACCACTCCTACCTCCTTGTCCACCCCGGCAACCTACCCATCACCCGTTGTCACGACCCCCTACACTTTCGTCAGGGGAGCATCTTGTCGCAAATGACTGCAGTTCCGGAGACAATACTCAAAACCCGACGAAACGAACAACACGCGGGCAACTCCCAGCACGCTTTAAAGACTTCGTTATGTGCCAAAAGACAAAATAAATAATACACAACACCAAAGCAAAACACGCACGCAAGCAAGCACTAACAACATAGCAACCTCAAATCATGGTAAGATCTAGGGGAGCTGTTACAAGATGAGATCTTGCCTTGATTTGAAAAAACAAAAAGAAAGGAGAAAAGAAGAAAAGAAAAAAAAAACGGAAGTTACCTCTTCGAGTTCTCAACTCAAAATGAAAAGTTAGTCGCTCACGCATCGGCTCCGCGCAGAACTTCCGTTTGCGATAAATTAACAAAAAAAAAAAAATACATTAAAGAATATCCAATCGGAACGCTTCCCGCGGGGCACAAAAATTGCCGTTTCTGAGCCTACAGAAAATATATAAATAGACGGACCAAATAATCATCTGTCAGACTTGTTTTTTCACACGACTCGTGCTAAAGATTATTTGCCACCGTCCGGCGCCTGTCATCCGATACATCAAACGATCGCCGCCGCTAAGAACACTGCCCTAATTCCGAGAAAAAACATCCCTTCACCACGAGACAAGGGCAGTACATGAACTTCGTACTATTACCACTGAATTCATTCTTTAACTGTGAACATATTTCTCCATTCTATTCTCTGTACTTAATCTATTTATAAAATTTTCTATAACATCATTACTGTGTTATTGTGAGTATCTATACGTTCTTTGTTTTGCAACCATACGCATTTCTCGCCCACAACTCAGAATATAACACCATCAAATATACTGGTCTTGAGTTTCTCCATGCTTATTTGTGGGAACTTCTCTGAGAGGAAAGCAAACCCACTGACTTCCCTGTCCATTGCATTCACAAAGTTCTTCATTAGATGTAACTTGATATGTAATGGTGGAATCAGTATTTTGTTAGGTTCAAGGAGAGGGAGAGACAAAGTTATGTGAGCCAGGTTTTAACCCTTGTCTTAATGGCCACTTTTGTCTGACAGAATGTTGGTCATCAGGCCAGCTGTCCCAGAGACACAGAAAACAAGGATACTTGGTATAGCCACCTTCGAGCCCTACGACCAGTCCAACCACCATAAGATCTGCACAGATCAACATTTGTACTCCAAGTAGTTAACCATATTTACCAACCCCTCTGCTCGGGCAGGATATGACACAAGGTCAATTTTTAAGCGGAGTTTAACAGGTTTGAATTCAGAGTTTTCCTTCTCCTAGACTAGTTGCCTCACGAAGGCTGAAGAACCTAGTCTGCCATACTATTTACCCATAGCTGGAGGGAGAATAATTGGATTCATACCTTTCCCAAGGGTATTAGTGCTATGTGAAATGCAATCATTCTTGTCCAGGATTTGAACTCGTCTCTCTGTGTCCATTTCCTACAATGATAACCATTACATCACTGGCACCTCCAAGTAGTTAACAGTAGTAAGCAAATGATACATGATGTTGTGAATTTCTTTCATTTGTTCTGAATGCCCAATAGGGATAGATGAAAAACTGTTGGCTGGAATAAGATTTAGCAATTCTAATAGTCAGCCGCTATAAGATTTTGCAGTACTCCTGATAATAGAGATGTAGACATTTTGCCACAATTACTACTTACCATTTGAGTGGATTATATATATATATATATATATATACACCCCAAATCCCATTCTTAATAACAGCTAAGTAAAAGAAAGACTAAATAATTTACATAATACTACAACACTTTCTCCTCCTACAAAGATTTCTTGTCATGCATATTCTTTTAAATGAGCAGGAATTTTCTTTTTGTGTTTTCAACTTGAAGGGTCAGTTTCAGAATCACCAATTTGTTCAGAAGGGCCAGTAATTCCATTACCTCCAATAAGTTTGATAGGGCTGACAAAAACTTCTGATGATTTTAGTATATTACTTGGATCCATCTTGCCATCGGCGTCAAAGTTTTCAGCCTGTTTGCCTATATAGAGTATAGGAGTAGGTATGCAGTTCAGTCAGGTGTGGTTTGGATTGGTAAGGGATGCCCAGCATTTGCTTTGTGTGGGTGAGACCAAACACTCCATGCACTTCAAATGCCTGCTCTCACAGATTCATACTTGCCATTGGCAAAGCTAGGTTTATCACCTGGCACCTGAGGCCTCCTTTGTTTTAAGAGAAAGCCGATGAGGCCCGAGGCATTTTTGGAACTGTTGGGCAGGTGTGGGCTCCAGTCCAGAGCATGGTTCCCACAATGAAAAAGGCCTTATGCTGTACTCGGGTGTACATGGGGAATGAGATAAACACCTATTAAAAGGCAGAATTTTAAAAGACGAGATCGTGTATTTAACAAAAATTTATTAATTGAAGAGGAGCTCTTCAAATGGTCTATTAGATAATTTTGGTGCTGGGAAAATAATATTACTAGTTTAGAAAAAAAAAATTTTTTTAATTATTTAACTAAAGTTTTTTATATAGGTTTTACATAAATTCTTTATAAATATAAAAAAAATCTTGTTTTTTTTTCCTTAATCATAATACCTGAGATGTTGTATTTGAATGTGGCAGAAAGAAAGAATTTCAAATTATTATTTAGAATTACTTTGGCTGTCACATATTTTTCGAGCAGGACAGACCGACTCTCTTCCTTACTCATTCTAGCAGCAAAACAGACTAACATTCAACACGAGGAGAACACATTCAACCATGGGCCATTGATTCTTTTAGAGACTAGTCCTTTGTCAACTGGACCTCGAAACTTCAGTTTGAATGCTTAATTCCTGCTCTAAAATTCGCAACTGTTTTTCTTCCGTTTGTACGACTCGCAGTACAAGCGTCATCTTTCTGGCTGTCATTAAAGTTTTTGGAACTCTCCAATATTCTTGTTCACATTCCTGTATTTTCCTTTCTTCTTAATGTAACAGGGTAGACCACAATTTGCCTTGTTGCGAAGGGTTCTTAAGATGCAAATTACATTTTAAAGAAAATTGTTTTAAAAAAATTCTACATAATGAAAATAATGAGAGAAGGAATATCAGTGCTTAAATTCAACATTAATGAAAACACAATCTTTACTTTAATATAGAAATGTAAACAGTCAATAATTTTCCTTTGAGAATATTATTGAATAAAGTAAAAATCTAAATCTGTTTTTTTTTTCATGTAATAATAATAATAAATAAAAAAAATCTATGTCCCATTAAAATTTTATGGAATGATCATTTAAGTATAAACTTTTTTTTAAAAAATAAAGCTCCAAGGTAAAAATTGCAATCTGATTTGCTTTTATGTAAATTTAAAAAAGTAGTCTATACTTTAGGACTTGTAGACTTAGGCATAATCATTTGCAATAAATATCTACAGAATTACCAGCATTTTTTTTTTGTTTTGTATGAAACAGTCGCCAGGTTTTTATTAAATGTGACGTTAGTTGATAGTCAATAAAATGATATTACACATACATTAGTTAAGGGAAGAGTAATCTGTTTTTAGTTTAGTTATCGGGGTGAGCGCGGACGCAGACCCCACACTTAGAAATAGCGCACCCGAGTCGCCCACATTTGGGGCGATCGCAAAGGTCAACCCAACCGGAGTGCAATGGAGGGGCCTCGCTCTGGGAGAACGGCCTAGCTGATCACCGTTAACTCCTGTGCCAGGTAAGTATGAAATTTGGGCAAAATACCCTTTTTTATATACAACACTTAATTCCCCTTAGCATCAACTTATCATATAAAGAAAATTAATACGCTAAAATAATCAAAGCTTTCTCATCATTAAAACCTATATACTAAACTTAGTTCTTTTCGATTTAACACTTTTTGGTCATCGAATTAATCATTTCTACTTTAGATTTTTATTGGTAGATTGCACTGAAAATCACTCAGTTTACTAATCAAGTGTCAAGGTCGAATCAAACGTCATTTCCGTATATCATTTTTATTGTTTAAAAAATTAACATATTAATCTTACATATAAAAAAAAGATTTCCAACAAAACAACGAATCAAAAAATTAAATCTTTACATTTTTTAAACATATCTAACTTAAAATAAAAACGAACGACATGATTTTTCATTTCATTTCCGGTAAATAAATAAATGAAATTCAGTTTTAGGCCAACTCATGTTTTTCATTAGGTAATTTATTGCCTAATTTTTGGCATCGAGTTTTTAATTGATAAACTAAATAAAAATTGGTTTCGAAAATATTTTCAAAGGGGGTTCAGTTTACAATGTAACTACTTTCGTAAAGTGAAACCTTACTTTCCGTCCATCTTAAAACGAAAACAGAAATTCTTTTACTACTAATACAACATCAATCCTAAAATGGTGTCTCGGCTGGTGTAATTGTTAGTAAGCAAGATTAGCAATGTTTCACGAGTGTGTTCGAGTCTCATTCAATGGCCTATTCAAACGGCCTAGTGCCATATACTACACTTTTCCCACATAAGTTTTTAATGTTTTTAAAAAAAAACGAGTTTCTCTTTTAAAACGAAGTTTTTTAGGCTTCAATTCATTCATGCTCCATCAAAGAAATTATTAAATAAATAAATGAATAAAATAAAAAATAAATAAATGAATAATAATAATAATAATTATAATATTTTTTTATTTTTGCTAGTAGTTGGTTGGTTGTTTGGGTTTTAAGGCATATCAACCTTTGAGGGTTATTCAACGCCAAATCCATTTTTATACAAATAATCAGTTCTATTTCAAAAAATCTCCAGTGAAAAAAAAAAGAAAAAAAGATCTGTTTAAAATTCAGTTTTACACCAATCCATCATTTTTGAGAATTAAAAAAAACATTTTTTTTCGTTTTCTCTTCAATCGATTAACTTATAAGAAATTTGTTTCGAAAATATTTTCAAAGGTGGACTGTGTTCGCCAATGGTCTGGGAGACCGGGTTCAATCCGAGATCGAGTCATACCAAAGACTGAAAAAAAAGGTACTTGATGCCGCTTGCTTAGCACTACAAAGTGAGGATCAAGGGTAAAGTGGAGCAATCCCGGGTATGGAGTAGCACTTTCCCTTAGACTTCAGTGTAGTAGCTATTGAAAATGGGAGCCTTCGGGTTACCCTCAACTAAGGTAGCCAACTTTACTATAGTAAAATGAACCCTTACTTTCCGTCCATCTTAAAAACAAAACCAAAATAAAAAAAAAAGGTCATCTTTAATAAAGCAGTCATTTTACTACTAATAAATACTACACTACTATTGGAGTAGTTTTTTATGTAAAAAAAAATGATGAGTTTCTCCAACTTTTATAACTTACAATTTTTAGGCTTCAATGTAAAAAAAAGTTACTTATGCTTCCAACTGAAAAAATACATAAACAATCATGTAGTAGTAGTAGTAGTACTACGTTACGGTTTCCAATCCAATTTATTTGTAGAAATTGAAACATTACAAAAAAATTTGGGAAGTGTTACAAGCAGAACAGCTCAATGGTATCTGATTGGTTTTTTAAGGCATGTCAACCTGTCTAGGGTTATTTTATGCCAAATGGGTAGGAATTGCATTCATTCTACATTCAGACTTATAATTTTTGTGCACTTTTTCCCCCCACACAGTCCTATTGAATAGAAATAATTTTTAAACAGATCTATTTGACCCCAAGATGAGACTAACAGGTACTAACATTTTGAGTCAGAGTGAATCAGACAGTAATGCCAATGAAAGAGTCCTTCACACTTCCCAGATCTCCAGAACTGGAATCTAACCATCAGACACAGTGTAGCATCCTACCCAGAATACCCCTATTTGGTGAGGTCTTATCCCTTGGCAGTGGGGTATAGTAAGTATATTCTAAGCCCCGTGGGGTAATGGTTATCGTCGTTGGAAATGGACACGGCGACACGAGTTCAAATCCTGGACGAGACTGATTGCATTTCATATAGCACTAATACCCTTGGGAAAGGTATGAATCCAATTATTCTCCCTCCAGCTATGGGTAAATAGTAGGGCAGACTGGGTTCTTCAGCCTTGGTGAGGCAACTAGTCTAGGAGAAGGAAGACTCTGAATTCAAAACCTGTTAAACTTCGCTTAAAAAAAAATGACCTTGTGTCATATCCTGCTCGAGCGGAGAGGTAGGTAAATACGTATATTCTAAGCCCCACTGACAAGGGGAAATGACACCAGAGAGTTTTAACCTAACTCAAATGCAGAGAGCATTTGATTCAGAAAGGAAAAGAAGATTAGGAGCATTTGAGATTGTCCACTAAAAACAAAAAAAGATGATCTATGAATGTCTTGAAAACAATTAAATTTTCTGGAACACCTGAACAAGTGCCAACTTGGAGTAATACAGCAAGGACAAGAGCAACAAGAGCAGTTTGTAACTAGACAACTGAAGCGGTCATGTGATTTTCAACACTTCACTTCAGCCCATACTAAGCTAGACGAATAGATGAGGAGTGGCCCAATCTGATCAATCGGCTGGTTATCACGTATATGATTGATTTTATGGCCATGCAGAGAGTACTTGATGCAGAAAGGAAAAGAAGATTAGGAATATTTTAGAATGTCCACCAAACTCAAAAAAAAAAAAAAAAAAGAAAAGATGATCTATTAATAATGCCTTGAAAACAGTTTTTGGAACAAGTGCCAACTTGGAGTAATACAGTAAGGACGAGAGCATCAAGATCTTTTGAATTTGGAAACATCATTTCAGTGAATTTATTTTGAACTCTCAAGCCCAAAAGAAACATTATTTTAATCACTGTGGGGGTTGTATGTTATTTTGGTTATTTCAGGAGATGTGCATTCATACTTTACGAGTATTGCTCTCTAAATTATTTCCACCACAAATACAACACAAAACTTTACAATCGCGCCAAAGAAATGGAATAGAACACAACGAACATTAAACAACAAACAATTTAATATGCATATAACAGAATATGAAAACAAATAAAATACATGATGTGTAAATGGCCTTTTGGAAAATAAAGTTTGGCAAGAAGAAAATAAATTTGTTTAAAGATGTATGTATGTTAACGGAGTCCGTAAATAAGTCGTTCTTACTTACAATAAGTTCATGTCTTGTTTTATGATTGTGGCGACAGCGTGTCGCGTTGATGAAAGAAAGTTTGTCGGGTTTTTCTTTTGAATGTAATTCGCGGCCATCTGAAGATAGGTCATGAACTTTAGTTGAGGAAGGAAAGGAATTTGCCGGACATAGTATCGGCTACTGCTTTACTGGCTTAGTGGCTTGTGTTTTAGTCTTCGTCTTCGTCTTCGTTTTGGTTCCCTAACTCTGTGTTATTTATATCCTACAGGTGGATCAAAGAATCGTCCTAAAATTTTGGCGCGTAGACATTTATTGACCAATCAGATTTGTATTTTACTATTTTATTTTCGAGCCAAAATATTTTCCGTTAGTTGACTTCCGATCCTATTTTTCTAGAATGTTCTATTCTATGTTTTTAGCTGATTGGTTGAAAAATATAAAAATGTGACTTAAATGCTAATACGGTTTTGATCCTAAATTTCTAGAATGTTCTTAAGTATGTTTTTATTGCTTATTTTAAGACTAGAAAAAATGTGTATCACATATCACTTCCCTTTCTGAAGCAAGGGACAAAGGTAAATAAGCATATATTTTCCTAACCTCTCCACAATGAGCAAGGTGTGACACAAATTCAATTTTTACGCAGAGTGCAGCTGGTTTGAATTCAGAGGTTTCCATCTCCTAAATTGGTTACCTAACTAAAACTAAAGATCCCAGTCTTCCCCACTATTTATCCATTGTTAGGAAAAGAACAGATGGACTTATGCTTTTCCCAAGGGCATTAGCACAAAGTGAAACGCAGTCAGCCTCACACAAGATTTGAGTTTGGATCGCTGATCCATTTTCCATTAGAGGGAATCCCAGGAGCGTCGTTGGCCTACATTCTGGACTGCGTCATTATAGTAAGTGAGTTTTATCTCCAGTTTTACTATTATATTAACTTTTGGACTAATACCATTGAGAAAGGCATGAACTCCCTTATCCCTCCTCATAACTATGGCTTAAATAGTAACACTATTGTTCTTCTACAAGGTTGACTTTATTATTAAATAACCCACGGAGGTTGATATGCCATTAAATAAAGACAAGCCAAGCTAAACCAAGCAAAACCTGGCCCAGTCGGCTGGGGTTGTAGAATACACCGACTGCATCTCTGCAGAGAGGTCAGCCTCCCCCCACAACGATTGTCCTGGATATGAGACTAAACAATCTCACGATGAAGTTCCAGTAAGGCTGGAGCTTTGGGGAATGCAGAATACGTCTTCATTGCCATCACTCCCAGGCCCACTCTAGCCCAGAGTGGGAGCACCTAATAGAGCCATATCTATGGGTCAAATAGAACTAAACTGCGTACTTATGCTAATCTGAATTGCTTGAAATAGAACTGATTTTTATGTTTAACTGGATTATTTGAAACATAACTCTTTTTGACATGGAAACTTTACTTACGCTAAAATGAATTGTTTGAAATAAGACTGTTTTGACATTTAGCCGTGTGTGGACAAAAACTATACTTTTACAAAACTGAATTGCTCTAATTTGAACTGACTAAACTGAATAGATTGAAATAGAAATGTTTTTGATAATTAAACTGTGTACTTATGCTAAACTGAATTGCTTGAAATAGAATTTATTTGACATTTAACTTCATGTAAACAAAAAACTATACCTTTTCAAAACTGAATTGTTTGAAATAGAACTGTTTTTGACATTTAAACTGTGCCCTTATGCTGAACTGAATTGTTTGAAATAGAATTGTTTATATGTATAAAAATAGATTTGGCATTAAATAACATGCAATAGATTATGTGCTATAAAACCAAATCAAATATACAAACTTTTATCAAAACTAATATCAAATAAAATACCTAAGAAATGTATTTTATCATAAACAAAAGTTGAACTGACAGTAGGTGGTTGACGGCATGACTTCGAGCAAGTCAGTCGTATTTCTTTATACCCTTCTTTTTTTGGTTATAATATTGTCATTACTTGAATGTGTATTATTTTGGTTACCTTAAATTCAATGTTTTAAACAAACATAGGGAAAAATATGCAAAGTCGGACTTTGTAAAGTTTATTTCTCTTGAAATAAATTACTTTGTGAGAACTGGTTGTTTTTGTTTTTAAGAAATATAGACACGCTTCTCTTTCAGGTAGTAAAAGTAAGCTTTTCCATTCCCCCTTTTTATCTATGTTATTTGTTATACATTTCTTTATCCCAACGCCTACCCAGATGTTTACTTGTAGATAATTTCTAGGGCAAGGGAGAAAAAAAGTCTTCAAGGTAATTTAGGTAGAATAGTACTTTATAGCGACTAGTATTCGGTTAATTTAGTTAATTTTTCTTATGTTGGTCATTGCTATTTAAAACCTAAAACCTTGCATATTTATTGAATTGAGCACATTTGATTTGGTTTGGTTGGCTTTTATGGCATGGCATATCAACCATTGTAGGTTATTTAATGCCAAATCCTTTTTATACATTGTTAGGGTCCCGGAAGGGGTCACGAAGAGAACAGGACACCACGGTTATAGTATAGGTATATATTTACAAGAACATAGGACGGTAAGCTAGTTTGCATAACTGCGCGGGGGCGAGGTTAGCTTCCGGATCTAGACTGTTTATTTCCTGTAGAAATTTTACAGGAAGGCACTAGGCCTTAGGTTTTGGGGGGAAGGGGAAGGGTGTGGTCTTGCATTATCTATGTTTTAACTAAGGGAACCTAGCTAGCCACATTCGCCGACCCATTCAACAATACAATATATAGTCATTCATCCGTCGCCTTGCGCGCTGCTACCACCAAAATACCACGTTTGCTCTATGAAGAAAGACCTACTTAAAACCCCGGAAGTGATGCATGATTTTATTTACAAATTGTGATTTTTTACAAATGAATTCATATGATGGGGATGGGAGAAAAACCCCGAAATATATACAAAAACAAGGAAAAAATCCCCCGTTTGGTTGCCCTCCCATCCCCCCGTCTATAAAATTGGAGGCCGACTGTTTTCCGGGGCGAAAGAACCGGAAACAAGTCGGACCTGCCCTAGGTGGGACTGGGATCCTAATCTATAGGGGGGAAAAAAAAGGAAAATAAAGGGTCGGGCACGGTGTGGGTTGATACAAGACGGTAATATGATTTTTTACATATGAATGTTCAAGATCTTCAGTAAAAGCGGGCTGGGATATAGGTTGAGGTCGAAAAATAATGGGGGTGGGGAAGATCTTGAATACTAAAGACTAGATGACGGGGACAATGACTGACAACATACTGCTAACTAGGTTGCAAGGGAAAAAGCTTGCCTACTTACCGGGGGTGGGGTCCCGAAGGACCCGTACCGTAGACGCCATGAGCGGGCAGAGGAGGGAAGGATGACTCCAACGTTGCCCCCTCTCGTACGACCAGGCTCGCTGCATTCACCCACCTTCTGTTGAATGTTATGCGATCCAAGCATTTTCTATCGCATCTGATTTTGACCCTCAGCTGATGCCGAAAATACAAAACCAGATCGCGATGAGAAAAGCTTGCATCGTCATACAATCCCTTCTTTCGCGTGTTCCAAATCACCATTCGAGCTACAGCCAGGATCGCGAGAAACACCACACGCTTCTCACCCTGAAACGGAGGAAGAACGTTGTCCACGACGTAACCAACGTCGAGCAGCACGAGCTGCTTGGGTTCGATGCGAGCCGTCCACTCCCCGACGTGATCCCAAAACGGGCGGACTCGCTCGCAGTAGTAGAAGGCGTGCTCAGCCGTTTCTTCCAATCCACTGGCGCAGCGAGGACAATCAGGCATGTCTGCTAGGCCCGCTTTGTAGTTCAAGCCGAGAAGGGGTAACGCATTCCGTACAAGTCGCCAGGTGAGCGAGAACTCGGAGTTGTTCAAGAAGCTCGATCCTGGCGCCCAATTCCAGTGAGAGCGGATCTCCTCCGCCGTCCAGCCTCGCCGTTCGCTAAGAGGATCAGAAGCGGAACCCACCACTAACTCCCGATATAGCTCTTTCCGAGGCCGTGAAAGGTCACTGGACCCAAGAAGGTTACGAAGGGCCTTTCGGCACTCGCTAAAAAACAGTGCTTCGCCCAAAGGCCTACGTCGACCTTCAGCCTTTGGGTCTGACTTGAGGCGAGGAAAAGTCCGACTCGCCTTTCGTCTCCACACTGAGTCCCCTGTCAAGGACCGGCCGAGGTATGCAAGTCTTTCAGCAAGCCAGTGGCTCTCCAGATCAGGCATACCCAGACCCCCGTTGCGTGTACGTTGGATACAGACCTGCCTACGGACCATCGGCCTTGCACCTCCCCAGAGTAATCTGGAGAGGGATTGTTGCAGTGCCAACCGACGTGCCTTAGGCAGAGGAAGTACAGCCAATCGGTAAAGGATCAGAGGGAAGACGTACGTGGCGCACGCCTCCGCCCTGCCCTTTAAGGACAACCTCCTTGAAAGCCAGATTCCCACCTGAGCATTCACCTTGGTTTGTACTTCCGACCAATTTCGCTCCAGTTGGAGGCCGGGCCCGAACCACACCCCGAGGATGCGGATGGGTCCGTCACTCCAGCGGAAAGGCCCCGGAAGAGTATTGCTACCCCTCCAAGCACCAAGCCGCAAACCTTCGCTTTTGTCAAAATTGACCTTGGCTCCTGCGATCCGCTCGTACTCGACAACCGCCTCTTTCACAGCCTTTATATCCAGACAGCGGGATACAAAGACTGTGATGTCATCAGCGAACGCGGAAACCCTTGCCGCAAGGCGGCCAACGAATGGTATACCGCGCAGGGACGGACTTGTCCCCTCATCCCTAAGCCTGCGCAGGAGGGGCTCCAACGTGAGGACATAGAGTAGAGGAGACAACGGGCAGCCCTGTCGCACCGAACGCTCGATCGCGAATACCCTCGAACGCCTTCCGTTCACCTGCACCACTGCCTGAGGGTTGTGGTACATCATGCTAATCCATCTGCGGAACTCCGGTTTGAATCCGGCAGTCTCCAAAACAGACGCCAAGAACCGATGGTCAACCCTATCGAAGGCCTTGGACTGATCTAAACTGATCAGCGCGGCTTCTGTGTCGTCTTTTATCCCCTCTAGGACCTCGCGAATCAAGTGCAGATTGTCCTGGATCGATCTTCCCTTCACAGCAAAGGTCTGTTCAGGGCCGATCAGATCACTGATGACACGCTGTAAACGATTCGCCAAGACCCGGGCCAAAATCTTTAACTCTGTGTTAAGCAGAGTTATGGGCCTGTAGTCATCTAAACCCTCCCAAACATGCCTGCCACCTTTCTTCAGCAATGTGATCACGCCCTTGGTAACGCTACCAGGGATGGCTCCCTGGGCGAACCAATGGTTGAACACATCCGTCAGAATAGGCACAAACATGTGCGACATCCTCAAGTACACTTCGTAGGGCAAACCATCTAGTCCCGGCGACTTGTTCAGGCCGACCTGCTTCAACGCATCACGGACTTCGCATTCAGTAACCACACCCTCGCAGCTAGCCGCTTTAGCCACCTGGAGGCGGGGAAAGTCGGCGAGATAGCTACGAAACTCCCGGATCGGGAGATCAGGGCAGCGGGCAAAGCGATCCCGAAAGTGCGCCCGAAAGGCATCACGTATCTCACGACTCGAATGCAGCAGTCGCCCGTCCGCGGTCTTGACAGACGCGACGTACCGATCGGGGAACCTTCGCACTTCTTCTTCACGCGCAGTCGCGTTCGATTTCACAGCTTCGTAGAGAACTCTCTTTAACCTAGATCTAACTACGTATCCCTTGTAGCGCTCGCTATTCTCACGCTCAAGGTCCCTCCTAGCTAGTTCTACACCTAGGGAGTCCCCCCCAGCCACCGCCCGGGAAAGTCTATCGTCTATAGCCTTCGCCTCCTTGGCCTTATCTAGTTTGAGCTGTTGACCGTATTTGGTGGCGAAGTCTCTAATCCTATATTTGAGAGAAGCCCACCACCTATTCCCGGTAACCGCCCCCACTAACGCCCGCTGAATTAGGGATTCCAGCCGGTCCCGGAAGTCCCGTATCTCCAGTAAGGAGGTATTGAACTTCCAGTAACCGGCCAGACTAGGCCTATTTACTAACCGTAGACTGACTCTAACAAGTTTATGGTCAGTCCACGCTATCAAGTGGAACGTGGGACAACTAGCAAAGTCAATGTCAGCTCGTCTCACTAACACTCTGTCCAAGTAGGAACCTACTTTGGCAGAGGGCGAACTATCTAGCCACGTCCACATCTCCCGCCCTGGGTGATCGAGACGAAACCTGTCGACGAGACCGTGACGAGTCACGAAGCCGACAAGGCTGCTCTCACACCTTCCCGCACTACTAGCTCCCCGACCGACCTTATCTATCTTGGGATCAAGGATCGCATTCCAATCACCCATTAAGACTAGCCGCTTCGTATCGTCCAGGAACGGCGCCAACCGACGAAAAAAGGAAACCCTCTCCGCAGCGATATTGGACGCATAAACCGCAACCAGACGAAACTTGAAACTTTTCACGGCAACATCGGCCACAACCAGCCGGCCCCCGTCACCTGCAAAAACAACGTCAACATCAGCATCAAGGCTGCGTCCAACTAGCAAGGAGACCCCAGCGCTGACGTGGCTGCCGTATGCTGAGAAAACGTTAAAGTCGCTCTTCAGCACCCGACAGTCAGCGTCGCAAGTGAAGTGGGTCTCCTGCACTGCAGCAACATCTACGCAGAGGTTCTTGAGTTCACCAAGCAAGCGCGCACACTTGCTTGAATCCCTCAGTCCCCTCACATTCAAACTGGCAACGTTTAAAGCCATCGATCCGACTTACCTTACTCATCGTCGACTACGGGCCGGAAATCCTTGGGCGTGAGAATGCCGACAGCCTGACGCAGGGAACCGGTACCGAGTTCAGTCGTCACTCGGTTGTCCCTGGTGATTCCGCCGACATCTATGGGGAACTTCAGCTTTAGGGCCCTGTAAAGAGACGGGTGAACCAAAATGGGGACCCTCCCTGAACAGTAAGTTAAACATTTTTTGAGGGAGGAGTGCTCCAACTCCGCCAGCTTTATGCCCGTATCAGTCTGACAGACCGTACTCAAGAACTTCCATACGCCCTTGGTACGGTCGCCAGCTGACCGGACAAAAGTGGTCACCATGGCTGCACTCCTGAAATTCGCTGGATTTGAGACATTAAGATTTTTGACTTTTTCCAGGCTGAGCAACGGCTTTAGTGCCTTCCGGAGCTGGAAGTCCCCAACTGCCTCCAGCTCCGCAGAGCACAAAGCCGCTGCCCGCTGTATCTGTCCGATGGATAGTTCATTGTGGTTTGTTTTCTTTGGGGGGTCAGTTTTTCTTTTTGGGGAAATGATTGCTGGGAAGAGTTCCTGAGATGAAAAGTCTGCTGGGCTGAGTGAGGGAAGGGATGGGGTTCGGGCTAGGCCCGAGGGTTGTGCCCTTTCAGCAGACTGAGATCTGGGGAGTGGGATTTTGTAGGGGCGGTGATATTTTTTAAAAAGTTCATGTTGGGGTGAAAGAGAGTCCATTTGTTGGGGAGGAGGCTGTAAAGTGATTTTTGGAGGTGGAAACTGTGGTGAAGGTAGTGTAGGTGGCGGTGAAGGTACTGGTGGAGATGGGAGAGGTATTTGTGGTTGAGAGGAGGGGCCTGCCTCAGGTTGGTTTTTTTCGGGGCACATTTTTTTGGCTGCCCCTTCCCCACTGTCCCTTCTCCTCTTCAGATTGGTCGATGTTTCCATTTCTTCGATGATTTGTTTATTTTTCTTTTTAGTTTTTTTGGGTGATGGTGCTGTTGTTGTTGCTGGTTTCTTTGGTGTCATTGTTGCTGGTGCTGCCGGTGATTCTGTTGATGTTGTTGTGATTGCTGCTGCTGTTGCCCGTGGTTTTGTTGGTGTTTTTGCTGCTGCTGCTGCTGCGGCCGGTGGTTCTGTTGTTGTTGTTGTTGTTGTTGTTCCTGCTGCTGTTGCTGTCGGAGATTTTGCTGCTGCTGCTGCTGGGGCCCTGGTTTGTTTTTGAGGAGGGGATGAAGTTGGACTTTTTTCCCCCTTGTTTAGGGGATCCCCTCCTCTTTTTGGTCACTTCAGTCCAGCCCTCCTGATTGTTTTTGGGCTGGACCTGACCCGGGCCCTTGGCCTCCGCTTCTTTGTTGATGGTGATGGTGGTGGCCGCTACGTCTTTTGTTGTTGTTGCTGTTGTTGTTGTTGTTGTTGTTGTTGACGCCTTGTTATCAGGTCGCTGGGGGCAAAACTTAGCGATGTGTCCGATTTGTTTGCACCCCCAGCACCTGGGGCGTCTCCCTTCCACCATCACCATCATCTGCCGATCCCCGCATATCAAAGTTTCGGGGATGGCTTTAAAGCCATCCCTTGACAGGCACAGCCGGAAGGCATAATCCCCGTAGGCTGTCCCGGCCGGGGATCTGAGGAGGTTAACTTCCTCAACGTGGCCAAAGGCACTAAGATATGCCGCGAGGACCTCCCCAGTGATGATGGCCGGGACATTACATACCGTGACTCGAAGCCTACGGGTGCCTTTATACTCCGGCTGTAGCCTGAAGTGTTTCGTTATGATGTCCGATTCAGCCGCCTTTGCCGCTTGTTCCTCTGTAGGAAGGAGGACATCCCATGTGGCGAAACTTTTACGGCAAAAGTATTGGCATGGGATGCCTGCCTTCCTCAGCAGCTCCTCAAAGACATCCTTTGTTAGCCCCACTAGCCTTTTTGTTTTGAGGTCGGAAACGACCAGCGAGAGGACTCTGGGCGCGATTTTCTCGGCGATTTCTGGGATGGGCAGTATTTCGTTGCCTTTGAAATACTTGGCAAATCTGCCCACCCGGTCCTTTTCGTATTCATCTGGTCCTCTCTGCTGGCCTTTCCAGGCTGTGGGGCTTTGTTGGGCCGGCTGAATCGGACTGTCTTCGGAGACTTGGGGATCGTCGGGGATCGGCAGCGAAGGCCAATTCGATCCTATAAGGCTTACTGTGGTCTTTGTAGGGGTTGCCGTTTCACCCTCCATGGCTGAGGTAGAATTAGCAGCCAAGGAGGGTAAAGGAACTAAAACCTCCACCTGTTGCAAGTATGGAGGGGGGTTCTACTGTTAAAAGACGCAAAAAAATTAATTAGACACAAAAACAGTGAAAAAGAAGGCCACAAAAAGACGCGTAGAACCCCTGAAAAAAATAAGAAACGACAAAAAAGACACAAAAATAATAAATTCCGACGACAAAAACACAAGTCGGATAACAAAAACAAGTGATTTAAACAGGCGTCACAAATAAAGAATTCTCGGTAAGACTAAAAAAAAAAAAAAAATAAAAAATTCAAACAGAAAAAAACAAAGTCTTACCGAGATAACCAATTTAACAATTCACGTAACAAAATAACAATATAGACTGGTCAAGCAAACGTGGAATAACAAGTCTGACGTGTAGGAACGCAACTCCGGATCTAGACTTACTTTATTTCCTGTAGATTCACAGGTAGGCACAAGGCCTGGAGTTTTGGGGGAAGGGGAAGGGTGCGGTCATACATTATCTATGTTTTTACTAAGGGGACCTAGCTAGCCACATTCGCCGACCCATTCAACAATACAATATATAACCATTCATCCGTCGCCATATGCGCAGCAATTACCAAAATACCACATGTACTCTATGAAAAGTCCTACTTAAAACCCGAAAATTGATGGATGATTTTTGTTCATGATTTATATACAATGTTTGTGATGGGGATGGGAGAAAAACCCTGAAATAAACGAAAAAACAAGGAAAAAATCCCCATTTGGTTACCCTCCCATCCCCCCGTCTCTAAAATCGGAGGCCGACTGTTTTCCGGGGCGAAAGGAACCGAAAACAAGCCGGACCTGCCCTAAGTGGGATTGGGATCCTAATCTACGGGGGTAAAAAGAAACAACGGGTCGGGCGCGGAATGGGTTAATACAAGCGGGTGATATGATTTTTATAAATTTTATATATACATATGAGTGTTCAAGATCTTCAGTAAACGTGGGCTGGGACACGGGCTGAGGTACCAAAATAATGGGGATGGGGAAGATCTTGAGAACTAACGACTAGATGACGGGGACAATGACACACAACATACTGCTAACTAGGTACCTAGGTACCAAAGAGAAAAAAGGGGAAACAGTTCTACTTACCAGGGGTGGGGTCCCTAAGGACCCGTACCGTAGACTCCATGAGTCGGCAGAGGAGGGAAGGATGACTCCAACATTGCCCCCTTTCGCACGACCAGGCTCGCTGCATTCACCCACCTTTTGCTGAATTTTATGCGATCCAAGCATTTTCTATCGCATCTGATTTTGACCCTCAGCAGATGCCGAAAGAACAAAGCCAGATCACGATGAGAAAAGTTTGCATCGTCATAAAATCCCTTGTTTCGCGTCGTCCACACCACCATTCTAGCTACAGCCAGGATCGCGAGAAACACCACACGCTTCTCACCCTGAAACGGAGGAAGAACGTTGTCCACGACGTAACCAACGTCGAGCAGCACGAGCTGTTCGGGCTCGATGCGGGCCGTCCACTCGCCGACGTGATCCCAAAACGGACGGACTCGCTCGCAGTAGTAGAAGGCGTGCTCAGCCGTTTCTTCCAAGCCACAGCCGCAGCGAGTGCAATCGGGCATGTCTGCCAGGCCCGCCTTGTAGTTCAAGCCGGCAAGGGGTTACGCATTTCGCGCAAGTCGCCAGGGTCCGGATCTAGACTTACTTCGTATTGCTGCGTCTTCTGGTATTATGGAGAGTGGTTGAGTCCATTAGTAGGTAATTCTGCCACAACATACATATATATCAAATATATGGTTTCTAAACACATTTTGTAGATAACATTTTTTAACGAGCCTTAACTCATTTTTTTACTCACTTATTTCTAATACGAGTAATTCTATTTACTATTAATCATGTTAGCACACAGTTAAATATTTTCAAGTATTGCTATTAACATGTCAACTAAGTTAAATGGTTCCAAGTATCGCTATGTATCACTAATAATTCAATTAAACATTAGTCATTTGTTTACACACAGTTAAATGATTAAACAGTTCTATTTCAAGCAATTCAGTTTAGCATAAGTCATTTGTTTGCACTCAGTTTAAATGTTAAAGTACACAGTTTAAATGTCAAATAATTTTATTTGATCCATTGATAGGACCCTATCAGGTGCTACCACTCTAAGACCAGAGTGAAACTGGGAGTAATGGCAGTGAAGGGGTACTCCACATCCCCCAAAGCTTTAGCATTACTGAAACTTCATCATCAGATTGTTTAGGGTCATATCAAGTATATTCGTTGGAGGAGTCTTGCTCCTCCGCAGAGATGCAGTCAGTGTATTCTGCAGCCGACTGGGCCACAGGACACTCGTTGGGGGGGTCATACTCCTCCGCAGAGATGCAGTCAGTGTATTCTGCAGCCGACTGGGCCACACGACACTCGTTGGCGGGGGGGGGGTCATACTCCTCCGCAGAGATGCAGTCAGTGTATTCTGCAGCCACAGCCAAGTGAGACAAGGAAAAAACAAGAACACCAAAAGACTAGAAATAAATAATAACAATGACTTATTTTTATTTATGTATTTTATGTTGGAGAGGGTCTTTAGTTTGCAATTATTTTGATTTTGTAACAGTTCTTTCTGGATATAGGTGCTTATAGGTGAAGAAAAGGAAATTACTCACTTGAATATATTGTCTTAATTCTTTTTTTCTTTTTTAATAATTTTCTTTTTTTTTTAGTGGTGTTATGAATACTTGGACAAAATAAAGATAAAGGCAATAGAAAAGAAAACAGGACACGAGGCTTTTTAAAAAGACATATCAACATTTGCAATAAATGTGGTGTTAATTATGATGTAAAGTGTAATTGCAGTATAATTGAATTATCAATAAGTAATAATGGAGTAGCACCCCCCCTACACCTCGGTGTAGTAGCTATTGAAAAGGGAGCCTTCGGGTCACCTTCGACTAAGATCGCCAACTTTACTCAATGTGTAGGCTGCAGAATAAATAAGGTCTGAATAAGTACTGTACAGGTAGTAAATAATTGTCCTTGTGTAACTTATACTGTTACTCATACTGTATTTCTGCTCCACTTGTAATTTCGACTTTAATTTAGTCAACGGCCCCCTTAGTGGTTAGCTTCTTGAATATGTCTTCTCGAATAGTTGCAGCAAAAGAGACCAAGATTCCTCTTGCAATTAAATTTATATGGCAAAATTAAGCCTCACAATGTATGTCTTGCATGTTCTGATTGGTCACCGACAATGGCCATAACCAACCACACAAGCTCTCTTATCAAGTGATGGTTAAAGGATCTTAACTGTGGAAGGTCTCACATTATTTCTTTTAGTGAAGCAAGTTTCTTATACTTCTGAATACCTTGGGGTCTATTAGTTGGATGATTTTTTTCTTTTCGCTCTCATTCTTCTGACTCCCTGTCAAGTTATCAGTTCTTTTACAAATATCCCTAAAATTCTAAGTTGAAGCTGAATTTTATTTTCTCTAATTCAACTGGTTAATTCCAATGCCAAAGGAATCAGGTGGTGTGTTCATTAATTATGGAATTTTTAAATCAGGGTGTGGCATCGGTTAGTCTGACTTTGGTCTGCTTTTACGACTTATGAAATGTGTTTTTCACCGATAGGACATTTGTAGAAAAAAGATTGAGAGCTAGAGAAAGATCCCGAAGTGGACAACACACCACATCCGTGAGCAGATTTAGTCTCTCAAATCTTGAATTGTTTCTTTTTCTTTTTTTTTTTATGACATTGCCAGCTCTGGGGTATGTGTATTTATTGAGTGCAATAGTATGAGCATGACAAAATATGCTGCAGTGCAATAATCTTTTTTTCTTTTGCGCATTTTCTTTCTTATTTTTTTTTTTTTAATTCTTTCTCTTTCTTGAATTGTATGGCCTTGTTGGTTGGGTTTGGAGTGTTACAACATACAATGAGAAAAAACTTCATTTAACACAAGACAAACAAGGAACATCTAATAATTAAACAATTTTTATAAAACAAAAAAAACGTCAACTTGGATTTGAATGTTCAGAAGTTCTCCTTTGTGAGTAGTAAATTTTCGAAGTGGTGGAAAGTCAGATATCAAGAAACAGGGTAAAGGAAGAGAATGTTTTTAAAGAGTACTTATTCCTTTTTCTTTTCTTTTCTTTTCTTTTCTTTTCTTTCTTTTATGGTCAGGTAGTGGAACTAGCAGAGAGGTAGTTTCGGCTCTTGACTCGAGGGCGGACGTTACTTCTCTCCTGGTTATCGTGTCTACGTTCTTTCTTGTGTCTCCTTTTTGTCCTTACTGATTTGGTTCACAGAAAACCTGAGTATTTATCTCTCTCCACCGGTTCCAAATTCGCCACTCCAAAATCCTTCCAATTTTGGCGCGACCGCTTCCCATTGGATACTTTACTTTTTATTATTTTTTTTTTTTTTTCTGATTTTTAACCGGATGGATGCGTGGAGCCTTATGCGTGGCGACACGTTTATACATTTTGTATGTGGCAGCCGACGAGTCAACATCCGGTTGGGAGTTTTATTGTTAATTCCTAAATCCCCACAATTGTCATATTCTTATTTCCTCTTTTTTGAGGGACATTTTCTTTCTTTTTCTTTTCTCATTCTTTCTTATTCATTCTCTTTCTTATATTGTCATATTCTTTTTCCCTTTTGTTCATTTTCTTCCTTCGTTTCTCATCTTTTTTTTTCTCCTGATATTATCATGTTCTTAATCTTTCTTTTCTCTCTCTCATTTTCTTTTTCTTCTTTTTCTTCTTCTTTCTCTTTCTTATATTATCATGTACTTATCCTCTCTTATCTTTGTTTTATTCCTTTCATTCTACTTTATTTCACTCTTTACCCAAGAAGAGCTTTTTTATAGTCATACTTTTTGTAAAACAACTGTATCCACCATGTTTGTTATAGAATGACCATTTTTTTTTTATTTCTCAAGTTCAGTCTTCTCTTGTTTTCTCATCTCCTTCCGAGTCACGGATAGGCCATCATCTTTTAATGGCTGTCTTATTCAACAGTCACTTCAATTGACAAATTCGATGCAACCATTCTACTGACTGACTCGAGCATAGTCTTCTTTTATTGACTACCTGTCATATGAACACGAGAATAACCTTCAGCCTGATCCTATTATCCTTTTAACAGCTATTGCCTTTCACGGCTAACAATTAATTCACTTCACAAGTGTGACCATCAGTTTGTACTTAGTCATTTTATTGGATTAGTTCAAGTAGACAACATATGAGACCAGGAGAGGGGAACCCGCAGCCTTAAAAACCATATTGGCCATCTAAACCATTGAGTATGGCCTTCATTAGCCCTATTGAAAGACCAACTAAAAATATGCGTGTTCACTTCAGAACTTTATATCCCAACTAGAAGGGCTACTTAGTGTTGCCCTGGTGGAGGGAATGATGTCTCATGTAACAATATCGAAAAAAATGTATTCTAAAGTATATTCATTCTAAATAAATTACTTTAAAAAATTTACTCAGAAGTGCACATAGATGAAGAAAATGTGAGAAATAAAATCTTTTCCTAAGCAGAACTTTTTTATTCAGAAAATTAAATGAAGGGAAACCATAAAGAAAACCATTTTTCTACAAAGTTTTTTTTTTCTAAAATCAAAGCTTTCCAAATTAAAAAAAAATGTTCTTTTAATGCATTAAAGATTCTCTGCAAGAAACGGTATCACTTTTCAAAATATTTTAATGGTTTCAAATTTCTAAATAAGAAATATAATATTTTCTCATGCAGAATTTTTTAATAAAAAAAATTAGATGAATTGATACATATAAATACATATATTTCTACAAAGTTCTTTTCTAAAATATAATCAATCTTATTTGCATAAGAAATATTTTAATATTTTCCTCTGCAGAGATGTTTTTGGTTTTGATTTTATTTCAAAAGAGTGAAAGACAAGGGAGATGATTGTAGTGATCTGTGTAAGAACTGAAAAATTTCCAAATTGAGAAATCCAAAAATACCTATAATTCACTTGAATTGTCTTTAAACTAATTTCACTTTCATCAATGACAAAATCTAGGGATACCAAATCATTGAGATGTTCATACTAAAATGTTGCATTTTCCTAATAATTCAGTTACTAACGAAAAGATACAGAGGTCCAATATTATAGTGAATACTTTCTCGAAAAAAAAACAAAACCTTCCAAAAAAATCCCTGAAATTTCAGTAAAGTTTTTCATTTCTTTTAAGAATTTTTGGGTTTCAGGCTAATTTTAAGCATTACCATCTTTTGATATTGAATCTGTACAAATTTTTGGCGAGGTTTGTTTATGGGACCGAGATTTTTATGAACTTTAAAATATAGCAACACTTCTAACTCAACTTTGTATATACATACTTGGATGATTCAGAAGTGCAGCAATATTTTGGTACGTGCTATTTTGCTGCAGTTCAAGCTGTGAAAGGGTATCCATTGTAATTGGTAGTTTTATTGTGGTAGTTGGTACACTGACAAATTGTACATTGCTGAATTCTATGTATGAATTGAAAGACACACAGATGAACAAGCAACATTGTCTACTTTGGGAACTTATGAGTCATAAAGCCGCGGAAACAACCAAAAACATTTGTTGAGTGAAAAGTGAAGAAGCTGTTGTTTACTGTACAATAACTGAATGGTTCAAGAAATTTTGCTCCGGTTGCACGAATCTCAATGATCCTACAAGATTATGTAGGCTGATTCCGAGGCTGTGCTCCAAGCCGTACAGACAAACCTCTGTATCTCATAGTCTGATGTAGTTTGTCATCTTCATGATCTTCGAAAAAGCATCCGGTACTGACAATTTGTACCTCATATTACCAAAATATTGCAAAACTTTTA